>LR990497.1:4436527-5657551 GCA_905147785.2 Thyatira batis
GCCACGGTCGATTTTGAAAATAATTATCAATCATGTTATTACAATTAATGCAGTGGGATCTTAAAATAAAGTGGGTTTCGTCCCAAGGCCACCCAAGGTTGTCAATCAAAATATGATAAAACAAACCTTTGCTCAAAAACGTGTCAACGTCAACAATGTCCATTTTAAAATCAACTATTCAGTATTTGTTAAAAACTTACGAGAAATGTTCTGACCTCTTATTAAGCTCAACAATTTTAAACACCACAACACGGCTTAGTAAGTGAAAGTGACGAACACGCCAAGACAGAGGTACAATACTATACGTGCGTTATTACGTGTTGCCAGGTTTGAGATCACTATTTACCATAACTTATAAAACAAGTGGGTTTGAAAATAGCTATCAATGTTATTAGTAAGTTATATAATTATTTATTTCTAAGTTTTCTAAGTGTATTTTATTTATACCATTACCGACTATGTACATGTCAGTACATCAAATACAACTAAGCTTTGTGATATTACGAATGCAATCACAAAGAAAAAACGAAACCTTCTTAATAAACAAGGTTTCGTTTTTTCTTTTTCGGACACCACAGCAGAAAAATATTGTTAAGAAGTTTTTTAGCAAACATATAAATATTAACAACCACCAAAACGTCATGAATGTGACAAACTGAGCGATCTAAATCCTGACATTCTGCACAACAAAATACCTTTTGTACAAAATACCTACACAAATAGACGTGTGATATACGTGTGTAATAGAAACTTGCTGATAGCTATTTTTCAAACCTACTTGTTTTATAGTTTGTGTAAAATTAACTCCTCTGAAGCGCCAGTAGAGGTGGCGAAGAATTAAGACCTGTGAATATAAAATTACATGCGTGAGATATAAGGACACGTGAAACACGACTTAATAAAATAAAAAATATAGGTATCTGTTTCAAATAAAAATAGATCGCGGTTGAACAAACCTACTTGTGTTGTCGTTCCGATAACTCAAAATAGATTAATTAAACAGTTTTAGTAAATATTATATTGATTTGTTTCATAAGGTGAACATCTATTTATTTACATCTTAAATTTAAATTTATAAGATGGTTTCGTGTAAACGCCTACTTTTATTTGAAACAGATATTACTTCTGATATTAAATTAAAAATAAACCCCAAAAAATGCAGTAGGGACCTACTTGTTTCATCCGTTGAAGCACACGTCTATTTTTTTCCTTTTGTGTAGGTATTTTGTACAAATACTTTAATTTTTAACCAATTTTTGTTGTGCAGAATGTCAGGATGAAGATCACGCAGTTCGTCACATTCATGGCGTTTTGGTGGTTGTTTCTTTTTTATGTGTTTGCTAAAAAACTTCGTCACAATATTTTTCTGTTCTGGTGTCCAAGGAACAAGGTTTCGTTTTTTCTTTGTGATTGCATTCGTAATATCACAAAGCTGACTTGTTTTTGATGTACTGGCATGTACATCGTCGGTAATAGTCGTCTCATTTAGGTCTTCAGTAGGCGTTATAGCTTCGTATTCTTCTATCATGATATCATTTTGATCATTGTTTTCATTTTCTATTAATAAATTCTGCTCTAGATCAATGTCATCCAAGGATTTGCCTTTATAACAATCTGCATCACCGCTCTCCATTAAGAGCAAAAGTTTTGATAATTTGGCTGTCTGGTAGACATCATCAGGCAATCTATAATTTTGTCTATGTACAGCCTGAGTATGACCCATAAAATTGGCTAGTTGTTCAATATCTGTGTCTTTCATATTAAACATTTGTGTAAGTGTCGCCAAATGTTTGCGTAGCTTTGTAGTGGTTATTGCTTTAGGATTTTTAGCTCCACTGGCATTAGCATACTTCTCCAATACTTTATATCCGCAAAGTGGATTTTCGGATCCGGGCTTAGCAAACAAGTAAGGGTTTTTATCACTTACATATTTCCGCCTGACAGATATAGCCAAATCAATGTCATTTTGAACTTCATCAGTCAATAGGACGGGTACACCTCGACCTCTCTTGCCTCTTATAACTATCCGCTTGAAAGATTTTATTAATAATTTTTCAGCATTTGAAATGGCTCTGCCGAATTCTTCATAGGCATTACTATTATTATGGCACTCTTGGTATGTACTAAGGAGGAGCCGTTGCAGTTCTCCAGGTCGTCGCCTATTTAGTAAAAGGATGCGACAGTAAATTGTCTCCACTAAAGTATTATAGGCTTCAATGTTACTCTTTTCGGACTCTGCTAATTTGGAGGCTGCTGATTGAGCTTTCTCGCAAAGATGATTTTTAAGGAGTTTTAAGTCACTCGCGAGAGGAACAATAGTTATTTTATTCCATTTTTTTAAGTTCAAGTCACTATTCGCCTGACTTGACACATCAAACTTCCAATTTGACTCTATAAGATGAATGAGTGTCTTTAGATCAGCTTCAATTACAGCAGTTTTTATACTACTGTCAGATTTCAAGGTTACCATTATTGCAATATTACAACACTGTTTTAAGCTTGTGCTAATGTTCATTGCGTAAGTTGGAGCACCATAGCGATCTGTTTGATCGTTGTAACTAGATACATTTTTGGTCGCAGTGACTATCGCATCGTAGTTTTGAGGTTTCAATGAATCCATTAAATCCTTAATAGTGGGTTTCAGCTTTTTTAATTCTATTAATAATTTTGACAATTCCCTCATTTTTCGGGAAGTTACATTTATAAAATGCTTTTCACGGTGGATCCGCAGATATTGAGCACCGAATGCACAGATCAGTAGATCTTTTTTAGCCTCTAAAGATATTTTATCTGGCCTCATTTTGGGAAACACTTCTTCTTTAAGCTTTTGATCGATTTTAAGATTACGCAACATAAAATTTTGAGCATCAACTTGGGTATTTGAAGTTTCGGATAATGGTTGACATCTCTTTTTGTGTTTCCACAGTTGTTTTCTGGAGTAAAAACCCAAACATTTTTCGCATGGCAAATAATCAATATCCGGATAAATACTGCTTTTTTTCATAGGTTTACAGCATTCTGTCACGTTTTTGATATAGTTTCCTTTTTTACGTAAGTTAGTCAAAAGATTTTTTCGAGTACAACTTTTCTTGGGGTAAGAAAGGATTTTTTGTACCTCACATTCCATTAAATGATTGCGTGCAATATGTCTTGCAAAATTTAAAACATCAGTTTCGCAATAGAAACAATAATCTTTGATTCTTATTCTTGTTTTTTTTCCGGATTCATTGGTACTTATTTCTTCAGTATAATCAGTATTACTTATGATATCCTGAAAAGAAAACGGCTTTGAAATATACCGGATAATATTTTGACGATAGATATTTATTTCTAGTTGAGTTGAAATTATTAAGTACTATTTATTTCAAGCAAACTTGATTATGAAATGTTAGATAAAAGTGAAAAAAAATCGGAATAGGTACATACTATAAAAATATTGATAAGAGTAGTGATTAAAAAAGACTATAGTCCACAGCGGTTTCACCCGCATTCCCAGGATAAAAGTACTCACCTGAGATTTTTTTGTGTCATCTCTTAAATATCCTAGCGGTCGTGATTCCAATACATTTTCATGATACTGAGATTCCTCGAATATATTTGAAGAAACGCTGGTCTCACATGGTAGCATTGATTTGCTAGTAATGGTATGACATTTTGTCATATGCGTACTTACATGGTAATGAGATAACTCCAACATATTAGAGGTGTCAGAATTTTCGATGATTGAATTGTCACTGTTTTCAACAAGAGTATGTACGGTTTCTCCAATCGTGACATTACTAACATCTTGGTCTATCAAATGTGTTTCATCTGTGTCCAGTTCAAATAAAATACTTCCAGAAGCCAAATCTCTAGAGCAATTCAACACATCCTTCAATGAAACCGACAAGTTGTCGGATTGATATGAACTATTTGTAGTGTCGTCGTCTGTAACTGGCACATAAGTTTCATCTCTGTTCTTCTCATTGTCAGTAGTGTCCATAAATGAATCGTCAGTATTGGTATTAGGTTTAGATATTGAGGGCAGATTTTGTCTGGGCCTCTGTGAAATAAAGGTATCATTCAAGTAACTTATTTATGATGCCTAATAAATTTGGTGTTAGTAATCCTAGATCATGCTCTCATAGTAACTCAACAAATTAAAAATATGTAGTAACTAATATCAATAACTTAATAATAATTCATATTGATTTCATTCATTCATATATTTGGAAACCATATTTTCGCCAATTTCTCGTCTTTATTTTACGTATTATGGTGCTGCCACACAGCTGCTTAAATTTTTTTCATATATAACATTTTCCAGCAAAAATCAGTGTAGGAATGTTGATCAAGATGTGTATTACAAAATGTTTGTTAAATATATATGTTTGTTTTATACTACAAAGTTAGCGAACAAGCACACGGTCCCACCTGATGGTAAGTGGTAACGGGTGGTGGTAAGTTGTGTGGAAGTATTTCCATACCTGGGTGACCACCCAGGTTCAAAAAGCTATGATAGCTCAGTGGTAGTGAGGTCGCATACCGAGACGAAGGTAACGGGTTCGAACCCTACAATGAGCTTGAGCTTTCGGTGAAGGAAAACATCGTGAGGAAACCATAGCACGGTGGTAGGGTACATTGTAGTATCCGCCTGGCTGGCTACCACCCTCATGTTGAAAATCTGTCGCCAAGCACCTGCCGGTGTGTTCCGACAGCTCCACTTGAGAGCCAGATCCTTCTAGGCTTTGTGTGCTTACCAACATCGGCCACATCATCACTACCCATGGTGAGATAGTGGTCAAACACAAGCCTATCAGTAATAAAAAAAAAAAAAAAAGTTTATATTTTTAAATAGTAGTTTGAGCACCATCATGTTCATCATCATTTCATGATCCGGAACCCACTATTTCCGGAGTCAGCAAATAGTTTCCTTAAATTAACTAACAATATTTTACACATATTTCTTTAGACATATACGGACGTTACAGAATCGTTTAAGTTTAACAATATTGTCATTTGACGTCCAGGGACGTGAAATGAATAATCGTTTGAAACTTTTATGATTTTGCAACGTCCGTATACTCGTATATATATATTTTATATCTTTCTAGCTGCAATATTGACCCATAAATTTTTCACGTAAAACAATTAAGGGGCAGAAAGGTCGGCCATGTATTATTTTTTCAGTGATAACTATCAAGATAACAAAAGATCACATAAATGTGCAAAATAAAAATTTATATTTATGGCGGGCAACCGCGGCAACCGCGGCAACATCGCGCACTCGTGTATAGGTAAACTATTTCCATGGCAACGGGCGCACGATCCCGCGCGCTCCCGCTTGAAAGAACTAGTCGGCACTTGTTGTCTAAATGATTTTAATATAGTATTTTATTGTACTTGCCGGTTCTTCTCAGTTGAAGGCTGACTTCCGAATCGGTAGTAGCTACAGCATTGACCTTCATAGGTGCCCTATTAGGGCCTAAACTTAATAAATGGCTTGGAATTTTGAATTTTAACGTATAGCTTATACATATTTTCCTTTAGATTCTTACGTAAGAAATGAATGGCGCCTATTTAATTTAGCGAAGTAGTTGAATAATAATAGTGACTGACTTTGTTGACTAGCGATCCTGACTTTCAAGCCGCTGGCCGTGGGTTCGATTCCCATCCCGGACAAAAATTTATGTGCATGAACATGTCTGTTAGTTCTGTGTCTGAGTGTAATATATATATACGTATGTATTTAAAAGTAGGTTATGTAGTAGGTAGGTATATCAGCTATCTGGTTGCCGTAACACAAGTTTTGTCATAAGCTTAATTTGCAGTCAGTTGGCTGTGCGCGTAAAAATGTTAATGGATATTCATTTTATTTTATTTTCTTAATATTAGGTTATTAAAGGCGATGATAACTCAGTTGGTAGTGACGTCGGTACCGTGACGAAGGTCACGGGTTCGAATCTTACAATTAACTTGAGCTTTCGGTGAAAGAAACCATCGTGAGGAAGCCAGCACGGTGGTAAGGTACCTTGTGGTACCTGGCTGGCTGGCTACCACCCTCAAGTTCCACAACACCTCTTGGTGTGTTCCGGCAGCTGCGTTTGAGAGCCAGTGCCCTTCTAGGGCTATGGCTTCAAGGGGAGCGGTGAGGGTTGAGACGCGTGAGTCTATAGGCTGCGCTTACCACTTACCATCAGATGAAACCGTGTGCTTGTTGGCCGACTTACTTATAAATATAATTGAAAAAATACTTACCAATGAACGTTTCCTGTCAGAACAATCATCTTTGTGTTTTCTTTTAGGCCGAGGCATAAGGATGTTGTTATTTGACACTGAAATAATGATTTAAGTAAGGCTAATAAAAAAGTACTATGCAGGTACGTTAAAATGTAGAAACAGTTTCAATATAAAATGACTCCTCCGTTTTATGCAGTCGGCTAAGTATTTACCTATACTAGAATTCATGGTCATGAATAGTATATATACTATAGTACTATGCACAGTACAGTAATCATCCAGTCTTGAATTGTGCTTTAGAACACCAGTATTTATATACAAACTTAAAGAAATTGGGCGACACGGACGCAAAAGACAAAGTTCAAATTTTTACGACGATACCTAACCAATCAATCAAATTATTAAAATTATAATTCATCAAGCTTACCTTCAAGTCCGGGTATTAATTTGAGCAACTTTTCACTTCGATTATGTTTTCTAGACATTTTGTTTATAAAATCAGACGCAACATCGCATGTCAACTGAAGGCGTGTGAACACTCTCGAACCGCGAATATAATAAGCAATGCACAAAAATCCAACAAGTCGAGAAGTGTTGTGTGCACGACGTGGCAACGTCGCATTTACACCTTTCTTAGGACGTCACATACGGCTAGTAATGAAAAGATAGAATAATGACTATAGCGCCACCAGGTTTTGTGACAAAATCTAGCTGAACTAAAGGAATACTCAGAAAAGCAAGATTGGTAGTGAATTGACGTCCAATATATTTTAATGTTTTTTTACTTTTCTAGTATCACCAAGGCAAGGCGCGTACATTGAAAACATCCTCCGATCTGACGTCCGTATATCGGACGCCCAAAACAGGTGGACGCCACATTATATGCGAAATTAGCCATAGAGGACGCACAATAAGTTCAATGATAAATATATATATATATATAGATGTATGTATATATAATATTTCACGTTGTGTTTATCGAGGAAGGCTATAGGCTATGTATCATCACGCTACGACGAATGGGAGCAGAGCGGCAATCAAAAATATTGCAAAAACGGGCAACCGGTTTCATATAAATATAGTAGATATAGTTTAAACAATATAATTTCTTTTTCCCCGCTCCAAAAGTTTTCTGATTTTAAATAATAGGTATAAAAAAACAAAGCTAACAAAAAAAAACATCGAAATCGGAGCTGTTCTCGAGGACTTCCGAATATTGCCTGTTTTAAGTCTTCATTGACTCGGCTATTGACACGATACTTTGATACCCAATGATTGTGTAACACTAATATTCAGACAAGTCGTTAATTAAACTTGACTTATAACTTTGAATTAGTGTTGAGCGAATTATTGCACATTTAGTGCTCAGCTACTTATTGCGAATTAGTGTTCAGCTACTTATGGTAAAATCATGTTCAGCAACTTAAGGAATATTGGTAATCAGCCTTTTTTGTAACTTTGAAATGACAACCTTGTTTTGTACTCTACGGTGGTTAGTGATTTACGACAGTTTTAGTGCTCAGTGGTTTTGTAAATTTGAATGTGTTCATGGACTTTCGTTGCTGACCCTAACAATAATTTATGGATTTTTTCGAAGAAAATAAAATTACTTTATTTCAAAGGCGAACTTAGTTGGAAGTTGGCATAAATTTACTCTTGTGCAGCAAACGAGAATTTTGTTTTCACGTTTATATGTGAAGTACCTACTTACGTGTACCTAACTTTAAAAATATAAATCAAGCCAAAACAACGAAAAATCTAAACACTTTACTACCTTCCTATGAATCTCTCTGCACATCGCACTACCTCGAATTTGTACCATTTGTGGCATTAGGTCTAATATTTTAAATCATTTTCCGGTACTTCCAATACAGTCCTTGTTTAATAACTTCATATTTGCCTGCCTACATTGTGTAGGTACCTACTATTTGACTCCGACTGGAAATTCTCAAGTAAACAACCTAAATGTTACCTAGGTATTTTTATCTAGGGTTTTCCGGCACAATACCATCTACCAACGTGTCAAAGTAGCTCTTTTCATGACGTAGTAATTATAATAATAATAACATTTATTTTCAGTTACTTAGTTTAGGTAACATGGGGTCTTGGGATCTCCTTTTAAGCAAAGATTTGCTTGTGTTAGGAGATCCCACTCTTCTAAAACATTTCATACTTAGGACTAAGTTAACGGTACATAAACAAAAGATTTAAGGAATTTGAAAGAATCTTAAAAGTTTTAACTTAAACACGCGCGCAGTGTACCTATGTGTAATATGTGTATGTGTGTAGCCATGTGTGTGTGTAGTCAAACATAGTATAGTAATTAATATTAGGTTTTTAATAAAAAGTAGAAAATCTTAATAAATGTGGGTGGTAGTTATATAGGTACTTATGCCTCAGGTACACCTAAGGCAGGCCCCATTTCCAATGAATTCGTTGTATGAATAAATTTCAAGCCTATCACTTTCCTATTAAACTGAGGCAATCAGGTTTCTGACATTCAACGAGATTAGAGAAGATTGCTCCATGTTCACTAAGATGTAATAAACCTTATCCAATGTATTCGAATAAGTGTTGGCTTTATTTTACTTCCAGTTCTGGTCTCATTAAAACTTTCTTTAGATTTAAATCTGTTTTATTTAACACAAAGGATGCGAGCAGGCAATGTGAAATCCTGCGTATTTTGTTTTTGGATCGGTTCCAAAGAAGACATTTTTATATTTACGTGCAATCATCGAGCTACATTTGGATTAATGGCGTAATCATTTCTGTATATTCTTTGAAGCTAATTATAATTTATTAAAAAAAATGATAATGTAGATACCCATGTCAGATATCTGGGTCTATTTAATTTTAGGAGAAAGGTTCCTACCTAAAGGAAGGAGGAACGTACCTTTTTTTTTTTTTTTTATACCACAAGGGTGGCAAACAGGCATACGGTCCCACCTGATGGGAAGCGGTTACCGTAGCCTATGGACGCTTGCAACACCAAAGGCGTCACTCACGCGTTGCCGACCCTATAAAAAAGGGAGCAACTGTATAGGCAGTGAAAGGGACAAAGCGCAATGCACTTCTCGTCGAAGGCCCAAACAGGCATCACTCCTGCACGCTACTCCACCCCTGGTCCCCCCACTGCCGCTACAGCGTCTCCTCATGGAGCTCTGGCTACCTTACTCACCGCAGGAACACAACACTACATGTAGTGTTATTTGGCTGCGGTCTTCTGTAAGGTGGAGGTACTACCCCAGTCGGGCTGCTCCAATTTAGAACGGACGAATCCATTGCGCCCTACCTCCTTCTTTAAAAGTATAGCTTACTATATATCCGACAGGAGAAAAAATATGGTCGTAGAACTTGATTGAAGTAAGGTCTTTCGCCATAATATCTATTCTAAACTTTTATATAATTGTGAATTGGAACACTGGTAGTGTTCGTCTGTTTGGGAAATTAGGAAGTGCGTACCTTGGCAGTAGGAGTCAGTGTGCCCTGCCAAAAATGTCGCCTGATCTGTCTGTTTGTAGCTTACGAGCTGTCGCTATTGTCTATAGGATCAACACTACTATAGTTTTGTGTTGTGCTTGAAGTCACACCCACTTGGGCGTGAACATGATCATTATAAGAGATCAGTATGAAGTGCGATATCATTTAAAACACTTGAAAGGTTTATGGATTTATAGCTTTTAGATCTGCGTCTATCTATATAGATGCCTGCCGTTATAATTTTCAGAAATCAGTTGGCATTGTTTTATCGTATAAAAGTATCTGTACCTACCTAAGGCTTAAATGATAAAGGTGGCATGTAATTTCTTATTACATAGGTATATGCAAATAATAAAATATGAAACATTTACAAATTTAACAGGTTTCCTGTTGTCTTATGAACGTCGTTAACAAAGTTTAAATTATCGTCGATAAACCATGACAAGTTAATTTCCATATTTGATGTTAATAATCCTATTAGAGTCGTCCCTCCTTTCCTGTGTAGGATAAGCAATGACCTAACCAGTTCTTAAAGAGAAAATAATTGTTACGATGTTGTAGGCGCGATATTAACTCGGATAGTCGAACGATTACTTCAATTAATATCGCGTGTGGATGGAATATTCCTTTAAAAATATTGTAGCGTCGTAATCTGTCCTCATTTATTTCTCCCTACGACAATATACAGTACCTACACGTATCAATTAAGTTATAATATGTTGTGGACTCACTTAATTTGAATTTATAAATTGAGTAGTAAGCAAAAGAGATTAGGAGAAATTTATAATATATCTACATACATAGATACATATTACCTACATATTAAAAATGAAAATAAGTATATCAAAATTGCCCATTCTATGATGCATCTTCAAGACAGTTGAAGTAAGAAGAAAATATAAACTGAACACAGACTAAGTACTCAAATCATTGAGAATGTATTAGGTATAATCGTACTATTCGTACTACTATAATTGATGTGAATTGTGATGGTTTGGAATGCCAACTCTCAATACATGCATTTTTAATGCATAAACAGATTAAACAGTATGCTTTACTGTTTTACTGTTTTACTGTTTTATGTGTTTGATACCTTTCATACCTGGCAAAGATGTTCTCTAATTTTAGTTCACAAAAATCCTTATAAACGCGCGTCTGACTATTTACTATCTCTAGATCGGGCTCCAATTGTTAATTGGGTGTATGTAGGAGAAACATGAATTGTTTATGTTGTCCGAGGTCATGATACAACAAAAGCCGTGTAAAATAAGTGGAACTAACATTGTGACCACTTGAGATAATTTAGTTGCATCGCAACATGATTGTTGCTACAGTTGTTCGTGATACATACCTACCTATACTTTGTATTTTGATGTGGGTTTGTGACGTTATTTAATTTACAACTTTTTGGCATGTCTCTTATAAATTGTTATATATAGAAGGATTCCTGTATGAAATGGATGAATGCCTAACTTATTTAAAGAGTTAAATAAAATGTTATAAGTTAATTATACTGTAGTTGGTTACCAACTATTTTTTTTTGTCTTTATTAAAGAGCTTAATCAATATCTGATTATGTTGCTCTGGTAAGAAAACAAAAACTTAAATAAACATAGTAGACATAAACATAAAGTTGATAATTCAAACAAAACAAAAAAAAAAACAACTAATTAAGACTGATCTGAAGAGAAAATAATATTATACAATGTAATTTGACAAGTAATTTCACGTTATCCGATAATGGTTTTCCTAATATAATATTACAATCGACATCTTCCTTTACAATATTTTTGCAATAATTTGTACGGAATGCACCATTCCGGGCACACTCCATCAAAACGTGCATTAAGTCCTCGGGTACGATTAAAGTTTTATACAGTGTGACGTTCGTGCAGGTGTCATAATTTTTTCTAGTAAATTTATTATTATTCGCTTATTTCGCTAAAATGTGCAGACCTTTCAGGATTATGTCCAATTTAGTTTACTTGTCTTCATGCATAAGATTTTTTTTTATTTTTTTTTATACCACAAGGGTGGCAAACAGGCATACGGTCCCACCTGATGGGAAGCGGTTACTGTAGCCTATGGACGCTTGCAACACCAGAGGCGTCACTCACGCGTTGCCGACCCTATAAAAGGGAGCAACTGTATAGGCAGTGAATAATACGTCTAGATTATAAGTCCTTCCTTTTACCTCTCCACGATGATGTAACCCATTTAATGATAAATGCATCAGCCCTGATATGATATTGATGCTTATAACTGATTACGATTACCTAAAGATACAAATGAATAATTTGTCACACCCACAAATGCACTCAAATTAAATAACTACGTAAAATTGTATGTACCTAATTAATTATATTTATCGACTCTAATCTTAATTAACACTAAGGTACCTATTCTAGAACTGTTATGTTAACATCTAATAGATTTAAATATACACTAGTTACAGTTATATAGATTCAATGTTCAAGGTATTAATAGTTGTCAGTCCATATGTATTAATAAAGTTGTATTAAAAACGGATGAATTGCCGACAATAGCAACTAGACAATACGAAGTCATATAATATCGAATGTTGTGTGCGGAGGCGGTGCGGTTGACCGCACTTCTCAGGTTCGATTCTCCGCCGGCAAGAGTTCGATCTCCATTCATAACAATCAATAATTTACAGCACCATTTTTTTTAAATAAAAGAATACTTAGTTAATTTAACTCGAACATTCTTTATACGCACACAATTTGATTTCAAACTAACTAATGCTTGTAGATACTACGGTAATCAGATAGCAGACATACACCTACCTACAAAACTCATTTTATGGGTTTATTTGTAGATATTTACATCCATAGTGGTTTATATACACAAATGTTTGTCGTCAAAGGGAATCGGTCCCACGGCCAGCGGCTTTGATCAGGGTAACTAAGCCAACATAAGTTTGAGTGTATAATTTAATCTTTATCTAAATAGTCATTTTAAGAACCCATACAAAATCTAATATCGGTTGATGAATCACGATTACTGTTGATTTTATCACGATGTTATGCAACCCAATATTAAAACACTCGTAAAATATTCTAATAAATATTTTTACCGAACCGTTGCACCTCACTTGCAAGTCGCACACATTTACTCAACGTCCATTATTTGCAATTGCTGTGGACACACCAACACAGTGTGTATTCTCGAGACCGCCTCTGAGATGAGAAGTCCAAATAAGTATATACCTAACACGGGAAAATACATCATTACTTCACCATAAAGGCTAATAATGAGCAATTTAAACAGTCCGTGCCATTTCTGATCATGAGAACGGTACATATTGATAATGCAAATTGTGATCGAGCAGGTATTTAAATATTTTTATACTTAAGAGATCAGTCTGGAGTTGGTTTCTCTTTCAACGTGCTCATGTTAATTATGTACAGTTCAGTTAACTATATGTACATTGTACCTATACAATGTTACACTGTAATATATTTGTTTTATTAACGTGTCAGGTTGCTTTGCTCAACGCAAGGCTTTCTTTTCCCTTTCCAGACGCTTACCTTAGAAAATATGATGACATCACCTAATAAACAATAAATCAAATTAATTTTAAAATATACTTACTTCTGAAGACGACTATTACTGCATCGATATTCTATTGAATCTGGAATTGTCTTTCCATGATACGGTAGATATATATACTTATACTAGCGGACCCGGCAGACTTCGGTCTGCCCACCAGCGCCACCTACCGGGTCCAATTGATGTATTATACATAAAAACCTTACCAATGAAATACTCCTTAACTTGGTGAAAACCGGATGGAAATCTGTTTAGTAGTTTTTGTGTTCATCCCGTTCAGACAGACAAAACGGACTATGTTTTACATATGCAGACATAAGTGATATGCGGATATAAGTGTTCGGGGGTGTACTTATAATTGAAAGCGTTATAAACAATAAAATAATGCTTTATATAGGGTAATAAATTAATGTTTAATAATGTAGAGAATATATTTAAAATTACAATTCTTGCTAGTCATCTAAATATCAAAAATAATTATTCATATTGTAACTATCAGTTTATTAAAAACGATTTATTTAATGTTACATTAACTATTAATATATAGTTATTGAATGAAAAAAATATTTATAAAAGTTGTCTTCAAAGAAATTAAAATATTAAGTAATAGTTAATAAATCCTTCCATCAGTGTATTGGTAAAAAACAGTGAAAAATATCTTTTTTTTTATTGAACTAAATAATATTTAATTATTTTTATTACAACTGAGGGCTTACTCCCGAAAACGATTCGAATTTGATTTTGTTTTGATTTCAATTTGAACTCCTATTGGTTAATCCTGAACCAAAAAATTTCATCTTGAACTCCTATTGGTTAATCCCGAACCAATACGAATAAAAAATCAAGATGGCCATGGCTAAGATTGACATTTATTCGATCGGTAACGGTGTTTGACGTTTCAGAATTATAAAATAAGTTGTGTGTGGTTAATTTCTACAGAAAAAAAATAAATATTCAATTTTTAATTTTTTTCTAAAACGAAATCTTGTACATTAGATGTAATTTTTTAGATTAGATAAATTTATCCTAGATGAGATAACTCGATCCTGAAAAAGTACCTTTTTACTGATCGTGTATTTTGACGTTTAAAGTCGTTCCCGCCATTTTATTCACAAATGTCAAATAGTGCCAGGAGTACGGATTATTCGATTCGGTTTCGATTGTAACGAAATTCTTGATCAAAGTTAGTTCCAAAAAGTGTCACCGCACGATCGTGCGCTAGAATCGCTATCAAAAATGTATGAAATGACATTTATTCGATTACAACTCGTTTCTCGAAAGCGTCGGGAGTAAGCCCTCTGATCGATTCATCGTTGATCAGTTATCGACCGGTGAAGGCGGAATATAAAATAAAAACCGCGATGGTAAAATAGGGGTTGATTGTAAAGGGTTGAAAATTCAGGGTTATATGTATTTACTAAAGTTGTATCATAAAAAAATTAAAAAAAAAAAAAAACAAAAATTCAATAAAAAAATTTTTGGGGTGGATTACCCTTAACATTTAAGGGGATGAAAAATAGATGTTGTCCGATTCTGAGACCTACCGAATATGGATACAAAATTTCATGAGAATCGGTCAAGCCGTTTCGGAGGAGTTTTACCACAAACTTCGCGACGCTAGAATTTTATATATTAGATATTTATTATACGGGAATATTGCTTGTACTTTTTAACAAAAATTCTGCTTCTGATTTCAAACTATGCGGATCTTGTGCTAAGCTAATATAATAAATACTAATACTAATAAAGTAATGACTCCCATATATTGTCATGTCTGAGAAATTGTGTTCACGATTTCATTTATTGTCAGTAAAAGTCTGCATTTTATTGTGTTGCAGCGTACAGCACCTTATTAGATCAAATAACGTATAAATATACAGTAGGTATATAACAATGCTGTATATGTTTCAGGATATTCATTAATAACTTATTATGTAATTATAGAAAACATAAACGTGAGATATGAGGAACTGTCATGAGTTCCATGCTACTCATTTAAATAAGAGCAAATTATAAAACTCGGACCCCATACAGGGATTTAGTTATAAACTTGATAGCGATATAAAACGAAAACGCTTGTTTTAATTTTTTTTTTTTAATTATGGTAGAAACCAGAAACAGGTTATTTAAATTGGTGAGAGTCGTTTGTAAAGACAAAAAGAGAGGCCAAAATATTTTATTAGATCTACTAATATTTTATTAGAGCCTACTCCTTTTTTATTAATTTCAAACGTATGTTTAAGAAATCTATGGATTTTGTTGTTTAATGATCTTTTTATTGTGTACGTTATGAGTTAGTCCAACCAGAGACGACAGTTTAAAATCCTATAAATCTTAAGATATTGTTTCTATTGTGTGACACGTGTATAGTTAACACGTGTAGATACTTGTCTTGGGTTAATACGAAAATAGTTTGAAAACCTACGAACTATTTTTAGGTTGTTAAAAATATACGATGCTGTTTTACGTGCCAACAAATAGGCTTTGAAAGTTAAGTGGAAGGTCAATAAGGATATCCGATTGCAAACAAAACGATTATAATATTTTAAGCTGGAAGCTTGCTGACGTGCATGAAAAGCATTCGAGTCTGCATACGTGCATTTTATAGTAGCCATCAATAAATTCGTGTCAGTCAATTTTAGCTGCATGTAAAAAGCGTGTGCCAAATTTTCGCGCATGCGCCGTTTGGATCCGCCCGCCCGCACCCGCACCCGCTCCCGCGCATCCGCCCTGCATCGTGCGACCTACTATTTATAGATAAATGTGACATTGTTTTATTTGCTACAGGCAGGCGTAATCATTCTGGTACTTTTCCATGCGAAAATCGTTAACCTCTCAGCGATAAGTAAAGAGAGTGCGGAGTCACGCCTTATTAAATAAAACGCACTCATAACCGAGTTAGGATGGCGATGTTCTCGAATAAAGCATTATCACGAGTTAATATTTTTGTGTCATATTATAAAGTACCTACACAGATCGTTGAAAGATTTTTTTTGTATACATAATAATATGATATTAGTTACTCGGTGGGTAGGATGAGGGGAGGTGCGAGGGAGAGGGGGTGGGGGAGGAGGGAGGTGTACTTTCTTTTGTAGAGCCCTAGAGTCCTGTGCAGGCGAGCGAGACACAGACACAGTGGTGCATCCTCGCGCGCGAACTACTCCCGCGCTCCACGAGCTATCGGTCGTGCTCTCACATACCTACTGATAAACACTGTGTTTTATTTATTTACACCAATAAAGATACTGTGATGACAAATGTGTATGAGTGACTGTTTGACATGAAATGGATTTACGGGTGAGATATATTTTTTTCTACCGAATTTTCTATTGCATACCTATACCTAGTCCTCGAAAAGACATAAACGGGTATGTCCTAATCTGCTAATATTTTTTCAAAATACATAAATGATAACTTCCCAGTATACCTGCTAGTTTAAAAGGCTTTTTATTTATTTATATCTGCTATTTATCAGCAAAATTAAGTCCAGATATTTTTTGGAATGCTGTTATATTTGAAATGCTGAAATATCGCTTTAGGGCCAACAAACTGTTAACAAAACATTATATCAATCGCCAAGTTCTTACGATCCTATGCTTAGATTATGTAGAGATCATAATATTGGCACATAACACTTATCCATCGGTATCTATGCTTGAAACGTTCAAGCTGCTGATTAGATTATAACAAGGTTAGGCTTATTCACTTTAAAATAAATTAAAGATTTTACCAGTCAAATTCGATATATGTAGTAAACTTAACTAAACTAATCAATAAATTAGGTATAATTAATTAATTATATAAACTTATTGATATCAAGAGAAGATGCTAGAAATTCATATAAATAAAGTACCTACCTGCACACGAGTATAAACATCGCACTACCCTTACCACTACGTGCAGTAGGTATAAATGTAGGTACCTACATAACGATGTAGCTCCAAGATAACGTTCTGTCTCTACTGTTTACATACATTATTATTTAGGCTCTCTCTCGACCATTGTTTTCGTTGTCATACGATCTTAATGTGTTACGGAGATATTGTACAACGCACGCAGTATTGTAAAGCAGTACTATTGAGGTCGACTGTACAACTATCTGATTTGCGTCTGTCTATGTAGACGAGTATTTTCTCTCTTCACAAAGTCCTACTTTTGGTAGGCAAATTAAAAATGGATAAATTTATTACAGACTAGGATAGGAAGAATGTGTCGCTTTAACTTATATATATTACTAGCTTCTGCCCCTTGTTTCACCCGCGTTCCCGAGGGATCTTCAATTTTCCCGGGATAAAAAGTACCTTATGTATTAATTGCACACTCACAAACTATCGTCTTTATAATGTTAATATGATAAATGAGAATGTTTGTTAGGTACTCATTCCTGCTAGAACGGCTGAAGAAATCTGGATGTAATTTGGCACAGAGTTAGAATACATTCTGGAATAAAACATGGGGAAATTATCATACCGGAAAATTATAGATCTCGTCAAGGCGTGTGAAAGTGGTATAACTATATTCCGATAGGATCTTGGATTTTAAAATGTCCAAAATAAAAAGCTCGGTCCTAGTTATATATTAGTCTCTTAAATTCAGCTGGACTATGATATCCATATAAGCTGTAAAAAATCACCGATTTCTCGGTGTGTGTAGTAACTATAGACTGCCGCTTATCTTTACAATTTAAAAGATAGATACCTAGATTATATTTTGCTGTATGTTTATGTTTTTGTTAACATAATGTGTAATTAATTTTATATTAAACCTGGATCAACTTATGTCATTTTTGTTATTGCTATAATACCTATATCTTTAAAATGGTTAATTACGAAAATATTTTCTATATTTTTAAACATGTCAAATCATTTTGTTATCTACAAAGAGTGATTGTAAATAGAAAATAATATTAATTACTTAACTTATTTAAAGCGTGAGGTCAAAAGACAACATTTTACTGATAATATTATTAATATCTTGTTGGCAAAATAATTGAGAAAGTTGGTTGTTTTTCAACTTAAATGACATACCTACAATACCCTTTAATTCGTTAGTAGAAATAACATTTCGATTGGGCACTTGACTGTTTAGTTTGCATTAAGTTTAATAACCAGAAACTATTTAAAATACAAATTAAATGTAATGATACTTACCTAAGGGTAAACGTTCGTTAATGTAGAGATTAGAACACGGAGCAATTAACCAGCTTAATAATAAACAAAGTTAAGTGGTATCTGTTATGCTTCATAATTATACCATTAGTTTCTGTCTATGGTTTGGTCTATTTAATAAGATACATGCAAACACAAGGCTAACGTACAATTTTGGTAATAAACTTATAAATATTGTTATTCAATATTATAAATAATCAGATACATCATACATTATTGTAATGCCAGACGTATGTCTGTTCTGTGTAATGCATTTCAGTATAATCTTCAATACCTCGAGGGCTTTACGTATCGATATGCACGGAACGAAAGTAGGTACAGATTTGTTAATAGTGTGTATTATTTACTCCAAATCCTTACCAACATAATATAGCTCTGAGTTATAAAGCCGCTTGGTGAGAAACTGACAATACCTATACAAAAAAAATGTTGTGCCTTGAATGTATTGTTTTATGTATGTTTTTCCTTCGATACAACTCAGAACGCAATTCCATACATCCGGGAGCATTCTGCCTCTCATTAGTTTTTAAAGATGGTATGCAAATATGAGTAAACTAGCAATATATCCGCCGTAATTAAATACAAAATGTTTATATGCATTTAGTATTTAAAATGCAATACCGCATTCTCTCATGTCATTAGCAAGAGATAATCTGGTGACCCGGCCTGACCCGTCACAACACACGATCAGATTACAGCTTGTTATCAGCACAGATATCCGCCATGTTGTTTTTGACGAAAGCGGATCATAAATCTAAATTGGCTACCTTTCAGCTTCAATCAATCACAAATTTTAATTAAAATCTGATGACTTGGTGTCACCATTACCTCCTTATCCCGAAATATACGAACTTATGTGTCTGTATGTTATTTTTTAAATTTAACTATTTCAGGCTGGGCGGCGATGAGTTGACGAATAGTTTATTTTTTTAATATGAATATGAATTTTAAGTAAATTCATAGCTATTATTATTACACTTTAATTCAGTCACACGATACAACATTTCATGACTATTGGAATAATTGATCAAGATAGGATTCTGGGAAGTGTTTATTGTACACGTGGGTAGCCGTTGAGGAAATCGTTCGAGCTACGATCTGCATAATCAGACATGCTACGAAATCACAATTAATGGTATTTAACTTAAACTTTCATGACTTGCTTTTCTTCTCATTTAAAGAGTGCTAATTAATTTTCAAGCTATATATTTCAGCAATTTAGTGTAATTATGTATAATTAATATCTGCTTCTACTACTTGCATTACTCGTATGTAAAGCGTTGACCAAAGCTCAGTACTAAATTAATATTTCGGAAAGATTTTTATACAAACGTATCATTAGGTATTTACCCACCAATGTTATATTTTAAGCTTTTTTTCTTACTAAAACGCAAAATTATAACCTCTGTCCGTCATTACATTCAAATTGAGTCGTTGGCATCGCATTGGTTTTATTTTGGTATCGAGGCTATTTTTAACAAATTTACAAATAAATTGCCGTCAAATCTTTTAATGATTTCGGGTAATATTCTAGTATGTTTGGTATTATAAATGTAGAGACTTGGTATATTCAAGAGGAGCATGTAGTACCTACCTTCTACGAACTCGCTAAGCGCCCACCCTTGTACGGCGTAACTGACTTGGGGTCTATGCCCTAAATTGGGAGCAGTTGCTGTTACCATAAATGTACAAATTATCTCTAGTATCATTTCAATCATTCTATTATAAGCTGGTCTCGCTTATCGATTGCAGCTAATTATTACAATATACATAATCCTAACTAATATTATAAATGCGAAAGTAACTCTGTCTGTCTGTCTCTCTCGCTTTCACGCTAAAACTACGGAACCGATTTAAATGAAATTTGGTAGACAGATAGTCTAGAGCCTGAGACAGGACATAAGCTACTTTTTATCCCGGGAAAATGGAAGATCTCCCGGGTACGCAGGTGAAACCGCGGGGAGCCACGAATTTGATTATAAGATAGTAAACGTTTTGCTGGAAATAAGTTTTGTTTTTGATAGTACCTAAGGTCTTAACACGCACGTTTCATTCACCTTATTATATTAATATACATTATACCTGGCTATATTTATGAATGAAGGTGTTTTGACTAGGTTTTAGGGCCTGTCGAGTCAAGTGGCGACCATGTCACGGTGGTGAATATCGTCACGGTGCGTTGCTTAGCGTCGCATAAACGTTAGCGGGTAGCTAGTACATACTTATTTCATATATTACGTAAGATATGTTCTAACAGATCCAGTAACTCAACTATGCTTTCTAATTATCTATTTATGGATTCCTTTCGTACTGCATGTTAGAGAGCACATATAGTTAAAATGTGTATTAATCAAAATGTTTTATAAAGCATCTATTTTTACATCATTTTGTTTACAATCATGTTCATTAGTCCAAAGGTGGTATTTACAAGTATCACCTTTGTATATGACCCTATATTATCTATTATATTTATTATCTCAGGGAAATTATAAGTGATAGTGCTTGTTCAAAACATAACAAAGACAGTTCCGTATTTGATTAATAAACATAAGGTTCTCAGACAGTTGTTTTACGAGTTTTGCTATTACATGTATTGCGTGGAGATATCACTGCGTTTTAGTACAATTTATGAATTAAATAAAGGAACTAAAATCGAATTTAGGAAAATATTTAGATTAATATTATATTAAGGTAGTTTTTTTTAGTTTAGTTAGTATAGTTTAAGTTTAATTAATAATACTGACATTGCTTTATTTCGTTGCTATTAAAGAAACAATGTATTTATAGAAAACAATAATTTTATTGAGGAACGAAGGCGATGCACTCGACATTCAGTTTTATATTCACATTATTTTCATAAACCGCTGAACCTCCTTAATTAAAAGTCATATCATATCATACAAAACAAATATTGTAAAACTTTGTACAGACGTATGAATTTACATTTCTCGATATGATATACATAATAATAAACACCGAAAAACTGGTATTATACTTATACATTCTGACGTAGTTGCCTGCGTATTTTATTGGTAAGTTGGAATATCCATCTATGATTAGAACGACCGGGAATAATCAGGATCTATTCAGGTCTATTTTTCGCCGGTGTCGTTGAAGGTCATGCGATGCGCACGCGCCGTCGCCGCCCGCCCACTGACAAACAAGTCCGTTAAAAGTTCATTGACCCCGCGCCCAATTGCATGTGTTTTGTTAAGCTCAATTAAGGCTTACATAACTTACCATTGAGCGAATGTATTCGCTTGACGTTTGCACCCTCGAAAAGTACCAAACAAAATATTACATTTTTACATCAAAGTAAAATCCCATGCACTTACAGAGCCTCTTCATTAATACATTGGGGTAGCCTATGTAATTAACTAATATACAATACAAGATTAGATACTCAATAAAGTCGCTATATATTGAAGCATTCATAGATGATCGCAAAACTCGAGCTAAGTATTTTTTGAAGTAAATGCAAAAACTTCAGAGTAGATCAAGAATCAAGAAGCTTCAATTAAGTTTAAAGTGAAATATAGCTGTGAGTAGTCTAACCACTACTTATCATCTGATTTTATTAACTAATTCATCGTGAATGCAATCGTAAAATCGCAAAGTATTTTTATATTCGGTTATTCTGAGTGGTCTTTTAAAAATATTTTTTCTGTATAACGATAAACGTATTATTTTAGTATAATCCTAAGATAGATATTTATAAAAGTGAACTTCGTGAGAAGTCGAGCCATAGGCGAGCCCATCTTTATCTTGCAAATATCTCTTGTCTATAATCAACGGTAACCGACTCCATGTAGTTTTTGGGATCGTGAGAGGGTTCATAGGGGCTTATAAATCGTGGAGGACATCGTTTATCGTTGCCGGCACATACATTACTGGGTCGTGCTCTATAAGTTAGGTTTACGGCGAGTTTCTGCCCGCGAGCAGACAGTGCCACATTGATAGTTTGAACCGGATGCGGTTCAAAACCGACGTACCGAACCGTACCTTTGCGTTGGAACGTGAAGTTCCATATTTGATACAGACAGAACCAATTTATGTATCACCTTTTCGAATCTGTTAAATTCACTGACAGGTAGTTAATAATATTGTGTAAATTCTATTATGTTGATAGTTTATTGTCAACGATAAAAGGATTACATGTTTACGATCAATGAGAGTTAAATTGGAATACTGATTGTTAAATAATGTAACGTACAGGCTTTCTGTATCAGACTAATATTGTGTATGTTTTATGATGATAAAAAGGAAGTCTTGTTTACTTAAATATGCATTATATTGTTTAGACACGATATCTCAAATAAAATTAAATCCAGGACATTTGCTAATAGGTATAATAACAGAAAGCTCTAGCAAAAAGAAAAACTCAAAAGTAATTTCGTTTATTTGTGAATTCAGTTGGTAACGTAACATTTGCAAACTTTAATTATAAGTCGGTTTAATGTGTGGGAACTATCGACCAATATGTTTATGGTATTGGCAATTTTGTTTATATTAGAACGATTTTATTTCACTTTAAACAGGATTTATTTGACTGCAAAACTAAACATTTCAGTTTATGACATCCGAATTACGTTTTCTGTATAACTTCCATTTGTTAATATTATCTTTACATTAAAAACGTGGAACTACTCCAGACCGGAATCAACGCTTTTCAGTCAGTATTTTTGACAATATGTAAAATAAAACTAGTATATCATGTGTAGGTGCCGATATGTCCCGACCACCTGGTATTCTCGATACATACAAGTGCACTATTCTAGATCTGCCGTATATGTGCCTATGGGGCGGAGTGCGTTGTTTAGGTTCGACCGGTTCTGGACGCATTCCGCACGCAGGACCGCCTGCCTCGCCGCTGCCTCTAACTGCTGCAACTACACCACGTTGCTATTCAAATACCCGCTTCAGACATTTGCGGAATTCGTGCAACTGCACTGCAACTGTAATGTCCCAGATACGTATGCAACTTGATTTAGAGCAAATGTCCCATGTTGAGCAGCTGCACAAATTAATTCAACACTAAAAACAAACTAATTTAATCTGTTACATAATTGTTTGGCTAATTGCGAAGATCCGTTGTAATATTTTTTATACTTTTTTAAATAGCTTCTAATCGACAGCAGCAACCTACCCCTATAAAGACATGGACACCAGATAGTTGATACCTGTTTCTGGACATTGTTGAAATAACCATCACATGTTACAGTTCTTCAATATAATGTCTTACATGTATTACCGGTCGAGTAGCTGTCTCTTCCTATCATGAACTAATACATAGTTTGAATAAAGCTTTAGTAACTATTCAGTAGAATTTATCATTAGGAAACCATCGACAGGTTCTGTTGCTTGTTTGGTATTATGGTATCAGTATTGTGATACATTAGGTGTAAGAAGAGATACGGTTGTTGTCTGGCATTTGGCATGGCTGCGCGTTTATCACTCCGGGTCGATGTAACTCGCGACTGGTTCGCAGCCTTACCACAAACGCAACCAGCTAACTCTTTGTCGGCAGCACCCTGACAACTAAATTCATTGAGTTTATTATGGAAAACTTGTATAAGCTGCTTTAAGTGTAGATTGCAAGCCCCAGGGTAACGGCCTACTTGGAATTTATATCGGTGTTGCGTTGTCCATGAATTCCAATGTCCCACTGTATTGGCATAGACATGGCTTAATGTTCTGAACGAATAACAGTAAACCGATTGTCTACCGCTGAACATACAACATTGCATATAACATTGTATTTGTCTGAGTGTATTTATAGACGGACCGATTGGACGCTTTTGGATCCATACGTTTTAATGGAAAAATCTTGTGTTGGGAAAAATATATGACTATAAGATCAGCTGATTAATCATACGATGTGCATTTTGGCAACGACTCGCGCGCGACTGAATGTACATTTTTTAACATCATGAAATTGCATATATTAGGAACACACCACATTCCAAATTTGAAGTAAATTATAGGTAATCCTTATAATTTAAAAATAAAGAAATCTACTACTACATCAGCTGACGGGTGCTTTATTTTTCACCATCTAATTGACCGGAATGCACTAACGATACAAGAGAGGGAGGGATCGAAACTGTTACTTCCTGTGCGTAAATGTTATCGAAACTATTGTGCTGACAAAGTGTCAAAATATTATCGATAGTGACACATCGAATGTTTTATAATTTAATAGTTCCTCACACTTTCACCAACGTTCTGGGGGCTCTTTAATTATCCCAAGATAAAATATAGTCAATGTAATATTCCGGAATATATTCTATCTCTGGGCCAGACCTCATCCAAATTCTGGTGGTCAAACTTTCGCATTTATAATATACCTAAGTGGGATTTAAGATCTTTCTTTCATATTTTCACTAGGCCTTAATTAACAAAGACTATTTTGAAAAGTAACCGGCATTTACATAGGCTGCTTAGTATTACTTTAGTATATGTACTAAATTAAGATTTTATTATGATTGTACGAAATTCTCCATGCATGAACGTAGCTTTCACTTGTCAGTTTTTGTAATCCAATTGTCTATAATTGCATGTATTAATAGTAATATTTAGTATAATTAACTCATAAATCATAAGACATTGTTTTTTTGACATTTTAATAACAACATAAAACGAAAGGTTACCGTTATTTTTTTATGGTCGATTTAAAATTTCTTGGCGGTGTATTTTCGAATGCATCCATAAAAAAATAAAAAGTATACCTACTAAAATAAAAAATATAGTAGGTGTTTTGGGCACTCAAAAAATACAATAATTAGCATGGCCGACTTTTTTTTTTTTGGTAATACTTGTGCATAGTAAAACTAACGCAGAAATGGGGCGAAATAACAAAAACGCTTTGGGCATTAGCATCTAACATTTATAAATGGACCTGTTCTTCTATTGTAGTCAAAGCAGCAGCATGCCGCACCAACCTTTATGGAGCTTAAAATTTCTATGAATATTTTTAGTGATTAATATCCGGTCCCGATTGCACGCAGAGCACCCACGCACCCGACTAGGACGCATCCATCACAACTGGAACGATATAAATAATATTTCTTCCTATGTAGGTAGTACTGTAGTTTTTGGACTCGTATTAAATTCGATCCGAAATGAGTAAAACGAATATAATATAAATTATGTAGGAAAGGAAACTAAAAAATCTTCAAAAATACATATATTATACTCAAATAGATAGGTAGGTATATGTACCTACTTAACGATATCAAGATCCAAACGTATCATATTATTACAGACGACTATGACGAGTCTATAAGGGCTCGTTCTGGCTACGGCATAGTAAAAAAATATTTGGAATACATTGCACTGTATGCTGCAAATACTTAGAAGCCAAATATGGATAAATCTATGTTGAGAAAGTGCGTGCATGACAGGTAGTGTAACTAGTTTAAAAGCTTGTTTGTTGAGTTGACCAATCTTTCATTCAACACCCCGAGTATATCTTTAGACGTTAATACATGTTAATATCGCGTTCACTTTAGTTTACTTAAATATTTTGATTAATTAATAAAAGTTTGAAAGTAGCTTGTAAAGGAAATACTTGAGAACCAGGTATGGAACCATGCATATAGGTAAACAACGCAGTTATTTATCGTAATTAATAATAACAAATTAATTAACGGTAGGTACCTATTAACCCACACTATTTTGAAATGAGCTGTTTACTATTATAATATAACTAACATATAATTAATAGGTTCCTCGTTTAATTTCAATAATAAATTAGTGACAAAGTTCATCTTTACTACCGGAACAGTGGGGTGGAAAGTTAGAATACCTAGTTCTAGGTTTATCAAATCATAATTATTTATCAACACACTCGTATTAATCTTGTGTGTATTAATTAGCAAAACTCATCTAACTCCAATCCTATCTCAGTGGCCCTGACTTCTATTTTATATACCTAACGTATTTTAGTTCCGTAATTTCTGAATACCTATGTAAAGAAAGTAACAAAAAGAAATTACAAAATTTGTCCCATCTAGCTTATATCTCCGATAAAGGCGTGGCTTTCTTATCATTGGATGATTCGTAACCTCTGAAAACTATCTACAAGTGAGCTGGCAGTGGCCTGGTGCCGTGACCAGCATTGTTATCGTTTTACATGAACGATGAACTTTATACCTACCACTAATCTGTGGCTTTAATCAAAATCACGAATCAATCAGCCCGCCCAGCGTCATGATTTCGAATGAGTCACACAGGAACATTGCCCAACAGACTGTAGTCTGCTGCTATATATTCTAGGTACCTGTATAAATCTAGGTAACATGCCCCAGGAAGTTTGGTGAAATTGCTTCTTATAGGTAAATAAAAACATTTTTTTATGGATTCGTAAAAGTTGTTTGCATAAAATGACTGTTATTTTTTTTATAATAATCTGTCGATATTTTCGACGACCGTAATAAACCGATTATCAAAACGAGATCTGCCGTGAGCTTATCTTTTTTCTCAGCGTTTTGCAATTATGTAGATTTCATAAACTTATTGATTTTATGGCGGGCGCTCGAGTCTCATTGGCGACGGTGACGGCCGCCGGCGCCGCGCCGGTGAGGGCGCCAACACATCACACCGGCTGCGCGTGAGCATCACGCGTCGCTAGCGTGACTTTTACTTATATACATAAATATTGCTGGAAAATAGTGTACGCGATATTTGTTTATCGGAGGGATCGTCGGATTATCTGTTACTATAATGTACATAAACAAATGCTAATGAAGTGGAACATTAGTGTATAGGTTAAATAATATCGAATTGGTTCGGTCTGGTGGTGGTGCAGGCGGCTCACGCTTGGCCCGGGCGCTCCGCTCCGCTCCGAGACGCTCATTCGTAACATGCGCATGCGGCGGGTGGCTGCGCACAACGCGACATTATATTTTCATCCCCACCCTCAGTCGTAAATTAAAAAGTACATAATAAATATCAATTAAGTATAAATAAAAATAAATATAATTTTCTTATAATAAACAACATAACGTGAACACCACGCCGACGCTGAGTGACAGTTATCAATAGTGTCTTAATACATAAATAACAAATGTATCAGTAAATAAATAGAACTGTATATCTCGTAAGTGGAACACGTTCAGACTAAGGTGGCTGTGATTGATGAACTCTTGTGTTTAATTGAAGTTGTTAACAAGAAGCTCCATGAGTTCCCCCGGGGTTGAAATGACGTTGGATCAGATTCCTGTCTTGATGAAAAAGGTAATTACTATTTTGTCATTAATTAGTCTCCGATCAAGCATTATTTATCGGTATTATCATTCACGTAGCCTTTGACCTTTCCTAGTTGGGGTCACTTGGACTAATTGGGTATTCATTTGTATATTGGGTATATTTAGTTAACAGTTATTTATACCGGTAGATATAGTTCAACGATAATATAAATTTATAAGATAACGTAATGAGGGTAATATAAATAAAATAAGTATAATTAAACTCTTAGATGTTTTTCTTTATTTATACGCAGAAAGTCATTTTATATTTTCACTCGCGCAAATTCGGCTACATTTACTTGGAAACAAGAATGTAGGCGCAGATAACAAGTTGATTAGATATCATTGTCTTTAAATTTACTTTCTACGATAGATAAGTACCTATTATATACTTTTTTATATAGTCATTAAGTAGTTCTCTAATATATTCATGAAATGGTTATGTTGCTATATCGGGTAGGCATAACGCCGGCGCAGGCGCAGTATTATAGCGAATTCCCATATTACTTATTTTACACGTTGCACCCTATTCACCAGTACCGATTACAACTTAGTATGCAAACTGGTCTAGAACCATGGAACTAGTTTCAGTGCCACTTATCCTGCTTTAAATTATCGGGTATTCCAGCATAGTGGTTGACTTATTACTTAGAAGACAGGTAACGACGCGGCCGCTGGGCGGGGGCTGGTCGGGTTATTGCAGCCAGCTCTGTAATCATATTGATGAATGACTCCCGGGGATGCTTGAACGAACAGCTCGGAATAGAACAGGGGGCGTACGACCTACCTATTTATTTGACCATAGAAACAATAAACTACAATAATGAATTACAGCATTATTTAATTTGTACCAACTTATAGTCTTCAACTGTAAATTAAATGTTTTTTTTTGACCATTTTTACTATCTCGTCCTGATGGTTGGTGGTTCTTAATTTAAATGTATGATGTTAAGGAAATGATATTTAAAACCGGATATATGTCTGTTACATATATTTTGTTGTCCAAACAAATTGCATATTAACATATTATGCCGAATTGATAACTAGTCGTCCTCGAAATTGTTATTTATTAGGTAAGTACATGATACAAACTAGTAAAGTAGTTCAATGTTAATGTTGTTACGAACATTTTAATGACACAAACATAATTGTAGGTAGTCTGTGTCTGTTGCAGCGGTCATTAACCTCGCTCATCTCAAAATAGTGCTGAATCTTCAAAATAGCCACTCTCAACATTTGTATCGATAATAATAGAGAATCGAGGGACAAGCTAAATTCATTCCATTGAAATGTCACGGTGTTTGCAAAGCTTATAAACTTATTAACCGGTATACGTTATATTAGAGAATCTATACAAAAACCAGGAGACATGTAATATCCAAATATTTAATAAATTGATGTTAAAAACATAAATACTAATACTACTAACTATTGTACTGACTTTGTATTAAAAAAAAGCGTCAACGTTTAGTTGTAATCTTTTTGCTCTCAGGAATTCCCTCGTTGACATCGAAATTACTCGATATTGACAAATAAGTATTAGTTATTAAGCTATTGCATAGCTTTTATCGCGGGCTCTGAGCGCGGCGACCGAATCAAGAAATTCCGTAACGAAAAAAACCTAACACATCGTCTAACATCGTTTCAGTTCGGCAGACTTCGGCACGGTGTTTGTTTGCTATCTTCTTAACTCTTTGACGTTTTGAAAAAATGGCGTTTGACATTTAAAAAAAACAAAACTCAATTTCCGTATTCGCGCGTAATTATTTTGTTTCTATTTCGTGGCAAGGGTACCACGTCATAAAGCCTAAGTATTCAAATACGTATGCACATCAGAATGCATATTATTAAAAAAAATATATGCTCAAGTATTTTTACAATGTACAAGGCGTCCTTTCTAACCTAACCTTTGTTTAAATCCAAATGTATCATTTATTTAGTACATGTAGCGGCCATTTGCATTTCTAAGCACGCGATGTTGGCGTATTGGTACAAATGTTTGTACGTTGGGCCAACATGGCAATGAAATTAGACCTTTTCTCTAAGATTTATATGAGCTAGTACTTATATATTTTTAAGCTATTGCATAGCTTTTATCGCGGGCTCTGAGCGCGGCGACCGAATCAAGAAATTCCGTAACGAAAAAAACCTAACACCCCCCACTCCGACGGGCAAGGAGGTGTGGCTTGAAGGCCGTGCATCGTCTAACGTCGTTTCAGTTCGGCAGTCTTCGACGGCGTTGTGTGCGATTAGACGTATTGTACGACTCTACGAAACTCGCACGAATCGAGACGAGCTGCTCCGAAATCGGACGAATACATAAGCTGCTTATGAGAAAGTATATAGGTGTAAATGTATTTATGTACAACAGTGAATAGCTGTACTTGTAAAATTTGTGTATGAAGTGTTTTGAATATGAATGAACAAAGTGCATTTATTATTAAAATAAATAAATAAAATTATAATTGCATAAGTTGATACAAAATGCTATGCAATGCAATAGCTTTACCGCGGCAGTCCCCGAGTGCCTCACGTAATTTTTTTTTTTATCGCGCATGTTGAGGACACACAAAGAATAGATAAAGTACCTACCTTAAAACCTAGGTGGCCACGTGATTCCGAAGGTACCGATAAAGTATTTGTAAATAAACTTATCACTGTTAACTAAATATGTAGGTCTGAATAGGGACAAAAGTATTAGCTTCTATTAACTTGGTTTGTATTGTTAAAAAAATATATAAACATGTTTATTGAAAAACCATTTCTCTAAAATTTTGTGAGAGGTAATAATATAATGTACATATTAAATAATAAATTCTTATTTTAGTATATTCTGGAAAATTTCACGAGGCTTATGCAACAGTAAATGATGTAAATAGACTGATAGATGTCATAACCATGACTATGTATACACATATACTTACAAGATGAGCTAGATCTATTATGAGATAAGAAGTTGCATGTTTGTTTTTGTTTATACGTAGCTGCAAAACATCCGCGTCAACATGTGCCTTATTAAATTGAAAGAAAATACTTTTACTATCTACAGAATATGGACTGACTGACAGATAATTCACGTCGAAACTGATGGACCTAAAAGCATGTCATTTGGTGCAGGAAATCCTTTTCATATACCTACTATATATAAGATAAACCGGTACAAAAGGATTTATGGATATTAATTTCACAAATGTAGGTCCCGGCGGAAAATTGGTGTTAGAAATTTTAATGTGGAATTTTAATAAGGGAACTTTTCGAAGATGAGTTGTTTGAGTAATTGTGGTACTCAAGGGCACTACACCTTGCCGCGGTCCTTCGTATATTTGCAGAGCTGTATAACAAGTTTATTTCTTACATCTACTAGTACAACAACATGTTCATGCGAAGATGCCTCGTGTGCCATCTGCACTTGACGCAAATTCACTCGGAAATAAGTCATAAAACGTGAAATTAATGCTAAATTTGCGACTTGCGTAAACCAAAATTTTATGATTCTGCCGTTTTTACCGTTACGTAAACTTGTACGACCGTATTTTGCTTGATCGATAATCGTCAAACCGATGTGCGGCTTCTGAATATTCAAAAGATTAGTCAACTGTATTTTTATTTACATTTCGACACACCATCGTGGTAGTCAAGTACCCAACTTTCGATCGATGTTTACAAACAAAATATTATAGACGACACGTACCGTAACTATGTACGTATGTTTGATCTTGGTGCTTTTCAATGTACTTAATCATGATTTGTCCACCATCCGACAACGGCCACTTGAGCCGCCTTTAAATTTAAATAGCCGCTACAAGTAACGGTACAATCAAACAATCAGACATAAACGATAATAAAATATGATTTATTGATCTTCAATTTGACTCAATTATTTTCAATTACCCTAAAGTGTATTGGGAATTGAATCAGAACATGCAAGAAATCAGATGACGCAAACAGGCGTATAAACAACTTTTATTGGTAGGTAATAAATAGCTGTTTATAGAAAAATACTACACCAGTATGTAATAACATGTTGGTATTCTAATAATTTATAACCAACTAGCTGCCCCCGCGCGGTTTTACCCGCGTAGTTCCCGTCCCCGTGGGAATACAGGGATAAAATATAGCCTATGTTACTCGGGGATAATGTAGCTTTCCAAAGGTGAAAGAATTTTTGAAATCGGTCCAGTAGTTTCGGAGCCTATTCATTACAAACAAACAAACAAACAAATCTTTCCTCTTTATAATATTAGTATAGACCACGCATAGATCGATGTACAAAATTCTTTAGAGGAATCAGGCCGGCACCTTTAGGCAGAAATGTCACGTTGTGAAAGCGCAGTGAGTTTTCTTCGAGACCGGGCCGGCGACAATCGTTATCGTCTTACTCCACATTGGCCCCGGATTGAAGTAAATACTATTATACTTATTTAAAACATATGAACATAAAGTCAGCTGAGCACCAATATATTACCACCAGTATATTATTTGAGGACTTTTCACTTAACATTAGGTATTAAACTCAGATATTATAATGAACCAGTACCCACCGCAATCAGCAGCAGCAGTTGAATGTAACAACGATTGTCACGTTTCTCTTCATTTTATCTAACTCTTTGGTTTGAAGAATAATTTCAGGAACCGTTACGGGTTGGATTGTTGCGGTTGCAAAGACATCTACAGACATCAGATATTGTAACTAATTGAACGCAATCTGTGAGATAAGGCTATGCCTGTAATAAAACAAGCAAGGGCGTATAATATGACTTCCCTATTCTGGCAATGTCAGTATACAATCTAATTAAATTATACTATTTATATCACTTGTGCAAGTAAATGCAGCTGTCGCGCGAAAATGTGAGGATTAACGTGTTCAGCAATCTATGTAATTAGTGACTACCTCTAAACGAATTCATTAGTAGTTTTGCAACTATGTATGAAGGAAATATAATGTGAGGATCGTCATGTGGAAATTCATTGCCACGAAGTTTTTTTTGGGATTTTACATTGATAAATTATTTATTTTGTCTCTGTGTGTGGACGAAGCTTGACTGAGGGAGTGTGTTCACTGGTGCCAAGCGCGTGATCGCTTCAACTATTTTTAACACAGAGTGAAAGTCATGATTCAAAGAGCTCATACACCAGTGTTCTAATCTACGGGTTTAGGGTTCGAGGAACTAGATAGTAGATGCGTTATACTTTATCATTGTTTTTATTTCCAATTAATTCAAAGTTATAACATCTGTATTATCTGTCAATCATGAGAATGTCCAGTCAGTATTTGATGTACGATTGTTGTGTAAAAAAATTCTATTAGGTAATTATTCGATTCATAACGTATCTAATTACTAAATCTAAATTGATTGATTTTACGATGCGCATACAATAGTTGGTTACAACATACAGCGGTTGTTGCCAGACGCAGTAAAAATCTTTTGTGACGATTTGCACATTCTGAAAAGTATGTATCTACGTAAACTACAGAATCTTAAACATTTTTATTTTCAGTCACTGATATGTAAAATGTATTTTATTTTTGGCTCTGGTGGATATTTATGAGGTTATTCGTGTTGCCATCTGGGTTGTTGCGGTTATTAATGATTCCTGTGTACGTTATTGTATCTCTTTGAAAAGATGCGACTATTGAATAACTACCCAATGACACGACTGACGTAGATGTAGGTACGTTTACAAATCATAGAAATATTGTAGTAAGTATTTGAAAATAAATGAACGTCACTTTCTCGTACCTTGTAATATTTTAATTGCTTTATCAAGGGCGAATATGCTATCAGTCCCGGAGTTAATAAGATGTAGGGTAGTTGCTCTAAATCAAATTATTTTTCGTGTTTTCGAGATATTATTAGTATCGTACTTTTTTTCGTTAATATTTCTTTAAGTTTCCATCTAAGTTTTTCCTTATTTGCGAAATGAAATAACTCAATATCTTTAGTAATTATTATAAAGGAAAGGTGACAGAGTTCTTTACTTTAGCATTATTGTGTGTTGATCTTGCTTGCATGTATGTACGTTCAGTGTACTTGTGCGGGTTTCTCTCGCCTGCTGTGTGGTGGCCGCCACCTCACGCACACATGCAATCCCGACCGCTATTTGTCCTCTGAGAGTTAAAACAAAACTCGAAAGATTTAGAAAAACAACATTTTTGCCTTTACCTACCTACTATCCTCGCGAGAATTAATTATGTAGTTTCGTAGGAGAATGTCTTTAATTAGCAAGAGTTTACCATATTCTGAGAAAAAATGTATACCTACCTACTAATAAAAAGCCGTTATAACTTTTTATTAGTAGGAAGTACCTAATACATTATTTCATATGGTTTTAATGAAATTGTTAAACTATAGACTAGAGTTCGGTAATTAAAGAAACAAACAGATGGAGATGCCTTAGGTACCTAACTAAGGCATCTCCATCTGTTTGTTTAACAGCTGTTCCAATCAGCATAACATTCCAGTTAGATGCCCAAATATCCCCTTTGTTTTGTATTTTCTACATAATACATATAAAATTCCTATTCAGAATAATCCAGTTAATCGGCACACGATCGTGTATCGACTATCAGAGAGTCGCCGGAATAAATTTTATGCAATAAAATTGTTCATATACACCTGTTAAACAGAATTATAGCTGAGTTGTTAGAATAAGTTTTAAATTCATCTAGGTAGTATCGTAAGTGTACCAGTCGTGGCCACTGTACCAGTAATGGCCAAAAATTGAAAGAAACATCTAGAATTCGGACATGAGCGAATGTTTTTACATTGGGATCACTGTGACATAGACTTTAGACATCGAACTATCTAAGTTTAACGTTTTATTGAATTCAGTCAGTTACATGTACAAATATGCGCGAATACAAAGTGTAAGGTGATTTGAAATTGACAACGACGGCTTTTCTTAAGGAAATCGTTCAGGCGGTGAGCAGAAAGTTTCACTTGTAAAATAGTTTTGCTTAATAAAATCAAAATTAGTGTTGTTTCATGTGTGAGCCATAAAATAAAGATAAACTAAGACTACGACTGGGGTATCCATTAATGGATTTTTCCTGGCCAAGACTGGGTCACAAAACTACAACCTTTATTTGTTAAATTAATTGAATCCAGCTTTGCCGTATCTCACGCGCAACACATTACAAATATTAAATAAGGACCGGACTTTACAGTTTCACTATATTCAGTGCTGAAACTTTCACAATTTTGGTAATATTTCACAAAAACCTGTTTTTTTTTTCTTAAACTGGCCACCATTGGGTCATTTACCTTAGGTATCTACCTACAACGATTTATTTCCAAAAACACACGTGTTTGTTCATGCTATCATCATTTGTTATTTAAATTTGAGTAACTAGCGTCTGTTGAATTTAATCTCCAGGTTAACGACATTGACAAATACCTAAGTTTGATCAGCTAATGTTATTTGAGTTCCACCACTCTATTTGGATGTTAATTTTCATGGTTAATAATTTTGGTTTCTTGCTACTTTTTTCGATCAGTTACTTTACACTTACCTAATCAATTCTTAATATGTTGTGCTACAATATACCTACCTAATGTGCTTCGTCTACGCGTCTAAGCATAATCCAATGTTAATTTTCAACGATAACGTTATCGGAACACAATTTCGAGAATGTTTACCAAAACATTTGTACTGTTTGTCCGATATAAGATAATAAATATAATTTGGATTATAATTACTTTATTTACATTGTGTTTAATAAATAGGTACCTATCTATCAAATATATTTATATTGAGGGTTTAATTTTACGATCGTTTTAGTAAGAGGAAAAAAATATTCTGCCCATTTCTGATACCTATTGATGCCGTCACCGTCTATTGTCGAGTATAAGGGTTGACTCTGCAAGTATATTGCATATCATATCACAAAGGCAGATAAAGATGTATATATTCAGAGTATTTTTTTCAGTATTACTAACTAGTATTTGGGCATTCCGAGTCAAAAACTAAATGAAACTCGCCTATTTACTCGTATTGATTTGACTACTGTTCGACTTAGAAAATTTTCACCGCTGCTACTCTCCAAAATTGGATTGCAATTGATTTTAATCATCTACAAATGAAGATGTCACCCCTAAGTCTCGTCTTGTTTTAAAAGGCCATCAAGCCCATCTATTAAGAGTCATATGCTTGCACTTACAATAGACCCATTGGCAATATCAGTGCTTATATCGAGCAGCAATTGTGCCTTATCAAACGAGTTCATTGACCGACCCTTATCGAACTTCTTCATTGAGCTCCTTGTGACGTACGCTTCTAACTGGTACTTATTGTCCGTAATCAATACCTATTACAATTTATTATGATTATCTAAAGAATTATTTAATTTCGTATGTAGGTAATAAAAATATTTTTATGATGTGGTCATGCGATGCGATATTTCTTCACCAGCCGATCGTTTTAGGTTCATATTTGCAATTATAGGAGACCACTTTTTCTTTTACAAAAAGTCATCATAGGTTTCGATATTTTTATGATGGGTAACTTAGTGATAAATAAAATATGTGCTTAATTGCTGCCGAGCACTTAGGTGCATTTTTCAATTGCCGGCGTATTTATTTCTTTTTGAGCTGTTAAGATCTGTAATTTTGGTACAACTTACTAGGTACGTCTTTTAGATATTCACATTGATGTCTATTTTAAGTAAGGTTTATTTATCAATAGTAGATGCAGTTTTGCAAATAATAACAATCTACTAGGTATGTGACTATTAAGCAGTGAATACATATCTGGTTGAATGCAATCAGATATAAGCAAATGTTCCCGGTGAATACATACAGCATCTGAGGACGGTACTCGTACCTATGCATAAAATCTCGATATCACTTTGCAGATTCCGTTCTAACAAATGCATCCTTACGAGCAATAACATAATGATCAATATGCATTGTATGCAGTTCAGATTTACGGAGACAGAGTGTATACAGGATGCTCTATTTAACAAGCGTACAAATATGAATGATTTATACTTGTTACGCATTGAATTATTTATATATCGTTCAACGATGAGTGCAGCTCGGCACAGTATAAGTACATACATACTATACAGCCCTAAGATGTTTTTGTTTTGAGTTATCTCAATGATATATTACTTCTTTTACTGTTTATACCTACTCCCAGTCACCTTCAACGTCAATCAGTTGTTAAACACGTTGGTGTGCGTTTACAATAAATCCATACCAACATCTCGCATGATGTAATTCAATATAAAGAGTCAATACAAGATAGTAATTAATTAGATACCTACATTTCTCCAATAAATATTGTTCGATAACAGTCATATTGGTTGTTCTATAATCATTATTATTGAAGGCTCTTTGGAGGGGAAAAACATTCCAATATTGTTTTTAATTGCAGTAATGACATTTACATAAGTTAAAATAGGTACCTACAAAATTGTTTATTTTTCTCTAACTGAAATGTAATCGTGAATAACACAACCAACGTTATAGAATATAAATCAGTACCTACGGTAGGTACATCGAACTTACGGGAAGAAATTTCATTATCTTTTTTAATGATTCCAACTGTAAGTACTATCGGATTTTTAATTCATAAATTAGAACTTATTTAGAAACTACAACCTGTATTTCAACTAGCCGTAAAACAGTCACAAAGCGTTATTTACACAGGGCGTTTAATCTCTGGATCATAAACGATGCTACATTGCATTGTCCTGCACTTATAGACACATTTCATGCTTACATTGCTACGAAGTGCGCATTTATGTATATATATTTGTATTCGTCTAGAGATAATGTAATCTTACCCTGCGACATTTGAACTCTATTATAGAGGGTTGATGTTTAGTTGCGGAATCCTGGTCATCGTAGTTCGGTCGTTCGTATTCTACAAAGTTACAGTATATAATAATTTGTTCGTATTATACTAAGTGTATAAATTCCCGACCCTATTGAATGATTGAAACTAACAACTGATTTATAATAGTTTTGTTATGAAGCCAAGATTGAAGCTACGATGGCGTTGCCGGCCGGAACAGTGTCATCGATCGTGGCGTCGCGGCGTCGGTCACAGCACAGTATTTTGATTTAAATTCTGATCTCAATATTTATCCAGCTGTTCTATTTTAACATTTTGGTTTCTGGAAACGATTTAAAGCATACATAATTTAAATCAGTGTTTTATGTAGGTACATATTTACCACAGACCATTTTCAGCAAGCGTTAAATCTCGTGGAGTTTCAGTAAAAGTAGCTAGCTAAAGTACCTACCAATACAACATTGTTGTACGCCAATCGTGTTGTAATAATACATTATGAGCTGTAAGTCCGTTTTATTTATGAACAGTAACGAGTGGTGTGGTCGTTTGCTGAAGCCGAGCCTCGGAGCGGTGACCGAGCACTGCTCCTGATTGAATAATGGCGTTCCAATGTACGACTGAACTATATTTAACTCGAGAAGGCCTTCAATCACCATATAATACAAGGGAGTCGAAATCTCAAGTATATATGATGAGCACAAGCACCCCGACTCCATGACGGGTACCTTTAAATATAAATTTATAGCTTCTACTAATTTCGCTTACGCAAGTCTCATGTTGACGAGAATGGGTGCACCCATCACGGGATCTGTATTGCTCATCGCAGTCAGATATTTCTGACGCCCCCGCCCGCTGTGACGTTTGCTTTGGCGTCGAATTCTAATTATGTAATGTGATTAACGTCGCAGACGGCTAAAATTCGTCACACATGCATACCATGTAAGAAGGATAAATAGTTGAAATCGCTTGTTACATATAAAGATGCCTTACTCCCACTTACGACTGCAAGGTATATGCACACGTCAAATGTCACGCGCAAACAATTTAATTTACCAACTGCGCTGAAGCTTTTAATTTAGACCAATGTTGATGGCACTTAATAAAAATGTTTACAAGCACAATTTAAAGGGTTATTGTCCAAGTAATCTTGTCTGAAAATTCAGTGAAGAACTTAAGAAAATGCCATTATATTGATGAAGTGCATATAATTGGAGCACGTTTCCCGCAGGTTTTAATTAGTAGATACCTATGTAAGCGACGATGCCTATACATATGAGGTGAAAACGGATAATAATACCCACGTATTTATATTATACTTAATCCTACCCGTTAAAAATTTAATTTGAATTACTCTTCATATCAGCAAGCAGGGTAATATGGCCGCCAACTACCTATAGTTCCTACCTATATGATTACTATGGTATATCTAGAAAAAACGATCTTACGATATTTAAAGGTTTGATGCCGTAGATTCCGAGACTTAGACGACGCGTGTCATCTAGAATTGATTTTTATCAGCTGTAGGTACGTCACGATAGCGAAGTTGGGTCAGGGCCGTCTGACCCACTTTTAGTACAGTGTCATCTAGAAAATAGGTCGGGCAATGACCTTCGCTATAGTGCGTCACACCTGAGTCAAATAGATCTTTCTATGCCCTTGAAATTGTCAAGGAAACATCAACGTAGGTAAGCTATGAGACAAATCTGTAAAAGTACACATCTACGACTAGTTGTATTTTTAGAGAGTTATTTAAAGATCATTATTAAGACGCCGCATAACGTAGGTTTTGTAGGTTTTGTGCCAAATATTTCGTGAATGACGCTTGTAAAGAGATAAGAAAGTAGAAACACTGATTACAATTAGCTTGTTCTATTCAAATAAAACGTTATTATAGATTTTAGTAGTTATTTAAATCGTTTATCTAAATGTCAAAAATATGTAGTTATTATTTGTTTTGAAAATGATATTTACAACAGACCTATTTTACATTCATGTTCACTTATTGATGTAGGTTTATGCGATGGATGAGTGCGTAATGGAACAACGTATTATAAAATGCTATTTAAATAGGAAAGACCAACTGCCGCATAAATTATAAATTTTTATAGCACCCTTTTTCTTGATGTTTTGTTATTTTTAATATCTGAATTACATTTCACTATATGTATTTCGATTCGATTTACTTATTATCTTGTCAGTGCGTGCTGATCATAGCGTAGCCATGTAATTTCATTTCTCTTATCTTATCGAGGTCGTTCACATTTGACATTCAACTTTCATGACATGATGATGTCAAGTATACATTTTAATAGTTTTTCATTATATTTCACTACTTTTAGCAGCTGTCCTGCTAAAAGTAGTGAAATATAATGAAATGATTGAGACAATACAAACTTGCGAATACATGATATAAGGCAAAAGCTTCTTGATACTTCTGCTTATCCACTTAATATTTCAGGTGGCATTGGTTATTCCCATTCAATAAATAAATATATGTTTGTTCCAAAAATTATGTTATAAATTTATCACAAGATACCTATATCAATTTTTTTTTCGTAACGAGTATTTGCGATATAGTAATTTGATAATTTGTTTAATTACAGACGCAGATGAACGGTGGGCGCGACGGTTCGCAGTGCGGGCTCACGTCACTGCTGCCGATGTCGTGCCGCGGGCGCGCAGCGGCATTCGCGCGCGACCTGCACTCGCGCCTGCGCAACCTGGGCGCCGCGCACGACGACGACTGCGAGAACAGCTGGCTGGCGCGCGACAACGCCACCGCACATCGACCCACTACATCCACTGGACAACGCGATCTAGACACTTTCTACGACTTTGAACTCGAGTGCGAAAGTCCCTCCAGTCCGGTTGAAGAGTTCGTTCCCCCTTTCCACGAAAAACCTCCCTCCTCCGTCGATCAGGAAACACCTTTCTATGATGTCGACTCCGAATCAGCACTCAAAGAGCAGACAAAGCTTATGGTGCAGCAATCTGATAAAACGAAAAATGGATTCAGGTTCTCCACCGCCTTTTACACTGACAGTTCACCAGTAAAACTACAACCGGTTCCTCGTGAAAACGGTCATTCCGACAAGCGTCTGTACTCGGCGATAACATTCGAGGGTTGTGCGCGACAGAACAGCTTTGACGAAGTTGACAATGTTGTAAAGTTTCCAAATGATAACGACCGCATCAGCTTGCCCGCTCATTTCAGTTCGACTCTGGATAGTGATTCAGAATTCGAATCTGCGAAAAGCGATCCGTCAGATTGTAATGAGTGTGATGTAATTCCTAATGGAATTTCCTTGGAGAATGATATTACGGAATGCGTAGAAAACTTGTCAATTTCAGAAGTTGAAATTCCTGACGAGGAGGGTGTTATAACAGATACAATAGAAGAACAGCTCCCGGTATCTTGCGAAAATCAAACAGAGCCTATAGAAATATTAACCAGTGAAGTTCCTATTACAATAGAGATATTATCACCCGTCCTAGAACCTGAACCTCAATTAACTGTAGAAATTAAACCGGACGAAAAGGAAGAACACGATGAGCATGAAGAAGACGACCGGCCCCAAAGGGTCCGCCGTTGTTCATCACTAAAAACCGGAAAGACGCCTCCCGGGACACCGGGACGTAAAAAAATCGTTCGTTTTGCTGACGTTCTCGGTCTCGATCTTGCTGATGTTAAAACGTTTATGGACGAGATTCCGGTCATACCTAAATCCGCTTACGATGATCTCACAGGTTGTGACGTCCAAAGTTCGCCACCTGCCCGATCCGCGCCACGACTCGGATCTCTGACGCTGGTGCCTCTATTCCAGCTACCCCTCGATGTTACAGATACGTTAGAAAAGCTTAACGTGTGTCTGGAGAGCGCTCGTGTCTGCGATGGCGTACATGTCACCGTGTGTGGATCTGTTCGCGTAAGGAATTTGGACTTCCATAAGACTGTACACGTTCGCTACACGATGAATCGATGGAGAACATACACAGATTTACAAACAACATACGTGCAAGGATCGTGTGATGGCTATTCAGACCGCTTCCAGTTTGTACTATATGCGCCTGCGATATCCTCGGGACAACGGCTAGAGCTTGCCGTACGGTTCCAGTGCAAAGGACAGCAATTGTGGGACAACAACAGCGGAGCTAACTATTGCTTCGATTGTTTAGCACTAGGCGCAAATGTACCACCTTCGGCACCCACGGGCCCGCTCCATCCAACGGTGGACTGGCACCCGTCGTTCTACTGACGGGATCCCGAGAGAGCCGAGAGGTGAATGCGTCGGTATCGACACGACGAGCGTGCGCGATCGGCAGCGAGCCCGGCGCGGGCATGGGGGCGCGGGCGGGACCGGGCGGGAGCGGGGCCGAGACCGGGACCGGGACCGGGACCGGGACCGGGACCGGGACCGGGACCGGGACCGGGACCGGGACCGGGCCGGGGCCCCGCGCGGGAGGCACTCTCACCCGCCTGTCCACTAGTCACATTCCTGTGCCTGTTTTAACTGCGATCAGATTATAGGCGTAAGTGAGTGCGGCGTCCTGAATCATTGAGGCTTTAGTTGTAAAGCGTTTTTTGTGATATAAATTAGATTAGTTTTAGATTTAATACAACGAGTGAGCGACTCGTTCAGAGTGCCATTTGAAATATAAACGACACGATTCGAGTTAATAAATGTAAAATAGTGTATCGACTTTTTGTTTCGTCTCGTAAGTAGTAGCGTCCGCTTGGACAATAAATGTATCGAATGCGAAGTGGCGCTAGTAGGTAGGAACGCGACGGGCGAGAGCGGCCGAGCTGCCCTGCCCTCCGCACGATGTGCCATGTGCCCTACTATGTACATAGAACGAGAGTTGAATTCTGAATGATATTAATATTTTAATACAATTTTTTACACAACTATTAGCCTTATGTAATAGCTCTAGGTTGAAATATGTGCGAAAGTATCACCTAGTTAGAAAGACTTTATTCACATTAACATCTCTATGAACTGTAGATATATAATTATATAAACCTAGTTATAGTATTCGAGGTGACATAATTACATTATATAATCACTTGTTAGATCGTTACAAAGTTTCTTAAATTGTTATTATAAGTACCGCGACGTTGTGGGTTCTATCATTTGTAAAACTGAATCCTACAAACGCACTGATCAATGAATATGCAAATTATATAATTTATCTGTTTTACAATATATCGATGTTGAAAACTGGATATATTGTACATTTTATATTTTTATATGTAGGACATAGAGTCATGACATACTTCAAGAACTGATAAAATAATAAATTGTTGATTCGTTTTTGAGATTTTAATCAATGAGACTATTAGAAATTATTAAATTAAATTATTATTACTCTTAAGCAATAATGTAATTAATATTTATTAGGCCGTTTTTTTTCTATTTTGTATGTACCTGAATTCTTAAATTGTGGCCATATTAATTATACAATATAACATGGTGTCGCTGTCCTATTGAATTTATTATTGTTACTCTTATTATTGACTCCTGTTTTATTAATTACTACCTACCTAATAAATTAATGTGCATAATTATTACTCTCTCGTTTAATTTATTATCGTTAGGGGATGAAACATTATTTTTAATTAAGTATCGATAATGTTAATAAACAATATCGCCACGGTCCACGTATCGACAAAACATATGTTTATAATAAAAATATGCCTAATGTGAAATGTATTTTTTAATTTACACAATAGCTTCTTATCAAATGAATATATCACAATAATGGAATGATATTTTAAGAATAAAATTATAATAAATCATAGGATACATCTAACAAATAATATTATTTAAGAAATAAATAAGATGGGTTTTGTTTCACTTAATTCCTTACAAGTGTAATTATACAATTACAATTTAACGATGTAGTGAAAAGAAAATATTTAGATAATTTACAAAGGGCTTTTTATTCTAAAATTTTACCTTAACGACTACTATATACTAGGTATACAACTACTTACACTAGACTATCTAGTCTCAATCAACATTCAGATCATCTGTAAAATAAACTTAGCTATTTTGCTAACAAATAAATAGTCACACTGAAAGGCAGTAATCACAAACCAACTGAATTCAAATTAATTACTTTCTTATTAAGGAGGTATCATCACACGAAGTATATAACATTCTTACGTGTATTCTTTTATCTATCTATCATCAAAAGTGTTATACAATTTATTTTTTAAATTAATTTTGAAAAATAAAATACACAATACCTTCTTCGTAGAGACCTACATCAGATTTCGACAGCCTTTTTATTCACACCCATTTATAATGCTTATTTAAATGAACACTTCATAAAGTCAAATTTCGAACATTCAAATTGTGACGTTCACACAAAATATAACAGTAGTACTGACTTGGCTGTGGTACACCCACCACGTTGCCATGGTTACGCCCTCCCGCGGGAGTGAGCCCTCCGTATCCTCTGACTCCTCGGCGTTGGGAGGGTAATGGTCGGATCTCGAAGTGCCCTCAACTGCATATAAAGCCTCTGTTTGCAGAACTCGTAGAATTCTATTTCTCTGGTGAAGTTGGCGCGAACGATTTGCTTGACCGCCTCTGATACTGGAGGCTTGAAAGCGTTTCGATTGATACGGTTGAAGGTATTCAGCTCATCTGAAATGAAATAATACCATCAAATTGTCGTTATTTGTGGTAATATTGAAAAAGATTCTGGCAGAGTTTAGTCTATGCTTTCAGTAAACAATTTAATCTGTTGGAAAACCTAGACAATTTACTTATTTAGAACTGAGTTATTTGACTGCCTTACATAAGACCAGCGCCACCTCCCGGGTTCAAGTTGGATCAAACTGCACACGGTGCAAACTTGGTTAAAATCGGTCGATTAGTTTAGGAGTCCATCGCGGACAAACAACGTGACACATAATTTTTATATATATTAAGATTTAGCTAGGTGGAGATTTTATAGGCCCAGAACTAGGTGTATGGTTTTGCTACATAAGGTTATAACTATATAAGTATGTATTTAAAACGTAGTATATCAGCTATCAGGTTATCATAATACAAGCTCAATTTGAAGCTTACTTTAGAATCCGATTGGCCGTGTATGAAAAATGTTCCAGGATATTTATTATTATAACTAGGTTGTGTTAAAACGTTACCCCAGTAGAGGCTCAGGGCGCCGTCGAAGAACCTCGGCACGTATCTCTGCAGGGCGGTGAGCGTGGAGTTGATGTCCTCGAGCACGCCCACCACGGCGTACTGCTGCTCCACCACGCGCTTGGCGCGCTGCAGGGCCTCCGCGCTGTTGAATGGACTGGAAACCACACGCGAACATCTTACTACATATATCCATATTCTATACTAATATTATAAAGAGGAAAGATTTGTTTGTTTGTTTGTTTGTTTGTAATGAATAGGCTCCGAAACTACTGAACCGATTTCAAAAATTCTTTCACCTTTGGAAAGCTACATTATCCCCGAGTAACATAGGCTATATTTTATCCCTGTATTCCCACGGGAACGGGAACTACGCGGGTAAAACCGCGCGGAGGCAGCTAGTAATTTAATAAATGCGTAAGTAACTCTGTCTGTCTGGCTGTTACGCCTTCACACTAAAACAACTGAACCGATTTAAATGAAATTTGGTACACAGATAATCCAGAACCTGAGAAAGGACATAGGCTACTTTTTGTCCCGGGAAAATTGAAGATCCCGGGAACGCGGGCGAAGCCGCGGGGAGCCACTAGTACATATATATAGGGAAGGGTAAAGGGATTAGAAACTGAATCTGGATCGAAGGTAACTTTGGTGGTTAAGATATTTACAGCGCTACAAAAAAATTTTTTTTTAACTGCCCAGATTACGAATATATTCATGAAAGTTCTGAATGTGCTTATGTTTTTTTATATCTTATGTTACTTTATTTTATAAACTATCATTGATCTTCATGAATTGTCAACATTAATATGTCCAACATTAATCTTATATCAAAGGCAACCAAACTACTGTGGACCAGTATTATCTACATATGTATTTTGAAGATTGTAATTATTAATCGAACCACTAGATGGTGCTACGATGGTATAAGGCTATTGATTAATATCATCAAACAAAATATTGCACGTATTACATAAAGCAAAGACGCGATCGTATATCTATCATAGTTAGTTAAACAACTTTAGTGGTTCAAAATCAAAAGCTAAAATTGACAAAAACGCCTTTCAAAATTATACTAGCAAATTTCTTCGTTGATAGTTTTCACTTGGAAAACATATAGGCTCAAGCTTATGTATACGGTGTTTAAGGTAAAGGGATTATTACTTTGAACTAATCAAATGTTCACTTTTCAAAAGCGAATTAGAAAAATATGTTTATATTAGGTACTTATGTTTTAATGCAACAAAAAAAAATTTATGATGTAAAATGATTATTATATTAGTTGCAAACAAATTAAGTAAAGAACACAATGTAGGAACAAGACTATTGATCTACTTACGTGCATTGCGGTTCGTGTCCGCAGAAGAACAGGGTCTGCCGGCGATGGTCGCCGATGCCTTCGTGTGTTTCGCCTTCAATGTACCGACACTCGCGATCACCGCTCAACACGCATGTCTCAAAATCCTGGAACATTTATTAAAATATCTTTAGTATATTACTATATACAAAAAAAAACTAATCTCTTTGCACTTCAGGTTTACAAAAATAACACATCATACTTCAATCCCATTGTAAGAATGTCTCGTCAATTCAACGATTTACTCATTATTAATTCTGATCTCGATATTTTTGATCCAAACTTTACTCATTTTAAAAAATTATCAGAAACACCCTTATGCTCAGACAAAATGAATGATTAAAATTTTGTTTGTTTATTGTTATTATGATTTGTAAATATTTGTCGCGTTAGTTTTAGTATTTATTCTAAATTATATTTTTTTGTATACATATGTTTCAAGTTGCAATTCAGATCTGTATGTATTATTTTCTATTATTTTCTGTTTTTAATTAGTTGTAATTTGTTTTATGTATCTGAATAAATAAAGAAATAAATATATCTATGACTATATCTATATTACTATATCTGCATTGTTCAGGATTTACGGTTATAGAATCTGCTGTGATGTTTTAAAATTACTAAAATCCTGCCAATGACAATGACATTCTCGGAATAAGTTATTGTGAATTATGTGATTTAAAAATCGAATGACTATTAAAATATTTAGGTAATTTCACATGACTCATCTTATTTTCACATGTTGGTATACTCTCGAAGACATGAAGCGTTTTTTAAATAATATTTATCATATTATATTAGCGCGTTCAACTAAACCAATGATGATGATTATATCGTCAAAAGATCTAAGATAATATTTTGAAAGTGTAAATATGATTATGTACGCACCTACGGGTATGTTTTTCTTATCCTAGTATGAGCATAGTTACTAAATTAAAGCACCGTTAATATTGATTACGTATAAAAAAGTTATTTTTTTGGTAATCGTTAATTATAACGTCAATATTTTTTGTTGCAACAAAACTAATTTATTTTTTTGCTTCACCACTAACTAGGTACACTCTTCGACATAATACGTATTGAAACATCCCATTTACTGTTGATCCTTATCAAACAAATATAAATTCTTTAAAATGTTTGTAAGTGATACTTTGGAGTCTGGTCGATTTTGTAATTAAGGTGTAGTGAGATAGAAAAAAACTGCAAGTCAATAAGTACATATATGATAACCATCAACTATTGAATAGATATGATTTTATAAGACAGTAGGTACTTAACCAACAGAAAAAGAGACGATTAATAACCTATTAACTAGATGCAGGTTAGTATCTATCTTCATTGAACAATAGGGGAATAATGAACGAGGAAAAATCTGCGCGAGAGTTGCGTTATCGGAGACATCATCAATTTTCATAATAACCTGTCAACTTTGTAGCTCGCAGGCAATATTTGTATTAGTTAATCAACTTCAGGCTAAGTATGTAAAATTGGTTTTGTCGTAAAGTTTTCTCAAGCAGATCCTAACATACAATAATTTATTTAAATTCAAATACATACAAGTCAAATACATAGATTGCAGCGACCGCCTTGCAGCGCTGATCTGAACAGAAGACCGAATCCAAAGACTTTTCTGCTTAGTCCTGTGTGATAGGTATAATGTTCAGATGACAGGAATATGATAGAATAATACTGACACACGTCTCGAGAAATGCTATGTAAATACGAGCCATATATAAAACGAGCTCAAATTCAATAGACAGATTCAGAGTATTTCCATTTATCATTCGTAATCAAAACAATATATGGCAATGGTTAACAAGAAGCTGTAGCCGGTGCTAACAACATAATCTCAATTTGCTGGTTGATGATCGACCTATTGGTACCTGTCGATGATCGTGAACGTCGATTTCATTCGTGTCGTGTCAGTTGGGCATCACAATCGTGCTTCGTGACCGACTAATCTGAACCCCTGACCATAGCACTGACCACAGCGCATTAAACTTTTCTGTGAGTAACGGGAACTGTCACGCCAAGGTCTGAATATTTTTATTACCTATTTATTTCTATTAGTCAAAATAATGTTTGGATTCTTAATTGGCAGCTTTTATACCTATCTAATAGAGGCAACATTCTGGGAAAACATATTATAAGTTTAAAGTTAGATCATTTATCAGAAAAATATCTCTACCTACTGAAAATACTTAAATGGTCTTACAATTTTATTTTCTTCATTCGAAAATACTCTTGAATTATGAAACGGTAAATTTTTTATTTTTCAAATAAAAACCCAAAATGTGCTCCCAATTAAATTGTAAGGCGGTAAGAATTGAATGCTCGGAATTTTAAAGCTTCTAACAATCAGATATTAGATTCACAATGATACCAAATTGCGATCATATTCTTCTTATTGGGTCAGTTAATTCACATTATTGCTTTTGAATTTAGATAACGGTCGTTACTTTTGTTCCGTCGATGACTCGGCCTTAAACAGGAGCACGAAATAAGAGTTGTTTTACAAATTATACTTGCAGAATTAGGAGTCGATAAAAACAAACTCTCTACACCAATTATAGCACGATCTCAGCGGCGAATTATACGCTTTTTTCCTTAGGATCAACTCTGGCGTCTCTGGCGCAGTTAACGGGGGGCGCACGTGACCGATTGTGCGGCGATTCATCCGCAAATTGACGCACCACTAGGGTTACCGACTCGCCATTGTACACCCAATAGTACTTTTGAAATTCGAGTTTTTGATGAAATTTGGATTCTTAGAATCAATTTTTACTCCTGTAACTACAATTACTAATACACTAAACACTTGTTAGATAGGTATAATAGGTAGATATTTAAGATCTAGCTTTTTATTTATTTATTATTCCTAATGCAATAATCTGGGTAACATTTTTACGATTGCAGACTGCGTACCTACTTAATTAAACGTCTTCGGCATAAATACGGTCATTATCTACTTATCGTTCTTATAATGGCATCGTACAAGTTTAATTAACTAGGGAATTAAGTTCTATCTATAGAAGGTAGATGGTGGATTTACGGTTAAATGGTGTGTACCGGCGGCTTCAAAGAAGTTTCTATTGGTTTTAAATAAAAATAAATAATAAACATCTAAAGACATGTAACGAGTCCTCCCTGTCAATGAAGAAATATTTATTTATCATATTCTATTATATTAAATACACCGTCAAAAAAATTATTAATAATTTAATAGTTTCGACAATCTTAGATACCCATAGGTATACCTAACCTAATAAGTAAACATATAAATGTTAGGTTACCTTTTTCAACCATGCAGGGTCGGGCAGGGGAAGATCGGGAAACGCTCTCTTCCTCTCGACGTAGTACCAGGGCGCCCTCACGTAGTAGTACCACGAGATCACCCGCTCCACGGGGTCGCGGACCACGTTCACGTATATAGGTGATGGATAACCGTATCTGAAATTATGAGGGATCTCATTGAATAGTTAGAATTATTAAAAAAAAACTACAGTTTTGTAACGAAGAGTACTTAGTTATTAGTGTTTATTATTGTGAAGTCCGCCAATCCGCACTAGGCCAGCGTGGTGAACTATGGCCTACACCCCCTCGATGTTAGGGGAGGCTCGAGCTCCTCGGTGGAGACGTATATGAGCTGATGATGATGATATGCAATTTATAAAAATGTACACTGCAGTAGGTACCTACATTGATATTTTACAATTGCATTGGTTATCCTGGGATCGTGTGAAACTGTAAGACTCTATTTAATAGGTCTATTTACGTAGGTAGGTACATATAGGATTCCAAAGTTCATATTAAGAGTACATTACATCAATCAAACATACTGACACTGTTCTGACATCATTTCGTAAATGCTGACCTCTCACGGAAATTATACTAAACTAACCGTTTTAATGACCACCGGCTGTTTTCGACAATAAACCATTAAAAAAACAAAACAAAGATCATTTGTAGGTAAACAAAGATATATAAAAGTCTAATCAAATTATATCCAAGCATTGGAAAAAAGCCAAAACATGTCTACTCCCATAATTATCGGCCACACAATCTAATAAAACAATGGCGTAATTTAACATTGCTTTTTACACGTGGTTCAGTTGTAACATTGTATAATTACTAGTAACTTGTGGGCACTGTAACGTGTAATAGTTAGCTCAACAATTAATGTCTATCTGATACATTAATCATGCTATGTACCTACATATATTAACGTTTCCCAATGCCGCCAATACATTTGAGAATGCACTTTGATTGATGTTGGCGCGGCTTTCTTTATAACAGTGAAAAAACGCCCGTTAAATAGATCAATGCCAAATGTTTTGTTTGTCTCTATTCCTAATGGTAGCGTTACACTTTACTGACATTAGTAAATAGTAGGTATCTTGATGCATATACAAAATAATAGGTAATAAATTACATGTTGATATTATCTATAAGTAAATTGTTAACAAATTCACGCAGCCCTACTGTAAAGATCCTCATCAGCAATGAAGCATGACTTCGCCATTTCAGAAGGAAATGTTAACCGTAGACAAAGTGACTCATCTGCATAACTACTACTTTTTACTCTAAAAGTTGATCAGACTAGGCTATACGTATTATAAAATCAATCAACCAATAGAATGCATTCACGCTACGCTTATAAGAAGACTATAGGTAAAACTAAATAAATTAAACTAAATACTAAAACAGTCTTTATAAGACGGTTAAAAATTTCAAAGATTTACAATTAGAAGGAATAAATTAATCTTTACACAATATCTTTTTAATTTATTTATACTAGCTTTAGCCCGGAGGTATTAATCCGCGTTCCCAAACCAAACCTTCAATTCTGTGTCCATCCACAACATATTAGGTATTTGATGTATCAAGTTTCATTTAAATTCCTTAAACAATTCATGCATGAAAGAGCAACCAATATTCGCACACAATCTCACGTAATATCAGGATATCATCTATCTGTAAATATCAACTTTTTCATTTTCTAAAGCAAAAATCACTGAGCATCATTTGCAGTTTAGTCTATATAAAGGCAGGTATAGTAAATTGCCATACTTAGACTTGTCTTTAGATAATTTATTTAACACACTAAATAGTGGTTTGTATTTTATGTCAGTGATGTATTTATTGTTTTAGGTAAATTCATCAGTTAATAGTCAATTCTTCAAAAATAGATATACCTAATTTAGCCGTAGAAACTCCATCATTTATTCTGAAACACTCTGAAACTGGCAGAACTGTGTAAACTAACACATTTGAAGCCATTTAAATAAGAAAAGTCAGTCATACCTAGTAAAGTTAGTGTAGCAGACGTGTTTGATGTAGGCGGAGGGCGGCGCGTGCGCAGACACGAGCCCCGCGAGCTCCTGCTGGTCGCCGGGCGCGAGCCGGATCGTCTCCACGCGCTGCACCGCGTCGCGGTGGAACCCTGGACGAACATCGCTAACTTACTACATCATTTTATTGGATAGCTACTCTGTAGAGCCGCAAGTTGAGGTTTTGATGGACAAATATGGAATAATATATATACATAATATAGGTTCAATGTATATAGGAAATATGTATACAAGTAGGTGTGTATTTGTTAAGGTTGATGACGCCTTAAAAGGTAGTGCATAATTTATTTTTTATCTGGTTTTAAGTTTTAAATAATGTTATAACCACAGGTTGTTCATAAATAATTAAATATTAAAAAGTTATATATCAATTTCCATCAAACACCAAGCTTTGCCTGCTATTTGTATTCACTAGGTTATACCTACATAGTTTGTCAACGAATGTAAGCAAAGCGATCTAGGGACCACGGGGTATCAAGCAGCTAATGTAATTTTAATATACTGAATTGACATTTTACCATACCCTGAGGTGTAAGAAACTATCTCGATGGTCATTCATAGCGGTTTTACTCAGTCTTATTTAACTACGCATGGAAGAAAATACATATGTAATTACAAATGCCTTTGAGTGGAACAAGTTATTCATTACGAACTACCGAACCGATTCCGGGGTTACGTTCGATATATAATTAATACATAATTTGAAGCAATATAATTCAACGCGTCATAGCACAAATGTTACCGTTATATTATACGCAAGAAAGATAAAAAAATCATGTTATAAAATTAATTCGGAAATAACTTACCAAACTGATTTCTAATGGCCAATCGACGGAGTAGTTCCATAAAGGTCTGGCTCCCTACTTTCGGCACTCTGTTAAAGAACAGCGTCTCTACCCCGGCCCGTAACGTGTTGTTGAGCTCCCACGGCTCCGGGACTAGGATCTCGTCTAAGTACTCCTGATGAACTTCCTCTTGAGATTCCTCAGGCTCTGCTTCTAAAGTGCGCTGTGGTTTGCTGCGTTCCTGATAACAATAAAACATATAAATGAGATACATAAGGTACATACACAGATGGTATGGTTTAAGATTCAGTTACTGAGAAACTACCAACCGAACTAAACTGATCCATGGTTGTTATACATAACTAGATGTAAATTCTATGGCAGGGAATCAGAATAAAGAAATATGACTTAATTAGGATTAATCGACGAGCCTTTTCATTGCGATCATCATAAAAATCAACAATAACTCGTAAGTACCGCCCTACAGCCTACATGCACCTTACTCGCATCGAGAAATACGAAATGATTATCTCATCGAAAGCAACAAAGTTACAAACTTTTCATCACGAAAATGTATCTTACAGATAAATAATAACACTCCTTCGAGTTTGATCCTGGGGCGATTGGCTTTGGTTTTTACGTCGAAAATGATCTGCGCACGATCACGACCGGACCGGATTCCGAGTCCCAATGATTTAACCACTTTAACCTCTCATTGTTGAACGAGGAGGGTATTTGCCCAACAATGAAACACTAATAGACTATTAGAACATAATTTATAATAAGTATTACATGTATGTACTTACAGCGCCTGTGTGTTTACGTATCGCTTCGAGGGCTTCTTTGTACTCTTGTGCGGACGCGTACGCGCGCTCTGTGCGATCGGTTTGGATTTCTGTAACAAAAAAAAACAATTGATAACGGTTAGATGTTTTGGTATTACTATTTCTTTATACATAACTATTTTATACATTTCACCATTTAAAAACAAACTTTAGGAACATGATTTTAATTTTAAATTAGTTGTTTCTTAATGGCCTAAGAAAAAACACTAAAATTTTCTGTAAAATTATAACTTCGACAAATGTGCTGCAAACTTCCTACGAAACAATGAATGAATATGTTATTTCGCTATGTAAATATGTTTCTGTGTAACAAATGACTGTGGTAAGTGGTGGTGAAGTGACCGGCGCCGGCTGATGACTCTAGAACTAATCGGACAAAATAAAATTACCGGTTAGATATCAGAACTAAGTAATTCTGCGAAACCGCGGAGGCACTTCAACTTTTGTAACAATCACTCGACCATTCACAGATAAAATGGTTACTTATCCTATGATTTGGTAATGAAATACTTATTTCATATATAATGACTTTTATATACCTAAGTATAAGATCCTATCCGACCTATCTATTTTATTTGCAAAAAAAGCAAACAACAATTTTAATGGCGATAGTGTTTTGTTGAAGCCTGAGCACAATATAATATACAATATGTACTAATAACAACTATAAGAAGTAAGAGTAACCTATAGGTAAATAACAATTATATTATCTACTGTGATTTTGATGATATACACATTAGTTAAAAATTATAATCCGGAATTTAAGTTAACAATTTTACGAACACAAGCGGTATGCGAACTGCATTTCGCGCGTGTGTTCACAATTTTTTTTGTATATGTAAAGGTGTTATTAGAATTGTCTTGTCAAAGTTAAGTTAGTATATTTATGCTAACTTAAAGTTGTGTTTACTGCAAGTTATAGGTATATTTTATTTTATACAGTTTTTTTACTACAATGAGGTTTTATGTTACGCGAAAAATCCATATAATTTTTTTTGCAATAAATAAATATTGTGTAATATTTATTAAGACCCATTTATTTAAGTCAAACAAATATTTTATTTAATCAAATTATTCATATTTTTCAATAAATTAATATAAAAAATTAAGAAATCACTTAAAATCATAATTTCGAAGTAGGCTGTATGTTTACGGAACGTGCATTTGGCGCGTGAAAAAAAAATAGCGCGCCATTTCTCATCAATTTCAAATTTCGTGATTATCGTTTTTGTCGTTCTGACGAAAATTATTTACAATTTATCACATATACTAAATACCTAACTACTTTTGCATACAATGTTCCTGTTTGATCGTCTTGGTGAATTAAACTTTTACTGACATTCCAAATAATCTGCTTCCGAAGTTTACGAAGAATAAACTGGCTATATTTAAGTTGTGATACCAATTGTCTTTAAAATAGGTATGTATGTAGAAATTTTTAAAACTTTTATTAATTCCTATGATTTTCCCAAATGACTAAATATTCACAGAAAGTAGTAATAATAGTGGTTAAATAAATATGTACCTATTTGGCTTATAAACGCTCTGGTCATTATTTCTTCATCTTTGTCTATTGCCTGTAATCTAGGTAAATGACTCCTATAAATATCACAATTTTCAGTACCATGCAATAATTCCAATATAATTCTAAATGGCACGGCGCGGGCGAGGCGCGTCGGAGTAGACGGCTCACCGAACGATAGTGAGCCCGCATTTTCTTCGCACGACGCGGCCGTACTATCTGATGGAAATTGTCTTTCACGAATCGGTAATAGACAGCCATTGTACTTTACATAACGTAACTGTTCCGAGGCTTTCTTATGAGACTCGTGTATTTGGACCAAGTGCATAACTGAACAAATCGATTCCCTATTGGCTATTCATATTAGCAAAAAACCGCCTATTTACCCATTGTGCAAGCTATTCATCTTTCTGATCGATTTACAATGTGAATTGATGAACACGTTTGGATATTTCACTTTGCTGTAATATTTAATAGTTGCTCGAAATGATTTTAAAATAGGCACACTCAATTTTGGCTAGGTAATTTAAAGTGATTTGCATGCCTTCCAACTGATTAACATTTTCACGAAGCCAGTAGAGGCTTAATTATTTTATAATTTTTTGTTATAATTGATAACAAGTAGTCCATCAAAAATTGGATCAGAAGAAACCATATATAAGTAGGGGTATGTTTATAAGAACCAATTTATTGTCAAAAACAATACTTTTGTAAAGGAGAAGCAGATATAATAATTTAAAAAAGCATTAAATTGTTTTTAAAGAACTTAGTGTTGGGAACAAAATGGAAACGGTCATTGTCAGTCGACCAATGTATCTCGGATAAACGATGAAAGCTGTGGTTTATGTGAGATCCGGTGACTTTCGCTGAAACAAAGCAAACCTCAGATGATCTCCTTTGATACCGGCTAAGTGCCTTTTGTATTCCAAGTTTTGCCAATAAAAATAAGGTCTAAGTAGGACACATCACGTGTCGTGTGGAAGATTGAACAGATTGTAAAGGAATGTACCGATTATTTGATAAGCCCAACGGTACCAGAATGTTGAACATGGTTAGTTTACAAGTGATTGTTTGGTTACGATACATATTTTCAATTGTTATTTGGTGTGTATTAATACGGAGAAAGGGATCATTCACGAGCCATATAGATATAGATAGAGCGTGTATTTAATTTAAACAGCTTGATATATTTTGTATTAAATACATGTTTGATTTAAAGGGCTTGGCGAGCAATGGCCGGCACAAGTACCTACAAACCAAAGAAAAATCTACTTCTCAACATCAATTATCCGTACTAGGTACCTACTTATGCAATAGTAGTCTATATTCACGAAGATCGTTACATAGCTGTAAGTAGTATCATATTATGCACCTAATTATCATAGCATTAAACCCCTTACTCACTGGCACTTATTTCGCCGCTGCATCATTATTTACTTTATTCATATTTACTCTAGTTTGTTATTAGTATAAAATCACTCGATTATGTAACGGGCGTAAAGCAATAAGAAGCTGAATAAAAACCATTCTGGCTGCCATTAGACCGTGAACTATACTAATAAGCTGTGCCTGGTATAAAAAAATACATCTTCATTCTTAAAATAACGGCCACTAGGAAAATAAATAAGACGGCATCTTTGATATGTGTGTAATCATATATGAAAGGAGTACAAGTACGACGAATCAAGTGTAGCGGAGCACATCCGGCCGTGGGATTCTATTGTCATGTAGCCGTGAATATCTGTGTTTGCGATGGACTATCTATACATCGCCATTGGCGATTGACATGTAAATTGATACCTAAACGAAATGAGCGCGCGCCAAATTATTGCGATACCAAATATCATTGTTCATAATTAGAATAACCCATGGCACGCTTTAGCTGGCTGAACATTATCGCGATGTATAATTAGGTTATTTTTTATTTAAAAGGTCAAAATAACAAAAACAAAATCAATTTTACCATCTCGATTTCAAATGTACATGTATGTGCATTGTGCATACGTTTATATATTTAATGCATGCTACATCTTTGCTAGATTACACTTCGGAAAATCTTGGAAAATACTGTCTGCCGTAATCATCTGGTACTTCTGTTGCAATATGACTAATTTACTGTAATGAAAACATATCGAAATAATTAAGTATAGGTGGGTTTGAAACCTCCATATTGTGTAACGTAGGCTATGGGAAGAAATGTGGGTCTATTATGGGCATAATTACAGGAGTACCTACTGTACGAGTGTGACTCAATATAAACCGCGGTGAAATAGCTGTAAAGCCAGAAGTTACATACCTAGTTATGAATAAATAAAAAAACTGGTATTTGAATAAGAAATTAGGAATGGATCTAGAATGGATTTGTATATAAATATGTATCTAGATGATGGATAAAGTAGGCTGGAAAGTAATCTAAATTTCAAATGCCATTGGTGAAATTTAACATGAATTCGGCTTTAAAACATATTCATAGTATACCTATTTATGTAGTTTAACATTAAAATTAATTTAAATTAAGTAGACTAACTTCCATATTCCAGTGGTTGTTGAATATATGTATACGAGTATTTATCTTGGTAATTTTATATTTTGACGATGGCAAAAATATCATGTCAATGATATAGGTACGCATGACTCATATTAAAAATCTATTTAATACTTTACTTTTTTCTACTCAATCACTAATCAATCACTTAAAGACTTCAAAATAAATTCATAGTATAAAAATTATTAAGACATCAAGTCAGTAAAACGGCGTACATCATGTTGGGTGTCGCGTGATCAAGTGATTATTGCTGCGATTACAGTATTGAAGCGTGCGGCGTAAATCGAGTGAATTTATAATAGACCGTGCCGCGTCACGCCGTACGCCGCCAACATTATATAGATCAGGGGTGACCAACATGTATGGACCCTCGATCTACATTAAGTAACGAAACCCTATCAATTTACCGATTAAAATTTTTACATAGGCATTAAATTTATGTGTATTTTGGCTTCGTCACTAATCTCTGGATAAATTTACTGGTTTACCACCCCTAATATTACCAAGCCGTAGTTCCGAACTTCTAAATTGTACTTATAAAATAAATTTGTGCGATATTAACCTTAGTGAAACGTGAACACTATTATTCTGATACAACTAGGTATATGTTATGAATAACTTTACTTGTATTTTTAATTTATTTAGACATTTAATTTAACTGTAGATAACTTATTAACAAGAGTTTGCTGCTACTAGGAATATTTTTTTACAATATCCTAAAAAACCAAACTACAATAATAAAATATGAACAAATACTTATACGAGTACATGAACCATACACCTATACTACGGTTCATATGTTTTTTTGTAGTCCTAGTATTTGACAAGGTATCATTGAAAACAAAAAACTAAATAAAAGACAATCGTTGGGCTGTTAGAAAAAGCATGTACATATTAGTTTCATGAATAAATATTTACAACAGTTAGCTTGAGAGTCGGTAATTACAAGCTACATATAATTTAATAGTAAGTTTATGTTTCGACTAATAATAGGTACGTTCTTACAGCCATGTGATGTTAGTAGTTATTACGGAGATGGGTTGTGATTGTTTAAATCTTTCTTCGGCACATTAAATATTGGAATACATGTATGACGTTTTTTGTTTTGATAATAACAATTTGTATGATCTCATGTGATCGCATCGGTGCAATAAAAAAGGTAGAACATTAAAAGTACCATTAATTTTTGTATCTAATTTTCAATAAGAGAAATTATAAGTATACGAGAATTCGTACGGAAGTATTACTATTTCCCCCACGAAGCAGTATAGTTATAATTACTGCATTACATTTAGAAAGGTGAAATGTGCCTGTAACATGAATTCTACAACTTGCCTCAGAAAGAATCGACTTGACTCTACTATCGACTCCGTACGGAGAACCCTGACCCCAGTACAGCGCTGATGGCGACCACCGTGGGGACAATCCTCATGGGGTATGCATGCACGAAAAAAAAAAAGTTATGTATGGGAAAACGTTCTTAGGATTAGGTACATTTTATTATTTACTACATTATATAGATCAATATGAAATTTTACAAAAAAAAAACTGTTATCAGATAAGATTATGATATAAGTTGGGTTTTATATGGTTTAAATTATTTGCAGTTGACACAGTTGAGCTTATTGTAATTTTTAGTCATATCCGTTAGAAATTTAATTATAGGTAACACAGTCACACAGGCATACTATCAACACAGATGACCAACGAATGATTCTAGAAAGTGATTATTTTCGCCAATGTTTCCAACATTAACAATTTCCCGGAAGACGCGACGACGTAAGCGACTGGGTGTGTAGGATGTATACAAGCATGTTTTTATATTTGTAATTGTATCCCGGTCGACCAGTTGCAGTTGTTCATTTAATTGGGTCTCCATCCTTATCATTCTTCTGCCTTAGTTGTTACCGACCATTAACGGAATAGTTTCTTTAAAGCTTCGTTGTTGATACTGTCTACGAAGTATCTGTGGAGTGCACATAATGTCGTACGTATCACTCATTAACGTGAATAAAGTAGAGTTGACATACACGAGTAATTGGAACCGGTATATATATGTCGCTTCTTTACAAGAACAACGTGACATCTCATAAAAAGGATTTTTTTTAATTATTGATATTTAGAACCGCGATATCGAATTTTATTTTCTACAAAAACACGGCATTTCAAAATTGTTTTCCGACAGTAAAATTATCAATATTTTAAGAATTTATCAACGCTTAAATGTTTAAAATTGCTCTCCTTTAATGTTGCACTAAAAAATGTCACGTTGTTCTAGTAAAGAAGCGATGTGATCTTTTTGCATCGCTAGTACCTAATCAAACCATCAAGATATTTTCAGAGTGTGTTATTTATGTTCTCATTTCAGTAAACACCTTAAAGAAATTGCTATCAGTGAAAATGGAGTAATTAACTGAAATAACATATTTAAACATCACGATTTAGGTAGGTACCTACATGTTGCCTTTCATCGATATACACAATAATATTTCTACGTCTTCTCGTTTTATTCGATTAAAAAATATATACATCCTGAGATTCTTGTCAGTTTATCATAGTTAAACGTTCATCGTAACAATAAGTAAGTTGTTGTAAGTTAAATTTTAGGTCCCTTAGGTGAATAAAAGCGCTTAAAATTTTGAGTTTTGGAGCAACATTTATTTTTTAATGACGAAAAATAAGTTTTATCGATTGAAATCCCTACTAAGTACATTTTACGGTTTAAAATTGTATTTATGTCTTAAAGACGCACAGAAGCACTTTGCACACACTAATTTAATTTAACTGTTCATGAACCAACCTTTGAATTAACCTAGTGGTTATTCATAGCGCCGTTATGGTAATGTACTTTACTATTATAACGTTTTTCTTTATCAACTATTTAATGTCGGGTATTGTAAGGGCAGTAAATGTGCTTTTATTGATACTTATAAATGTACAGTCGAGATAAAATTATTGATTCCTGGGACATTGACTCCTAATGTGGTTGGGTTATTTTTATTTATAATAATAGTTAATAAATAATTACAAAGCAATATAAATTTATTCTTCAAAATAATGATAGCAGGGCTACAAGCCTGCAGGGTAAAGTGTCAGGACTTTAAAACACAGCTTTAGGGGATAGGAAAAAGATTTGCATCTGCAATTGTACTATTGAAGCGAGCAAAATTTATGCATAGATGTTCGAAACTATCTTGAAGATCATACCGCCAAGGGCCGAACTGGTTAGTCCTAGATAGCTATCATATATAATAGACACAGAACCCACACAAGCTATTCCTAAAACTAAGACTGTGTTTTGTGGTCAAGTGTGTATTTAAGAATTTCATATCTTTCTGATCTAAATAAATTTTGTGTTTTTGATATTGTAACCAGAAAGGTGATATTCTATATACCTACAGGTATAAGTATATATTTTTTAATTTACCTATATTTGGTGTGATATAGCCATTCACACAAACGTTTATTTATATTTAGTGGGAATTGAAAAGACGTAATGGCCTCAGAGCCAGGGTAGTTAACCACTAATCAAACCGGCCCGTCAGCCTATTGACACAAAAAATTTTTTTCATACTGTAAAAAACTCGGTAGGTACTTTTGTTGGTAATATGTTGGTTGTAATCATTGAATTCATTGGCATTGCGGAAATTGTAGTAACTTGTCGGTCGAATTGACCACACCTAAATACAATAAATAATTCCAATATATTTTCACCATACTGAATAAAACATACTTATTAAATGCAACAAGTTAGTGCGTAAAAATAATTTCTTGACTCATAATTGCCATTCCTTTATAGTTACGGATCTGCAATTATGTTCGTTGGAAGTGGATGAGCCGTCAGTTAGCCTTCAAGGCGGTATCTATGCACAATCGACTTGAAACGGCCTTTATAAAAAGAGCTGCATGAATCTTGATATCCTCGTGAGAACCCATTATCATCCACCTCGCATAATGAACGGAAATCATTCTGTCAGTGCTCAACACCTTCCAGCTATAAGGGAAACATTGTCGCAAATGTATTTTCTATTGCAACTGCACTTACGTTGAGTGATCAAGATTGTATGTTATCTTTTATTCTATCCCTGAGATAAAATTTTAATAACGTAGTAGTAGGTAACTAAATCAAAAATTAAATAAGTGAATTAACATATCTTTCTATTTTTGACGAACCATACCTACATACAAGTAACCCATGGCATAAAGGGTAGGGGTACGAAGGGTACCTACACAGTACGTTTTGAGTGAAAATTTGTAAGAATAAAGATAATACATGAAATAAAATTTTCAAGATTAAATTACTCACTTTAATTCACACAAAACTGCTAAATGCGTTGAAGCATAATTATCTGTAATCCAACACTCAAATGAATGTAACTGAATAGTTTTCTATACTAATATTATAAAGAGGAAAGATTTGTTTGTTTGTTTGTTTGTTTGTTTGTTTGTTTGTTTGTTTGTTTGTAATGAATAGGCTCCGAAACTACTGGACCGATTTCAAAAATTCTTTCACCTTTGGAAAGCTACATTATCCCCGAGTAACATAGGCTATATTTTATCCCTGTATTTCCACGGGAACGGGAACTACGCGGGTAAAACCGCGGGGAGGCAGCTAGTATTCAATAAAAACCAACGAGAATGGATCGTGAAAAGTCTAGAAATGCCGTCGACCGTACTGGAATGCTGTAACTAGTTCAGCTGAGATATTTCTGCTCTTATGTTTAACTATTTCACTTTGTTACACTAACAAGAGAAATCCTTGATCAATTAAAATGATTAATACCTACGCAATTGCATTTTGCCTCTTATATTGATACAATTGTGAAAGCTACGGATATACAATAGATATTGATTCAATGAAACAAAGCTATCCGTCCACAAACAACTATCTACTTTCGACGAGTGAATACTGTGTGTACATAATTTTGGTAGGTAGGCATCAATTAATTTAATTGAGTTGGGCTCCTTTCTATGTAGGCAAACTTTTTAAAACATTCTACCTATACCTCTTTGATGTTAGTATCCCCATAACATCCAACATATATTGTGTAACCCAGTTTTAGACAGTCGTGTCTCTTTTGTTATACCTACGTCGTATGATCTAGTTATTCAAGGTTTTACTAGATTTGCTGTAAGGGATTTTGTATAATGTGTAAATTGGTTTAAATTAAACTGTGTTTTTAGTTGTTTTAAATTTGAATCGCTTTACCTAAATTTTTGTTATTTTGTTGCAAACTGTTCGCGTAATTTAGAGACGGTGAACAATAACACATAAGTAATTGTATTTTAAATCGTATTGAGGAAACGTTTTTTTGTAACAAGCGTGTAAAAAGTGTTCGAGTTAAAGTAATGACATTTTAATGGCTAGAAATATTTTGAGTATGACAAATGAATGGGTGGATAACTAGTAAAATTACGTCATGTGTTCTGATGCTACGGATATTGTTATAACTAACCACTTAATAAAGATCATCATCAGTTCAACTTATAATGTTTTGACCAATTTTGTTGTTCCATGACAGCATAATCAGTGTAATATTTTCAGAGTGTTGTGTGATGAGGAATCTCAAACATATTGTCAGTAATTATGACTATAGTAAAGAAACCAAACTATAGACACTACTTAACTATACTGACCTCTTCACAATCAAATTTTTGGCCAAAATCTCATTTGTAACTAAAAATACAGTTAACGCTATTATTGAAGTGTTACACTAATGAATGATGCAGATCACATTACACTCACTTTCACTATATTTACATACTATGCACATTCAAAGAGAATTTCTAGCTTCTGTGTAAATTTTCTCCAGTAAACAAAAATCTAGGCGTTTCAGTTAACCTACTTTCGTAACGTATTCACGGATTTTTTACGTTAACAGCGTGCATTGACAACAATTAGATTAGAATTAGAAGTCGTGAAATATATATATTTTTTTTAACTGCGAGAATCTAATTCGTATTAGGTATCTATCGAAAAAACTATATGTTACAAAGTCATTGTCATTAATGTATCGATTGCTATGGAGTTCCTAAGTAGGTACTACAAACTAACAAAATACATGTTGACTTTGAACTTCCCACGAATAAATGCTATTTGCAAATAAATAGCCTGTAATATATTATTATTGGAGCTAAATCAAACATGGTTGGGAATATTTCTCTGGGTTAGATAGGTTAAGCGATACACGTTCTTTGCTAACGAGGTACACAACTCTGCGGCAGCGCAGCTCCAACCAACTGCTAAGATACATCTTGTAAGAGACAACAAACACCTGAGTACTTTTGACCTTGATCTTGAACTTGATTCACGGAATTTACTGCCAAAACGCTTTTAGAAATAGGCAGTAACAGAATTCGTTATAATAAAGACATCAACAACGGTTTCTTGAGATCTCGCATTAACCGCAACTTTATTCATGCTAAAACGACCAGTAGGTACTTACGTAAATTTTTGTAAAGAATTCGACTTTATGGTCATTACTTTGACCATGAACAAGCACATGTCTATAAAGCTTGTTAAAAAAAGGAGCAAAATGTTCCAAGAATCGATTGAGTTGACGAAGGCGAGTCAACACGTGCTTAAATAAAGCGAAGCGTGTTGCTGAGAGAGAGAAGGTTTCTCGGGACTGTTCCATGGTAATGACATTTAGAGGCGTGACTAGACGCCAGCCATGTGTACCGTACTACGACCACGGATTCCGCTGACGGTCATGTTCGCCAGATACCATTACCATCGGAAACATATTTAATTTATAGCTATCTGACACTGTAATGTTTGCAATGCAATAGTCGATTAGAATTGAGATTTATTTTATTATGAAAATAAAATGAAATTTTAATACCAATATGAAGATATTAAATTTATATTTTGCAAATCAAAAAGCATTATCATTTTTATTATGTTTCCATTACGAAATACTGCATTTAATGTAAACCATTTCGATGCCCATTAATATCAATCCCGTTTCGCAAATAGGGCCGTTTGTATTCAAATATAATTCCTACCGTACATGGTTTAATCTTGGCATCGAAACTTGACACAATGGGTCCGTCGACGCAGAGTGGAACGATAAAGGAGTCACGACAAACCTTCCGGGTCTTAGGAAGGGCGGAGACCTCACCCAGGACATCGAAGCTTACGGTCACTGACCTTTTAAAATGGATAATAATACCGGTAGAGTTTCCCAGAAACTTATCCTACATTTTAACAACCAACATTCATAATTTCGGGTATTCGGTTACACGTACCCACTAGTTGTCAATAGTGTATTGTTTGTAAATCGAAATAACAGTTAATCTTACAGTTTGGGTATGCTTTGTTATTAGCTTTCATTAATATTCAGATATTTTAACAACACCTAAATTATAACAGCTTATCAAATACCTATCTCAGATCTGTCTGTCAATTAACACCATGATCTATGAAAATTTGTAAACAATAAATAAATATCCTGGGACATTTTCCATTCAAGGCCAATCTGAAACCAAACTAAGCTGAGGATGTGCTATTGTAACCAGAGTGCTGATATACTACCTACATATATCACTTTTTAATAGATATATTTTATTTTATTTAAAATATTTATAACCAGACATTGAACAAACAGACATGTTCTTGGACACAAATGTCTGTTGTCGAACCCACATCTGGCGGGTTGAAAGTCAGGGTCACCAACCACAAAGTCTACCGGCCAGTCAATCAGATATAAGCCTATTCAATATAAAACAATTCTGTCAAATAGACAAATGTATTTTATTCAACTTTAATTGATTCTTGTGTCTGTTTTATGCCCCCAATGGCTTACACATGTGATTTGCGACTTCATTGTATCTTTAAGCACGTGTTCAACAAATAAACTTTCTCCGATCATAAAATGGAATTTATGACTATGACAGATATATGCAAACATAGCAACTATATGAACTAATCTATATATTATGCAATTCGAATCAGGAATCGATTAAGGAAGTACAAACTGGTTAAATGCGATTCCATGCATTCGACACGGACCGATAAATGGTTTGATAAATATGCCGCCCTTAAAGCATCTCTTAGCTTTATTTATTTATTTATTTATTATGGGAAATCTCTCAACAACTGTTTTTGCCTTTAGACTCTCCAATATTCTCCTAAGTTAAATTCGAATTAGATGTACCTAGGTATGCGCATGCTATAATAACCCGACTTCTGGTGCAGTCGGCTAAAATACATAAATGTAAGGAAATACCCACATTAAAATATTTAAAAATGAGAACAAAACTAATGTTCGAACTAAAATGAAAATGTCACATAGTCAGATTCAAGCCTGCTTGTGAATAGTGTTTGAAATAGAAATCCTACCCGAGGCTAATTGAAGGTAGTGTATTTGTCATAATAAATTATGGTCGCAGACGAAACCTGTCACTAGAAAGTTTCTGCAACATTTAGCTTTATGTCACTAACTAGATTTGAGAAGTAGACAAAAGTTACCTTTTTGCTTTGAAAATCCGAAACGTTTAAACCATTTTCTGTCGTTACAATGTTTGGTATTCGTTATTTATTGCATAGTTACCTACATTTGGCAGACCTTTATCGGCTGGTCCTAACTAAAGCTGTCCTGCATTACCATAACATTGCGAGTGTAATATTTAATTAAATTAGGTAATTGGACATTTAAAGCAGAATGCTACTGTAGAGATCCATTTATTTAAGCAGTTAGCATATTTTTAAAGGTATGTTTGTGCGCATATTCAAGATTGCAGTTTTAGGGGACCATAAATTTATACGCCAACAACTCCGGTAAACATTTAAAATGTACATTTTACATACAATTAGTTTATTTTAACGGGACAATTTGCTTTAATCAGATTTAAGCCGTAACTGAGCCTCAGCAATTACCGTTAAATCAGTAATCTCATTTACCCTAACCTAGATTCAAGTGATAAATGAAGTATTTATTGAACAAAAATATACCTACTACTTGCATCTGAAACTTGTATTTCATTAGTACCTACCTATATAAAACATATGATTAAGAATCATTGGAAAGGAAGTAAACTCTATGTTAATTTTTCATGGAAAAGCTATAGCTAAGTTGTCCTTTCTATGACATGGTAAAAGAATACGAACTGGAGAAGTAAATAAAATATAATATTACTAGATCCTTTTTTTAACCACTAATGATAGTCTATTTATTTACTTCATTTGCACTTTTAATCCATTTAAGGGAGTTTTTTTTGCCACTTAACTCGATAAGTGCGATCATCACCATCTATAGACATTCGCAATATAAGGAGCAGAGCCAATGGAGCTATTAAGGGATCCAGCCGATCCAGGTGCCTTTTATCTTTCTTTATAAACGTGAAAATTTCAGTACACGGATTACTTGACTAACGTTGGCGATAATTTTTACATTATATTAGCAACTGATTTACAATCCATTGTTACTTGTATTGTTTTATTATCATGTAGGTACTAGACCTCTATTGACATAAACGGAAGAAATAATAATACTCATCTAAAAGTTTCACAATAATTGGTATCATAATATCTATCTACAATTCAATGCAATTGTTTAACTTGTTATTGTTTTTTCTAATTGCAAATCAATTAGATTATTTTATAATTGGAATTACAAATAAATAATTAACTATGTAACTCCCATCCACTTAACCTGCATTTCGAAATAGCACTTTGTATGAGGGTTTTGCGTGAATCTCTATTAGCTACGCAAATGTCTTTAACACATGTCTGTGTTAATGTAAATCACAAAGCAAATAAATCGCAATGTGGAGCGCATAAATGCGCGTAACGGGTCTGTGCCGTGCGCACCACGCACGCGCATTTCATCATAAAACTGCCCCAATTTGTCCACTCACATATTCACACGATATTTTTGCATCAAATATTGTAATAGTAAAATGTTACATAACCCACCTGTCCAGTTTTATTTAGGGTTTGGCTTTCATAAAGGAAACATTACTACGCGAACCTAACTGATAATAATTCGTACTAGCTGAATGCACTACCTAGAACCTACACATCATAGAACAATAACATCTTGAGGTTCGAAAATTGCATCTAATGTCCCACATCTTTAACTCGGCGAGAATCTGTGTTCTATCGTGCTGAAGGGGTGTTGGGAGATCACGACGAGCGACCTTCAATGGCTGCCGTGCTCTTGACACGGCCGTTGTTTATTTTCCACGCTTTTGAATAACAGTACCTATACCCGAGATTATTGGTGATCTCGATTTACTGATTATAAAGGTTACTCTGTGCTCTGGTAGATCTTGCTCCCTCGTTGAAAGGTCATCAGGTGGACCATCGACACACAAATTAATACACAGGCTATTTAATAAATAAATCTAATCTATTTAAGAAAATTTAAGTACCTGCATGAAATTAAAAATATGGCTTTCAGAATTACTAATTAAAAGTGAAAGTTCTAGGAAGTAACATAGAGTCTATCAGGTGAGATCTCTTGCACCCGTCTGTCACCTGCATAACTTGGCAAGTCATCCAATTTAAATAAGCATTCAAAATACTCAATTATGTATAAGTGATGATATAAGTTATAGACAAATAAATAACTAAATGCTTGAGACAGTAGAGTGCGAATTAGACAAGTATGGCTATAAATATACCATAATATTTTTTTACGATTAGATATTCGTAACTGCTAAGGACTATATAGGTACGAAGTATAACAAACGGTCCAAACCTTTTGTTACTTAATTATAACCAATAAGCACTCTATATTATCATTATTTACGAAAATCGTAAGTTTAGTTTGATCAGCTATTACAATCATCCTTGGAATTTTCAAATAACACTTTACAGCTTGGATAAGTTTGTACAGCTTACACCACAAATGCAGTGAACCAATTTATGTAATCGTTGCAATCGCGAGCACTCAATAAGGAAGTGGTGCGACGTTAGTACGTGCCCTGCGCTTACGCATGTCCATCCCACCGCAGGCAGCAGCCGCAGTCACCACGTGGGAACATACAGTGTAGCAACTGACACTCAAGTGCTCAACAATTACCTCCCAAGAACTTTACTTTACCCCCTTGAATTAAAGTTCTTTTTAGCAACAGAAAATAAAAATAATCTTTTTTTTAAAGTGCAGTGTGAATGGTAATGATATATCAACTTAACTTTCAGCATTTGCCGACAGTACTTTATTACAATGACCAAGATTTAACGGGATATGTCACTCTACATTATTACTTTCAAAATCCTGATTTTTAAATAAGCAATCACGCGATTTAACGGCAATTTCTCGGGATATATATTTTTATTTTTGGGTTAATTTATGCTACATTTAAAATTAAATAGGCATTAATATATATTCCATTAAAAATATGGACAAACACATACTAAAAATTAAAATGGGTAAAACTGACGAGGCGTTTGGTGAGTGACAAATAGATTATGAAATAGATTTTTATCTTCTATAATATTTACCTGTAATAGTTATGATTATATATTATTGTGATATAAACAATAAGTAAATAAAACCGTTGTTTTTGCGACCACAGAAAAGGAAGAAGAACGCTAAATTACTTAATTGTGTAACCAATCAAATCATTCGGCGATACGGAACCGGTACCGAAAAGTGGTCCGTAATAAATCGATTAAGTTAAAACCGCATTTTCTCAGGGCTCGATATAAAAAGGGTAAAAAATACATTAAGAGGCAGTGAACGGTATCACAGTGATTCATTGAATGGAGACACCATAAAACATTTTTTCTCGGTAGTGAAAGTTTGGACGAGTTCCCGAGGTAGCCGCACGACAGGTGCACGCGATGTACAACAGAACAGACAAACAATAGGCCAACAATATGCATAATGTAATCACGCGACATTCGGGGCGGCAACACATTATGTACCTATTCCGATTTTCTTTTTACTAAACTATACCTACTTCTTTTTCTTAGCTACAAATTTTATCATCTTAAAATTATCTGTACTATAGGTACATTGTCTATCTGCTATGATATTTTAAATCGGTATGACAAGGATATTTTTATGTCTCATATTGTATTTTTTGTAATTGTGGGAGAAATAAAGTAAATTTTTATTTTATTTATTTATTTTATATGTTAAGCAAATAGGTTTCCTGTACTCTCCGCCATCAGATTGTGTATAAAGATGAGCATCTATCAACTTAACCACGATGATTAAAGTAATAGAAGTAATTTGTCACTCGATGTCTTATCGGTTACTATGTTTTTCCTACACAATTTTGTTCCTTACAGTTTTCACATTAAGAGTGATGATACAGATAAAAGATAAAATCTATTGCTTTAAAATATGGTTCTATGTTTTTGACTTCTATTTTGCTTCCAGTCGATTATGTCGAGGCGCCAACACCCGCTCGGCTAGACGTACAGTACAAACTGATGTTTTAATTAATGTGTCTCGATTAGCCGCTGTTTCTCATTTCATGCGCTGTCAGCAACATTAAACAATTTAAAATCTATTTTTTATACTAGAGAATTAAATTTCGTTTATTGTTATCTGATTTTTAGATCTCATCTCAAACTCGTTGAGGTGAGAATTTGTTATGTGAAATTAATTTACGAGTTCCTGTTTTTTTATTTATTTATCATGATGATTATAAAGATGAAAGATAGGCAAGATTTATCTCATCAGAGTTTAGATTTCGTAGCAAACGCTAATTAGGTACTACGAATATCGACAGTAGAGGTGCGTAGACAGCGCTACGAAACGACTACGAGATTTTTGTTTAATTAGTTCGTAACGTATACATTTGAGTAGCTTTATAACTTTAAAAATTAAATAAATCTGCATTATGAGGCCTTATATGAAACTCCTTATGTATGTAAGTAGACGATAAATGTTATACGGTAATCACACCAACTATCAAATCAAATTTTATTATACCAACTAAATAAATAACAAATGCAACTTAACCTTCACCATTAAATAACTATATCTTCATTTACATCGACATCTGCTTAGCGGTAAAATGAGTTATTTCCCGGGCAATATCTATAATCGCTTTATCGTAACCAGAGACAAGATTAATAGACAAATCACTATAACGTAACTCCAAGCTGTAAAGCTCATCTGCGTAATGATGATAACTTTACCATGGGCGTTTATAAATAATTAAGTTTGACGGACAATTATCACGGTTGATTAAGTTATATAAGCATGTGTTTTTTTTTAAAGTCATGTGATTTAAATGACGATTTATATCATGGTTTAATTAAAGGTTAGCCTCAATCAGTTAAAGTGTTAAGGCGTATTTTTGATCTGACATTTGGTGTATTATGAAAAATGATTTATAGAGTATTCCTGTTATATGATTTTTTTTTTAAATATATGTTTTATATACATACCTATATTGTAAGTGTTTATTTATGAAAAGTATTAGAAGAAAAGGTTATAGCTAACCTTTTTTTGAATCCAGCTATTCAGAATGGTTATTTGAAGATAATATATTTAAGTGTAAACTCACTGTCTGTAAGGTGGTTGAAAGCTGTGACGTCATCATTGAGCCTGCCCTGCATGCGGCGCAGCTTGGTGCTCAGGTCCCGCGTGTGGAGGAACAGGAACAGCGTGCAAGAGACGGCTACAAGAGCCACCAGCTCACTCGTCCTGAAAGAAATAATGTTCATGCTCTTTTATATCTGAAAGTGTTCATTTTAACGTTCCACCTAAAATAATATTAGAAACGTTGCTATTTTAATAAGGAAAGCTATTTATTTATTTAAATAGGTACCGTCTTCTAACATATTTTATCCGTATACTCCTGTGTTACTCATAAAGACAGGTTTTCTACTACCTTTATGGCATATTTTGGTAACGAAGTTAATGTGGGAAATAACCCATAAGAGAAGAAAGACAAAATGTTATGATTTTTATACCATCTTGTTAATAAATTCTACTAATCGAGGTATTAATCATGGTGTTTTTATAAATATTTAATTTAGGTATACCTACTTTCGCATTGGTAGAAGTTCTGGGTGGGGAAATGAGTGGATATAATAATTTATGTTTCTTTATCATAAATTAATCCATACTGATATTTTAATTAGTAGGCCAAACAGGAGGGGAACATATTAACCAAATGTCTCTTTTGCTCACCATGACTTAACATCATTTGAATTTCTATAAATATTTTCTTTCAAATGTTTGGTTATGCAACTTGAGAGTACGAGTAAGTCTAAATTAAAGGAGAGGGTTGCTATACGTCTTAGTCATCGTTTAATTGGTAACGTAAGATGTAAGTGCTCCTTTCCCTTTCCCTCGTGATGACCAGACAAATGTAAAAGTCAGTGTGAATCCTTTCACCTTGTCTTAACTTTCATTCGTTGCATCGCCAATCTGTTTCTTTAATAATGGAACAATGCATACGCAACACTATTTCATTACAATCGTATCATCTTCCAACTTCTTTCAAACCTACTTCATATGAAAATAAATAGATAAGCATCTATAATCTTATGACAGCAGAGAAATAATAATTTATTTTTTACTAAATGCCGCCATATGATATACCTACTACGTGTTTTTACTTATATAGATGCTGTTTAATGTCGAAAATGTTATTTGGCAGAATATCAGTATACTTTACCTAACATTTAAAAGATAATTATGTATAGCTTTTTATGTGCAGCATATGTAATTGGAATGACGGTCTAAATTCTATTGGACGAAAAAATCTCAATGAATCTTGACCACTTTTTCAAAGGCTATAAAATAAAAAAATACATTGTAATTTCAACGAGATGCTTGTGAAGCTAGCACTAGGGCTGTCTCGATTGGCATTAACTACCTTCTCATATAATAAAATAATAAATATTACTTTTCTAAATACATTTTACGATATTTAACTAAACAATTCCTTTTATCAAGACTGGAGCTCAGTAATTTTCAGTAAATTTGGCCCTACAGGACGGCTAGCTTGGTGGTTATCTACCTAAGTTTTTGCCTTGAAATATCCCTTTGAGTCTACCTAAACATGTTAGCATAAGTATTGTTACTTGAAATAGTTCTGGAAAATCACAGATATGTTTGGTACCTGCTTGGTTTGAGATCAGATTGACTTAACATTAGTTAAAGTCTTGTAAAAGCACTTAACATTCTACCTAGGCTAATCGACAACCCTATAGTTGTGTCTTTTTCAAGCATTGATTATTCTAATCCTTCGCCAACGTATAAATTGAAAGATATTCCAATTGATTGCTTTAGGATATCCATATATATATATTTAATACAAGCCATATATGTGTTGCGTGCAAAAACATTCTTAATTTAACTAGTTATGCGATGCAATTGACACAAATAAGTAAGTACAATGACATCTGAGTTATTTAAAATAAATCGTGAAGTAATTTCTCTCCTACACTTTTTAACTCGAGCTCGCGAACTAATAATCCGATCCCATCAAAACCTTTGCAAGCACTCATGCTGTACTTATTTAAGTCATGCCCGTAGTAAGAAGAGCAAATATTTATTCATTCAGTTAAATTTATCAATTTAACATGATTGTATTGTTTCTCACTCCTTGACCTTCAACGGTTACTCACCAACTAACTATCATTCACGAATGACGTTTGAATAATTGGCAACATAAATAAACTTACATATCTAAAAACAACCCTGAGCTAATAGCTATCAATAAACCCTGAGACTAGAATAATTTACGTTCAGAGTGAATTACGACCATTGTTATACTTAAAGATTTATTTGTAATATAACTGTACTGGATGGCGTATGCTTATTAGAAGTATATATAATATATACCTATAAATTTCAGTTGCAAGTAGTGCTGGTACGTGCCTACAGACTACAGCAAATAACTACAGGAAATCATGGCCATTAGAGTCATTTAAAAATAAACAAATACTCAGACTTTATCATCGGTAGCAATAAAATAAATTGATTAATTATAAAATTAATTTCCCCTTTCCCTATGTAGTTAAGTTTTATTAAGCCTTATTTAAATATTTCGAGTATCTAATTCCAAACCAAGTTGAGAATAAGATAAAGATATATATTTCCTTTGGGAATAACAAAATGCAAATAGGTATATTGAGTCCACTAAACCATATTTCTACAATGGTCATTTGAGTTTGTGGCCTAAAGCATTTCTATTGCTGTTATATAGCGGCTCCGAGATATCTTGCCTCGTAACTTGCTCCTCGCTTGTGCGTTTAAATTTCCTACTTTTGATTTATAGCTGTATGCTTATTTATTTTACATTAAGGTTGTTTGTTACAGCCAATATTTTATGGATATAAAATAATATTTACCTACAGATCGACTTATAAGGTGCAATCTATTTATAAATAAAAGACTAAGTAATTAGTAAGTAATTCAATTAAAGACTAGTAATAGATCAGAAGCTAATCATAGTAATTGAGAAACTGTGTTTCCAAAAAATCATACACAAAGCAGAAGTAGGTACCTATCTTATTATATTATAATCAATAGGCGACCTACCTCCGGCACTCCAATAGGTACATCAATAATATTAAATTACATCACGGACAAAAGAACAAAAGGTTAATATGAAAATAAATTAGAAAGTGGCCAGTAAGGAGGGTGAACGTGATCTAAAGAATAAATAACGATTTATGGATCATTTCACTACGCGATTTCAAGGCAATAAAAGTATTATAATACCAAATTATGTCGCTGACCGGCATAGTTAATTCTTTTAAGTATGTAGTTAATTTGGCAATCCTTTTTTTTATTTACCATTGATTTTACATCCTTAACACCTGAGATTGATACCAAAACACAAGCTTAATAACGTATTCCGCCTACAGTCAGTAATTATATATATAATTTCCTATTCATATACATTTGCTGCGCACTGAGACGCGCGTGCGTTTGAGACTGGACCTGTAAATAAACAAGCTGCGCGTGCGCCGAAGGCATAGCAACTTCCTCTAAAGACGACGTCTATATGAATGTAACAAGATACATAAACTGGCGAGCCAACAGGGAACATACTGAACGATTATGTTAATATAAAACTCTATCGTAAAGTACGAGATTAAATGTAGGCATAACGAGATAAATATAAAACTAATTTCCATAAAGCAAATTTAATTTGCCATAAACTAGTTGAATAATAAATAGGTGCATTAATTAATTTAAAAGTAACATGCAAAATACATCAACACCAGTAAGTAGTATATTAAAAATGCCTACAAAAATTAATGGTTTCCAAAAATTCGCGATGAGTGTTAATGTGGTACATTAATCCACATGCCACTGTACCAGGTTAGGAGGTCAAAGTGAGTCATAAAAAACAACTGTTTGAATTAACTGTGCAGTAGCATCATAAAATACGCGTATATATTACCTAAAACATAAAATTATGCACTTTCTACAATGTTGAGTATGTAGGTATATATCTTTTACTCAGTGAGCAGCGGTTAGTTAAAATTCTTAAAATTTTTATATTCTTGGATTTGGTTATAATCTTATTACGATGAAAGGCCAACGGGAACGAGCTTCAGGTATTCATGATTGACAAGTCTCGAAGACGATGTTTAGCCAAGAATGCTACAAATTACCGCTACCACCGTGCTATGGTTTCCTTCGCCGAAACATCATAATCCTACTAATATTATAAATGCGAAAGTTTGTAAGTATGGATGTATGTATGTATGGATGTTTGTTACTCTTTCACGCTCCAACGGCTGAAGGGATCTGCTTGAAATTTGGCACAGAGCTAGAATATGTTCTGGAATAACACATAGGCTACTTTTTATCCCGGGAACGCGGGTGAAACCGCGGGGAGCCACTAGTACCGAATAAAACCTTATGAGTCCATATGTATGGAGATAACAAAACTACTTTTACTTCTTTTCTAAAAAGGAAAGCTTACATCTTACGCGTCTACATTTACTGAATACCAACTAAAAAGTTCCTGTTTTTCCTTCTCCGATACGGATACGTACTGACGTAATATATAATTACATAGAGTTACGAGCACAGATTAAAGGTAAATATGTTTCATAGCCAAGCTGTAGTCACACATCAATCAAACAGCGCGCTCTGCGCTTAAACCGACACAAATGGACTTATTAATCAAATGGCTTGATTCCGTAATCAAGTTATTATGTTGTGTAACAGGCTTTCTACCTAGTACAAATAAATACATATACCTTCCTTGCTCCCATTCAAACTGTCGGACCAGAATGCGAAGTGGTTGCTACCTTGCATGCCAAAGGTTCGATTTCCAATCACGACAAGCAGGTGTGAAATGCATTATAATTGTGCAATAAGCAAAATCTTCTCAGATTAAATCGATTCTTTTTTATTAAACTTAGATGATTTCTTTAAAAACTAATGAAAAAACGAATGATACCTTATATCAAAGCTATTTGCAAAACAAAATAACTTACAAATCGCGTGTCTTGTTACATGCACGTAGACGTCAAAGGAATTTTGCGCACTTCGTCAACTTGCGTTTTTTCTCTATCGTTGACGTTTTGTGTGGTTGATAATCCAGTATTATTTTTAATCATCTTTATAGTTTTTTATCTCGATAGGTACTGCATCTATTTTTGGAACAAGATGAGACGTGAGGCGTGACTAAATAGGTAGGTATGTGGTTCCAGACTGAAGACTGCTTGTACTTAGTGGTGTAAGTTGTTTGTAAAATTTCATAAAAATCGGTCAAGCTGCTTCGGAGGAGTATGGTAACTAACATTGTGACACGAGAATTTCATATTTATAAGATAAAATAAAATGTTTATTTAGATGCTGAAGAATTATAATTATTTTTAATAACCATTGATGATGTTAGCTTAACAGTCAGAGCAGCGTGTAAAATACATTATAGATTTAATTTACACAAATATTCAATATTCATATAGGTATATTATTTCTTTCATCATATCATCATCATTCATCATATTTATTATTTATTTATTAATACTTTATCAAGTTCTTAAGTGGTTAATTAATGTTAGTTTCATTGGATACCTATTATTTTCCGCAACCCTCCATCTTTCGAGTTTTATTTAAGTATAACGGATGGGATGGGTAAAGGATTGCCCTAAAGTGTGATAAACAGAATCAGGTAGACCTAATAACAAAGTTAAAAGGAAACTTAGGTAGGCGTGGATGGATTAGCTAGAAAGCTCTGATAAATGTTGGCAAGCCTAAAGCTGGGACTACGAGATTGGAAAGTTGGGTGCAGCCTGACCACTAACGGGTTGCAAACTGCACTTTCCACGGCCAAGATACGATGCGCTTTCTGATATCAAAGATTCGATGCCACATTATTGAGCTTAATACCGTTTATTTGGGACCATAAAATATATAATTTATATTGTATGTTTACACTAGGAACGGTTATGTTGAAGCGTCAATGGCTACTAAGTAACTACTAACATAGTATGATCTATTATTTTAATCATTGGAAGAAAATTTACGAGTTTTTACGGATAAATGATCCCTTGGAATAGCAAAACTCTTTACGTAAGTACTGCTTTCAATTTGTCCCTACTTATACGAATCATAACAATAAGTATAACTTTCACCATAAAAACGTCATATTAGTCCAAGACAAAATGCTTTGACCGCGATTGTTTTATTTTATTTCTGGTACAGTCAACAATATAAGTAACTTAACTGATCTATTACAAAACACCATACACAACAACTAACTTCACATAGGTACTTAATATGAGAAGACAAAGTAAAACAGATGTATGTAATATAAGATCCAAACTTTATATATGAATATCTAAACATTACTTAGAAAAAAACCTTTTTCTTTTTAGATATTTGATTTTTGAAAGGATAAATAAATAAATATTAACTTTTTTGTTTATTTATTTATCCGTCATGTTACTTATGTCGCGGACTGTATCTATAACAGGCATAAGAAAAATTGGAGTTAAGGTCAGAATTACGGTTAGCGGCTATAATATTGTTTTTATTGTGTGTAGTTAGACATAACGAGATCCATGTGAGAGTAGAGACATCACGAGAAATCGTGGAGGCGCATCACGCTATACACCACGCCGATGGTCATTTGGTCAGCTCTTATTTAAATTATTTTGATTTAAAAGTCATGACCTAAAAACATCATGGAACAAAACGAGATGTGGATAGATGATCAAGATCATTAGTCGATGAAAAATTATGTGGAGGACACCTCAGTAGATCGATCGCGTCTCACTATTTTGCCTAGATTAAGACCAACCGTATAGTTTAAAATAGCAGTTACTATGTAATTAGGTATCTACTGTTTAGTGCTCAAGACTCATATAAATTAAATGTAGATAGGTAACATAAAACTGTAAGTAATTAATTCAATTAAATCCTTATGGTCATATACATCGAGTTCAGTTTTTATTTAATTAGCATCTTACACATGACCCTTAAGGTATCAATCAGAAGGACCAAAGTCGTGTGCAAAATTAAAGTAAGCGGTAAAGATTAGTTCTTGTTGTTAGCAGCATGGTAACAGCTAGTCTTGGGCATAGATCTCACATATATGTTCATTGCTATTCGGGACGACAATGCTAGCATGCCTGCGCATGTTCGTACTCATGTTGTAGACACTTGGCGATATTATCTAAGTCATAAATAATGTTATTTATGGAATAATCAAATAAATACGAGTTGTGTATAGAAAAGTAGAGTTATTGTTTATTTTAGGCCCATATTTACTACAAAAATAGAGAGAATATATTTAATATTGGCAGTTCAATCGACAGTAATGTCATTTCCGATCAACATTATTTTATTTATTTTAGGCAATCAATTTCATGTGTTAAATACAATATAATCAAAGGTTAAATAATTTGTCTGTATTAATATCTACATATATTTGTTTCATGCACTACTGAGTTTTAAATCAAATTTACTGTTTGTAAAGAAAAGTTTTAATAATAAAGAGGGCCAAGTAATAGAAGGCATATGTAAATGTAACAACCAACTTAAACCTATGTAAGTAAGTGGCTACCGACTAGACATTTTGTTAAACATCGTTTTCTTATGGAGCCACTACACTGACACCTAGGGTCGCGCTTAACGGCGAGAGTAATTAACCGCCTTCCATTAATCACGCATCCGCCTTCCGATTCGATACAATAAAAAATGTGAGAGAGAGGATGTTTTTTGTTTAAATTAACGCCAAAATCTAGGTGATTGACTACATGTTCCCCTTGTCTGTTAACCATAGTACAGAACAATGTGTTCTCTTATACCGAGTCTGATTATCTAGGTTATTCTTTGGCGGTAGTCTAGTATCATAGTAGTCGATGTTTTTTATACGTAATTAATTCTTTCGTTTTATTCCGTTGAACAAAGGAATAACATGTTAGGTACCTATCATCATTCTATTAAAAATATTGATCAGCTTATGTTATCGCCACTAGGTTACCGGCATTGCAAATTAAGGTTATTTTTTACCCGACTACGTTTAATAGAATGACCGAATTAATGCTAGACGATAATAAGTGGTAAATATATACCTACAGTTGTTTTCAAATTTTAAAGGTATTCGTATTGCCCCGAAATATAATTTCAAGGGATTCCCGGGGATCTTAAATTTTCCCGGGATAAAAAGTAGCCTATGTCCTTTCTCAGGCTCTGAGGCTAGAGTATCTGTGTACCAAATTTCATTTAAAACGGTTCAGTAGTATTAGCGCGAAAGCGAGACGGACAGACAGAGTTAATTTCGCATTTAGAAGATTACAAAATAATGTAAATATCTTATTTACATTTCTACCAAATATGTACTTTATATTGCTTCTTATTTATTTAGCTATCTTCATTAGTAAAATCTTCAGGTATGTAAATAGTTTTAAAAATAGGTACCTTTACGTAATGAATTAAATGCATTACATAAAGTGGAGAGTAAACATAACAATATTAGCCAGGGTGCAGCTGTCCACACCCACATTTCTTTTTGCTATATTCATGCGTGTTACACAATAGGGGGCAGCTTTCTAAAGTTGCAGAAATGCATGATAATCTCCGGCGGTCATCTGCCGGGAAATATCTTGCCTCTTGAATATTATCGAACTGGTCCTCTCACTTTCATGCAATAATGGAACATAACGAGCATTTTATGATCTTTTCTATTGAGGAACCGCTGACCACGCGCCCAATCCGACCACTTTTACTTTTCATCTCGAGCCAGGTGAAGAGGTAAACATGCGTATGGCGTCATTGAGCATTACATACGGCTATCGTTATGACCGAGACACTTTTTTTATTCATAACCCCGTTTCGAATGTTTTAACGGTTCAACTTTCTAACTATTGAAAATTAAATAACCATTGCAATAAATCTACCTACTCACATAATTTACATACATTTGTTAGACTTTCGATTATTAAAGGAAGTCACATGACCACTGAATAATCTAAACAAAATATTTATGGTAATCCATTATATAATCACCAATCCACTTTAGATGACTAGGTTTATATATTAATTCACGTTTAGAAATTGCAAATTCAAACAACACAATTAGAGATGCAATACAAATTGACAGCGTTGTTGACATGCCATTGAACTCGAGAGAAACAATAACTTTCTATGTAATTATTGAACATTATCTGTCATCAATTAGAAATATCTTTTACGATATCGTGTCTGGGTACAAAACAGTTGAATGGGCATAGAGCACAGCGCGTGCGACGCGGCGGGCGAGAGCAGAACACCGCTCGTCGAGCCGCTCGCCGAGCCGCTTGGCGCGCCGCACAGCGCCGGCATGTCACAAAGCGCTTGGCAATGTCAGCTTGACAGTGATGTAATGATCATACCCACACAATAGCCTTTGTGGTGCATACTGGTATCAGTCACACATCCGCCTCCGTTCTGCCTGTCTCACATGCCATGCCACCTGTCTGCGAGTGGAACCATTTCGTGTGCAATCAAAACCTGCATATGACACGACACGGTTTTCTTTACAGCTATTGTTAGATCTTACAATGTTCTTTACTACAGTTGTTGTTATGTGGTTCAGACTTGTTAGTATTCTGAGCCGCAATTTTATGTGTAGGATACTATTATAATAGTCAAATAGAGATTCCAGTAGTAGATTTTACAAATGTTCACATGGTCACATTTCCAAATGTTTTTGACGTGACAACGTCTTATAAATTGGTTTGCCGGGTGACACTTCAAGAAACTGCGTTACGCTCCGCTCACGTAACGTGACGTTATGTTTTAAATTGTTACTATTATTTCATCCTTCTTCCTACTATACGAATGAATATTCACATTAAAATTATTTTACCACTCAAAGTCGTTGTCACGTAAAACTTTCGCCCGTATACCGACTTTACAGGCAACCAATTTTTTTCGTTTCTCTACTTTTGTAAAGTTTTAGGTAATTAATTACTGAAAGTAACTTCAGAGGTTCTGCTAAAAGTCCATAATAAAATACATTATGTGAATAAACAGTGTTTTTAAAACAAAATTAAGATAAATATATCAATTCCCGTAAAAGGATACAATTTTGTAACATGCGTTTCATATTTAAACAAACTTACGATTATAATAGTTTGTTATCATCCAAAATCATAAGCATGTACTTATCTTACTAACTGAAGCAACTTTACCGTTCCACGAGGTATTTCTGTATATTTCCATAAGAACATGAGCCGTTTACTGAATAGGTACAAAAATAAAAATTATAAAAGCACACATCCATTAGCATGCATTTAGCATAATAATGTTACAAGAATCCATATTTATCATACTATCAAATTGCATTGTAGCATAATAAAACCTGTACAGAATATAAAAGCGGAATTTCTTCTTATTTAACTTTGAATAAGTAGCTTCAAAGTTGGAGCTATCCGCTTTTTACAATGAGATTTATGAAGCCCACCGGTCCGCATTATACTGCCTTCTGAGACTGATCGATAGTCTGACGTCACAGTATCAATTTTATACACAATGATACACTTTTTGACATCTTATTGATGATGATCCATAAGTAGCATTTATGATGATACTGAAGTAATAAATCTGTAGGTATTTAGAGTTTATATTTGTATTTTAATATATAAGGTCGTCAGTTATCCGGATAGGAAGTATTGTAAAATAATAAACATTAGTTTAGATAGCTGTATAAAGATAGCTCAGTATATTTATTATTTAATATGTATGTACCGTACTTAGTGGCCAGAGATTCATAATCTGTTTATCTCTTTTACCAACATAAACTAAAATAGTTGATTAATGGTTTAGCAAAAACAGTAGTAAAACCATATATCTATACAAAAGTTATGGAATATGTATATCTACAATACAATAGACGACGAAGCGATTGATCAATGTTACATTTATATCGCTTTGTTTGCGAATTAAACATCACAAGATATATAGAGCAATCAGAACATAAACGAATAATGTTTCCTCACAAACGTATTACATAGTCGACTGGCACAGGACAATAAGGTATAGTTTATTTTTATTTCGAAATTGAAAATGTTCCAGTAATGTCACAATGCGTAACATCACTTTTTGTTACTAAAGTTTCGTTGAACTCTTTTATAAGATTTGATGTTCGTCGGAATTGCAAAAACACAGATACCTACATCAAAACTTTAAAATAAATTGCACTAAAAATATCTTTAGTAAAAAATAATAAATGCGAACATGCACCATATTCAAGGACGATACCTATTATTGTTAAAGTAAATTAATAATAATATTATGAAAAATCCATTTCCGTTCAATTATGTGCACGCGGCTTCAACAAACACAGAAAATTAACAGTTAATAGAACAATAATAATTTAATTCCATACAAAGAAATACATGTAAATTGATTTATAAACATCGCAAACGATTCCCTACAATTGTAATTGTCTGAACAACCTACACTTAAAATCGTATTACGGGACAGTCGTATAATACTCTAGTAGGAAGAACTTGATTTATACTAAGAAATAAACGCATTTCTGATAATAATACTTTCAGACTATTAATGTCAGGACATGGAGTTGAATGTAATAGTTGTAACCTCTTGTACGTAAATCTCGTGTGGAACATATAACTAGGTATAGTTATACCGGGATAGACGACGTGTAGGAACAAGAACCCATCAACATTTATTACAACCCACGACAAAAGGAATTAGTAATTTTAAAGCACACAGCATACATTGGCACTTCCAAAATGAGTTTATTCTATTCTTCCATTAAGGTTTGGAACAGTTTGAATATGAATCGGTCCTATTAAAAGTGATTATGTTTATATAAAATTGGCCTATGATAAAGCCACGATAGATATATCTCGTTTTATGCCAAATATATAATAAAATTCAACAAATTCTTATGCATTTAGAATACAGTTAGCACAATAAATTAAATGTAAAAAATAACTTACAGCATAGAGGGCTTATCAGTTGTCAATAACGGTCTAAACAATTCTCACATACGTACATATCCTTTGTAATAAAAAGTTATCTAGTCTCACATAAATGTTGTCAGATCAAAAACGTGTACATTGCACGTCTAGGTTAGAGCTCATTACGTAGGCTTCAGAGATCCATTTGATTACCTTTCAGGTTATTATATCATTAGACAAACCAGTTTGAAAACTACAAATATAAATATGTACGTCGTTAGTAACAAATTGCCATGACTTAATGTACCTACTATTGAAATGAATTTATATTATAAAATATGATAAACACGCAATATGATAGACAGGGACTTATTTACATAAGCACACCCCTAACATGATTTAAACAGTTAAAACCGGGTTGGTAATTTTGCTTACTTTGTTCATTATCCTTAATTTTCGCTTCATTAAATACACATTTTTCAAATTACTCTAAAAATCTTGATTTTGACATAAATTTGGATTAAGAGTGACTATAGAGGATACTTAATCAAGGAATTTGGAAACAAAAGCTTACAGTTTGGAAAATCGCATTGACGATCAAAGGGGTCCCGATGGGCCGACATGCCTATTTCATGTCGGATTAAAAACCGTACACTAACGGTTGATTGTCTGTACATTTCCATATCGAATCGCCATGTAATTTTCACGCTTAGCACGTTTTTTACCAGAGCGGCAGTGTTACAGCGGACATAAACAAATTAATAGCCAATCGGAATCCAATCAAAAGTAGATCTCGCAGCTGATATCTTCATATCTCAGCACTCTCATTACACCGCCAACTGCTTAAATTAATCAACGCTATTCTTATTTGGACTTATTTTTTTCCATCTCGTCCAGTCTCTTTTTTTATTATTACTCTCAGAAATGAGCGCGGAGCTCTTTTTATAATGACCCTTTAGTTTGTTTAGTACTTGAGTGCGCCCCACGGTTTTGCTCGCGTTAAAAAATTACTATCTGTGCCATAGGCTACGTGCGTGACTGATTTGATCATTATCGGTTTAATTGTGTTATACGGAGTCAGAGATCTAGAATTTAATTCACATAGTTAAATTATAGATGGGATTGATTGCCTGGAAGATGGAATGAAGGAATGAAGACTTTTAAATATATTTTTTTTTATGATTAACCTGTATAATGTAATTATATATATTTATATTATTATACCTATTCAACTGATATGAATGTGCAATGTGCGCATACGTTTATCGAAAATAAATAGTTCTCTCATTATGCAGTTCAACCAGTAGGTACATACTTAAATACATTCGAATGCCCAATATTTATTCAAACCAAGTACATTTCTTAAACTGGTTTCAGTCTGAGGATTTCAGCTTGGACAACAATGGGAAGTTATTCTAAATATTGTAAGAGTTGATATTTTGGACATTTAAACAAATAATTAAGACTTTTACATACAGATTTCAAACCAAGCAATGATTATACTATAATAACTAGATAACTTACTCTTCTAGGTACTACGTTCGAATCAAATATTTTGTAGCTGGCCCTTGGGCCACCTTTCTTATGTAAATTTTCCTACTCTCAGATTGTTGCCGCATTTTTATTGGTCCAGTTCTAACAACTGTAACAAAAGTTAAGGTCTCAGTATTCATATCTAGTAAAAGTCGAGTATTTTATTTATTTTTTGTTTGCAGGGTCGCGACCTATTGATGATGTGAGACAGATCACAGATAAAGGTGATTTTTATCGCAATCACCTATTGTCTGTGCAGTGTGGATATTTACATACATCAACACTAAGTATTATAAATGATGACTGAAACCTGAGTTCATAAAAAAAAAACAATATATCAACCGGCTTATTTATAATCAATATATTCTTATATTCCAGTCATGGGTGTCATAAATATCTAATCGATTTACGACGATTAATGTTTAACACCAAAACCAAACTGATCAATCAAATATTTTAAATAGGGCCTTACTTGTCAATATTTGATAGCTTTCTTGTTTACATAGAAAATAAATAAATAAAATATTAAATGGCAATTTGATAAACCTTCCAGGATTTGAGTTTAAAATTGATATATTTAAGCCTAGAGTCAAATAAAGTATATACTCATACTTAATCTCTAGACTAGTAAAATTTTAAATACTAGTGGGTACTGAGTATTCAAATGTCTAGTACCTATAAGGAAAGCAGGAAGGTAATTTGTGAAGGCAACATACCTATTTGAACACTCACTAAATCATCGGCGGCTGCCATCGCGGCTCAGATATAGATCGGGTGCAGTGACTCCTGCCTATTACTGCCTAAAGTCCATTTAGTTTTTGTACTTTTTTTTCAATCCAATCGGCTGACAGTGACATGACGCGTCCATGTAACATTAACGTGCGAAACTAAACACCTCTCGAGTATTATAAGTCAAAACACTCGCGTCAAATCAAATGACGTTTAATGTACAAGATCAACAACACCTTTTTGCTACTCACCGTTAAGCTAAAGCGCTTATCGTCTATTAGCCGTTAAATTAGATGATACCATATGTATTATTAGCGTCCATGTAGACAGTGATTGTCATTTCAGGTCATCTCACACTGCTAAATATACACGGTCGATTTTCAAGCATCATTTTAAATTGGTAGGTTTATAATGAAATTACTGGCTAATCGCACGAAACTGTAATTAGCAGTCAGTCATACAAGCGTCAAAAGTTAAATGATCAATCGCAAAAACTGAGACAAGTTCAATGAAACTATAGTACCTACCTACAATAGCCACAACTTAGTTACGGGTTCTATGAGAAAAACATGTTTAATCATAGATTTCAGTCGTAAAAGTTATTGGATATACGGTTATAAGAACCAGTACAACAAAGTAAAACCGAAGCGAAGATACGACCACCACAATCCTGCCACAGAATCATAGCAAAGCAAATAGGCACCCGCCCCGCCTGTGGCAAAACAATACATAATGATATATTTCATGCACTTGACCGCCAAATTACGAATGAAATTAACTTTAAGCACACAAAGGCTTAACGTTTTTAAATCTATTATCTTTACTACGAGTGTAAAATATTTATTATTTAAACTATTTAATGATGTATCATAATAACGCAGATTTATATTTAAATAACAATAATGTATACTCCTAAAGTTGTTTATGCTCTTGTATATTTTTAGCGTAAGCATCATCATCGTTTGATATAATAAAAATATATTCCAATAGTAGCTTGTTCGATTGGAAAGTTAATACAACAGTAATTAAGCTATGAAGATGGTTATATAAATAAAACTTCAACAAGAGCATGATTAAAGTAATTTAATTAGAAATCAATATTATACAATATCCGTTTTACTACGATCGTTTTATACCTTCCGTAAAGTTTTATGAACATAAAATACCTTCACTGACCTTTCCAGACATAAAAACCTTCTATGAAGTCATGTAATCGATGTTTTTGTTAAACGAGGCAAATCGTTAAGTTGAAAAGTTATGGTAAATAAAACGATATAACCATATAAGGTACATTACGTTACGAATCAACATCACTTGATATTCATTTTATTTTTAGCTTAGAAATTTTTCTTACGAGTTACGCAAAGAAGAACTACAAGATAATAAATACGATACGCGATAACTGAAGTAAAAAATAATTACAAAGTATAAGTATTTATATTCTATATTCAAATAAATATAGTTATCGAACAAGATTGGAAATTGCGAAGTTTATATAAAACAAGTATTCCATCTCGTTGATATTTCTGTCATAAAACAACATTAAAAGCTTTCCATCAAGTTGATTCAATAATTAATGGCTTACAGCTAAATCCACTGCATCAGTTGCAGGCTATTAAGCAGGTGGGTGATTAATAATGTTGATGGGCGATGCTATTCTGGGATTAAAGTCGTGGCTGAATCCGTGCTACAGACGATTGTCTATCTCGCTCGAGAGCACTGCAATCTGATAAGAGCTTCTCTATCCGCGCGTTCACCTGAGCGATGACTCGATCGTGTTTTGGTTTGTGTATTCATACTAGCGTGGGTGTCAGTGGATGATCAAGAGGATGTGGCGGGCGCGCAAGTCGGCCGAGGAAAGTGGGCTCAGCGCCACGCTTGTGTTGTCCCCACACATTTATTAAAAAAGGAATGTAAACAACATATGCCAATTTTTTTTATATGTTCTCTGTATTATGACTCATACTTTTCAGATTTTTATATGATTAACATAACTGTATTAATTAAATTAATAATAAGCAGTGACGGTATTAAGATAGAACGATTTTAACCATATTCGTTCTTACTGACACAAAACATCAAAATTTGCTTATATATTTGCTTATAAGTTGAATTATACATATGTTCAGCATTGAAAAATTCCCCGAAGAAGTTACTAGTAGAGAGTTTAAAGAAAAATAGATTTTAACTAGATACGTTAATAATTGACAATGTATTTAATTCAATTGTGTATAAATATACTGCGCCAATCATTTTTAATCTCTCTGATATGAACCCCGGTGAGATTCGACAACCAACATGAATAAGTGAAAAACGTGGAAAACAATGCAATTTCCTCACTACCAACGCATATCTTAACAAGATAACTGTTGCCTATTATAGTAACGACGACATTTGAATTCAATACGGGTGCTAGTTATCAGATTCTGTGAAATCCCAACCCATTAATACTGTTTGCAAAGCATCATCACTAAAAAACTTGTTAGGGAAGAAAAGACTTCAACGCGCTACCATTGTCAGGCAAAAAGTTCTTATTGCATAACTTGCTTTAAATATATTTTATCTTATATAGTTTGTAGTTTTTATCTTTCATATTTATTAAACAAATATTTCTAAAGCTGATAATTGCTCCAGAATCATGTACATTATATATTGCCGTGTTTTTGTCACCTTCGAACACGCACAATATGCTCTGATTAACATCCAGGTATAGGATTAACAATCTTAATGACATTATTATAAGTTTCACATCAGAATGCAATGGAGAATCATGTGAAATAACGTTGTAATTAAATACTAAACAATGCTAAGAGCCGTGCTTAAAAACTGGGCCTCTAAGAAGTCTGCTACGTGAAATAAGGCTTTGCCTTGCGGTTGATGGAAAAACGTCAAACAATTGCAGTTATATGAAAAGAAATCGTACATAGAGGTGATATGGTGCAATGTCGTTTGATGAATGAATAGTGACGCTTCGCTGCGGTTTCCGCAGAATGCCATTGTGTTGCACTATTATCCTAGATATGTGTCACTGTTATAAGATCGACTTTTACGTCACACTTCCAGAAATAAATATCTTATAAATAAAACTATTAAATTTCTATTTAAATATCCATAAACTATACGATCTGAAACTTTTACTTACTCTTACATTTGCACTTCATTGAATATTCATTCGTATTTCTAATCCGTCCGGAACATATCGAAATAATAATTGCATACGCGGCAGTGTTTTAACAATAAATATTGAAAGTTATTTGTGAAAGTATCGGCCCTAGTTTTAACAAATTGATACTCATTTTTAGTTAAACAACGTCTTTGACCGTAGAAAATAAGTAAAAAATTAATTTAATTGATTTAATTGTACGTTACATTACACCGTGACTTCATAGTGTCGCGCCACTTTCTCAGGAACTGGTCTGTTCCTAACCCAGATTCTGAAAACCTTGACTAATACAACAAAAAGTGTAAAAGCACTACTTTCTATAGAATGTTGTCAATTGGATTGACTAGTTAATCGGCGTGAAGCTCGCCTCTTCGAAAGTTTACAATGCACATATTACAATAGGAAATGCCTAGATATTGTAGTCAAATGGTATTCAATGTTGGTTTTCTCTAAAAAAAAATGTCGCATAAAACAAAGTTTCTTATTTATGTTTTTGACTAAGTATTTGATTTATAAAATAAATTTGCTATTCATTTGGATAAATAGCTCTCGACTTGGCTTAATTAATAAACGTGATAAAAATCAAAACATTTATCGTCCTGGTTCAAAAACGCGCTCGGCAACAGATTACTTTAATTTAAATAAACATGTTATTTACGCGGATATCCCGTAAACAAGCACACCGGTAGAAAGTCCGTATATCTCACTACACCTCTTGTGGTTGCAAAAGTATCAAACAATTTGAATTGACACATATCTTATATTAAGTCATTTACTTTAATAACTTCACTCACAGGACGGAAGTGGTAACAAAAAATCTAGTTGACCCAATAGCCGAGTTTTACACGAAAATCAAGACTAATCATCATGTAAACATTACATACGTCGCAATGGCTTCCGAATATCAAACGGTATAAATCGAAGTTCACAAAAAGAAGCTCAAGTTGTGACCTCGAGAACGAAATTATCTAACTGTTCGTTATTCAATTTTCGGAGCCAGCACACGTATGTCCATCGACAAAAGCTTCTATTATGTTGGTTAAATTTAAATTTCCAACGAGACCATTAAAACAACATCGAATGCTTTAACTTTCTAGGTTGTAGGTACCTTCTTCGTGTAGATACTCCGATTTCTTACCAGAATGAACGATTCCTTTGTTAGCAATGCGGTTAAGTCGTTTTACTACATACACGACATTGTGATAAGTGATTTGAATAGATTTTGAAGTTACGCATTGCTGAACTCGATACAAAGGAATGATCCCTATTATGATGAAACATAAATGCCATCGTCAACAGCTTCGACGTCTTATAAAAAAGTGTATCTTCGTCGGCAATTTACTTTTGTTGCAAACACAATTTATACCAAGCGTAATTTTGTTGCAACGCAAAAAGTATGACGTATTAACAAACTAAGTAACATGAAACTGTAACTAGGTGTCACGTCCGCGTGATGTCGAGTAATTATTGATAGATTACTCGCTCGCGCAGCGCGGCAGCGGCTACTGAGGGTAGGAAGTGAAGCGTGGAGCCTCGATAACTGTCCGATGGGTAATGGCGAACAACGACCGAGACCTTGTGTTTGCAAGCGCGACGCACCATGGGACAGACGGTGGCTGACACTGTCGAGAATTCTAATCGAATCGACAATACGTGGAACCTCTACCTTAAATATATACGGGTTAAAGTGTGAGAGAAATATTTAACACCCCCTAGATACATACAAATGAGCCGCTTTAATTGCTTCTCGTTGTTCACCGAATAGCGTAGGTAGACATAGAGAATCATTAAATATCTTCATCCATAGTTATGTAAAAGATTCACGCCCTAATAGGTATGCTGGGTTAGGTACGACAAGTATGTTTATTTGTCGTTAAGGTAGACCGAACGTTGCACCATAACCGTGAGATTGAAGACCCATCATTTTGTGTCCAATTTTTTGCGTCATATGATATAACAAAGTTTTGGAGAAAGTGTAAATTCATGTACATTTTCGTGTTCGGCCACGCGTGATGTGAAGACGCCTGTCGCGAGTGCGATCTGTGATCCTACTTATGAGAGCGAAACGCTCGCGCCGCTGCGCCGCTGCCAATAAATTATGCGCCATCCCATATTGTTAGTGCAGCACTTTACAACAGAAAAGTGACTGATATTGCATTAAATGATGAGCCGGACGACAAACTGGAGCAGAAAGAGCACAAGATTTCTCGTCATAATTTTCTAACATGATTTATTATCACGCGAATTTCTCATTAAATGCTGTTATATAGATATCGATAACCATTATAATACAACTTTATTTGAATAAATTATACAGTTCCATATATAGCTGCAAGTGCAAAAATTAAATGCATGAATCAATCATTGAGTTAAAATTAATTACCTGATACTTGAAAGAAACCGCGGGCATATGCCAGTTAAGTAAATAATGCAGGTACTTCTTGTCTATTCTACTTCATTTGTAATGTCAATCACACGAATTACTGATAATCGACTTCCGTCAAGATCTAAGTATAAATAAGTTCTAATTGCAACCATTCTTCAGTAACAATGATTTACACGTTATCGCGTTATTAAACTAAACAAGGAATTTACTGGGAAAAGAAATGAGGAACTTAATACAGAGAATCTATTAAGTTGTAGACAATTTTCCTAGAACGACGATGTACTTAGTTTGTAGATGCATATTCTTCTTAAGTATTTACTTATGTGAATTAATCTTAATTAAATAATGGATTCATAGTCTTGGAAACAGGAAATCAGAAGATAGCTTACAAGATAGGTACTAATTACCTACAACCGTGTATTTGAACTCATTACCCCATCTTTTATGATTTTACATTAGATTACATTATAGATCATTGATTGTCTGCTTATTCTTGCAATTATTTGTAACTTCCTCTGGAAATTTGCATTTTTCGAAAATGTTCTCTTCCAACCTCTACTAATAAAGGGTAATAACGAAACGGAAATCCCTATACAATGTTTTGCATAATAACCCGTAGTTTTAATTTAATTTATTTACTAGCTTGCAGTGTAGTCGAATAGGCTTTATAAACAAAATATTACAAACTCTACCTAGAATACAAATTTACATCAATTTACCATAATATAAAGAACTATTATATCAAAATCCATAAACTGATGATAAATGACCCCATACGGCTCTACTGTACCATAGGATTTTAGTACACAAACCTAAAATGCAGTATAGTTGCAAGAAAGATGTACTTTTAAAATAACATTATAGAAGTTTAGTGATGATACTGTAACTGAAATTGGTATGCATACAAAAACTTAACAAGATCTAGCGTCCATGTGAAGTTGTGGGAACACAGCGGTAGTTGGCAGGTATAGTGGAAAAAAGTCGAGTTAACTATGTATAAAATATTGACTTTACATATAAACGAACTAAACGATGCCTAACGCATCAGGTGTGGGGTACGTTAGCATCGAAGTCAACGCTCTATTGTCAGTTGCCGGCAACAATGCTCGAGATATCTACGACAAAAACGCCCATCTTCGCGACCGTCTCCGCGGGCCGTGTCATTCACCCGATAGAGGAAATCGATGTTTACATCTGCGATTATAATCGAACTTAGATTCGCATCGAATCTGGAAATGTTGCTGCTATAGGTCTATTTTTTTCACCAACATCTCGCTTCGTTTTTATGTTCTGGTAATTGGAATTAGTTAACTCGATAGAGCGTGTCCGGATAGAGAAAATGCTTCCGAGTTTACGTTCCATTATATGAGAAAACCGCTTGTTACAATTAACAGCTTATGCCCGAAGACAATATCGACGGTTTCACTACCATAAATGAATTATTCTATGCATTGTTTCTCGCTATGGTCTTCTTATAGTGTGCATACAATATCTATTGAAATGAGATGCTACGTTCTCGTACTAAGCATATGAACTGGTGAGTTTTGAATAGCGCGATTACCATAGTATTATAGAGATTATGAATAGTTGCTTACCGCTTGGGCACGCTAATCCGACGTTGCCGGAACAGGTGGTCCATTGTTTCTATGCTCTTCTTTGTTTTTCCACTTTGCCTCGGACTCCCACACAAATAGAGGAAATTACAAACTTTCACTTAATCTCGAACGCTTACGTCCCGGATAATATATGTTTATACAGTTTTGTATTGACGAAAACGTGTCATTTGAATCGTGTCTACAAAATAATCACTGTCCACACTGGTCCACTAAAACGCGTGTTTCGAATAACTTACACGGCAAGTGAGTTCGGGCGTGTATTGTAGTTGTTTTCACGTTATGATTGACTGATCGAAAAACTTGCAGAAAAAAAGCCTATAGAAATAGATTAACTTTTCTGTTAAGAATGTTCTACTAAAATACCTCATACATAACATTTATATACGTCTAAAAAAATGAGACAATGATTTCAAACCGTATGAATAAAATGAATACTCATGTGTAACTTTTTTGAGCATTTATCTATTATTTAAGGTAATAAAAATTTAATTTTACAAATTACGCAATTACCGTGATGATGAAATAAAGAATGAGCAAGAAATGAATAGAAAATTGCAAATAAAGCAAGTATTTTGGCAGCGATTACATTCGCCAAGAGAAAGTGAACGCGGAGAGGTGTAGAGCCGGCCCGCGCGTCGGCCGAGAGCGGCTTTCCTCGCTACATTAACGATAATCACCATCCCAGATTTAATACTAATGTCATGCACGAATTTATCTGTATCAGTTATTCGCAAAGCCATACATGTGTTATAAAACTTCATACATTAAAAGCTTTCTCTTACAATACAGAAGTAGGTAAATTATTACAAGAAACTGAACAAAAAAATGTGTTCTTTTATTTTTAAAGTTCAAAAACTGAAGTCGAAAATAATTTATTTAAGCACATTTATGTTAATTTAATGTAATACGACAGTTAAACTAATTACTACCTACATACCTCACTTGAGACGACTTTATAATAACATTCAGTTATATTTATTTATATATATTATACTGAGCGCTATATGCTCAGTAGATTATATTAAACGTTTTCATAAGTTTTTGTTTTCATAAAATAATAAGTATCTCCAAAAAATCACATTCCGGAAGGTTGTTACCGTACATAACGAAACTAAGTAAAAAAAAATTAAAGAACAATAATTTTCGTAAAATAACAATTATAGTATTTATATGCAAGATATTTTAGTAGAATATTTTATCAACAAAAATGATCGATTTGTACCTACTTAAAATTGTTTCACTACTTACTTTTGAACCGAAATTTAATTCTTATTTTATAAAATAAATTTATTTGTGAATTAAATTATATATTATTTATAAAAAAATATCATTTCTGAATTTACCAGTCTTAAACACACGAATATATAAAGTAAAAACTTTTTTCGAACATGGAAGCGCGACTTTCATCCGCGTGCGGATAGTTTGACGTTGAGATCGAGCGAGCGTGCGGCCGCGAAGCCATTTGACGGAGCACTAGTCGCTTCGCTTTACCTCAGCTTGCCCTGCCACTGAGACCTGAGCCGAGGCTCCAGCCCACGCGAAGCCTTCCGCAGGGAAGCTTGTATAGGAAATGAAGGAACGGAAGGATCAATAATGAAACTTGTAAAAGTTAATTGAAGTTTATTTTTACGTGTCTGTTATCAACATAAAATTCCGCCGTGTTTTTATTTTTGATTAATTTCTTAAAAAATAATAATTGATGAAAGTCACACCGAATTGGTGGGTAATACTTACACACCTTCCTTGGTGGAATAGGTATAGATACCTCCAAAATGCTGATATTTAACTACTGTGTTATTAATTTTTATTACTATTATTATGATGAAGATAATTTCGGTAATAGATAAATAAATAAGTAATAGTTTTACTTTTCACACATTGAATTATAGGGATGTAGGTATTTGTGTTTTTTATTGTGGCGTCGGAATAATGGCAATAATGTTGCGTGCCATCGCTTAACACGCGATGCCACGGTAACTGATCCATAAAAACAAATTATCAGTCGCACAAGTGATCTGCAAACTCGACGGTTATTGTTTAACAAAACCGTTGTTTGTACTAGTTTCAAGACTGATTTCTAATTCCACGGGAAAAATAATTTTTCGGTCCAATAGCACTTGTTAAAACATGAATCTCCTTTGGGGTAGGTATAAATAGTACCTATATTTTATACAATACCTACCGTACCTATGGTTCGTTAGATACCTATCTATGAACCTACCTATCAAACTATAGGCGCTTATCTAGATAGATACCCTAATCATAATTTATACCTATTAATGTTATGTAAAATAATAATAAAAATACCTACCTATTTATCTATCAAATAGGTAATCTGTCAGTAGAAATTAATTGTACAAACTTGTTCATCAATGTTATATAGGTACTATGTATGTGTAATCCTATGAAAGTTAATCTAAAAGTCGTTTTCTCCTAGCAATTACCCTGCATGTCATCTCGTAAGCTCTTACTATCATAATAAATATGCGACACTTCGCACACTACAATCTCTTATAAATCATAACACAATGGTACTGATTCAGATGTGAAACGCTTAACTTAATTAACATATACGATGAAAGTCAATTTTATTTTAGTAAAGATGTAGTTAATATAAGTAAGTAAATTTGCTTAGTCTTATAATAGCAGTTGTTAGATACCTACTGTGATTAATTAAATTTTCTTGTGTAGAGCTACGTAACTAGGAACATCAATATAAATGTGTTTGTTAGGTCTACATACCTAGCTAAAGCATGTTTTTTAATTTAACTAATATAATACGGTTTGTAGGAACATTTTTATTCACATCCTAGTTCTAGTTAGGATATAAGATACCTATCGAGTACATAACATATCATTACAGCTAACTACGGACTTACCTACAAACATGCTTACCTATTAAGTTGCCCGTGTAACACTACAGTAGCAAATTATAGCTTGAAAGTCGACCACGTGGATAATGTTCTTTAACAAATACTTATACTTAGCATACCTGCACAATTTTCTAATACTTAGATGTTTAAGTAATAGGCACATAGCTATAGGTACCCCGAGTCCATACCAGTTAATCACTCTGTTTGAGGTAAAATAAAATAGTATATAAGTATCTAGTATATATACATATCTACATTTATTTATGAGACCAAACACAAAAATGGAAATGTTTAGAACACATACCTCATTATTCCTTATGAGTTTGAGCTACAGTCCACAAAATCACAACCATTAACATTAAGCAACGGAGTACCGGCAGTTGAAAGCAAGTAGGTATGTGCTCTGCACTCCAGTCCTATCAACCTGTGTATTGAGACTATTGAGTCAACAATTTTTGGATTTTTTTTTTATATAAATTAATATCTGTGCTTTATATAAATAACTAGTGGCTCCCCGCGGTTTCACCCGCGTACCCGGGAGGTCTTCCATTTTCCCGGGATAAAAAGTAGCCTATATGTTAATCCAGGTTATAAGCTATCTTTATTCCAAATTTCATTCAAATCCATTCAGTAGTTTTTGCGTGAAAGAGTAACAAACATCCATACATACATCCATACTTACAAACTTTCGCCTTTATAATAGTAGTAGGATGTAAGATGAGCTTGTGTTATGGCAATCAGATTGCTAATATACTACATATTCTACTTTTAAATACATACATACTTACATAGATATTTAAATCCAGACACAGAACAAGCATATTCACTCATTCATGCATACAAATGTTTGTCCTGGCTGGGATTCAAACCTACGACGTACGTCTTGAAGGTCAGGGACACTAACCACAAAGTCAACCAGTCTGTATATTAGTGTTAACATAACATAGAATGTATTGTATAGAGAAACTTGGACACAAGACGGTTTCGACCATTCTAAAAAGGTACTACTGTAATAACATGGAAAACGTAATAAAACAGCCAGACTGTTATAAATATTATTAATTTATTATGAAGTTAAAATAGTAATAAATTGCACACAGAAACACTTAACGTCATTATTTATCACATCGTGATCTAAAATTTAACTTACCTATTATAAAATTGTTAATTACATAATATTAAATTCAAAAAAATATCCCGGAACATTTCATTCACGGGTCCATCTAGCAGAGCTTGTACTATGGTAATATTGCTGTCATACTGTTCTATATATTTAGTACAGATAATATGTATATTTTTAGGCATTTTTTTAAGGTAGGCATATAATACATTTAAAAACAGACAGGTTCCAGCACACACAAAATGACTTGTTCATACGAATTCTATAAAAATTTGAAATAATAACAATAAAAATGTATGTGAGATCACAGATAGAACATAATCAGAAATATTACATAATTTATAAAAAATTACAAATTTTATTTTAGGTTTTTTGATCTTGCCAATGTTAATTGTGAGCAAAATAACATTGCACATAGGTTTACGCAACGTAACATACTTATTAGGAACATTGTGGTGGCGACAATATCTTTCCCCAGCCAAAGTATACAAAAACTGTTGAATAAGAGTACATGATACCGAACTGTGGCCCAGGGTCACCGCGGTGTCTCTTCACAGAGCTGGGTTGGTCATCAGGGACCGGTCGTGCTGGGTGGTTGACTCCAAGCTCGCCGTTACCATAGCAACCCACCAGACGCGTGTCCGGAAACGCAGCACGGAAATAGTCTTGTTCCAACTCGTGTTTCTGATCACGACCCAAGCATGACAATTTTACAACTACACTGTGTTCGAATCTTGGTACCTTTTTGGAAAACTGCAACAAAGATAGTGCTCAACTCAACATCTTAAACTCTGCTAAGCTAATATAGAATTTACATAATACATTTAAATATGTAACTAGCCGCCGCGGTTCCACCCGCGTAGTTCCCTTTCCCGTAGAAATACAGGAAGAAAATATAGCCTATGACCTTCCTCTTTAAAAGAGCTATCTAATGCTGAAAGAGTTTTTTTAATCGGACCAGTAGTTCCTGAGATTAGCTTGTTCAAACAAACTCTTCAGCTTTATATTATTATACTAGCGGACCCGGCAGACTTCGTTCTGCCCACCAGCGCCACCTACCGGGTCCAAATTGATGTATTATACATAAAAAACTTCCCCATGAAATACTTCGTAATTTGGTGAAAACTGCATGAAAATCTGTTCAGTAGTTTTGTGTTCATTGTGTTCAGACAGACAGAAGCAAGGGACTTTGTATATATAGAAGAAGTATAAATCGAAACTAATATATAATTTTTTTAATATTTACTACTGTTTCTATTCAAAATGTTACTCTTACTAATTAAAATAAATTACCTCATTTATAGTTTTCTGAATTTTTGGTTTGGTCCAATCAGACGACTCAATTATAAGTGAGTACATGTCAAAGTTAGCATTTTCTTCAGTACTGTTCTGATGCTTTGGTACAGTGAACAATCCAATGGATATTAAATTTTCACTTATAAAATTCTTCCCTTCATTAACTCTATCTATTATTAGATTAATGTCACTACTTTCAAATGTGGCATCTTCAACTAAACAGCCTCCAAGAGCATATGGAACATTTGGTTGCCTGTGGAACATATATTTATATCATTTATATATAGGGGTGAAAAACTGTCAAAGATTGATTACTTTATTTGAGGTGTTCTTTTGTAAAGGAGTGTTCCCCTATTAATATAATAAGTTTATAATATTAGTTATATTATGTTCAGTCGCAGCCCAAATTGGTGTTAAAAAGTAATTTGCCAAATAAATAAGGTAATGTTTTCATACATTTTACAAAATTAACTTTACTTACACATCTTTGAAATAGTTTAAGAAAACTATATCCTCAACAGACTGAAAGATAAAGGCTTCAGTTACATAAACCAACACTCCTTTTACTATACGATCCTGAGCCAGTTTGTCCACGACATCATAGAAGTCATGCTGCATATCACTGACTGACTTAATGTTGATGACTTTGAATTCCACATCAGCTATGGCAGGTATGCTAACTCCACCAATAAAGGGTGCTTGATGACGAAACATGCGATTTGTGATGGTATGCTCATAAGTTATAGACTGCGGCAGTGGCTGGTAAGAGAGGTAGATAGCTTTGACAGTGAGCATGCAGTCTTTCGGAGCACTAACACTATTTTGCACCACATCAATTACTGAAATAGAAATTTATCATAGTATTATTATAAAGAATAATAATACAATTAATACAACCACAAATAAAAAAAAAAATTGATAAAGTCATGCATTTGTGTGATACAATGATTTCAAATTATTTTGAAACATGGGAACATTTACATGATGTAACCGAGAAAATTAGGATTCTAAGTAGGTACTACCACCTTATAAATCTGTGGAGGCAGATGAGTCACCTGAAGCAAATAATTTAAACAAGTAGTAATTTACTTACAACAATGTTCTTTCTCACAAGATGGCTCACATGGGCTGGGCACTAAAACTTCACATTTAGATGTAATATTCAAGCTAGGTGTATTCGCAAACGTCAACACAGCTAGTGGCTCAGTATAAAAGCTGCTAGACTTTTTAAAGTTTATGCCACCTCTAATTGCACATATTTGCAAATCTATGACAAAATCTGTGGGACCCAGTTGTTCCTTTTGTAGAGCATGCACAGCTGAGTGCCATGTAGAACAGACCTGCTTGCACAATAACTTTTCCTGCCAAGCTAAGCTGCTTAAGATCTTCTTAACTATTACATAATTGAATGTAACCTTTTCCACCAAACTATTGGCACAAGTCATCTTCTCTACATCCCTCTCAAGTTCCCTGTTTTCCAAATATGCTACAATATTATCTGCCAATTGTAACTTCACACATCTCATCTCATCGTCTAGTGTATCATCATCCAATGAGTCGTCATCTGCATTTGTATTTAAATCTCCTTCACCACAGAAAATGGGATCAGGATTCTCTGCCATTTTAAGCTTGCTTAAATTTCTGTTACAATTTGGTCATTTGCAGCCCGGTTAAGAGGATCACCTTTCAACAACGATAGTATAAAACAGTAGAGGTAAATGAAGAAGCAAAGAAGATAGTATCCAATGTTGATCATAGCATCACGAGAATGTTTCTTAAGCTGTCCACGGTTGTGAATTTCGGCGGGATCATAGGCCCCTAAATTGCCTTTCGGAATCGTGAAGTATTCGTATGTAAGCCAAATAAACATAGGCAAATTAAACAGGAACAAAATGACTTGACCGTGAAGTATTAATAAGTATGTTACTAATGAGTGGGCAATGTACTTAGGTAATAACCAGTAATTTAACTTATCACAACACTCCTGTGCGTTTAGATAATCGCACTCAAGATCTGACAATGTTATTATATAGTAAACTAAAAGAAATAGTATTGCACCACTGATGATAAGGCTTAAAGAAAACAACAACGATTCAGCTAATATCATCACTAAGGTATCAAAGGACTTAGTACAATAACAATTATTTGTAGATATCTAATATACACATGATGCATGAATCCATAGGATTTATACTTAAGGAATTTCTAATTAAATCAATCACGATTGTAAACCAGCAGCGATTTGTTTGTAAGTACCTAAACCTATTTAATATTATAATAAACCGGTACGTAATCTCTTACAAGTTACAACGAACGAGGATATCTCATCTCACTCAGAATGAATTGAATTTGAAAAATTAAAAATCCTGAATCCTCATTTTTTTTTTTTTTTTTTTTTTGTTTGCGTAGCATTACACGGCTTGTGTATTTGCCAATGTCAAGTTTTTAAAACGAGGAAACTTTTAATGTAATAATCATAAAAATAAAGAGGAATTTGGAAAAGGAAGCAAAAGGATCAGGGGAGTAGGATAATACGGAAATGAATTATGATAGATTACATAAAATTACATAAAGAGGGATGAAAATATTATACTTTTATATTATTAAATGAAAGATACGATTCTATTGCAAGATAAATATCGATATTAAAGGATATAAGTAGACAGCTTATAGAAGTAGGCAAAGGAACATTTAATGATATTAACGTATTGATAAATGATAAACGGCAGAAATTGCGACAAGAAAATATTATATGGTTTAAGTCACCCACATCCTCACCACAAGCACAGAGTGGACTATTCATCATTCCCAACCGTGCCAGATGAACCGGACAAGAAGTGTGACCCAGCCGCATGCGTATTAAAACACTAGTGAAAGTTTTGGAGAGGGTAAAAAAGAAAAACCACGGTTTCTTTGGAACAACCGGTTGTATTTGAAATAAATGTTTGGCTTTAATTTTTGAGGAATCTTGCCAAAGCATATTCCAGCTTTCATAGAGGAAATCTTTCGGTAGTAATAGAAGGTCATTAGGTTGAATTTTAAACGGATGAATGTCACCAGAAAGACAAGCATCTTTCGCCAGACTGTCAGCCTTATCGTTACCAACAACGCCGCAGTGCCCAGGAACCCATACGAATTTCACGGTTAACTGTTTTTGATAGCATTTATACAACAAATTTCTTATATCATATACCGTAGAATGATGAGTGTTATTCCGGAAGGGAAATTTTTGAATAGCCTGTAATGCACTTTTTGAATCGGTAAAAATTAAGGTATTAGAAAGGTTAAAGCTATTTATGTAATCTAAGGCTTTGAAAATTGCAAAACATTCCCCAGAAAACACTGACGATTCCTGAGGCATTTTAATTTTTTGTGTAATGGTAAACTGTGAATGATACACACCTACACCTACGCAACCATTAGCAGGTTTCGATGCATCGGTAAATATATGATGCCAACTTGAAAGTTCAATATTCTCGGATATGCTAAGTTCTGAATCAGATTTCAACCTTTCACCTAGATCGAGATCTATGGAAGGAGAAAGGAGCAGACAATTGAAATTATATTTAAACAAAGGAAATAATGGTAGATTGTTAATAGGTGCAGATAAAAAGGAATACTTATTCCAACTATTCACCAAACATGGAGGGGTCTTATGAACCCAGTACGGTGAAGACCTAGTGAGATCGGATAGTTGTTTTAATTTCGTTATAATTGGATGATTTGAATATTGTAAGCATCGAGATAAAAACCGATCAGATAGATACTGACGGCGCAATTTAAAGGGGGGGTCGCAACACTCTATTTGAAGACCATTCACTGGACTGGATTTCATAGCTCCAGATATGATTCTAAGACACTTGGACTGTACGCGATCTAATTTCACAAAACCAGCTAAATTACCGGGCTCTAAGAGAAAAGTACCATAGTCTATAATACTTCTTATCATTGCATTATAAATTAATTTCAAAGAGTATGGATGTGCACCCCACCAAACTCCAGTAAGGCAACGTAACATATTGATAAGTTTTTCACATTTTGCAACAATATAATCAAAATGAGCACAACCAGAAAGCTTAGAGTCCAATAATAACCCTAAGAATTTTATTTGATTTTTAACAGGTATAACAAAATTATTAAAATGTATTGAAACAGGAGGAGGTAAGCGCATTCTGGAAAACAAAACTATTACACTTTTTGAAGGAGATATATCAAGGCCATTTACATCTAAATACATTTTTAATATTTCTAAGGAACGGTTTAATTTAGAACAAGCATCACTAACTGAGCTGTCGATAACATAAAAAAGTAAATCGTCAGCATACTGAAGAACTTTTACAAAATTACAGCAAATAGGTTCTAAATCATTTACATAAATATTATATAGCAATGGACTAAGGACCGATCCTTGAGGAAGCCCTCTGTATAATTCTCTAGACCTTACAGAACCATCTATATTTAAAATAATAGAACGATTCGATAATATGTTAGTAATAAAATTTACAATAAAATTTGGGATTTTTAATTTAATGAGTTTGATTTTTAATATAGATATTACAACATTATCATATGCAGATTGAATATCGAGAAATGCTGCAAGCACCGATTTATTATCTGAGAATGCCAACCTGCAATCTGTGGTGAAAATTGCTAGGTTGTCTATGGTACCTTTCCCCTTCCTAAAGCCGTATTGGCTTTTTGATAATTTGTTATTGTTTTCAACAAACCATTCCAAACGATTTTTAACTAAATGTTCAGCTACTTTTAATAATACCGAAGACAGAGCTACAGGACGGTATGATGACGCGATTGAAGGCGGTTTCTCCGGCTTAAGTATAGGAATGACTATTTGTTTACGCCAAGCGTCTGGTATATTACCAGAAATCATAATAGAGTTTATTAGGTTAAGATAATATAAAAGTGATGGATCATTAAGGTTAGCCAGGAAAGAATATGGTATGCCATCAATACCCGGTGCAGTGTCTTTAATTTCAGAAAGAATACCTTGTAATTCTGGCAATGTAAAAAATGCATTAATCTCATCTTGGTGATCATCAAAATATGATGAACCTACATTGAGTGATATCAATTCATTACATTCCATTACACTGGGAGGAGCAAGAAGATCTAGGAATGAATCAGATAGAGATAATGGAAGTGTTGTTTTAGGAGGGTTAATCCAACCACATTTAAATCTCTTTATGTTTTGCCAAACTATTGATGAATGGGTATCGGGGGAAATGGAAGAACAAAATCTACGCCAACCGTCAAACTTCTTCTGTTTTAGAAGTTTTCTGGTCTGTTCCATTATCTCTGAAAGAACAGTAAAGTTTTCAGATGTCATATTACCACGATATACTAATTCAGATTCCTTTCTCTTCTTTACCGCAATAGTACACTCTTCATCCCACCATGGTGGTGATGGTATATTACCTGAATTTCTTTTTTTTTTTGGAAATACTACATCAGCGGCAGATAATAATGAGTCAGAAAATTTATTTAAGCATAACTGTTCTTGTCCATGTTCAATGGAAGGCAAATATAAAACTTTTTCATCTACTTTAACTTTATAACTTTCCCAATCTACATCTTTTAATTTATATTTCAGACGAGGTGGTGCAACAGAATGGTCAGGAGTAGGGTTTGGAAATGATATTAATAATGGGAAATGATCACTACCATAGGTAGAGCATAATGGTTGCCATGACAAGGTGGAGGATAGATCAGGAGTGCACAGAGTTAAATCAATAACACTAATATTCCCATTTGGTCCGGTTCTCCTAGTGGGAGCGCCTGTATTAAGTAGACATAGGTTAAATGTGTCTAATATATCAAGTAAATCTTCACCATATGAGTTAGTTATAGAGCTTCCCCACATTTGGTGGTGTGCATTGAAATCCCCTAACAGCAAGAATGGTCTTGGAATAAATTTCAAAATATTATTTAATTCTCTAAATATATGTTGTGATGGGTGGGGTATATATATAGAGACAAAGTATATATTACATATGTTCACAGCAATTATAGAAAAATCATTACTATGAGGTGGAAGAGATAAAGGAGAGTATGAAAGAGAGTGTTTGATGAGGATGGCAACACCGCCATACCCATCAGACCTGTCTTCTCTGACACAAACAAAACCTGGCACCCTAAAATGAGAACCAGGCTTTAACCATGTCTCAGAGAGACATAGTGCTGAAGGATGATATTTATTAATAATGTATATTAAATCAGATTTCTTACTAATTATACTACGACAATTCCACTGAATTATGTTTGTTAGCTTGGCCATTGATTATAGAAGAACTTAGTATACTATTAATAAGAGAAGCAACGTTGGACGGTGGAATAAGATTACACTGAGAAAGTGCATTTATCAATGCAACAATGATGTCAGAAAGAGCTAATTGAGAAGATTCATCCTTGGCATCGGTTGATTTCAATGCACAGCCATTAATGGAAGGAGAGAAACTATAATCTTTAGTCAAAAGGTCATGTGACTTTCTATCATAACCTTTGACTGGGGATGAAACTTTTTTTGGATATTTAAAAATTGTTTTTTTGTAAGATGTAGTGCCACTAGGATTATTTTGACTATTGTTAATACTTGAAAAATTTATTGGACTACTATCATTATGAGAATTAAAATTAAAAGATTGAATTAATGCCTCGGAATATAGTTTATTGTTGACTGGAGGGTGAAGTTTAATGGCTTCTGCATATGAAATAGATTTATTTGCCATGGATGATTTGATGTCCTTTTGTCTTCCAAACTCTGGGCAAACCCTACTGGTAGCAAAATGCAAACCCGAGCACATGCAGCAAGATGCCACATCATCCTCAACCTTACAAGACACCCCAGTATGCTCTTGTCCACACTTGTAACATCTTGGTTTGGACCTACATTGAACTTTTGTATGTCCATATCTACAGCAATTAAAGCATTGGATGGTAGGAAAAATGTATGTTTCTACTGGTAAAGCATTGTAACACATAAATATATGCTTAGGTAACACCTGACCATCAAAAGTGACTACGACTGATTGCGAAGGCTTCCAAGTGGGACTACCTTCAATCATGACCTTAAAATTAATTCTCCTAATATTTATAACTTCTCCACATCCAAACGGTACAGATATATTATTTTTAATTTCTTCAATAGACCAGTCTGCAGGAACCCCACGAACCAGGCCAATGCGAGTAATATTAAAAGATGGGATGAATGCTTTTAAATTATGATTTGATATCGAATCATGACTAATGAAGTTGTTGGCATCAGTATAGTTGGAAAATCCTAATGAAATTCTATTCCTACCAATTTTTTTAATACTTCCATTTATAATACTCTTAAAACTATTTTTTTTCAAAAAATTGCCGAATGCGACTGGGTGAAAAGAGGTACCATCATTGACCGTTGTTTCAATTTTTTGTACATGTACGGTATATGGTGAAGAATCCATGGCGGAGTATAAGCTACGTCCTACTTTTATGGGATGTGGGGATGGGGTATCTGAGGAAACAGGTTCTGAGGCTTTGGATGAAGTACCGTCAGTTCCGTCCAAAGACCCAGAAACAGGTAGAACGTCGTCTGCGATACAATCGCTATCCGGGCATTTGCAAGATTCCTTATTTTTATCGCCTGCCATTTTGTTCATTCTTTTTTTCCTGTTGCAATTTCCGCATATTTTTTTGTCATGATTCCGCTTTCGCGGTTTCTTTTTGCATATTGATGAGTCGGAATCATTAGGCTCTGATATTGTTACATAGTGAGCTACGTTATTGTTCAAATTAGAAGTATTAGAACCCCCGGGATCGGGGGGATCGTTATCGTCGATCATACAAAATAAAGTAAAAACTCACCTATATACAGCAAACTAATGTGAAAACTACAGAAAATAAACTAAATACAAATAATAAATACAATGAACACCTCCACTGATCACTTATAATTATAAAACATTAAATAAAAATTAATTTGAAAAAAAGACACCCGTGTTGTTCGAAGTTTCCCGCGCTTTTCTGAATCCTCATTTTTTTTTTTTTTTTTTTTTTTTGTGCGTAGCATTACACGGCTTGTGTATTTGCCAATGTCAAGTTTTTAAAACGAGGAAACTTTTAATGTAATAATCATAAAAATAGAGAGGAATTTGGAAAAGGAAGCAAAAGGATCAGGGGAGTAGGATAATACGGAAATGAATTATGATAGATTACATAAAATTACATAAAGAGGGATGAAAATATTATACTTTTATATTATTAAATGAAAGATACGATTCTATTGCAAGATAAATATCGATATTAAAGGATATAAGTAGACAGCTTATAGAAGTAGGCAAAGGAACATTTAATGATATTAACGTATTGATAAATGATAAACGGCAGAAATTGCGACAAGAAAATATTATATGGTTTAAGTCACCCACATCCTCACCACAAGCACAGAGTGGACTATTCATCATTCCCAACCGTGCCAGATGAACCGGACAAGAAGTGTGACCCAGCCGCATGCGTATTAAAACACTAGTGAAAGTTTTGGAGAGGGTAAAAAATAGCGATGTGCCGAGTACGGTTTGACTCGAGTCAGACTCGATTCCTGCTTTGGACTCGTCTACTCGAATACCAATTTATTTTGATTCGAGTCCGCCAGACTCGATTCCGGTACTCGAGTCAGGAAGAATCGATTCGTACTTGCTACCTCGATTCTATTTATGCGAGTTCAATTGACTCGAGTCTAGTTTACGAGTTTTGTTACGCTCTATGTTTTTAATTATCTTTCATTAAAAAGTAATTTAAACAACATTTACCGGACTTTAAAACACAAACGAATAACTGAAAAGTAATAACTTTGATACCTGATAAATAATAACTTAGATACATAAATATTTAAAATCATGAAGCGTCTTCATAATCTTTATATCAATAGTCTTTATATCTTTAGCCTTCATAATCTTTAGAGCAATATTTCTTTTGAGGTCGATGCCAACCGCAACATTAGGAAAAAAGGAATCGGTAATGAGGGTTGATTCGAGTCTAGCCGGAATTCAAATACTGACTCGAGTCTAGCTGGACTCGAGTCCAGCTGGACTCGAGTCAGAATTCGAATACCAAACATAGAATTCGAGTAGAGGGAATCGAGTCATGATTCGAATACCGTATAAACTGACTCGAGTCGACTCGATCCACCAAAACAGCGACTCGGCACATCACTAGTAAAAAAGAAAAACCACGGTTTCTTTGGAACAACCGGTTGTATTTGAAATAAATGTTTGGCTTTAATTTTTGAGGAATCTTGCCAAAGCATATTCCAGCTTTCATAGAGGAAATCTTTCGGTAGTAATAGAAGGTCATTAGGTTGAATTTTAAACGGATGAATGTCACCAGAAAGACAAGCATCTTTCGCCAGACTGTCAGCCTTATCGTTACCAACAACGCCGCAGTGCCCAGGAACCCATACGAATTTCACGGTTAACTGTTTTTGATAGCATTTATACAACAAATTTCTTATATCATATACCGTAGAATGATGAGTGTTATTCCGGAAGGGAAATTTTTGAATAGCCTGTAATGCACTTTTTGAATCGGTAAAAATTAAGGTATTAGAAAGGTTAAAGCTATTTATGTAATCTAAGGCTTTGAAAATTGCAAAACATTCCCCAGAAAACACTGACGATTCCTGAGGCATTTTAATTTTTTGTGTAATGGTAAACTGTGAATGATACACACCTACACCTACGCAACCATTAGCAGGTTTTGATGCATCGGTAAATATATGATGCCAACTTGAAAGTTCAATATTCTCGGATATGCTAAGTTCTGAATCAGATTTCAACCTTTCACCTAGATCGAAATCTATGGAAGGAGAAAGGAGCAGACAATTGAAATTATATTTAAACAAAGGAAATAATGGTAAATTGTTAATAGGTGCAGATAAAAAGGAATACTTATTCCAACTATTCACCAAACATGGAGGGGTCTTATGAACCCAGTACGGTGAAGACCTAGTGAGATCGGATAGTTGTTTTAATTTCGTTATAATTGGATGATTTGAATATTGTAAGCATCGAGATAAAAATCGATCAGAAAGATACTGACGGCGCAATTTAAAGGGGGGGTCGCAACACTCTATTTGAAGACCATTCACTGGACTGGATTTCATAGCTCCAGATATGATTCTAAGACACTTGGACTGTACGCGATCTAATTTCACAAAACCAGCTAAATTACCGGGTTCTAAGAGAAAAGTACCATAGTCTATAATACTTCTTATCATTGCATTATAAATTAATTTCAAAGAGTATGGATGTGCACCCCACCAAACTCCAGTAAGGCAACGTAACATATTGATAAGTTTTTCACATTTTGCAACAATATAATCAAAATGAGCACAACCAGAAAGCTTAGAGTCCAATAATAACCCTAAGAATTTTATTTGATTTTTAACAGGTATAACAAAATTATTAAAATGTATTGAAACAGGAGGAGGTAAGCGCATTCTGGAAAACAAAACTATTACACTTTTTGAAGGAGATATATCAAGGCCATTTACATCTAAATACATTTTTAATATTTCTAAGGAACGGTTTAATTTAGAACAAGCATCACTAACTGAGCTGTCAATAACATAAAAAAGTAAATCGTCAGCATACTGAAGAATTTTTACAAAATTACAGCAAATAGGTTCTAAATCATTTACATAAATATTATATAGCAATGGACTAAGGACCGATCCTTGAGGAAGTCCTCTGTATAATTCTCTAGACCTTACTGAACCGTCTATATTTAAAATAATAGAACGATTCGATAATATGTTAGTAATAAAATTTACAATAAAATTTGGGATTTTTAATTTAATGAGTTTGATTTTTAATATAGATATTACAACATTATCATATGCAGATTGAATATCGAGAAATGCTGCAAGCACCGATTTATTATCTGAGAATGCCAACCTGCAATCTGTGGTGAAAATTGCTAGGTTATCTATGGTACCTTTCCCCTTCCTAAAGCCGTATTGGCTTTTTGATAATTTGTTATTGTTTTCAACAAACCATTCCAAACGATTTTTAACTAAATGTTCAGCTACTTTTAATAATACCGAAGACAGAGCTACAGGACGGTATGATGACGCGATTGAAGGCGGTTTCTCCGGCTTAAGTATAGGAATGACTATTTGTTTACGCCAAGCGTCTGGTATATTACCAGAAATCATAATAGAGTTTATTAGGTTAAGATAATATAAAAGTGATGGATCATTAAGGTTAGCCAGGAAAGAATATGGTATGCCATCAATACCCGGTGCAGTGTCTTTAATTTCAGAAAGAATACCTTGTAATTCTGGCAATGTAAAAAATGCATTAATCTCATCTTGGTGATCATCAAAATATGATGAACCTACATTGAGTGATATCAATTCATTACATTCCATTACACTGGGAGGAGCAAGAAGATCTAGGAATGAATCAGATAGAGATAATGGAAGTGTTGTTTTAGGAGGGTTAATCCAACCACATTTAAATCTCTTTATGTTTTGCCAAACTATTGATGAATGGGTATCGGGGGAAATGGAAGAACAAAATCTACGCCAACCGTCAAACTTCTTCTGTTTTAGAAGTTTTCTGGTCTGTTCCATTATCTCTGAAAGAACAGTAAAGTTTTCAGAAGTCATATTACCACGATATACTAATTCAGATTCCTTTCTCTTCTTTACCGCAATAGTACACTCTTCATCCCACCATGGTGGTGATGGTATATTACCTGAATTTCTTTTTTTTTTTGGAAATACTACATCAGCGGCAGATAATAATGAGTCAGAAAATTTATTTAAGCATAACTGTTCTTGTCCATGTTCAATGGAAGGCAAATATAAAACTTTTTCATCTACTTTAACTTTATAACTTTCCCAATCAACATCTTTTAATTTATATTTCAGACGAGGTGGTGCAACAGAATGGTCAGGAGTAGGGTTTGGAAATGATACTAATAATGGGAAATGATCACTACCATAGGTAGAGCATAATGGTTGCCATGACAAGGTGGAGGATAGATCAGGAGTGCACAGAGTTAAATCAATAACACTAATATTCCCATTTGGTCCGGTTCTCCTAGTGGGAGCACCTGTATTAAGTAGACATAGGTTAAATGTGTCTAATATATCAAGTAAATCTTCACCATATGAGTTAGTTATAGAGCTTCCCCACATTTGGTGGTGTGCATTGAAATCCCCTAACAGCAAGAATGGTCTTGGAATAAATTTCAAAATATTATTTAATTCTCTAAATATATGTTGTGATGGGTGGGGTATATATATAGAGACAAAGTATATATTACATATGTTCACTGCAATTATAGAAAAATCATTACTATGAGGTGGAAGAGATAAAGGAGAGTATGAAAGAGAGTGTTTGATGAGGATGGCAACACCCCCATACCCATCAGACCTGTCTTCTCTGACACAAACAAAACCTGGCACCCTAAAATGAGAACCAGGCTTTAACCATGTCTCAGAGAGACATAGTACTGAAGGATGATATTTATTTATAATGTATATTAAATCAGATTTCTTACTAATTATACTACGACAATTCCACTGAATTATGTTTGTTAGCTTGGCCATTGATTATAGAAGAACTTAGTATACTATTAATAAGAGAAGCAACGTTGGACGGTGGAATAAGATTACACTGAGAAAGTGCATTTATCAATGCAACAATGATGTCAGAAAGAGCTAATTGAGAAGATTCATCCTTGGCATCAGTTGATTTCAATGCACAGCCATTAATGGAAGGAGAGAAACTATAATCTTTAGTCAAAAGGTCATGTGACTTTCTATCATAACCTTTGACTGGGGATGAAACTTTTTTTGGATATTTAAAAATTGTTTTTTTGTAAGACGTAGTGCCACTAGGATTATTTTGACTATTGTTAATACTTGAAAAATTTATTGGACTACTATCATTATGAGAATTAAAATTAAAAGATTGAATTAATGCCTCGGAATATAGTTTATTATTGACTGGAGGGTGAAGCTTAATGGCTTCTGCATACGAAATAGATTTATTTGCCATGGATGATTTGATGTCCTTTTGTCTTCCAAACTCTGGGCAAACCCTACTGGTAGCAAAATGCAAACCCGAGCACATGCAGCAAGATGCCACATCATCCTCAACCTTACAAGACACCCCAGTATGATCTTGTCCACACTTGTAACACCTTGGTTTAGACCTACATTGAACTTTTGTATGTCCATATCTACAGCAATTAAAACATTGGATGGTAGGAAAAATGTATGTTTCAACTGGTAAAGCATTGTAACAAATAAATATGTGCTTAGGTAATACCTGCCCATCAAAAGTGACTACAACTGATTGCGAAGGCTTCCAAGAGGGACTACCTTCAATCATGACCTTAAAATTAATTCTTCTAATTTTTATAACTTCTCCACATCCAAAAGGTACTGATATATTATTTTTAATTTCTTCAATAGACCAGTCTGCAGGAACCCCACGAACCAGGCCAATGCGAGTAATATTAAAAGATGGGATGAATGCTTTTAAATTATGTTTTGATATCGAATCATGACTAATGAAGTTGTTGGCATCAGTATAGTTGGAAAAGCCCAATGAAATTCTATTCCTACCAATTTTTTTAATACTTCCATTTATAATGCTTTTAAAACTATTTTTTTTCAAAAAATTGCCGAATGCGACTGGGTGAAAAGAGGTACCATCATTGACCGTTGTTTCAATTTTTTGTACATGTACGGTATATGGTGAAGAATCCATGGCGGAGTATAAGCTACGTCCTACTTTTATGGGATGTGGGGATGGGGTATCTGACGAAACAGGTTCTGAGGCTTTGGATGAAGTACCGTCAGTTCCATCCAAAGACCCAGAAACAGGTGGAACGACGTCTGCGATACAATCGCTATCCGGGCATTTGCAAGACTCCTTATTTTTATCGCCTGCCATTTTGTTCAATCTTTTTTTTCTGTTGCAATTTCCGCATATTTTTTTGTCGTGATTCCGCTTTCGCGGTTTCTTCTTGCATATCGATGAGTCGGAATCATTAGGCTCTGATATTGTTACATAGTGAGCTACATTATTGTTTAAATTAGAAGTATTAGAACCCCCGGGATCGGGGGGATCGTTATCGTCGATCATACAAAATAAAGTAAAAACTCACCTATATACAGCAAACTAATGTGAAAACTACAGAAAATAAACTAAATACAAATAATAAATACAATGAACACCTCCACTGATCACTTATAATTATAAAACATTAAATAAAAATTAATTTGAAAAAAAGACACCCGTGTTGTTCGAAGTTTCCCGCGCTTTTCTGAATCCTCATTTCTCACTCAGATAGCCACCAGTCAATTCAACAGTGTTGCCAGCGAGGTATTTCAAAAGTGACAATATTGACGTCGTTTTTTTTTTTTTTTTTTAGGCGCGTCTCTCAATTTGGTTCAATTGACACACCTGAAACGTTGAATCACCTAAAAGTAACCTTTTGTAACCTTTTCTGTGGTGTAACCTCCAAGTAACCTAACGAAGTCAAAAATCACCTGTGAGGTTACTAAAGTAACCTTCTGGCAACGCTGCAATTCAATCACAATCAGACAGACTCAGGGTTACCACCACTTACTGTCACTGTCTGTGCTGTGGCTATATAATATACTTTTTGCTCTGTGGTCAGACTGGAGTAGCCAGTATACTATAGTAGTCTTTGGACTGGAGCATGAGACTGGAGTCCAGTCACTCAGTGGACGTTTTGCCAGAGTTGCCAGAAGGTTACTTTAGTAACCTTACAGGTGATTTTTAACTCCGTCAGGTTACTTCTAGGTTACACCACAGAAAAGGTTACATTTGATTTGATTGCGATTTGAAAAGAAAGATACAAGGGCACCAAATTGAGAGACACGCCAAAAAAAAAAAAAAAACGACGTCAATATTTGTGTAACGTCTACAAGGGCACCAAATTGAGAGACACGCCTAAAAAAAAAAACCGACATTTTTAGTCAAACCGTCCGTGACGGTAGCGCACTTAATATCTGATTCACAATTTTTGACCTAAAATAAAATATTAAATAATTTATTCATAGGTACGGGTGCATCGAGCATGTTACGGGCGTAAGCGCAGGTGGAAGCCCGCCATGCAGTTACTACCTTCAATAAAATGCCCTACCTTATATAGGTTTCCTCAGGATGTTTTCCTTATTGAATATGAAACATTATTAATTTATTGACTTGAGTAAATTGTTGTTTTTGGGAAAATGTGTGCAAGAATACAGCTGAACTTTTAACATTTACCTAGAAGCAAGTACATATATGTTAAAGAGTAGGACTACTTCCCAAGATTATTGCAAATAAAACAATATTTGTGTCAAAAACTTTTTATTCAACATTCTTTCATTATACTAATAAAGGCTTGGTAAATATTTACAAGGCTTCATTACAGGGCAAGGTAAAAAAACTATCCAGTTACACTACAGATCCGACTCTTGTGGATATCTTATCACATCATCAAATTAGTTGAATACTTGGCTCTGCTACTGTCCACAAGGCTTCAAGCCTAATTCTGCTCATTTTCAAAATAAAATAATATTTTTGATATCTTGTAATTAACTCAAAGCGTGGTATATATGAATGTCGCTAAGCAGAGAATACCTTTACAGTTAAATACTTTGAAGAGAGCTAAAGCATTATATAGGTAATATTCAGCACAAGTATATCACCTCAGACTCGGCGTAATGTATGATCTAGTTAAGAAACAAATATTAAAACTCTCCTAAATAATTACAACAATAACAAGTATACAGATAGTATGCTATTTATCAAATCATTAATCTCACTTAGTATCTCGTAAATATATGTATTTAAATTAAACTCTCAAAGAAGATTATGTTATACGAAGCTTAATAACACACTAGGCCTGTTAATAAATATGGGAGTAGATAATAATGTTATCCGGGCGATGTATTACACCTCCCTATACAAAATTTAGAATATTTGGCTAATGGGTACAATTTCGATAATGAGCAAATATATTTCTTTAAATATTTAAATCTAGAGTTAGATTCATTAAAATTTACTTAGATAATGGAATATAACTTAAATAATAAAGCAAGCAACAAGATGCTTATCAGCCCTGTTTTAATTTTGAATGTATGCAACTGTCTGTATGGCTGATGATTCTACTCTCAATTTTGAACAGTAATACTTCTTTAGGTATATAATATATATACGTACAAACATTGTTATTTAATAGTCACGTAAGTGAACATAATGTTATGTAGTTACACACATTCAATTATTGTTATTCAATTAATGGTTAAGATGTTACAAACCTTTGCCTATTTTAAATTCAATCTTAACTTTACTTAGCACCATCCCATATTATGTGATTGTACATTTAAATAATTTATTTAAAGTACATTCACATATAATTTCATTTCCTTCATCTTCCAATCCTTCCTGACTTCCTAAAAGATATCAATTATGTTTTAGGATATAGGAATTATGTACATAATAATTGTCGTAATAATCTAGGCCTTGGATGCTGATCGGGTTTCACCGAAAACCGATCATCATAAAATTCGACCGAGTACAAATTGGTAAACCGGCCGAATCTTGAACAAAAAATGATTATTCGGCTTTTTGCATCCCTTTTTATTACTAATTGTTATGCCACTAAAAGGTGTTTGTATGAAATGATAAACTGACTATGATAATAACATTGGCACGTCCTGGGCGGTAAAGCCACCTTTATTCGTTGTAGCAACAAGTATTCAATAACTTTATACAACATAAATGCAACGAAATGGCAATATTTTTTCGATTCTTAAATTTTGTTGTCACAAACATACTCTGATGAAGCAAAGGTAAACACAATATTAACACATGAATCTTCAAACAATACATTAGTGAAAAAACACTCACACATAGTAATGAATACAATTGGATTAAAAACCTGTAAGTACCAACACTTGAAAGATTTCAATAAATAAATAAATAACAAACAGTGCATCAAAACAATAATGCAAACAGTCTTACATTATTTCTCGCGTTTATTCATGTACAAGTAACCGCGGGCTTAGCCGCTCTAAGGGTAGAAGAAAATATAACAACTTATTGATAATGGCGCACCTATCCTACACTTTAGACAATACATTGGAATGATATATCTTCAAGAATGTCATGTTGTTACAAATAAAAAATATAATATGCTTCAAGGTGAAAGGAAACATTTTAATATAATACATTTCTTTTCACAAAAGCTCAACACTACGATCATTAAGGAAATCAAATAAGACTCAATATGTTTCTAATAAACGACTACCAAATAAGTGCTAATCAAATAACAAGTGGCAATCATAATTGTAAATGACTGTTTGCACGATCGTTTATGAGCAAGGAGCCGGCTCCCTACGTTACCTAAAGGAATTAGTATATAACATTGTTCCCAAGCTGGTCCCACCCATGACGATGGCTTGTGAATGCGCACCTTGCTCTCTATTATTGTTTCAGAATCATTGATACACATAAAACTGACATAATGTTTGTATCCGAGAGACAAGTTTGATCAGTGCAACATTTGCACTTCAACAAGACTGGAATGTCACTTTATGATTTGGGAAAAGCTATCCATGCAATAGAGATAGCGGTATGCGGAATTTAATGAACAACATCAATCCTTAACATAAAATTATAATAAATACAAATGTGTACGTGACCAGGTGTCTTATAGATTGACTGTGCCTCAACAAAAACAACTTTCTTATGATAATTTTTCCCCTAAGTTTTAGTCATCGGGCGGAATGCAGAAATCCACAACTATGTTGAGTATTATTACTTTCAATATATACATAAGTAGATATGCCTATAAATAGTAAATAAAATGGACTTAATAAAATATTACGTGAGCCAAGTATGTCAGCGCGCACGCAGTGGCGTCGTGCAATTTATACTCACTAGTGAAGTAAACAAATAATTAAACTAAACAATATTATCAACTAGCGACACAAACGTTTCGTATTTAATATTAAGTACTGCACATACATCGAAAATGTAAATCATATAGTCCGTTACGAACGTTAACACTTTGTGTTGAACTTACATGTCTACTCATTACTGAACGAGTCACCAACTTGGAAGAGCGAGTCACCGCAGAGACTAGCGTACGTTACTCGATCCGCTACTCGGTAGCGATCGATCGATATATATTTTTTTAATAATTTAACAATCTTATTATAAGTCCGCACCGACATTCACAGACATGCAATTATAACTGTCGATTGAAGGATAAAGCGGGGAGCCACTGAGTCTCGACAATCGAAGTTCGGAGATCATATTGTAAGCACGGCGAGAGAGCGAGAGGGCGAGAGGGCGACACTGGCCCTGTCCGGCTGGGTGGCGGTGACGGGGTCAGGTGGCGTCGAACTCGATGCGGTCCCACGAGTAGTGCTTGCGCGCGGGCCGCGGCGCCGGGCGGGACAGCACGCCGCCCAGCAGCGGGTCGCACTGCGGCACGTGCCCGCGCCCGAACAGGTTCGGGATTATCTCCGTGTCCATGTAGTCGTACCCGTCGCTGTCCACGTTCATGTTCGACCCCGGCTCGATCCCGAACTCCTTCAGGTCGAATTCACACGGCCGCTCCTCGAATGTTTCGTGACGAGAGTCCTCGTTCTGGAAGGACGGAAGCGAGAGATCGTCCATGTACTCGAAGCCCGTGCGGGACTGATCTAGTATGTCCCCGTTGGTGAGCGGTGTCATACTCATCCGTTCGTTTACGTCTTCGGTTACGTCCATGGCGGTCTGCGACCTATCGTCGATTCGTTCACTATTTCCCGAAAGGAGGCTGCCGAAAAAATCGTCGTCGTCGGCGGTGTTAGGATCGGAGCCGAAGTCCGTATGAAATTCTCCGTTCGATAGTAAATCGACACTCAGATCCGTATCGATGTCGGTCGCCGACGCAACGATACATCGATTGTTGTTGACACCCAGATCGCTGTGATTCATTATTTCATTCTGAATATCGTCGAGCTCCCTCTGAAGCTCGTCGGCAGCCAGCGAATCGCGAACGTGGCTGTCGCTCAGCACGTCGTCCGTCAACACGTCGGTCGGCGAGAACGTGTCGGCCGCCGATACGTAGCCGGCGTCGAGCGACACGCTCACCGCTCCGTCGCCGACCGCCGACGGCGGCAGCTCGCCGTTTTCGACGAGAATCTCGAGCACGTCGTCCATTATCTGACTGTCCTCGGTGTGATCGTGCAGGGAGGCCGGGAGCGGGACCTGCGGCATCGGCGGGGGCGGCGGTGGCGGCGGCGGCGGCGGCGGAGCCACCGTGCGCTCGGGCTCGTAGTGCGCAGTGGGGAGAATCGCGATCGGTACAACCTTCACCCCGTTCAAAATATATGCCGGTGCCTGCGACTTCTGAGGCGTCGCGTCCGAGCCGGCGTCGGAGGAGGCCGGGGGCGAGACGGTGAAGAGGCGCACCAGGCGGTCGGGCGCGGCGTCGGCCGCGGCGATCACGTAGCGCGGCGGCGCGGGCGAGGGCGGCGGCGCGGGCGCGGCCGGCTGCTGCAGCGCGTCCAGCTGCGCGCGCAGCTGCGACACGCACAGGTGCGCCTGCAGCAGCCGGCGGCTCTGGTCGCTGGCCGCCGCCCCGGCCGCCTCGCGCCGCACCGCCTCCAGCTGCTGCCGCGACGCCTCCAGCTTGCGCTCCAGCTCGGCGATCTGCCGCCGCTGCGACTGGACTATGTCCTCGGGCGGGTCGGGCTCGAGGCGGGGGTCGGGCGAGGCGACGGACGCGACCGAGGCGACGGAGGCGACGGAGACGGGCGAGCGCGGCGGCTCCTCCGGCTTGTCGAGGAGGAAGGGCCGCAGGCGGTCGATGAGCTGCGGCTTGGGGCCGGAGACGCGCAGGTTGCGGCGCTTGCACTCGGCGCGCAGGTCGGAGACCTTCATGTCCTCGAAGCGCGCGGCGCAGTGCGGCGCGGCGGGCGCGGGCGGCGGCGGCGGCGGCGGCGGCGCGGGGTACGCGTCCGAGCACTCCGACGTCACGGACGCGCCGGACGACGGCGCCGGGGACGCCGGCAACATTAGTTGCAGTAGCAGTTGTTGCTGCTGTAGTAGAAGCTCGTACGGTGTTTCCACAGAATCGGGTGGTGAAGGAGCTTTCTGCGCATTAGGAGGACCTTTGTACTCGTGAAACTTGAACCGAGCCTTAGGTAGTTGCTTCTGTTTGCTCTTCTTTCGATTTTTATCCTTACCGGGCGCAGGATGCTGAGGTGGCGAAGCTACGCTGGCCGGCGAGAGAGTCGACGGGGGTGACGGCGACGGTGATACTTCTTCCGGAGGCCCACAATAAAGTGAAGGATGCTGTGGTCGGCCGGAAGCACCTTCGCTTGTCGCTTTGAAAGCGAGAATTCCACTTTTAACGGCAGTCTCGATAGTTTCCTCAGTGTGTAGTATATTCTTTTTGATCAATTCCAGTGGTCCAGGCCTGTGTGATAGCTGGTCGTTGAGCTGATCCGCTAGTCGCGCTTTTTTCAGCATGCGCTGCTTCTCAGCCAAACTAGGATCCACATGGCTCTCCTAAAATGTGAAAGTTAGTTTTTGGTATTATCTTTATATAATATATACTTTTTGAACTTTTATAATTGTAGTATTTAACAGATAATTACTATTGTCTATATAACGGTTATAAAAGCATCGTTCTTTACTCACTTGTTCTAAAATATGTCTTCGTTCTAGTTCTTGGCGATCGGGTCGTCGCTGTATTTTTGCTTTCAGTAAATCTCCAGTTTTCGCTCTCTCTAATTGCTTGCATTGTTCAAAATATGCCGGTGGAGTTTTTAAGGCTGTTGATAAAATAAATATATTATAGATTAATATAGGTTACCTACACCCCTAAATATTACTATCACAAAAAAAACGACTATCCACTAGAAGACTCCATTTCGCGACACCCTGTCGTAGTAGTTACAATATGACGTTATACAAAGAGCGAAATAATTATCGGTAGACCAAGCTATGATTTCTGCTAGCAAGCAAATAGTTTTAAAAGTGTAGCATATGACTGGTAGATGGTGGTAGTGCATTATAGATTATAAAAATAAATCTTTAACAAGGAATTTAACCACCAGTCGAAATAAGATTATAACAGAAGACATCAAATATTTTCATAATTCTAATTACTATGATTTTCGTAAGCTGGTTAAAATTCGTCACTCTCCGTGGCGTTCGATCGTAAATAAAATAGTTTCACCCACGCGCACGAGACGAGACGAGACGAGGTGCGCACCGGCCGCCGCGGCCGAGGCGCCGCGCCGCACAACCGACGCCGCGACGCCACTACGCCATGCGATACTAATTGAACTATGAATTCCATTGCTACATGATACAGGGTGTTATACTCACAAGGCATAATTCCTTGGTCCACCAGCTGGTTGAACGGCCGACGTGTCATCAGCTTTACCTTTAAGGCTGCGAAATAATACAATAATAACTATAATGACAGCAAGACTCTGCATCAAAAATAGAACAATATTTTTCCTCAATGATATTATTTTCCCGGTGGTTGACACCGTGTCATAATATCAAATAAAATATTCCAGCGCATGCTAGCAAGGATGTACCGATTGAAATACCGGTATGTACCGACTACCTTTTACATACAACAATAAGTAGTGATTGAATGGCATGTTGTCGCGAAGAACGCGGTGTTATGACGCCATGTGAATTGACGAACTTTGACGTAGTAATATGTAGTATAGATAGTTATACGGCGACGTGATCGATACGTCGATCAATACACATAGATTACCTATATCGATAAAGACGGTGGAGGAGTGTAGGCGAGTAGAGCTATATTCTTATTTGCGTGTAGACAAGCGGAGAACGAGCGATGGGCGGACAACGCTGGCCCGGTGCCAACATAAATAAACACTGCACAAGGAAACTAGTGTTATGCCGCGACCGTATTACAGACGAAACATTCACTACCACTGGGCCGAATATTGTGGGTTACTGGGCGTCGCCGTCGGCGTCGTACTCGAGCACCAATACGGGTTTCCACGTTTAGTTACTTTACTACTAAGTATGATCGACAAAACATACCTACACGTGAACTGTCTGTGAAATATTCTATCAATCCTATAATGAATGTTCTTTATCTTATTATTTTGATACGGAACCCTAAAAATGGACAAGATTTACGAGCTTATTGCTAACGCATTTGCGCCTCACATGAAATTCTAATCAAAGATTCGGTCGGTTGTTAATCAAAATTTGAACATCAAACAATTCATAAGCAGTGATATCTGCCTAATTGATTAATGATGTTCACAAAAGAATCTTTAATGAATGTGTGATAAACTAAAATGTGGCCTTTTGACAAATATTTGAAACGTTGAATGGAATTTAGGTTCATTATGTCCAATGGTATGGATACCTAAATAGTTAATACCATAATGTTTAAGACGTAAAGCCACACATATCCATTGTTTACGGTGTAACGTGCACGCAGCAGACACATCAGCGGAAATAATGCACCATAGGAATACTAACGCGGATATCAGACGTCTTTACGAGGGGAATCACTACATAGTATAAAACAAAGTCGCTATAATTATATCCCTATATATGCTTAGATCTTTAAACTACGCATCGGATTTTGATGCGGTTTTTTTTAATAGATAGAGTGATTCTTTAGGAAGGTTTTTATGTATAAATTATTACGCTATGACGAATAGGAGCGGAGCATCAATCAAAACTGTTGCAAAAACGGGCAAGTGACGCTAACGAAGTTGCGCGGGTCAACTAGTTAGCTAATAATTTGACAACAATATTTCAAACGCATTTTAAACGCCATTGCAAGTGAAAGAGCCGCGTGAAAAAATAAGCACAAAAAGTAAATGTAAAGCTCTAGCTCATTTTCAAACGTAGTTAAATCATTATAATATTCAATTGCTCTGTTATGTTCTAGTTCGCATGGAAGAGTTGCTTCGTTTCTGTACGCTAATTAATTTATGATTTAAATATTTTGTTTCATCTTAAACTTCATTTTCTCTTTTATCTTTTATTAGCTCTCGCGTGGCGTTTGACTCGGGTACAATGAATAGTTCATTTTAGTAACATCAATTATAAAAATATAACTATCATTCGAGCAACGTTTTTTTAAGTCCTAAATCGTATAGAATATACAATAAGATATTTCTGTCATCTATGATGACGTGAAATGTATTGTTGAATTTGGATTCACAATTGGACCCGGTGGCAATGGTGGGCAGAGCGTCTGCCGAAGTCACTAGTTATGATATAAAAACCCATAGATATTTATGTAGTTCAGGACTTCGAAGCCATTGAAGGTACCACCTATTATTTATATAGGCTTTGATAAGCTGTTTTAAATCGTTTAAATAGTAACTTACATTCTTTATGTTTGTCCATAGCTGGTTGCAGCGGACTATCATCGACGATCACTTTGGGCGGGGAGAGGCGGGGCGAACTCGGCGGCTCACTGGCGCCGCTGCAGCTCGCCTGACGACCAGCCATCTCCTCCGCACCAGAACTGTGTAAACATTTATATTGAAATAATACATAGCATATTTATGTGATAAAAATGAGTATTAAATTAAATAAGGGAATTATGAACTATAATTTACTACATCAATGCTAAATCAATCCCTATCGGTAGCATTCAACATACCGGTCATATGGTGTTTATCAATGCTGTTTACTATATATTACCCTATCAGACCAATGACCTGAATATGTTGACCTTTTATTTCACAAATGGGTTTACGGATTTCATGCAAGTCTTACCTAAAAGTATCGTCGGAAGGTGGTGATGTCGGTGTGCGCGGCGACGAGGCAGCAGAGACCGGCGAAGTGGCGCGGCTGCGCTCCCGTCGGTGCTGCGGCTTGAACCACTCAGGGTATATGGCGCTCAACGTCTCCACGAGGTCGTGGTCCAGCGTCACGCGCCACGACGCACTCCCATCCGACCCCTCCGACCCACCGCCTCCACCGCACGACGATCGGCTCTCTATTACAACAAAAACATAAGTGTTCAAGCATTTACATCAACTACTAATGCAGATATACAATGGCAAGTCGGAAGTGCGTATTCATGATACAAATGGGTGGGTGCGGATTGTGGCTGAACTGGGAGATTTGGGCGAGCCAATTCCAACAGAACGCGGTGCGGTGTGATCGTTTACGGTGCTCTGATTATTACAAGTCCTTGAACGTGTTTACGTGCGTGAGTAAAGGCGCGTGCCTCGCTCTTTGATGCATTGTAGCCGATGAACGTATTTCCATAGAAATTTTATGATTTGATGAATATAGCGCGAATCATGTCGGTGTTTTCGTAGGTAAAGTGCAATAAAATAATCTTTACTACTGGTAAAACTCCATAAAAGCGTCAAGGGCATTGGATTTAGAATTATGTGAACTATTTTATTCTGCTCAGTTAAATAATAGTTCACGGAGCATTGCGTGAAAACCAATATTTTAAATTTATTAATTCAGATGAAAAATGTTAATTAGTCTGATCAGGTCACTCATCGACAATGGTGATCCAAAATTAAGTTGATATATATGTAACGTTTAAAGTTATAGACTAATCTAGAAAGAAAACGATATTAATGAAAATGTAAGTAAGTATTTAAACTTAAATATAGAACAGCTAAATTAACCTACCCACCGATGCTCTGGAAAATAAAGATATCATTCATTCATTCAATAAATAAACGTACATTAGAATATATTTTAAACTCTACATATACCTAAAGTAGAACGCGATTTAAACTCAAATCTTGCCAATGGTGAGAAAAGATGGAAGTACCGATTATGTAATGTTCGAAACTCTCATAAAGCTGAATATACGAGAAAAAGAAAATACGAGCTGAAAATAAAACATCTGTCTATGAGTCATGTACAATATAAAACTAAAAGTAAGGTAAACAAATGCAGACTTCAAAAACGTTAAATCAGAATTTTGTTTAAAAAAAATGCACTAACATCGATAGCGACTTACAGTGAATAGCAGTGGCATAGCATATAACCTGGACAGGATCCTTGTTCATGCAATTTTTTTTGGTTCGAGTAAAAATTTTAATATACTTGATTTAACCCTACCTACAGGGAAAACGTCAACAAATCGAAGACAGTCAGTAATTTTACCTAATAAGAAATGCAACGATTCGGACGGGTTACACAACGGTAAATTAATAAGATTTCTAAATGCCTGTTACGCATCTTTATGTTGGTATTACAGAACACAATTTTGTAAACAAACTGGCGCACGTGCACACTGATGATTCATTACAAAGTTTGGAGCAAATTATGGCAGATGTACATGAGGCCCTTGCCAATTAAAACTTTTTAGTTGCAGAAATTTAGGTAGCTAAGTATATTCAACTCAATATTCTTACCACTTACAATGGCATAGAAACAAGCACTTTTCTACTTATTTTGTATCTCCTTCCTATCAATATCGTAGCAATCTTTTTGAAACAAATGCTAATTACTTTTTATTAAATATCCGATTCAACAGAGTATAATTTAGATTGTAGATCATTTCTTCGTAAACATTATAAGTAGGTACCTCGCTATTTATATATGTTTTTGTACTTTGTTCGTCTATTCAAAGCAGTAGTCATCGTAGCAGCAACGGGTTTTGTGTCATCGACTCCCACTCAGACCACACTGTATCATAATTTGATACCGCACGACACTACTCGGTTACTTAGTCAATCGGTCACCTGGTTTATACATTTCTAGAATTATTTCAAAACTGAATAACATAGCATGTGCAACAATAATTTTAATTGTTTCCTTCTACATACATCGGCATCGTAAACGTTTTAAAAGATTTGTTATAGATTTAGGCCAAGGCTTAATTCTCTGTCAGCCAGAACGTATTTTAAGTGGAAAAAATACGACAAAATAAAATAGTAAGTTAGTCGTAGGTAGGTAGATAGATGATGCGAGTAGCGTAACGTAACACGTCAATCAAGATGTCAGCATCTCCATGCGCATACGCCGACGGTTGGTCGTACAGGACATGGTACTAAAAAACCCACTGAACTGTCTCCAAAGACTGTTTTCAATTTTGACTTCAAATTACTATGTAGATTGATACTGTCATAAGATTTTGGAATCAAAAAACTAAAAGTAACAATTAAAAATACAAATATTATATATCGTGCATTGTAATCCTGATTCAATTATAACTTTTATTTTCATTGATACTTTTACTTAAGTTGACTATAGTTCTTGTTAATATTCATGAATGTAAATGAAGTTCCGCGAAGGTAGTCGTCATCAAAAGCAAATAATACAAACAAAAGGCTGTTGAGGTGACGTCAAGTCGAGCGTGTGCACACGGCCCTGGGTCACGCGTGGGCACAGGCACCTGTCTCCACCCACATTTAATGTTTATCAACCTGAACCAAGGCGATCGTTTACTCTTAATTATAATTCTTTAGAAAATATATATGTCTAGTAGGTACTTATTTTTTGTTTAAATTACAAGTTAATAATAAAACCTCCTAAATGCGAGCCGGACACGCGCAACAAGGAACGAATTAATTACGTACTGAAGGAACAATTGCTACTGGAACTAATTATGAGAAATGAAAATGATTTAACAACATCGACAGCGCTTAATTTTTTTTTATTGCATTTTCCAATATGTACCCCTTGGTTAGTTTATATTATTTTCAGTGTATTCCTTTTATTTGGGTAGGTTTTGTTTAGTATTACATTAAGAATATTATACCTATAGCAATTGGAGTAATTTTAAAATTTAAATCTGTCAAAAAGTCAGGTGGCAATCAACTTGCGATATCTGTTTTGGACTGAGAATTTAGGTCATACCCAGTTGTGCCATGTATCAGATGCCCGCTTTCATTAACGCGTCTATTCCAAGACAAACAGCAATAGTCACAATTCTCCATAGTGCTAAGCTAAATATGATTTGTGGGACGCATCTCGAACGCGTGGCGACAGAATAGTGTGGCATGGCAGGCGAGTGACCCCGTTACGTTTTTGGCCACGCCACTCTAAGACATCATTTAAATAAATTAGTAAACAACATAAACAGTACTAAATTTCGAGATATATCTTTTTCAATTGTAATACAGGTATTCAAATTCGTAATGATTGGTTTATATATTGCAGAAGTAAGGACGCTATTAGGCATATAAGAAAATTTAAACATTTCTTATTGTACAGATAGTACGGAGTAGTACCTAGTATGTATAGCTGTACAGTAGATATTTAAGTAGCAGTAAATAGTAAATTCAATGATGTTCCCGAATATGTGTTCCTACTTTGACCGTTTTAAATGTTGATTACTACCAGATATAGGTATGCCCGCTGCGGTATAGGTGCGCTAAGAAGTAACATTTCAGAATGCTACAGCGTTTGTGGCATTATACGAGATCTATTGAACGTAAAATATTGAATGTTTTGTTAAGACACAAATTATTTAGTTCAGAAAGTTCAGAACTACACAGAGAAATAAATCCAACATCCCCCTATGACTCATTGTTTAGATAGATGGACGATGGAACGCATTCAACAAGAATCAACAACGAGCCGCGGTATGTTTATGCAAAACAATGAAACGGTGCGTATTTCAAAATTAAATACTAATTCAACCGTTCAAAAAATATACATATTACGAGAAATTTTTGACATATAAAACCGAATCAGATCCCGAGGTCATTGCTCAGTACCGTTTTCATGTACCTAACGTTTAAATTATACAATCATTCAAATTATAAAGTGCATTTAATCATTTGACTAACCATCGCAACGAATAAAATATAAGTTATATGTTACAGATAATAAGGTGAATTATGTATAAAATCACAAATACCTAATATGAACTTTCTGGCTGGATTAAAACCAGCATCGGCATTCGTAAGAATTTGTTGGACTACATAGTAGCTACAACATGAGGTTATCTTACTGCACTAGGTTAAATTCGGACATCAATTGACTTTCGTAAGTCGATGAATGAATTCCCTTCGCGAGTCGATGACTGATACTGACGCTGGTTGAGGATAACACGCGTACAAATCTTGTATAAACTTACGCCGCCGCGCCGTAGTGATGATGGCTGAATTTATATAAAAGGCTTTCATGACGAAGCACGAAATATTTTACTACATATTATACTCTACGATAAATAGTGACAGTACGATGTTTAGATATTGAGATCCACCGTATTCACTTAAAAAACCTACAACAATTTCTACATCTGCTTATATTAATTTATTATATTTAGCTTGATTGATATGAATGGTCTCATGTAGACAACAATGCAACCGTTATTCTAATATTTATAACAGGAATGTACTCTATTTATCTAATTCCTAATTTAGCAATGTATCACATAGTCACAGAAAATTCTAGGAAACATACAAGCAATTTGGGGTATAAAAAATAAAGGTAAAAATAACTAAGTGCCGACTCGTGGATTCGGAGTCAAGACTTTGGGTCTCAAGATTCATTCGCTAAAGATATATAATATGATGTGGTATTGTTCTATTAGTTTCCGAGACAAGGCATGGTTGACGATAAAATGTTAAAAACCGTCAATTGAGTTAATCGACAAGTTTCGAAAGAGTCATCATAAATTTATTAATAGGTAAGTAATATCTTGTAATCATAACATTTTCTAATCTAACCGAATCGAATTGCATAGAACTCTGATCGGTGGCAATCAAGGCAGAAACCATAGCGGGATGATGACGTAAAAGGATGTTTTCAGCGAGCCTGTAACGCCGGCCGTCTGTTTATCGTCGGAGCACAGTTAGAGCTATACCCAGTCTGGGCCTATGCCGAACTGCAGCTGTAAAAACACACAGAATTACACCACTTCGACTGATCGCAATAAATGTACGTACACATGTAGGTACCTACTATGTGATAGCTCGCCCGTTACGCAATTGGCGCCCACCTAAATGGCAACGCAACTACATTTAACTGATGCATAGGTATATTATATGGATACTTGTACCTAATTTATAAATAAATAATATAAATACGTACGCAGAGAGATAGAAAACTTATTGAGTTAGACTATGTTTATATACACTCATTAAATCCCACGGAACACAGACGAACCCGCTGCACTTTATGTAACTCATTCGTAAACGGTATTCTCAATTTTAACAGATGGCGCCATCAAAATTATTTATTAACTAATCATTTTCACTTCCAAGACATTCGGACAAATAAAACGGGCGTAAAGAGATTATAAAAGTATCGATAGATAAAAAACGGAACCCTAAAACAACTAAAAACATAATTTTCAGTAAACTTTAATAGAATGCCAACTATGCGAATTCGCATAAAATAGAGAAACGCGAAGTAAAAAATAAAACAGTTCTTACGTAATAAGTATTATCGGAGACACTTTAGCTGATATAAAAAAAATCGCACACAAGGAGCAAAAGATTAGAATTTTCGTTGAAAATGCGATGTTATGTGAACAAACCGCATGATTAGTATAGTCGTACCTAATTAAACGGACCTATGTCACATAGTACGTTGTCTCGTTTAGTAAATAATCAGCATTTTCGTCATCAATACTAGCCTTAACCTTGTAAAGATTTCCAAACACTTTTGAAACAAAAATCTAATAATTTCGAAAATATATTTTTGTAGGTTATTTCGAGTTTGCATTACTATGTCCAACTATTATGATGTACCTATATAAATACCATTTTCCTTAAGTCTAGATTAGAAATAAAAACAATATTCATTAGGTTTATTCTTCACGATACATCGAAAAATAGGAAACCGTTATTAACTTCCCATAGGCCGGTAATTAATCAATACTAATATTATAAAGAGGAAAGATTTGTTTGTTTGTTTGTAATGAATAGGCTCCGAAACTACTGGACCGATTTCAAAAATTCTTTCACCTTTGGAAAGCTACATTATCCCCGAGTAACATAGGCTATATTTTATCCCTGTATTCCCACGGGAACGGGAACTACGCGGGTAAAACCGCGGGGAGGCAGCTAGTCTATACTAATATTATAAAGAAGAAAGATTTGTTTGTTTGTTTGTTTGTTTGTTTGTTTGTTTGTTTGTTTGTAATGAATAGGCTCCGAAACTACTGGACCGATTTCAAAAATTCTTTCACCTTTGGAAAGCTACATTATCCCCGAGTAACATAGGCTATATTTTATCCCTGTATTCCCACGGGAACGGGAACTACGCGGGTAAAACCGCGGGGAGGCAGCTAGTTAGTAATATATTATTGACAAACTGTTACTGTTTTGGTTTTCAACAAAGATATATACATTTATACCTACTAAAATATTTCTGGCACATTTACCAAATTCACTAGTAAGTAGAGATAGAAATATTGGTTAGGTATCCGCTAAAAATGTTTGGTCACTGACGCAAATGTCTGCATATAAATTATCAAAATACATATATATATTTTGGTCCGGCTACTATTTAGTTTTACGATTTAAACATTTTTCTAAATATAAGGTTGATTTACTATACAAAATTTTTTCTTCACTTTCCTGGAATCTGTATCCTTGTATTATTACTACAAACATTTAGTTATTTCAACTGTCAACTCCTATAAATTCGTGAATAACAATGTATAAATACGCGAGTTGAACCCACGCACCCCGGGTTCTGTGCAATAACAATCTCTTCATAAGTAATTCAGTAACATATAAGTAATCCAGTTAATTTTATGGCCGAGCTCTAATTCTTAGTGGTTTATGTAAATATAGAAAAGCATATAATAAAATCTCAACATGATTTATTGCAAAAATAAGATCATAACAGCTTTTAAGCGAGCTTTGTAACCTTGACGTCGCGGGACGGTAGTTATACAAGCGGACTATCACATCGACTGATTAATCTGAATTTATAGTTATTGGCAACGGGGTGGCTATCGCACTAGACAATTAGCTGAAACACTTGTTAAATTGTCTCACAGATACCACGTGAAACAACTTTCCTTGGCAACGCGGATTTTCACCCGCATTATGGCCGGCCGATATTACAGTTGATAGTGCCAAATTAAACATCGTTTATCAAAGACACGATTTTACATTCCATGTTTTTTATTTACCTAGTTATTTCAGGGCCAGTGTATTCTAGCTTGAAACGCAAGTTGCCTATTAATTTTCTAGAACCATCATAATATTGAATGAGGCCTGACAAGTATACCTACTGTAATGTTTTAGGGAAGGTAATGTTTACGTCAAAGATTTAGTACACATCGTTAAGTCTAGTATCCCATAAACGTGAACTATGGATTGAATTATTGTTCGGTACTTATTGAAAGTATTATTGAATTTTTCTAGCAACTGTGGTTATAATGGCCGTAAGAATTTTAAGCCCGTAGTAGGAATATGTACGCAAGCAGTGATGACTAGCCCTACATATGACGATCCCCATTCATCCGTCATGTTCCACGTGCGATACGGCTATGAAAGCTCTGGCACAGTGCCTCGTGACGAGATCACGCCACAATGGATGGAAAACAGTCCGTGTCTACAGAAACTGAATGTTTACGAGATCAACACGTAACATGATTTTTGAAATAAATGAGATGATACGCTAATAATGCTCCGACTCTCCGTTTATCACAAAGGTTCATGAGAGCAATGAGTGGATGCTAATACCAGTCGGACAATATTCACGGCAGGGTAGTCGGCCACGCGAATAACAAACGAGCAGAGCGAGCACTGTTTTAGGTCAACGCTGAACAAATACCAAACGGGTCGGTCGGACGCTTCCGTGGTCTATTTCTGAACTGCATCTAAACGACGAGGACTACGCCAGCGCCGCCGTTACTGTCGCGACTCTTGCGATGTGCAAGCCTGCGACACACTTGCTATTCATGGGTAAACAATAATCCGTAAGCAAAAATATTTCGAATAGATTTGATTTTTCAACTACATAAGATGAAAAAGAATTGTGACTAATGAGTAATGTAAGTCTCGGAAAATCTCTTGAATATGACAACTGCAATTTAAGAATTGGGGTGGTTTGATTTTATCAGAACTGAAGGATGGATTCGCAGAAGATTGCGGAAATGATCATTTGTTATTCGTACCTATTTCGCAGAGCCGGCCTGGGCGGCCCGATTGCGTCGGTCGTCGTCTCCACTCTATAATCTAAATAAGGAGCAAAAGTTCAACGGCCCGCTTCAACAGACTAGGAAGAAGCCGACCAGTGACACCATGTTGATTTACATCGTCATTTACCCAAAATTTCATAAATTAAATTAAATATATTAATGACTTATAATTTACCATTACATGTGCGACAATAGATAATTTATTTTTCAAACATCACATTAGTTATTATTAGTATCGCGATGGATAGTTAAGATAAATGACGATGATGACTTAAACATCATAACTGGGTCAATATTTGAGGTTATCTTTATTGTTAATGTTAAAAAAAAACAACAATATCGGCTTAAATGCCAAATAGCATGAGGAGCACTGTCCTTTGGCTGCCTCGAGTGCGACGCGTATGACGTTGCACATTGGCAAGCGCTAAGGCGTGAGACAGGAATTGCGTAAAGGTGTCGTGAACACTTCATTCGAACTGTCTCCGAGAACTTTTCACGACAACGAAAGTACAGAAATACCATCAGCGTCCGTCAACAACGACTAAAATAACAAGCAACGTTAAAAAACAAGCATAATTGCTTATAATTTGAAGACAATACAACATTCGATAACATACAAATAAACTTAAATATCTGAAGCTTTCAAAAAAACATTCAATATACTTTTTTTTATATACGCACTTCTGTGTGAAACAGTGAAAGGTAGATAAAAGGGTAGTTGACAGTAACCAAATATCTTGAATATTTCTATTTTTTATGGTAGCTGAATGTTTATAAATGTGAAAAATCTATCACATTGATTAAATAAATCATGATTATTCAATATTTTTGAGAAATAAAATTCCAAAAATACTGTCACTAGTCACGTGACTACGAACGCCAATGAACATGCGTGACGTAATAACATTAGGGATGGGATGTCGGAAGTGCAATAAAGTATCGACAAATATTGTATCGCAAATTTTTGAATATATTGATATATTTACTTATTATTATTTGAAAATATCGGTATGATATGAAAAAAAACTCTTGAAAATCATCTTACATTAGTGGATATATCTATACTAATATTATAAATGCGAAAGTAACTCTGTCTGTCTGTCTCGCTTTCACGGTAAAACTACTACTTTTTATCCCCGGAAAATTGAAGATCCCCCGGGAACGCGGGCGAAGCCGCGGGGAGCCACTAATAGTTCATAAAATTAAATATGTTACAGTTATTATTTTACTGAAATATCAATATTTCTGTTAAATTAGGCCTTTGAATTAGTTTTTCAAAATTAGTCAACTACCCCAATGTATTTAAGTAGGAACGCATTAAACGCATATATGTGTGTAATATTTAATATTTTTAATCTTAATAATAATTAGGTACGTATTCCTTCAGGTAATTCTAGTTTAAAATCTAAGGTCGATGTCCTGTGACCATATGTATACTTGGGATGTAGCCATAAACTAAATCAGAGAAAATTCATCAACAAAATATTTAGTTTTTCGATTAATCAATATGATATTTTTTGGTAGGTACCAAAAATAGCAACAAACCGTAGGTATATCGTATATATACACATGAAGCAAATAATATACTATTTACTGTATATTGCTTAGTTCTTTGCAATACGGCGGGCAACAAGAGCAAGTCGAGTTATAGAACTAAACTACGAAACCTAAACGTGGAAAAAATCTTGGAACGGCTCCAAGCAGCTGATTGATGAGGATGGTCATTTTGTACACGGCCAATCCCGAGATTTTTCTTATTATTTAGCAAAGTAGTGGGCTAGTCTATTTTTGAGATGCAAAACACAAACCGCCACAAAATAGTTGGGTTATAAAAAACCGGACAAAAAGTTGTTGGAATAAAGTATTGGAAGTCCCGTACAATAATAAAACCAATAAAAACAACAATGTATGTTTATAGCTGTAAGTACCTAATTAAAATAAAAAATATGACCGTAGAAACTTAGTAGACAAGGAAGAATTGTTGTTATTTGTAAACGTTTACCTATATGTCCAGGCCCACCTGTGTCTAATCATTAGGACTAGTCAGTATAATACAATATTATGGAAACTAAATCCGTTGTCACCCACCCCGGTCACAAGCAAAATGTAAAAATATGATATATCTTTAAAAACACACCTATTTCAAATTTTCAATATTATATAGGGGATGTTTGAGTTTGATAACAACAACGGAAATACACATTCAATAAAAAAAATTATTGTCTACCTATTAAGGCTCATGAGATACATGCCAGCTCTACTAGAGACGTGTTCTTAATTACATTAATTCTTGATAATCGTTATCTTGTTTAATTTTGTGCGACACTCTTCTTGCCCGAATCCGACTGGCACTTGGCAGGTTTTTTATTAATATTACTTTTATTCATTAAGCTACCATCTGAGACTAATTTTTTTTTAATTATGGAATTGCGGATTGCATAGATTATCCTCACCAATTGGTAATTGGTAGGGTACCCAAAAAAGTGATCATTGTATTTAGTCCACATTGTTTTTCTTTGAAGAGTTATTTTATTTTTAAAATGTTGATAAAGTTTGCGAATTTAACTCGAGATGCGGCTTCTGAATGGTTAGTGATTGTGAAAATTCTTGACGAAAAGCCAAGATGTTTACAATTTAACGTTTCGACGACTTCTTGGATAACAATAATTAAGTACATACAATACAGTCAGATAAACAACTGAGCCGAAAACGTCAGTAGATTTGTTTTATATAAAAGTGACTAGCATACCTAATAATAAGTATAATAATACTTCCTCGCAAATATAATCAAAATGTAATCTGAAGTTTAAATGAAAAACAAAACTATCATATAATCAGCTAACTAATGCAACTCCTAAAGCACTGCTTCTAGTGGGTTTTATGCAGTTTTTGTGGATGTTTCGATATTTTTAATTTGAGTAGATGTCACAACTTAAAATTGAATTAACGTACATATATAAAAAATATGATGACTATGAAATGAGCAATATATGACGAGTAGGCCTTCGTATCTTGAACACAGTTTAAATATCTGTTTTAACTACAAGCAAATGTTTATAAGTTCAACAAAGTAAAAAGCTGAATTTGGCCAGTGTGCAAGCGTGGGTGAGCTTGATGCGCTTAGCGACCAGATAAATAAAGCTAATGCTCTACATTTTCAGCAACTCGCCGATATAGTACGCTTTGCGATAAAAGAAATACTAGCATAACATCTGTATCCTATAGTGTTAAAGTGCAGAATGCTAATAATAATTATCACTAAATATAATATGGTATTCCATATATTAAAAGAGCCAGTTAAGCTTTCTTAACAGACCTGGAATGCTGGAGATTGGTAGGACGACCCAATTGTTCAATGACATACTGTGTGTCCCTCTTTTGCCAGTTTTCTGTTAACGGCTGAAATCGAAATTCAGTCTAAGCAATTACTACCAATTTCTGAAACAATTTACCTATTGAATTCACGGAAATAAACAATGACAATGTATTTGTTCAGCCATTTTTTTTTCTAAGCCAAGAAAATATGTTTCCCAATTTAGAATTTAATTAACATTTTATCTTAATGACACGAATGCAGTCTAAGCCGAATTCGTATCATTACAAAAAAATGTATTTTAGAGCGCGACTTATTACCTAATGTTTGTCCCCCGACTCACCGAAATATTGTGGATTTGCCAAGCATTTAGGCGTTCAAAAGGGAGGAACGTGAAGGTTAATTACCTGAAAATATAAAACAAATAATTAGTACAAGGCAACGAAGGACTTAAGTTTAGCTTAACTCGTCGAGATATGAAACAATAACACCGAGTTTTTGTAACTTGGAAGCTGATTCGTAATAGGATTTATTCATTGAAATAAAAAATATGTTACAAATTGTTTTTTTTTAATTCATTTCATGTTTCTTTGACCCAGGTCTAGAAACATGAAATTTTGCACAAATGTTTAATGCACTCAAAATATTTTTTTAAATTTCACTCCTGAGGGTGCTAAATAGTTGTTGAAATGTAAATTAAACTTCCGTTAATTTTGGTTATAAAGTTCATGTATAAATTATAGGTTACGGTCACTAATTATACATAGGGTAAAGATTCCTGAAAGCCAGGCGAGACGGGGCGGAAGCTAGTATTATGTATTATTTAAAAGCAATAATGCACTTGACATAAAATAAGACTTTTTTGCTTAAGCAAATGTCTGCTAAAATAAGTAGAGTCACTAATTTTCAATTGTGTTGGCAAAGGTTAAACAGTTTTGCTGGCGCCTGAATACAATTGTCAAAATACAGAACAGTAATTGGGGAGCACACAAATAGACAAAAGTTCGTAAACAAGTTTGACAGCACCGTCTGAACTGATATAAGCTACCCACGCGGTTTACGCCTTGCTACATAAAACTAGCCCCAAATAGAACATTATTAGGTATTTGCTATAGGACCAACAGCTGACACAAGCTAAACATCGTATAGTGACAGAAGCATTATCGCAATAGTTAAATAGTTCATCTCAATCAATCGTTACGATAGTCATACAAATCAAACAATCACTTTATGTAACACCTGTAATAGGAAATACTATAAAACATGTTTTTTTAAGATGATAAAAGACAAGGCATATGCCTATTTAATAGGTCAGACGGCTGAAGTTCGTTAATCTCTGAACTGACATTATTTTTGCCTACCGACGGCGGCGGGGGACTAATCAGCTAGCGTACCTATCGACAAGCCAAAAGGATCGGTCATTCTGGCGGTGTACCAAGGAACGCGATTGTCACCTTAACTAAATGTGCATTATGAGACCCAAGTTGGCATTTTGTCTGGTATTGTCTTAGGTGGACAGTGATGTTGACATAGGAATAAACATGTGTTGTTTATTTTTTATGTACCTATTGCACTTATGTATGGAATACTACACGTATAAACATTTTTCGCTATCATTTCCAATACCTAACTATTACGTAATTTGTTAACGCTTGCTTATAGTAAACAAATGTATGTCAAAAGCCCTGAAGTGTCCATGACTAGACGGACGGGAGTCAATTATAAGGAGTTTTGGTCTGATATAAGATATTGCCCATATTAAGCATGAATAAGATGCAAAATCAGACCGATGTCCATGAATATATAGGCAAATACAATGGTTTGCAGACAGGTTCATTTTGATTGACCGTATTTCCATCGACTGTGTTGCGTACGCTTACGTACAGCAAAAGAGACGTTACGAAATTCGCACCGACAAGCGCCAAGCGCACCCGGTTCGCCCAAGCTGCCATAGAGGATGACGCCCCCAGATGACACCGTACGAGACAAAAATAAATCTGCAAGCTAAACAAACTCGGCATTTCCGGCGGGCACGTGCGCACTGACACAATTAAAATAATTCCTTAAGTAATCTGCATTGCATACCTTTCGTGAAACGAACCGCCCATGGTATTAAAAGTACTAGGTAGACATCGAGGACTTGCACATTTGGCGACGATGCGCCATGAATGGCTGTATTATTACGCAAGTTGGCTTGGACTTCACTTCTGACTCATTTGTACAAAATAATATGTGGAAATTCGTCTGGAACTCTCACAGCTGTGATGCACAACTAAATATATCTTGTCGTTGTATATATCATTAATATCTGAATATGTATATATATAGCAATAAGAGTCCCAGTTCAGGAAATTAACTGTTTTTGTCAAACACCTAATCTTAATTTTTTTTGTAATTTAATCTTAATATATATAAATCTCGTGTCAGAATGTTTGTCCTCAATGGACTCATAAACCACTTAACCGATTATAATAAAATTCGCACACCATGTGCAGTTCGATCCAACTTGAGAGATAGGATAGCTTACATATACTTGGACCCGGTAGGTGGCGCTGGTGGGCAGAACGAAGTCTGCCTGGTCCACTAGTATTTAATAATTTTATTCAGAGTATTGCTGACATCCATTAAGTTTATAACTTTTTTTTGCTCACTGGTACTGCATAGAGATTGTCAACCAAAATTATATTACCTATTTTATGATTATACATTTATGTGTTACTGCAATTAAGTGTGCTGAATGAAGTTGGCTTGCCAATGAGCATATGTATATGCACATTTCTATTTTACTTTCAAATTTCGCAATCTGGATTTTCACTTCGGTATTGTTTATGTATCTTACCTACTTAGGTCGAGGAGCCGATATTGGTAAAAAGCGAACCTCCGACGATTAAAAATAAAGCTTGAAGCTGAAGATAAGTGCGAGTTAGGCTCCGTAGAATTATAATAGGGAATTTTAATATAATATAGAAGGTAGGGGGATTACTATGCATTTCTGCGGCCATAAATAAGAAATGTACCATAGCCCGCTATCCAGGCTCTGGTCTAAATGAAGTAAACTATTCTTAACTCTGTGACAAGTCGATAACATTTATAGATGATGTTTAGTAAACAACTGTTGAGAATTGATCGATTCTGTTGATTCGGAACCCTTAATACGAAATACTCAATAAAATAATAATAATATGCAAGTAACAATCTAGACTAGAGATACTTCATGATAAGTGCGAACGAATTCTGATGCAGTGAATCATCAAGCACGCCAGTGTGCGCCTTCTCTTGCATTTTAAAACATTGACGTCAAACCCCGTAAATCGGTGCAAACTACTTACAATTCTCCATTCAAACACGTTATATCAACCTTTCACTTATGAAATTCGAAAATATTTTCCTAAAATAAAAGAACCGAGGCAAACAAAATATGATTATAACTATATAGGTCTACGTAACACACTCCCTGCACAGTAGACTCCCTCAAGGTATTCAATTAACGTGTTGACAGGTGTTCGCAAAATAAATACCTATTCAGGACAAACTGAGTCCATACAATAGGTACACAGCCATGTTTAGAAACTAAAGTAGAACAAAACATGAAATAAAACAAATAATCCCGAGAAGTATAAGGCGTTATCAAATCATGTTTTTAAGTTTCTTTATTCTAAACCACTAGTCGTCACGACTACAGCTGTTAACGTATTTTTTTTCATTTAATCGTTCAGAACTTAATTGCTTTGTTGAGAATATAAATATCAAGCAACATTGAAATCAACCATAAAATTCAGCCGATAGTAAAAATGTACCAGTGCGACGAACAAAAGTTATAGCTACTCGTGGACTACGTGACACGGACCGGATAAAACTAACTAATCCAAATAGAAGCTGGTTTCATCCAATGCCACTTCGTCTGAGATATTCTTTATTTTAGAATATATTTGGAAATCCTCTGCGCCGAACAACATAAATTTAACGCCAGGTTTAAAACATTTATTTCATGAAATCCCTTAGTCCTTGCCTGTGTTGGCATTATGTATACCTACTTTAATTATAGTATTTATTAATAGTATGACTACATACAACGGGTGAATAATTTTTATTTATAACTTGACGTTATGTTAAAAGTTTTATGTTACTAGAGGCTCCCCGCGGTTTCACCCGCGTACCCGGGAGATTTTCCATTTTCCTGGGATAAATAGTAGCTTATGTCCTTTCTTAGACTCTAGATCTAGACTATATGTGTACCAAATTTCATTTAAATCGGTTCAGTAGTTTTAGCGTGAAAGCGAGACAGACAGGCAGACAGTTACTTTCGCATTTATAATATTATAGTTAGGATAGACTCTAGGATTTTGTATGACTTATAAGGCAAAAGTACTGTAGGAATTTGGATGAAATATAATAAAACACATGTTTATCAGCTGGATAAACACATAAGATTATTTTATACCGAGAAAATTTTAAATCCCTGGTAACCCGGAGTATCACTTCTTACTTTTTTATACCTAGTTACTTTGCAAAATTCCGAAATGTTGACATTTGGCAATTGAACAAACATAAAATGCAATATTAATGCGTCACAAAATAATAAAACAGTAGAAAGACACTATCGTGACGGAATTCAAGCTCAATAAAATAAATAAAAGTTTTCCATCTCAACGCGTGTGTGAAAAATGTATCATGTCGTAAGTGATTTCAGGGAGCTATTTTAAAGGCGACCGAAATTGGTCCACGTGTAACGTAGTTGATGGATTTCAAAATATTCTTTAGAAAAGTTCTTTTGTTTAGAAATATATTAATTTGCTTGATATTTATACGTTTCGAAATATTTTAGGCGTAACGTGAATTCGATGAATATGAATGAGATGCCTGGACCAAAGTTCCAAGTAGATATTAGCTATACTAATAAATTAGGAGCCTACCTCATTTAGATTAATAGCTTCTCGGTTTGTATTCTATGTTACCATAGATTGATCCCTACTAGAATCCCTACTACATATTATTATAAATGCGAATGTAACTCTGTATGTCTGATACGCTTACACGCCTAAACTAGTGAATGAATTTTAATTAAATTTGATAGAGATAGACTGGAGCTTGGGACAGCACATAGGCTACCTTTTAACCCGGGAAAGTTGAAGGTCTAGAGGGAACGCGGGTGAAACCGCGGGGCGGAAGCTAGTATTTCAAAATTGAAAGATATAAGGTTCAGACAGAGTAAATGGCCTTACCGGCATTAATATTATTTGGTTGCATAAGGCTAATAAGACGAAATCGAAAGGTGGTGTGTAGCCAGTAGGCGTCCAGTTGACACGGCTCCAAGATGCTGTCGACAGATAATGGTAATAAGGTTCATGTATATAGACGTTGCACTTAGCATTATTATTCAACGACATTTAATAAAACCACAATATGTAGCAGCTATTCAAGAGCCAAAATTAAGATAAATATACTGTAGCGTATAAGTTAATATCGATATTGATAACGCGTTTGGCATTAAAGGTCTATACGGATCAGAATTGGCGTAGAACGCATTGGAATGTTCATTTATGTTAAGAACAAACTGGTTTGTTAAATACATTGCAATAATAGCAATCGTTCTCAAAGCTTCGAAACATCGTCAGATCAATTTTATTATATGTCGTCCACCTGCTATTATTTTCGTTCATCCACGATTATGAGACGCGTACATAATACAGAAAGAAAAGTATTAAACTGGATTGTAAAATCGTAAAGTAAAGTAACGAGGTCAAGGTAGGATTTAGAACGAGGACGAGTCCGCTAATTACCACCCACCATGTCAATATTGTGGAAATAATATGTAGGTACCTATGCCATAGAAAATAACAATGGTGATGATATATGTAAACGAATTAGGACACAACTTGCTGTTTTGTTCTTCACGACAACATGTTGACATATGCAGACATCAAATTAATGTTAAAAATACACATTTATTAGATAGTTTCAACACAAACTCATAAAATAATTCACAAAATTATGTTCTTCCGTCGAAGTAGGTATTACTTGCTGAAGAAAAATATTTTTATATCTCTCTTTAGTTTTTTTTTGTAAAAGATATTTTATTAAAACCATTATATAACAGATCTCGTAACGTTACGATTACTCTTTCTTATTGACTGTGTGGGTGGCACTACCTGTTAAAACAACGAGCCATTCAATATAGACTAAGAATTAAAACAGTTCACAGAAGAAGAGTAATTAAAAGTATGCCAATAATTTATTACATTATAATGTGAGCAGATAGTTTGACAAGTGAATTATACATGAATTACACAACCACAGACAGTCAGTGCCAAAATTCTATTTGTGCCGACAAACCGAGACGGGTATATTTAACTGCCACCCATAAACTGTCGAATAGGTTGCCGTATTTGACAACCGTAACAAGATAATCAAACAAAACAACAAGTATTACGAGTACCCAATATTGTTTACACAACAGAAACCCGAGTACTACAGGGATTTGGAAATTTATAAAAAAATATGAAGTTTAAAATATATGTAATACATATCATTTGTTTTTCATTTTTTGTAAATGACAAATTGATATCAAGCAATTTTCCTCATCTGGATTCAGTATTCATATGCACCTACAAGCTTAACTTCTCGGAATAATTATGAGTTTGTTTGCGACTCCTCAAAACAAACATTCCGTTCTTATGTACGGTGCGGTGCGACCTACAACACTACAACCGAAACGCCGCCGACGCCTGGTGCATAAATAGACTCATTTCTTGGATGGAAATTCACGACTTTTATTTTAGGTCCGTCATCGTATGTACTAATGAAATCGTGGAAAATGTAGTCATAGTCAATCAGCTTCTATTTATGACATTTTAGTACTTGAAATAGTATGGCAGCCAAGTAAGTCTAACAAGAGCTATAGGTACACAACACAACTAACACTAATATATATAAAAAAAAATTGATGATTTGTTTGAATGGACTTGGAAACTACTGGACCAATTTAAATTATTCTTTCATCAATAGAACATTACTACTTCTAGGTACTTAATATCAAGGGGTGACTTAGCCTATATTCTATCCCCATTAACCAACGGAAACGGGAACTTCGCAAGTGAAAGTGGTCGGAAGCTAGTGATTAAATGAATATCCAAGTTTGCATGTAGGTTTTAACTTAATTTAAATTTAATATGTTATACTTCTTTCAATTTATTTGACACATTTTTTCTCTGGTTCGGGCAAGATCGAATTGATTTATGCGTGTAGAGAGATATTAATGCCTATGAAAAATGTGGAAGGCGGGCAGGCACCGCACGTCCTCGCGTGGGCGAGACGAGCTGGGCGCGTAAACGCCCTAGTGCGGGCTCCAGTCGAACCGAACCACAACACATTCGCGTAATCATGAAGACGTAATAATATCTGAGTTTTATGTATGTAATGATTAAATTAATGCATCAACAGATTCGTGTCGTTTGTAAAGTAATGTAAATCACAAGTTTAGCTAAATTATATAAACTTTATGCATGTGACTTTGAGGCTTATATTAAACAATAATTATATGTTAATGTTTAGCTTATACCTATGAGTTGTAGTATAATATAACACTACTGAGGTTGTAAGGAAGTCGCTAATTACATGTTTCTATGTAGGTACCTATGTACGTATGTAACCACTAACCACCCTACAGGTGAAAGTAGAGGGAATTCAGCATTATGGAAAATTATAACTATAGATACTAAATAATCTGAAATATATGTATATTTATGTGAAAATGTGGTAAACGCTGTACACATCTGTCACTGGTGTACATATTAGATAGTAAAACATTTTTTTTCTTATTTTGTAAGTGTTAAATATGTTACACTGTTGATGTGTCTAATGCAATAAAAAAATAAATAATCGAAAAGTACCTAACGTAATTATGAATACTAAAAAAACGTATAATTACAGAACTGTCATGATTATGAAGAGAATGGAATGGGAACTTGTTTATTCAAACGCTCTTTGATTTATACTCGCATTTCTGGTTACCTAGCATGAACTAACGTACGCTGAAGGCAACCCGTGCACTGACATATTGTTAGAAAATCAAATCAAGAACAAAGATAACACGCGATGGGAAGGTAAAGTCGATAAAATATTAACGAGATGGTAAAAAAGGTAACTAAAGCATGCCAAACAGCCATATATCCAATAATAACTGGTAGCTCTGAGATAAATAGTATAATAATCCCAATAAATATAATGTCTGCATAAATTGTATTAATTAGCTGTTACGGGCTTCGAATCGCTAACGCCACGAAGTTATTCCTACTGAAATTTATATATGCAAACGATAATTGGGTTATTATACCTATCCAAGTATTTTGACGGGAGCTTTAATAGTGATCGATGATTTCATTCGAAGTGTTTCTGTGTGCAGACTTGACAGGCGATACTAATTAATCGGCGGTCCAGCAGTCTGGGCTTCTCCCGTCATACTGATGATGACGCCACACCTGTCACAACATCGACCGAAGCCGCGCCGCCTAGCCGCCCTGTGTCGTCGACGTACTCACCGCAACATACAACCAAGTAGATTTACGTTCAATAAATACCAAAACTTTCGGTTTACAAATCATGTTTTTATACCGTTAAGGTATGAATTTTAATAAAATTTTATTTTTGTAATCACAACAGATCCTACCCACTATCTACTCATATTATGAATGTTAAAGTTTCATACTATAGCTAAAATGTGGCGAAATTACTTGGGTAGTTTGAAAGTAACAAAAACCTACTCGAAATTCGACATAAATGTATGACTGAAGGAAGGTTAATTAACAACAAATCCAGCGATGAATACAGCAATATCCTAAACCTATCCCAAAGCAGTATCCAAATTTTTGTAGCATATTGACACAATGACATAATTATTACATACAGATAAAAATAGTCGAATACCACAGTGTAAACTGCTAACATATGGAGTTCACTAACTCGGAATTCGTTTGACGATGTGGTGCACCGGTGCACTCGGCCGCCTTACCTAACATTATGCAAGGATGACACATGTGACGCATTACGGTATGTTAGTATTTGTTTACGATTTTGATAATAAAATAGAGAAACGATCATTTGGGATCTATGTAGTTGCAATCATTTATACAGACAAACATAATTTGGCAACTCTAACAAGAAGAAATAAATGGAAACGCTAAAATCAAATAGGTAGGTACAGTTCTCTTAATCTGATCGGTATTTAGCAAAGTATAAAACCGTTAAAAATCTAAATGTCATTTCCTCGTTCTAAGTCTAGATCTAAAACAGTAGAATCAAGGTATAAGGTGCAGAGACCGATATATGACATAACTACGAAAAGTTAGAGAGACGACCACGATCAAGTTGGGGGAAATTACCTTATCTGATAAGAGGGAAGTCAGTTAAAGTCATCAGCTTACCTCCAGTGTACGTGTCATAAATGAAAGAATCGAAGATTTATGTCTCCAGACGAAATATTCACGATTATGGAAGATAATTGTCTACAAATTCAAAGTCTATTCAGCCACGGTGGAAATGGACAAGGTTGCATATGAACAAGCCGTACGTTTTCAAGACATAAGTATAAATATTTCCATATAATAATTTAGGAATGCTGTGTTCATGGCTACATGCTCTGACGTCAGAAGCATCGCGACTAGCAAGCGGGATAAACAAGGATAAAATATTCATCAAAGCATATGCAAGAAATGCAAAATAAGTCTTGTTTAATCGAACCTATTGGGTACTTGGGACTGATTTAAAGATAAACAACCGCCTATCTATCTCTTGAGTTAAGGTTTATGTACAAAAATACGGAACCCTAAAAATGGATACAGAGAACTTGAAAACAAAATCACATTATATAAAACACATAAAACAAAACTACAATCCTCACTGACATAGTTTAGATCTTACAAATAAATGACAAGACCATTAATTCGATTGTTTTATAATAAGGAACCAATCGGAAAGCATGAGATAACTGGAACTTATTACAGGGAGGGCATGCCTATCATCAATTTTCGACCGTGAAGCATTATTAAGCATAAACCGTAACTTTTTGGGAAAAATTAGATAAGATAGAAGGGAGTATAACTCCTGCGCTGCAAATCGATATAATCAGTATGGTCGTACCGTCGCAGTGCCTGCAGCGTTTGGGCTCCGGGGGTGCGAGCTCGTCGCCGAGTTCGCGGTGTCGTACCGGCATGGCGGCGCATCCCGCGCCGGCGCCGCCACCACCCGTGCGTCAGTACGGGGCTCGCGCGCTCCACCTCGACAACTCCTCTAGAGGCGGCGGCGTCGCGGCTGCCACTGAGCATAATCGAATCGCCGCCCGCCCCGGCCGATAGGCGGCGCCCATTCCCAAGTTATTTTGGGCGGTTGTGACTCACTGCTCGAACTGCCGGTGCCGAGCAGCGCCCGCGCATTCAGGCTGTGGGCAGCGGAGCTGTTGCTCCACCTAAGCCCACGCCACTGCTTATGCATGTTCTTCAAAGAATCCATTCCAGATTCATGCATTAATTTGTAGTTATATTAACTTTGTATGTAAATATATAAACATCATCGCTATTAAAATTGTACCAATAAAGTACTTAAATTATGAATTTATCAAACAAAAATTCAGATTTATTAAATTAAATCTTTTAATCAAGCATAAACTGGTTTCGATTTATAAATTAAGTTCTACAAAGTAACTTTCTATTACAGTTATTTGAGGTTTTCAGAGATTTTACAACTGTTTCAATACTAGGTGACTTAGGACAGGAATTAAGGACTTCTGGTTCTTGGCAAACATTAAGCTGAAAATCCAAATATTTTCTAATAAGGTTAAAACCTTTTTTTATTGGAGTTACAGCTGATTGTACAACATCAGATTTTTAAGGGTCCAGACCAAATTTGTACAAAACATGAACCTTTATAATGTTCAGTGTCTCTCTGTCTGTATGTCACAACAGTTCAACAATTTCCACTAAATTTGCAATTTTCACAATGATAAATCAAATTGTCCTAACCATTTGCCTATCTACACCATTCTTAGAAGCAATTTATGTTTTTTATCTGACATTATTTTGCCCTGCAATAGGACAACCCAGGCTTTAAATAATAAATAATATGGGAAAAATTAGAATTAGAATAGCAAATGGGGAATCATATAAAAATTACTTTGGTTGGTATAATTTATAAAATGTTTGGTCCCCAAACCTTTATTTCAGTAAAGTAAAGAATTTTAATTTTGCATAGTTAAGTTATATAACTAGAAAGCTATAATATAGCATAGATATATTATTTAAATTTTAAGGCTTATATATGTAAAGTTGTTGCATACACATCACCATGTGAGTGTTGTTCGATAGGTAAGCTACATAGCTCAAAAATATTACTGAAGTTTGAAAGGCATTTGTTACGATTCAAGAATCTGTTTGCAAAATATTAACCTTTGTAGTAAATATTGCATGTATGTATAACTTAAACTATCAGAAATTATGCTTTAACAATCTGGCTCTTAAACATATTAGCCTTTTTTAGACCATTAACTAAATTTCTATGTTCATGGTGTATTAGAAGAATATCCCCTACTAAGTTAACAATCAGTGATATTATCTTCTGTAAAAATTTTACTATCAATTTCACTATCCCCATACAATGAAATCCAGATTACATAAACGAGTTGAATGGGTAAATAAATACAATCCCTCCAAGTGTATATCAGATTGTTTGATACGATAGACAAGGACAGTAGAGTAAGAAGGAAGTACAACCCTAGGTAACCCACAAGAGTACCAGCTCAGCATATCATTTCGAAAGAACTTATCACTGAAGTCATTTAAAAATAACTTTTATGGTATAAAATTATGATATACAAAGCACAAAGCTTGTCTAAGTCTAACTAGAGGTCTATATTTAGTTTTTTAAAGGAATATCAATCTGTATGTGTGTATAAAAACAAATAGCAATAATGTATTTGGTACAGTAAAATACAGGTCAATGAGGCTTCACAAAATGTTAAAGTATGAAATATCACAGTAGGAAAAACCTATCTTTTTAGATTTTCATGAAATAAATATCTTTTTTTGGTAAGTAGGTGTATATTTATTACTAATTTACATGAATAAGCCACACATCATACAGTTATTCATGTGGTCAGGTATAGGCGATAAAGGTATCATCGCACCCAAGGCGACGAAAACTACATGATATTTATTTACCAGACTCTAATGCATTATTATATTATCTGTCAATAAACGAAATTTTCTCCTCATCAAGTTATTATTATCGTAGTGCGGAGTAGTGTCTGGTTACCGAACAGAACAATAGATTAAAAACGATACTACGACTTCATATCACATTGCAACAACAGAATAGCCATTTTAAAACCATCTTTACAATACAATTACAAATATTCTAACGACCATTACCATGTAATCTATCCATAAATTGCAAAAAATTGTTTTTATAGAATCAGATTGTTTCTACTGGGCGGCGTAAAAAACACTTACCTTTAGAAGTTGGTTGTAATTGTCTTCGATTGTTATTAATTACTTTAAATTAGATTATAAGGCTGAAGGTGGTATCCAAATCCACCCAAATTCCGTTATAACACGTCACTATGAAAAATAAAATTATCTCACAAATCTTGAAAAAGTCTTTTACACTTTTCTTCTGCCATTTTGAATTTTAGCATGAATGTTGCCATGTCTTGTCTTGCCAGATAAGTCAAATCGTTCACGTGCAATGATTACTTAAATTATTATACTGTTGGACTAATAATAATTTATTTTACTTTAATTATTATACAATTCATAGACTTCCTATATTCCATTTCTTTTATGAGTATGATATAAATGGAAAAGCTATATACCACATTTACAACTGTACTTTCTATTACTAAGTATTTAAAAACTTCATCATATTTTCATATCCCAATAGCAGGTAAACTTTTTATTTTTATTCTTAAAGTTTTATGTAAGAATTTGCTGAATTAATTTAAAGATAAGAAATATCTACAGTTTATGTTGATACCATCTTACCCTGTGAAATTGTACCTACTGAATGTAGCAAAAACTCAACCTTGATGCATTTTTAATCATCACTATGTGTTTTAGTTAACAACCTTTACCTACTTTAACATTTAATTTTAATGAATTATGATTGTTGTGAGGCTATCACACAGACTAGATTAAGCGGCTCTATATTCAGTACGTAATAAAGTAGTCTGTGGAGTCTATCTAGCAGCTATGGAGCAGTTTGATTATATTATTACGTTTATTATTTAATTTTATGGGTCTAGTTCTGTAACTACCTAGTTATCAAGTTGGAGCACTTTAGAAAATGGGGTACATAAAATGTAAATAAAATTGTTCCTACCTACTACGTAGGTACCTATAGATTAGAAGAGCAATATTAAATTGTGCCTTTTCAATACAAAATCTAGGTATTAAATAAAAATACTAAAAGCATGAAGGTATATTTAATTTACTTTCGAGAAAATTATATACAACCAGACATGATTGGTGACACACATTTGAATAAACTAAAATACTTTGTAAAATATTTTAAAATAAATTAAAAACAAATATGCTTTTATTTAAGCTAGCACGTACCTATATAGTGCTACGATCAAAATCGCCAGTGTATACTAAATATCTCTCAGTAATTCTATGGTGAAATGAGTTATCAATAAAATAATTACATTAGTATACTACTGAGTACAGTACTTTATGATTAATTATTATAAAGGCAAATTGGAATGAAACATTACCAGTAGGTAGATACGTTATTTAGTACCTATTCTATTAGCTAAAATTGCATTAATAGTGATGACGCAATTGTAAAATTTGATGACTATGCATAATGTTTGTAAACATGCTAAATTTTTGGCAATGTCTATGAATTGTGTTAAATCTGATATATCGATACAATACAAATACTAACTCTACATATCCCGTAGGACGCAACCTGCTGCGCTTCGTAGTGTGTGGGTTCTGTCTAAAAGCCAGCCACATTTTTAAGATACAGATAGGCGTATTTTGGTTTACTATGCAGGACCAGCCAGCATAGTCAGTCATTACATTGCAATTAATAAATATTATTTAATAGTAACAAATGAATACTTATTTAAGTCAATTATATTTTTGATTATTGATAAATAAAATGGAAAACGTTACTATTAAAAAAAAAATGTTCAAATTATAAATCCATTGTATAATAATTGCCAATAGACTACAAGACCATGAAGAAAAATTACCGGAGATATGAACCACCGTGAAAAACGCTTAGAAAGCTGTTACTGTATCCTAAAATAACTCTGAGCACTATGCCGTCAGTTCTGAGCGGTACATGTGAATAGGTACGTGAGTAAATGGAATTTCTTAAGTTCAACTGAGGAATAAAGATCAAATATTACTGTACGGCGTGTTTTATAGCTTATAGATTTGAAGGATGAGAAGGATTACACAAACCCCGTACAGTTATAAATGACCTATATTGCTCCCTCAATTACCGGCGAATTAAAAGCTTGCACCAACTTCCAGTACCACCAATTTTGTACGGCACTAGGTTTTTCGACATTTATTTTTAATTATCTATAAGCTATAAAACACGCCGTACAGTAATATTTGATCTTTATTCCTCAGTTGAACTTAAGAAATTCCATTTACTCACGTACCTATTCACATGTACCGCTCAGAACTGACGGCATAGTGCTCAGAGTTATTTTAGGATACAGTAACAGCCTCCTATGCGTTTTCACGGTGGTTCATATCACCGGTAATTTTTCTTCATGGGCTTGTAGTCTACAAGTACCATTTGCGATCCAGAGTTATCAAACTGTTTATGAAAAATACAGGAATAAATTATCTATTATAAATTATTAACTAAAAGCAGACCTCCTATCATTATTGCCTTTTCGGAAACGTGGATTTGTACACGAACAAAAAGTTTTCTACGAAACAACCTATTAATTTCAATTAATTTGTAGATGGACTGGTAATTAAAATCACGAAATTTAAAAATTATAACTATAAAAAAAGCACTGGAAATAAATATTTTTAACTATAGTGGTAATGTTAACATAAATCTGGAGCCGCACAGACAGTCATCAACGAATATTTTTATAGCTCTCTATATAATAGAAACTATTAGAAACCACACAAATAGTAAAAGTTACAATATATCCAATAATGTCACCTGGCATACAAAGTGTAATGAGCCGCTTTATGAATTGAGAATATGAAATGTTACACCTATTACACGACAAAGAGATAAGTAGTTCAATCGAAGCAGCTCAATGTAATAAATATATTATGATTTAAATATAATTATTTAATAGTTGTTTTGTTAGCAACATAGCCGAAAAGATCAAAATTTACAAAACACCTATACACTTCAACTACCTATGGCCAATATATACCTCTTTATATGTAATACATAGGTACCTGTTCAAATAATCACTCGTCAACAGGTACAAGTTGAACAGGTATTTTTATAAATATAATATTTGACTACCAAAACCTATACTATTATATTTCTATGATCTATATTATTGAGATTTTGTGGGAATATTGTGTTTGAAAATTTGGATCTGTTAAGCTTATTATGTTGCTAACTGTACCTAATAGCACAACAAATCTAATATTTTTGGTAAGTAGTAAAAGTTAACATTCCACATGAGCTTATCTTAAATTATTTTCATTGTTACATGCTCCATTTTGTTTCACAGGTTCATTCTGTAGAGCCTTCATTATAGCCATCTCTTTCTTTTCTTTCTTTGAATTTCGAACTTCAAACTCTAGTCTATGGCGTATTATTCTTTGCACTATATCTTCTGTGGTCATGGTGTTTCCAGAATTTAAAATCTGTAAAGAAGTTACATAAACTTTAAGCAAGGCAATGATATATTTATCTGCGACTACCGGCTAGTAATTAGCAAAAAATATAGACACTGCTTAATCATTTAGAGAATTTTTGATGTTAGATTAATAAAGTTAGATTTTTGAGTCATAAGCATAAATATATTGCAATCAACGCGATGTCATAAAGATATATAATCTCATATCTGAAATTTGAATCAGATACTATTGCCGAAACTGCCGAAATGATAATGGCAAAAATTTGGCAAAAAAAAATACGGTGGGATGTACATCTATATTCTAAATGGTAAGAACAGCATTTAAGGGGTAATGATATCTCAGTGCCAGTTAGCTCAAAAACCTTAGCGAAGGTCCCAGATGGGGTCAAGCCCCAGCTATACAAAGTAATAAAAAAACAACAACAAACATGCCATACCTTAAAACAGCCACGCTGTTTGGGAACTTTGTAAGGATCCGAGCCATCGGCGTCTGTCGCAATGGTCGTGAGACCGTGGCACACCACTTTTACACGGAAGTGGTCCATCAACTCCGCTGTCACATCATACGGTGCACCAATCACCACTTCATGTACATACTGTAATGATATCAAAACACAAAATTAAGCAAAACTATAGAATTTAATAAAAATAAATGTTATTTTATCATACAATTTAGTACTGACACCAAAAAGTTTCGTTTTGATTTCAATATAATTATGTAGAAACATCTCAAACATACTTATTGTAACAGTCCTGTTGTTATAGGAAAATAAAATAATGTCACATAAGCTACTTTGTAACCCGGGAGATTTGAAGACCCCGCGGGAACGCGGGTAAAACCACGGGGAGCTAGTTATAATTTTTTTATATCCACTTTTCAAATTCTGTAAGTCGTAACGGTTATTGTAGGTAGGTCTAAGTATGTATTAGAACAGTCAATATATTTGCTACCAACGATAAGGAAAATATTAGATTAATATTACATAATAAAATTTCAAAATACCTTACAAGCCAACACAGATAGCACTCGTTCATGTAGATTCATAATGGGATAGTTTGATCCTTTGTATCGATTCACCTCGAGATCCGTATGCAGACCCACAATAAGAAAGTCACCCTGTGCATGTGCAGCTTCTAGGAAATCTAGATGTCCGACGTGGAACAGATCGAAAGCCCCAGCAACGTAGACAACCTGACAAGATGAAAAATTACCTAAGTATTATCAATTATGCTTATTTAACGATCACACCAATAAAAAAATCGGAGGATATTTATTTATGGAATTATATATTTATTGAGATATACGAGTTATCACGATTTCACGTTTTCGAATCCTAAGAACTGTTATGTGAACTGTTATGACTTTTTCATCAAAGGTATACATATGTACACATTTTTTTAGTCTAGTTCGTGTAAGGAAGCTGATAGAATGGAAACCCCCGAGGGTTGCAACTGAATTACATACATTTTGTTGGAACATTGAAAAAAATAACAGCGCAATTTTTTTTTACTATAAAGAAAAATGAGATGTCTTATACCTTATCTGTAGGTTTGGGTGAGAGTCCACTACTAAACTGGATGATTTTCTGTGTAGTGGGCAGGAACTGCGAGCAACCGGTATATGGTGACCGCGCCGTGGAGTCAGTCCCCAGGTTGGATGAGTGCTCCAGGGCCACTGTATATTCTTTGTCACCTCTCCTGGAATTCACATTGTGCCTTAAGTGCTAATTGTTGTACAGTGTTTTTTTTGTGTGTGTGAGTGATGGGCTTGCATTTGGTCTCTGACCCGTCAATAAAGAATAATGGTTTTATTAGTATTTAACAAAACACTAATTTATTTTTTGTTATTAATTGCAATATTAATTTACGATACATGTGTATATATAATAAATATAGGTAGTCAGCTGCAAATATGAATAAACAAACAAACATATGATATTGTTAGAGAGTAAATAAGCCATATTGAAACTAATCTATATGCAGCAGTCTCAGCCATATGTTCAAACTTTAATACAATATAGCAATATTTTTTTTATATTTATGTTCCTATAATTTATGTATTGCCTAACCTTCTTTTATTTAAAGGTTAATTATTATATTTTTATTGCACAAAAAAAGCATTACGCTAGGATTGAAAACTATCTTAACCAACTAACTAGCCAGCACACTGTTATTTGCCGACTTTATTAAACAACTCAAACGTGCTATTGTCATAAACTGGTGGTGCTGTTGATTATAGTTTTTGAATTTATAATAAATAGTAGTTGACCCTGCAAATTGTCTGCATTACAGAACATAACTTATTCCTAAAATATGATTCTCAGCTGTTGGGCAGAGCAAGGCACGTTAAAATAGGTCTAGCCGTTTCAGAGATTAGCCAGAGTAAACATTCAGACAGACAAAACATACATTTTTTATGTAATTACCATATGCTTTTATATACAAATAACGTAAATTTTATTTATCTTTATAGATGTGATAAATAAAGATCTTTATAATTTATATTTTTTCTTTGGGTTAAGAAATAGAAATTAAGTTATTACTTGAAATGTTCTCTTGTCAGGAGTAGCATTCTACCCACTAAATCAGTTGTGGAAACACCAGCTGTTCTTAGCACCTCCCTGGAAATAAATAATGAAAATATAACAATAACAATTACTTATATTTTTGTTTATTTATACATCCTACAATGATTCCTATCTAATATTGTAAATGCATAAGATTTTAATGATCCATGGATGATTTTTGCACTTTCACGCAACCATAGTTGCAGTGATTTAGATGAATCTTGACACACCAATAGAATATCGGATAATGTTATACAGTTGTTAATATTATTATGTTCTTGTAATGAAAATAATGTTATCCAAGAGGTATATAAAGTACCTGTATCTTCCAGCTTTTTTAACCAAATGATATGTATCAATTCCATCAGCAGTTACTGTTATGTCATCTGTAAAAAACAGTAACAAATAAGTACTGAAACATGATTGTTTTTTTCATTTGCAAATTATACACATACAATGTCTAATCTACTGTGTATTGCTACAAAGTTCTTGCAGGGTCTAATTGGTGTATGGGTATATAATAGGCATGTAAAATTATCATATGCCTATTTACTTAATTTACAAAATTTGATGCTAAATACAAATGTTACATATATTATTTAAATTCATTACTATGTACTAATTTCAAATGAAATAATTTAAGTTTCTCAGCAACCCATTTTTCTGAACTAAATGTTTATTCAGAAATGCTTGTTCAGCTCAGAGGCTCTGAGGCCATTTGCCTCAGAGCTGAGTAACCACTTAGTAACAAACTACTAGCAAATAATTATATCAAATTAATTTATATCTGAGTTTTGAAAGATAAACTATTTCTTTTAATTATTTTAATCCAATATGAGTTTTATGCCAACTTTCAACTAAGTATAGGAAACAAATAAATGGAAAAAATATTGTGAGATAATTATAAATAATAGCAATTGCATAATATTATTATATGTAACAGGAAATAATATGACTTTAATTTTAAAAATTACCTCTAGAACAATAAATATATCCTCTTTTATTTACCTCCATGTACACAAAAGTCACATTGGTACTTGTCCAATGTTTCAAGTGTGGTCACATAAGGTGCTCCCTCCACAACTTGATCAACCCACTTGATGGCACGCACCATTTTATAGCGCTCCTCTTGTGTAAATACCGGAGGACCTTTATGCTTCGCAATTTCTTCATCTGTATGAACACCAACAATCAACACATCACCCAATGCCTTTGCTTGCCTTAGGGAATTCGCGTGTCCAAAGTGAACCATGTCGTAACTGAAACCAAAAATAATCAATAATTATATTATTGTCAAGTTTACCGGTTTTCAGCACGTTTATGTTATGAAAAATTGCTATGATGTGAATTGAAGCCGTAGGCCGTACTGAAAATATTGAAATTGTTTGGCGGCGGATGTTTAAGATGGATTTATCGATGTACTTCCTTTTTTCAAATGTATGATGTGTGATAATAACACAATATCATTCAGGTTTATGCAAACCAGTTAACTACGTCATTAAATCAAGCATGTGTAGTTTTAATTTTGAACGGATTAAAAATAGAATAAAAATAAAATAATTACTTACCACCCATCGCACCACACTCTTATTGGTTTTTGCCCTTCACCCATAATTGTTAAATAATAAAAATAATGTATTTATAATTTGCGATTTAATTGAATTTAATTTAATAAATTTAATAGATTTCTGTAGTACCCACGCCCTATAGCACTGTATAATTTACTATGTAAGACTGATTAGATTTTTTTGACTTGTTTCAGTTCAATGTGTCTGACAGCTCGCGCAGTGACAGCAACTAGGGTATGTATGATATTGATGGATCAAGTATGATATCAGATGCATCGATTATGTTGATGTTACACGATATATCGATATTTTATTAAATGAATTTTTTGACAACTTGTTTCTTTTATTTAAAATTATAAAATATTGTTTAAATTTTCCGTTACTGTAAGGGGATTATTTTATTTTGTCTGCATAAGCGAGATTGTACCATAGGTACAGCCTGTACGTATCTATTCCTCTGCACTCTTAGCAATTTTGTGAAAACAATAATATTATATAGTGGTTTTCCTCACTGCAGCTATTGTAGACATTTACAGCTATTGTAACTCTGCATAAAATTTTATTGAAGAAGTGTGGACACAACGTTTATAACGAGTGCAAGTATTTACACATAAAATAAGTTTAAATACAGAGTAGATTTATTTTGTTTTAATGCATCGTAACAACAGCAACAATAACTTTTTCATTCAATATTGTTTTTTTCATAACGTAAAACATTGATTCAAATACATCCCTAACCGGAACTAAATGACTACTTTTCGGTGCTTCCTGCATTATATCTTAACATTTTTAACTGTTCGAAATTCTGCTTGTTTGCCAGGTAGTTAGATAAATTTCTAAAAAAATACAATAATAATTTAAAACATTGACGACTATGGTCTAAAGGAACTGAGAAGGAGTTTACTACGATTATCTACGATCATAATATAAACATAAAAGAAATCTTCTACTATTTAGTCAGTAAAGGCGTAGGTACCTAAATCTATCTATGATGAGTTTTATGAATATATATAACAACTAAGTTTCAAAAATAAAATTATAAAAAAAATACGCTCATTCAAATTCAAAGCATTTATTACAGCCTATTTAGAGGTCCATATTTAATATTACATAGGTATAGGTACATAATTATATTTCCTTAAGGCGTAGGTACTTAGATTCTTGTAGTTTTCTTCGATATCCTTTAGTCATCAATATATTGTCAATGTATGTATGTAGATAGGTAGGCACGTACCTACGTAAAAACGATTTATCTAATCAACGACGCGAGCTTCTTAATTGGCTCTTTCGAGTCACGCCACTATGAGCGACGAACGAATACAAAACGTTTTGAAGCGATTGGACTTTGATTTATGTTCTTCTAAGAATATATAATAATTTAATATAATATGGAATGGCGAGGTTTTTGGTGGGACAAGAATCCAGGGGTTAGAGAAGTTATCACTTTATCAGTTATTAATTATCGTCTAGCTAGTTGAATCCGGCAATTTATAGGTCAATGACTTATTTATTTAAAAATTCGTTCGACCCGAGTTCATCACATATATGTATATAGGTATTTCCTCCACTTATAAATCAATAGGTTACTGCAACGATAGTGTGTTTGGGAAGATTTTGGTATGCTAAACACGTGTTTACTGTTTAGTAGGGTATAGTCGTCTCTATTTTATCAATATTCAATAGATAATTTTCTGAGATAAAAATAAAATGTTTTTATAGGTGGGTTCTTTTCTATAGCAGTGATTGAAAAATATGTTCAATAACCTAATTGAGTAAAATATAAATAAAAGTAAAATATAAATATGTTATTTAATAAAATACCTATAAGTCAATTAAGCATTTATTTATGTACATTTAATCTTTGGCGTCAGCTACACCACCATTACTGATAGCAAAAGTAGCTTCGCTTTCAGGTAAATCTGGAGAATCGTATATTTTGGCGATTCGGTTTTCTCCGCGACCTTTTCTGAGGGAAATTCTTGTTGTCGACGCATGCGCAAGAATATTTCCACCGATCGGTTTCTTAGGATCTGCCTGAAACGATAGTGTTGCACCTGGGTCTGACGTCATTTGATTTGTTATGAATACTGCTACATTGTATTCTTCGGAAATCTGGGGAAATTAAATGACGTATTAAATCAAATCGAAGCATTAGTTTCGATCTCTTATTAGAAATACCTAAATTACCTAATAGATAGCGTAATTCAAGGTTGATGTGTTTACAACACAGGTTAGTTCATTCTGTATCGCATGGTAATATAATAACGTTGCTGACGAGTTTTTGTTAAGATCGATCAAAATCATTTAACATTTCAACACTTCAGTGCCCTAATTAGGCAGCGCATGAGGTTGTTCGTAGGGTTCAAATAACCAGCATTTTCAGAATTAATTTAAACTAATAGAACTGTTAGTGCAGTTTAAAATTTACCTTACGGAATCATCCACAAAGCATGGCATAATACTATTTGATTATGAGCTTAGATCTGGGAAGTATCGTTCAGTTTATTTTTTCTGCTTTGTATTATTCAGAAGTACCTACCGAAGTAATTACCTACGTAAGTAAGTATAACACATATTTTGATATTTAGTTGGATTTACCTTTTGCAATCGCGATAATACTTGTGCCAGTTTCTGTTGCCTGTCTGCTAATTCTCCACGTCCAGAGAAATCGACTCTAAACAGTGCCATTACAGAGTCAATGATGAGCAACTTGAATACCCCTGCTTCCTCGTGGAATTTCGCCGCTACGTAGTCTAAGAGTTCAGCCTAAGTATAATCAATAACATTTTTAAATACTACTACTACTTTATTAATTAAAATTAATGTTTGCTTTTTATTAACGATGAAGCGACTTAAAGAAGGGCTTAGGGTATTCTACAACCGTGTCACACAATATGATTTTTTGTTCTAAATCGTGTTAAAACCATCCAAATGTATACTAAGTATCTCACGATGCAACTAGCCATTCAAGAGAATAATAGCGGAGATTTACTACTTTAAAGGTACACTGTAGGTACTGCTTCCTTCAGATATCATTGTAGGCTAATCAACCAATGATCAACAAAGTAGAATGGTCCTCTTTATATAGTACCAGTGTTGCGTCTTGGGAGCAAATTGTCCACAATAGAGTGGTTACTATACTAGGTACACAATAAAGTGCTAGTTCATAGTAGGCAATAATAAAGAATAGAACAAGAAACGGATTCTTAATAACTTTATTAAATCTTTATAGTTTACCTGATGCTCTGACGTGTAGGCCCGAGCGTAAAGGACATTATCCAAAACGGCATTTTGGTCCAAATTAAATCTATCTGCGATCGGCCTTAACCTGTCTGGTCGACTAGTGTTCAGTTCAGGTAATATTTTTTACTAAGGCCGGTAAAGGTGCATACACTAAGTAGTACCACATATTTTAAAAGTATTATCGTTTTTATTTATAAATTCTAAGATGTCAAAATGCATGTTATCATCTGCAATATACCACTTAGATTAAGTAATAGTATGTAGGTACCGAAACAAGTAGGTACCCATAGGTATAAGTATTAGATTAGAGCAATGTGCGTAGAATGTGAAGGTGATTTGAATGTACATAGTTGCAAACTTTGGTTGCAAACCTCCCTATAAGTAGGTATAGATCCTAATGCTGTTCTTCAGATCTGCTGAGTTATTTGCCTATGATTACGATGATACTTATTTATCTTTTCCGTATCGACTTTCATCATGTCTTTTTAACTTAAAATAGTACGAAGAAAGTTATAAAACCTTAAGTATAAGTAACAAAAGGATACAAAGTATGCTCAGTGTCAAGAAACATGACCTTTCCTCCATGATAGCCCGATGAGGTGGGTATTTGTGTGGTAACACATAGTGTGTGCGACAGTTGAGTTTTACCAGTACGGAACTCTCCGAATACTTCTGTGATGGCCATTGATTCTATACCCCCGGCTAGTAGCTTGCTAGAATGAATTACGAACAATAAATGAATACGGTGATATTCTGATTGCAGACAAAGCAGAAATTGTAGGTAGGTACCTACTTACTATGTTAACTGGATATCTGATATAGACGTAAGTGTGAAGAAATAAAGTATGAGTTATTAACGCTAACTTTCCCATGTCCTGGGGAAGCTCTACCAATCTTCGTAGTGAAGTAGTACAACCCTTACTAACTAGGTTGTAGGTACCTATATAAATACAAAAACACAACACCATGTCTAAGAGTGCACTTCGCATGTCCATAGGCGATGACCAGTGGTGACGTCATTCTTGACCAAGATAATTTTCCATAAATGAAAGAAGTAAGTAGATTTCATAAAATAAATCCTGACGTTAGGTACTTATTGGTAACGAACAGGATTTTAGGTACAGGGACCCTCAATTAATACAATGACCATATTCCCTATATTAGAAATAGTTGTCATAACTTAGCATAATATTATGTCATGCTTATTTTTTAGTTTTTCCAATCAGGACAATGGGTATCTACTATCATCCGGGAAACACGCGTGAAGTTGGGGTGCGGAAGCTAGTATATCTCTGTTACTAGATAGGTACCTACACATTCTTATCAGAAAAAAAGAGATTAAAATTGCGGCGATTTCAATATTGAGAGGCAATGGATATTCGTTTTAGAATAATTATTATTGTGTACGTTTCTGTCCTGAAAATTATACTCAGGTACTTTGAGTACACCTTAAATTGAATATAACACCCGTACCTAGAATTACGTATATTGTTCTGGGTCGTTGTAAGTTGTATGTACTTAACACATACCGTGGCTGGACTAGCAGAGCATCGAGATGATATTTCTAGGCACTTAACTGTGTTTCTTTAGATAAGAGAGCAGCGAGTTTTCATAATATTTTATTATTAATTGAATGTGTACCTAGGTACTTAGGTAGGTGTGAACAAATGCATCTAATAAAATATAATAATCTTATATAATTTGCTTAATATTAATGTATTATGTTTTAGAGATAATAGTGGGTTACGATTTGTACTAACTCGAGCTCATTACTTCCAGTCCTTATTTTGAAAACTTGTTTCCGACGGTCGCTCACCTCCAAAGCCGTCATAAAACCCACAGTGGCTATTTTTTGGCAGGCTTCCTTAATTTTGTCTACTTTTGTATCTGAAAATCCTTTAATATTACAAAGCTTTTTCTTTGTGGACATCTGTATACCTTTTATGGTACAAATTCCGGCAGCTTTCAACTTTTTAATGTCAGCGACATTGATTCCGTGTTTTTGAAGAATATCTACATCCTGGAAAAAGCTCTCTTCTTCATCATTCTCTGAAACATTGTCGTCAAGAGCTTGATCTATCATTTTTATAGTATTTGTTAGATATTCAGTTATTTTGTAATTTGTTTTAATTTAAGTCTTACGTACACTTTACTTTATTTGCCTGACTTACCGAATTTTCCCGCGGATTTTTATATTTTAATTTTACATTTACAGATTACCAGAGTAAAAATATCTATGTAGGTCTATATATAATGTGACCTTTACTATAAAACTGTAAGGTCTCATAAGCACGAGAGTATTTTTAACGGACGTTAAAAAAAGCGTTCAAACTCAACAAATGCATTTAAAGTAGGTACCATAATATGCTCTATTTCCAACGCCCAAAGATGAAAATGCAACACCGGTCGATAAAAAGCGTCGCATTTTAAAAATGCGGTCGTGTGCACATATACACGGGAATGCATTTGTTGTATTTGAACCGTAGACAGAGAAACTAATAGACTAAGGTACCCTGTAACCACGACTGAAACAGAGATAGTGTAAGCGTGTGTTGCCACAGTGCCCGACTTTCCCATTTTGGAAGGGAGTTCCTTATCCCGCGTTGCGGGGGAAACATTAAATTATAAAAAATCTAAATATAAAAAATAATTATTCATATTGTAACTATCGGTTTATTAAATACGATTTATTTAATGTTACATTAACTATCAATAAATATTTATTGAATGTAAAAAAATATTTATTAAAGTTGTCTTCAAAGAAATTAAAATATTAATAGTTAATAAATCCTTCCATCAGTGTATTGGTAAAAAACAGTAACTTAATATATGTATGATAAGATATGTATTTTCAAAATATCTTTTTTTTTTATTGAACTAAATAATATTTAATTATTTTTATTATAACTGATCGATTGATCGTTGGTCGGTTATCGACCGGTGAAGGCGGAAGATCAAATTGAATTGAGAAAATTTTTAAAAATAAAAATCACGATGGTAAAATAGGGGTTGATTGTAAAGGGTTGAAAATTCAGGGTTATATGTATTTACTAATGTTGTATCATAAAGAAATAAAAAAAAAATGTTTCTAAAATTGAAAAAAAAATTTTGGGGTGGATTACCCTTAACATTTAAGAGGATGAAAAATAGATGTTGTCCGATTCTCAGGCTTACCAAATATGGATACAAAATTTCATGAGAATCGGTCAAGCCGTTTCGGAGGAGTTTTACCACAAACACCGCGACGCTAGAATTTTATATATTAGAAGATAAAAATACCGGGGCTATTGCTAGAAAACACTGTGATAATTGGATTCCATGTTAATTCGCTTTCTTTTAATACACATTCTCAAGATAATATTTTACAATAAAAATGGGAGATTTTTTACCGGACGCTGGCAACACTTCCACAATAATGTTTTATAGGTTATTTTGATTGAAACTCGATATTACGCTTTAATTTTCATAATTCAACGCAATATTTTGCTAATTTATACTATAAAATAAGTTATCAACCCTGAAAACACATATTTGTGGTCAATAAACTACAAAAACTGTCGTACTTACGCGTGAAAAGAGACACCGGCAATTTTCTGCTCACTATCGCTTCCACATGAAATTACACGACAACGCACCATTGTATAACCTTTGGCGTTATAATAGTATAAATTTCTCAGTCTTTTCACTATATTAGAATCGTTTTAACACACTAAAACATATAAAATTCGCAGATCCAACACAATGTAAACACGAACTGTCAGGTTTGTTTCGCAATTAAAGTTGCTGACCTTGAAAAAACTGGTTTCACACGATGAGACAGAAAATGTACTAGTTGCATCTGTGTCTTACGCATTCGTATTAAAATGTTCGCTCCCTTTCTTGTGTGAGTGAGAAAGAATCGTCACTTAGTCTATTAGTTTCTCTGTCTACGATTTGAACGCTTTTTTAACGTACGTACGTTAAAAAAACTCTCGTGCGAATAAGGGCTTACTTAGTTTGTACAATCTTTTTTATGCCACAAACGAGAAACGAAGGCAAACAATAGCAAACCATAAACAAACAACAAGCTAACATAGTTTGTTATCTGTCTGGTTTGAATCTTTCATTCCTTCCCTCTATTCTCTCTATGCTTTTTGTTTGATGGATGACCTCGCTTCAACGAGACTTGTTTGCGGCGCAAAATAAGGATTTTTAAAATTACATTTGCTTCAAGAAATTTATCGTCTTATCCATCTCAGTTAAGGTAAGGGAGTAAGTTAACCCCACAGAAGTACTGGAAAGTGATTATTTATTATGTTCATATATTTCCTTCCGTATCACAGCCATGTTGAAGTAGTGTTGATTTTACTAAGTTTTCGTCAGTTTGTATCGTTAAATGGAAGTTAAAAGTTGTTCACAAGTATATGTGACAGACCTGAGTTTAGTTTGTGTTGTGAATAGAAAAGTTCAAAAGTCTTGCAATATGAAAAGTGTTATAAAGTGCCACCGATTCTGGCGTCGAGGCGTCACCCTAAAGGTAAGGCTGGATGTGTCTTCAATATACATCACAACGTAGCATTAAAACTACCTACAAAAGAAACTTGCCAATTAAAATAATTATACTGTAAACATAACCTACTTGGTTACGTATTTAATTATTTTTCACATTTTTTCAACATGACTTGAAATGCCACGCTATCTCATATGGCTGCTGCAAACGTACGCAACAAATAATTCTTTACTACTTAAAATTCAATCAATTACCTAGGTAGGTACCTCTTTGCTTTTTCATTTGAAAAGTCTAGCATAGCAATTAGACATAATATTTTAGGCCATGGTTGGTATGATATATTTTCTTCATAATTTCATATTTTATTGTTTATTGCTTTGTTAAATGTGTGACGAGTATGTGTGTACTAACCATCTTTGATCAAATGACATTTTAAAATATTTTGTCTGTTCAAAGTTATTTCAATGATAATTCAACAAAATAACATAAACATAACATATAACATGATATGAATGCTTGTTTGGGTTGGGTGAGCTATCATTACATAAGCTTCATGTATGACTGCCATCTGTTTTCAGGGATGGATTCTGAAGATTCTCGTGATGGTAATGGAGATGCTCAGTCCTCTTCAAGTAGTAGCAGCTCTAGCTCAAGGAGTCGACGAAGTTCTTCTTCAGACAGAAGTGGAAGTTCTAAAAAAGTTACAAAATCATCACCACAGTCACCACCACAGACACAACCTCGGTCACCACCTCATTCACCAACATCTAGGTCTGAAGGTCCACGATCACCATCACCTGAAAGTCTATCTCAATCTCCATCTGTTCAGTCTCATGTATCCAGGAAACCACCTAGGTCTCCTGATAATCTAAGTGGAGTTCATTCTGATATAAATTCTCCAGAAAATTCAATATCTGCTTCCCCACTGGGTCCTAAGTCTCCTGATCCCCCAAAGTCACCAAGCGATGTTGGGTCAAACATAGGATCACCTGAGCAGCCTGAGCATTACTCTTCTACTCCTGTATCTGGAGAAGGTCCTAAAACACCTCAAAGTCCTAGCAGTTCTGCACGATCACCACTGAGCTCTTTGGTAAATAGGTCACGCCCCATATCTCCAGATTCAGCTTCTCAACCCACATCTCCTGTAAGAAATCCCACAAGACGTTCACCTTCCTCAAGCCCATCTCCTGATCGAAATTCGTCACAATCATCACCAGTTAGGTCACCAGTGAAGAAATCTGAATGGAGTCCCAAAGAAAATTGGAGAAGGCATACAAAAGCAGAACAGAAGATGGTACCAATGGCCCGTGCACGCAGCAGATCTGATTCTAGCCAGTCTAGTAGAAGTTCTTCATATAATAAAAGAGGCTCTAAAGATCCAGCTACTGAAGAAATATCTGAAGGTACTTATAAAACACATATTATTGTCAAAATAATATAATGTAATGTTAGTTTGAATAGCAATTCTAACAAAAACTGAATCTCATTTTAGGTGAAATGGCATCTGATCAAGAAGATAGAAAATCTTTGAGCAAGTCGACATTTAGTGACAAGAATGATGGTAAAGATTTAAATATAAGCCATGAAGATCTTTCTGATGTATCTGATTTGGACTCAATGGGACCAGAAGATACAGAAAAAGTTAAGGTTTGTATTGTACCAGTTCTGTGCTCTCATCAATATTCTCTCATCAATGACCTCTTTCACTATTTGCTTTGTTAGTCATCTAATTGACCACTTTTGAGAGGCCCTATGCCTGGTAAGGGGTAACTGACTAGATTAAGATATGGCATTGTTGATTCCAAATAAGGAAAGTAACACTTTGTTTTGATTCCATTTAATTGTTCTTCTATGTTATTTATGTTCAATTTGTTTAATCGTGAATAGGATGTTCAAAAATGTTTTTTTTACATATATTTTAGCCTAAATCACCACCAGCATCACCAGAAACTAAGAAAGATGCGAATGTAAATGGTACCAGTTTACAATTATCACCTAAATCTGATAATGGAAAGACAGATACACCTAAATATGATAAGGTATGTTTCCTTTAAAATAATTTTGTAGTAGAAACCAATATAAGATTATGAAAATCAGATTCTGGTTTAAGATAGACTTGATGCAAGATTGATGACGCCGTCAAGACCTAAAAAGACATTTCGGTTTTTTTAAACCCAGGGTGTACTGTATAGAAGTTAGAAATACAAATAATATTTAAAGGCATTTGGCATGCCTCACCCATTTGATTATGAACAAAGCATTTTGGATGTTGGTAAACTGCTATACTACAAACTACATAGAAAATATTTATTCCATATTATTCCTTCAGTTATCAAAGTTTAGTTAAATATTTTTCCACCAGTATGACTTATTCTACCTACTATATGAACTTTAGGTACCTCAAGAAAAAACTAGTAACACAGAAGATGGTGAGGAACAACTGGATTTTGAAGCTGAAGAGGGTGAATGTATTGAGCCTAAACTGGTGGAAAAGTCTAATGGTGACACTGAAGAAAGGGGTGCTGACAATGGTAAAAAATATTGTACTATTTACTCCTACTGTTACTAATAGATGTAAACTACATACTAAATATGATTATAATATTTGAGTAAACAGGTAAGGGACCTGTAATCATAATATGAAGCAGACAGTGATATAACTAAGGTTGTCGTAAAGGGTAATATTTTATGATAATATTAATTTAAGATTATACAATCATGAGGTCTTATTTGATATTAATATATTTGATATGTTTATTACTTTCTATTTCAACTAACAATCAAATACTGCTTAGTGTTTAGAAATTATTGGACCATAACTCTAATTTACCCATTTTAATGCAAATATTGATCATGATACTGGTTTTATAAGGAACCACTGGTTGACTTATTTTATAAGGTATAGTTTTTCAATGCACTAATTCTAAATTTATAGAAAACTTAAAGGCGGGAAAGAGATCTAGAGGCTCTTCTCTTGAAGAAGGCGAAGTGTCTGACGAGGGTGAGCGTCGCCCCGAAGAGAGCGAGCCGCGTCCCGTGTGCAGATTCTTTTCTCGCGGAGCCTGCACTTGGGGTGTTAGTTGCAGGTAATTTAACTCGTTAACATGTATATGTGCTTAAAAGGACAAAGATACACAATACAATTATTTAACTTTATTCCTGAACAAATAAGGTCACACAAAATTTTGTAGATCTTCTATTGTATTGAAGTATTGTGACCTATTATGCCAAGTATGTATGTCGAAAATCACAGTGACGGTCTATCTGATAGTAAGCGGTCCTCGCTTCTTTATTTCCGAATCATTGTTATTTAATTCGGTTTAATTATGACAGACCGGATGGTTTTGTGGTTAGTGACTCTGGACTCTCAAGCCGGCGGTCGTGTGGTTAAATTCCACCCAGCCCAGGATAAACATTTGTATGCATAAATATGTATGTTTGTTCTGTGTCTGGATGGAATTGTCTATATAATTAAGTATGCATTAAAAAGTAGTATGTTATGTAGTTTATCAGCTGTCTCGTCTGGTTACTATATCACAAGCTCACTGTGAAGCTTACTATTGAATCTGATTGGCCGTGTGTGAAAAATGTCCCAGGATATTTATTATTAATACCTCTTATTTATCACTGCAACAATAATTGCCGTAATATGTTCAGAAAATCTTGATTTCTGAGCTCTGCTTGGTTTAGAATCAGATTGGCCGTGTGGGAAAAATGTTCTAGGATATTCATTTTATTTATTCCACAACGTCTACGATCAGGTTCCTGCACCCCGGCGTGACGGACAAGGGCAACTACAACATGTTCGAGGTGGTGCGTGGCGTGGGCGTGAGCGCGTTCGCCGCGCGGGAGGCGCCCGTGTCCGCGCCCGCGCAGCCGCCCGAGTCCGCCTGGGAACGAGGCCTGCGCACCGCCAAGGAGGTCACTCATCCACCCACCACGCATCTATTAGTGGAGTAAACGAAGCGAAAAATACGGTCTTACCTCCGAATTTTTTTACTGTGAACCGATTTGCATGAATTTTTTGGAATTAGGCTCATCTTACCCTTAACTTTAAAAGTGAAAATGATCTGAACTCCGCCTATTATTTTTATTAAAAATTACATTGAGCCATTTTATCGCTAGAAAACATGTCTAATAGCAAATGGTGAAATTGTAAAGTATTTTCTTACATAATTACCTCATATTAAAATCATTTTCAACCCCTTGAAAATCTTACAACCCTTGCAAATGTGTCATAGTATGGTATAAATATATACCATATAAATATATTATGGCGATAATATTTGTGTATTATCGCCATAATATATTATTAATATAGGTTAGGGTGCGGCGAGGGTGGCCCTTGGGCCACCCTTAAGCCTCGAACGTCTAAATGTTCTGAAATGAACACAAAAAAGGTGACAAAGACTTACTGTCCTAACATAACATTGATTACTACGCCCAAATATAGTTATTTTACACATTGCCGGTGGATCAGCAGGTATTCCATATAATTCCGAGGAAATTTATACATTTCCTAGGATATCTATGCATTAAATAGTTTTTCAAACAATATTGTACACAGTTCCTAAATAGTATCGGAACTGTACACATTTCCTAGGATTTGTATTCAATTCCTTGATTTCATACATTTCTAGTAGCATATAAACACATTACAATAGTTGTGGGTCTCTATTATACTGCGTACTTTCACATTGCTCCAAATATTCGCACGCCGAAATTTTCAGTTACTAAGTAGATAAAAATATGTTAAGTTTTTGGACCATAACTCCTTCAATTTTCATGCTATCACAAGTTATAAAACACCATTGTAAAGGTAATTAAAAGAGCTACAACATCCTTTATTGCAATATATAGTAAAAAACCTTTTTCTGAAACGGTGAAGGGTTAAAGGGCTTAAGAGAGGCTGTGATTCCGCTGCCACGCGCTCTTTAAACAATCATAACTCCGTAAATTTTTGTTTCACAGAAAAACCAAAACATCCAAATTGTTTGTCAGAAAATTATCAATTTTTTTATTTCCACACTTTTATACGTATCTGTCGTCCTTTTTGAGATATTATGAAAAATAGGGTGGAATTTTATAAATATTTGAAAGTTTGTTTTTTATATAATCATGAATTTTTTGAAAAATACGTGTCCTGAAGCAGCCAAACTGATACTATCCATCAAACTCTTCATAATAAAGTTAATTCTAGGCGGAATACGATTAATTTTAATTGTGGTGGAAATGGCACTTATGAAACCCATTGATTTAAAAGAAAAAACATTAGATGCTCCCCTTATTTGCAATACAGCTCACTTATTTTACGTGCAAAAGACTTTAAATAGTGCTCATTTTAAAGCTTATTTTATGCGCTACAAAACCCTTTTGTATTAGAATGCATAAAATGCATCTGCTCGCCACTAGATGGCATTGACCACATCGATTAAATTTCAGATAAAATAAAACACGGCTTTGATCTTTAATATCTAGCTTAATATTGCACGTAGAATACTTTATAAAATACCAAATTGTTCATTGTTTTACCTGCTACAACTTTGTTCTTGATGAAATTTTCGATAAACGTATATTTTTGGAGATATTTGCAAAAAACCGATGAAAACCGTGAAAAAATTGCAAATTTTCAATAGCCAATAACTTGAAAAGTATTGGATTTTTTGAAAAGCTTTATATGTGATTTTTGCTTAAAATTAGGCCTTCTATTGATATCCGAAGCAATTTTGAAAAAAAAGAAATTCACCCCCGAGAAGGGGTGGCAACCACACCCAGGGTGGTTGCGGAGTTCAAATCATTTTCACTTTTGAAGTTAAGGGTAAGATGAACCTAATTCCAAAATTGTATGCAATTCGGTTCACAGTAAAAAAAAACGGACCCATAATGCTTCGTTTACTCGGCTATATGTGTCTATGTCGCCGCTATGAAAGAATACTGTCCTAACTCAAATTTAGTAAATTTTTCATTAGTCTTAAAATGCTATATATATTGACCAATAAGAAACAGTCTTTCGGTGGCGCCACGCCCGTAATTGTTCTTATAGAAATACGATATTTACCGAGAATTTTGAAAACTCAATTTTGTAGTATGTATTTGGTAATAATACGCTATTCTTTCAAAGCAGTGATGTGTTCAACTACAACACCATAGATTGAACTACAATAGACGCATTGATTGCAAAAATCTACGACAGCTAACTGCGCCTAATGCGTTGCGAAGTCTTATGTATCAAAAAGTGATTAAGCATGTTTCTACAATGTCCAAAGACATAGATAGAAGCGAACTATTCGATTTTGATTAATATTAATATGTAGCGACGTGTTCGTCCGTAGATGTTGAGGATAGCGAACAAGCGTAAAGAGCAGGACATGGATTTCGAAGAGAAAAAGCTACATCTGTCTGTAGGCGGGGTGGTACATGACCCTGATGCGGAGCTGGCGTACGCGGCCGCGGCGGTGGGCGCCTCGCCTCCGAGACACCATGAAATGCAGCCTGCGGCACACCATCGCGACCCAGAAATGTTCAAGTTGGTTCTATATGATGGTCTATAATACCATTGTAAACACTCTAGTACCTACTCTACTCAAGTACCTTAACCAGAGGTTTTTTTATATTAGAACACTTAGTTCTGTTTTTTATTTTTTGAATTTTTTTTCTGCGGGGACTTGAAACAACTACTTAATAAAATTTTAGGCGGTAAATTAACAAATAAATTTACTAATTTCTAAAAGCAGATACATACTATACTTTATGGCATTTAAATGTTTAATTTTTCAATAGAATATAATGTGACGGGCCGTTATTTTTGTCAATACAATAAACAAGTTTGAAATTGTACATCCAAATCCTATTACATTTACTAACAACACAAAGTGATGTTTATTATTGTACTTGAACTACTTTTATTCAACAATATTCACGTTTATTTCTCTGTAGTCGTCCATACGGTCCCATGTACCGCGGGCGGTTCCCCCGGCCGGCGGGCGACGAGCGCGAGCGTTACTTCGAGCGCGAGCGCGTGTTCGACCGCGAACGTGTCTACGAACGCCCACCGCACTACGACGAGCGAGTTCCTGTCGCTGAAGATAATCCATATCAGAAGGTATGTGGATTATTGCCTGCTTTTACTTTAATTTCCCGAGTTAGTTATAGGAAATACAAGTGAAGGGCTATTATGGCAAACATCATGTTTTGATGTAATTCTAAATCCACTTAAAGATTTACATACCCAAATATATTGGTGCTTAATTATGATATTTGCATAACATACAATAATTGTCATACCCATATAATAGGGTTGCCATCTCTAAAATTTGAAAAACAGGACAAGACGCCTGAAAACCCCGGATTTTAGAGTCCGAAAGCCGGACATGTCAACAAAATCTTTTAAACATATTCAATGTATAAGTGTACATTTGAAAATGTCATAAATCACCTTTTTAGGGTTCCGTAGTCAACTACGACCCCTCACGATCACAGTCCGCGGTGTTGCAAATAAAAAGACTCTCTAGCACGTAGGAAATAATTATAATAAAACTAAAGAACACATATGGTAAATGACCCAATGGTGGCCAGATTAAGAAAAAAAAACAGTTTTTTTTTGTGAAATATTACCAAAATTTTGAAAGTTTCTGCACTGAATATAGTGAAACTGTAAAGTCCAGTCCTTATTTAATATTTGTAATGTGTTACGCGTGAGATACGGCAAAGCTGGATTCAATTAATTTAACAAATAAAAGTTGTAGTTTTGTGACCCAGTCTTGGACAGGGAAAATTCATTAATGGATACCCCAGTCTTAGTCTAAGTTTATCTTTATGTTATGGTTAACACATGAAACAAAACTAATTTTGATTTTAATTAAGCAATACTATTTTACAAGTGAAACTTTCTGCTCACCGCCTGAACGATTTCCTTAAGAAAAGCCGTCGTTGTCAATTTCAAATCACCTTACACTTTGTATTCGCGCATATTTGTACATGTAACTGACTGAATTCAATAAAACGTTAAACTTAGATAGTTCGATGTCTAAAGTCTATGTCACAGTGATCCAAGGTAAAAACATTCGCTCATGTCCGAATTCTAGATGTTTCTTTTAATTTTTGGCCATTACTGGTACCGTGGCCACGACTGGTACACTTACGATAAAATACAAACAAAAATGAAAAACTTAAATTTTAGTTAGTCATGTGGGGGACACATGACTCTAACTAAAATTTCAGTTTAACCCCCTCTAAAACTAAACCATAGTATGTAGAGTTGTAAAAAAATTCATGCTAGTAGCATATATGATGTATTTAGAAGGAAAACTATCACGGCTATGTTGGCTTTACAGGTTAACGAGTTATAATCGGCCAAGTAAAAAAGTTCAGAAAATCAACCGAATACGACATTTAACCATTTCGTTGCCACCTCAATATTAAAAAAATGTTTAAGTAAATCGTATATGTATACGTAAAGTATTGAATTTTGTTAATCTAGCTACGGAACCCTACACTGCGCGAGGTATTCCACGTAGCCCACCTAAACGAAGCCCACCCAGAGGAAGCCCACCTAAAGTATTCCACGATGCCCACCCGTAGGTGGGCTTCAAATAAAAATTAAAAATAAATAATTTTCTATTCCACGAAGCCCACCTAAGAATATCACTCGCATAGTGTGGGGACAAGAAATTAAAATGTCGTTAGAAAAAATTATTTATTATTTAAAAGACTAACTTAAATTTCTATAATCGTTCAGTTTCATTATGTGACACAATATTTGTCATTTTTGTAATCTTAGGTAGGTACTATTTAAAATCACTGATTGAATCATAATATCATTCCAAAAAAATTTTTTTCTATTATTTCCCCTTTTTGTGCTGTTGATAAAATCACAGATTGTGTCATAATTATACAATAAAATCTTGGACAAGTATCAAAAACATTGCAAATATAGTTTTCCGTAGAGATCCATGTTGATGTTTTCTTTAAACTTTTTTATGTTACAGTAGAGTATTTTTATTATTCACCAAACAGTTAGCTATAAGAAAACTTCAACATAGGTCTCTATGTAAAACTATAATAAATAAATAAATATCCTAGGATGTTTTTCACACAGCCAATCTGATTCCAAAGTAAGCTTCAAATGAAACTTGTGTTATGGTAACCAGATAGCTAATATACTACATTAATACTTTTAAATACATACTTATATAGATATTTACATCCAGACACAGAACAAACAGACATATTCATGCATACAAATGTTTGTTCTGGGTGGGATTCGAACCCACGACTCGCGGCATAAAAGTCAGAGTCACTAACCACAAAGCCAATCGGGCTGTCAAACTATATTTACATTGTTTTTGATATTTGTCCAAGTATTTATTGTAATTATGAAACAATCTATGATATTTTATGTTACAGTAGAGTATTTTTATTATTCTTGTAGTATATGTAGTGTATCAGCTGTCTGGTTACCATATCACAAGCTCTGCTTAGTTTGAAATCAGATTGGCCATGTGTGTGAAAAATGTCCCAGGATATTTATTTTTAATAAATATTTTTCTAACGACATTTTTATTTCTTGTCCCCACACTATGCGAGTGATATTCTTAGGTGGGCTTCGTGGAATAGAAAATTAATCATTTTTAATTTTTATTTGAAGCCCACCTACGGGTGGGCATCGTGGAATACTTTAGGTGGGCTTCCTCTGGGTGGGCTTCGTTTAGGTGGGCTACGTGGAATACCTCCACTGCGCGGGTCCTTACACGCTCTTGGCCTGTTTTTTTATTTATTCATTATTTTAACAATACAGAATCATACTACAATTCGTTACAAATTTATTTATTTTTTAAAACCCGGTCTACAAATGAAACCTTCCCCGGACGCTCCCCGGATCCCCTCTAAACTAGGACAAATCCGGGGAAACCCGGACGGATGGCAACCCTACCATATAAGCACATTACCAATTCATCGATTCAACTGCACAGAGACGAGTGCGATCGTCACGCGAAGTGATCGTGCAGCGCGCGGAGGTGGAACGTCGCGAGGGGCGCGAGGGTCGCGAGGGGCGCGAAGTTCGTGAAGTTCGCGAAGGGCGCGAGGCTCGGGAGCCGCGGCGCGAGGGGCGCGAGGGGCGCGGCGACGAGTGGGCCGACCCCTGGATGCGCGCCGAGCCGGCCGCCAGGCGACGGAAACCACCCTCCTCGGAGGAATCCTATTCATCATCCAGGTACACCACTCATATTTTACCTCCACTATCATATATATCTTTTAAATGGCCTATTTATAACTATGTATTTATCTACTTTTATAATAGCTGTAAGTTTCTCTTGAAAATATTAAAATAAAATAAATATATATATATATATCCGGTATATATACATATATATATATTTTTAATTTTTTTATATTTGATTTCTGAACATGGATGTATCCATGGATATCTGTTGCCCTTTAAGGGTTGAGATTAAAAACCTCAACACTGATTAATGTGTTCTAGATGTATCTACATATAAGGTGGAAGCTAATAGTATTTTGTTCTTATTATTTTTGTGGCACTTATGAAGTACCTAATTAAATTGCATTTTATTATATAATATCAAGTCATTACAGAGGTTGAGTACCTGTACTATGATCAAACAATTGTAGTAGGTAATGTGTGTAAACTTATATAACACACAGTTCCATAATATGTATTACAGGAGGACAGGTCAACTCACAAGGAAAAAATGTTTTAGTATGATGAGGATGAATGAAGTAATACTTTGTTTATACATTTTGTATCATTATATAATTAACAGTTCCTGGTGGAACAAAATTCATACAAACTTTTACTCAGTAATCTTCATATTTGTTAAAATACTTCAGTGAATGAAGAAATGTTTTCGATTCTGTACTACGATCGACTCGGGTACACGGTGGTGAATCAAGTACGAAATTATTAATTAAATTTTTTCCCTTCCGCTTTCTCCTCAACCCTGGGTTTCGCTTTCATAACTCTCGTGTCGTTGGTGTTTACGGTAATCGATCTGACCGACTCATTTTTAATCTCCATTAACATTTGCATGCGTTTACTGGTGCCACTTATCATTATGGGATTCGTTGCGACTGTGTGTGTGTGTGTGTGTGTGTGTGTGTGTGTGTGTGTGTGTGATGACGAACGTGTACGTGTGTGCGTGACATCCCCTCCCCTCGCCCTCGCCCTCGCCCGGAGTCCCGCTGACCCCGCAGCTCTTCAAATTCCAGTTCACGCAGTTCGAGGTCGCCCGGCCAGCGCCGCAAGAGGAGAGCTTCTTCATCCTCACGCCAAAGGTGAGGATTGAACGTTCTTTCTTAACATCAGAAATATAAAGAAATATTTTCAATCCTACTAAAAGTTCTTCGACTTTGCCCTTTCCTAACCACTTCTTTCCTTGATTTAAATCTGTCTGCAATTTCGATAACTACTCGACTGCTTCTGTAAACTGAGAGTAGAGAAGTCGAGAAGTTAGGCATTGGTCTGGCGAATTGTTCACAATGTTGAGAGGAGTCCTGCGTTACGTTACAACATTGAAGGTAAATAACGTTAAAAACGCCATCTACTATTGGCATGGATCCCACGCATTTCTAATAGCCGCTGACGCTGCGTACATTAAGTTTAACGCAGCTGTGTTGTAGTTTTGTAGTATTATAAATATAACGAAATTGTATGTTTTATTTGTAAGTTTTTAATTAATTTGTAATTTAAGGTAGTGTGCTCGTTTAAAGTTAACAATGTATATTTTATGTATTTCTAAAATTTATGAATGCCGAATCTTTTTTCAAATCATATGAGAAAATTATTATTTATCATCATTTACACCGCATTCATTTCCACGCCTCGTCAGCGTAATAAATTGCGGCGGGATCCTAATTCAAAACAGTTATATAATGTAGTTATCTCTGTCCACTGACTTTACTCACTTACTACTATGACGTTTATGAATATTGAAGAGAACAGAATCATGTTGCGTAAAAATAATATTTGCTACAACATGTACACATATGTGTTATTTAAGTCACATTCATATACATAAGATTTATTTCGGCAATAAGATTTTCTTTTTAAATTTCTGAACGTTCAAAAGCGATCGAGCTTCGGACGCGTCGAGACCGTGTATCACGTTGCGTGTTGCAGACTATCCCCGTCGGTGATAGTGCGCGAGCGGCGTATGGCGTCTGCGCGGGCGACGGCGATGAACCCGCCGGCGCCGCGTCGTCGCGCGCCCTCGCCGGCCGCCGCGCGACAACTGGCCGCCAACCCGCCCGCGCCGGCGCCCCTCCTACACCCCGCCTCACACCCGCACAGACATAAGGTACAGTACACCATTCAATCAACCTGGCGACATTTTCATTTTTAGAGTTCCGTACCCATAGTGTAAGGCGGCACTTACAGAGACTTCGCTGCCCGTCCGTCCGTCCGGTAATAGCTAGACAGTTGAAATTTTCACAGATGATGTATTTCTATTGCCGCTATAACAACAAATACGAAAAATAAATATTTAAGGGGGGCTCCCATACGACAAACTCGGAACCCTTCGTGCGCGAGGATCACTTGCACTTGGCCGGTTTTTTTGGTGGCTAACGGTCCCACGTGATCTGAAGCGGTTACCGTAGCCTTTGGACACCAGGGGCGTCACTCGAGCGTGACCAGTGTCCTGTTCGGCTGTGTGAAAATCGTTAAAGAAATACTCGCTAGTTGCCGCATAAACATTAATTTAGATGGATCTAACGTGTCATAGCAAAATAAGTATAGTCACCTTACATATTGAAGTATATACAGGTTAATCGTAATAATATTACATAAATCCTATTATATCCCCCGATTATTATCAAAAGTTATAACGATTGTTTGTTTGGCTGAATGGATTTCAGTTACTCTCGACACCTGAAGGAATTTAAACTAAACTAGAATTGCATATAGCCGTCTGACTAATCTTATTATTTTTAGGAGGAACTTGATTCATATGGACGTACTAAACCGGGGAGTCGCAACAGGGACAGAAAGAAATATTCGAGGTCATCGTCCTCCGGTTCAGGTATCTATCGAAAGTAAACATAATGTTTAGTTTTACTTATTTAAATTGAAATTTGTTTATCGATTCTTATTCCAACACTTGCAGAATCTTCAACGACGTCGAGTGATTCTGAGAGTGAGTCTCATTCGTCTTCTTCTTCGGGAAGTTCGGGCACGCGGCGAGCGAGACACGCGAGGCTTCTCAATGCAGCCGCGAGGCCGAGGTACTTATATTAAAGAAAATTACATACAAAAGATTATCCTTACATATTAATCTTATATAAATAACACATATTAAGAAATACGTTCTATTTGATATCTCGAGGGATATCCTGGGACAATCAATCAATCTGATTCCAAACAAAGCAGAGCTTGTGCTATGGTAACCAGATAGCTGTTATAGTACATATACGAAACATACTCATATAGATAGATATTTACATCCAGAAATATTCATGGATACAACTGTTTGTCCTGGGTGGCATTCGAACCCACGACCAGCGGCTTGAAAGTCAGGGTCACTCACCACAAAGCCAATCGGTCTGTCGTACGTAATGAAATACGTTATTATTAAGTTCTTTATAAATGTAGTGTTATAATATTTCAATATATTTATGTATTATGTATACGATTCCTTACCTTCTTCTACCTTCAATTGGGGGATTCATTTTATGTTGTCAAACATAATATTTCTACAAAATAATGTTTATTTTGCAGGGTAAATCCGAAATCGGGTGTTGGTTTAGCAGCGGCTGTAACTTTATCTAATAAGAAGGAAGTTACAAACGATAAAGGTACATAATCTATTATTAGAACATATTTCCAAGTAAATAAGTTGTAATGCTCTACTCCAATATAAAAATGTTTTATTTGTTCAGCAGAAATAACCGGTAAGAAACGTTCGGCGTCGTCACCGGTAGACGATGGGCCAGCAAAGAAATCTGTTTCGAGAAGGGAGGAACTTCTCAAACAATTGAAGGCTGTTGAAGATGCGATAGCTAGAAAGCGATCTAAAATATAACGACGTCGGATAATTGTTTTTAACCCGCGATAGACTGGCTTTAAACTCGTAAATTCTGCCTATACTCAATATGTACCAGGGGTCATATGTATGTTTATTGCATATATATATACGAAATCTATAATAGTAAGCATTTTTTTTTCAATGGCATTTGCTATTACATTGGGCTATTACATTGGTCTCGTATATTATTCCAAATAATGACAGGCAGTACTGAAGTCGTACAAAAATTAGCTTTAAATATTAGCTACGATGCAACAGTGTTAATTGATGTCTATTTTAATGTTTCAATCAGTGACGTGATGTCAAGCTTAAGGCCTTTGCGTCTATTTTAGTATCTGAATAATTAAACTTAGATTACGCATAAAACAAATATAGGTGTCTCATCTTGTCTATTGACGTAACAAGAAGTGGAAAAGTATTTTGATATTCTTTTGTTCATCAGTGATCTTAACTAATCACAGAGTGTAAACGAAACCTAGTTTAGTAGGTTTTGAATGGATTAGTGTATAACAGATATGAGCAAAATAATAAATTCATTATTTTCTATACTTTGTTTTTATTATATATACTACTAGCTTCTCCCCGCGACTCCGTCCGCGTGGAATAGTTACTTTGGGCTGACGCTAACTTTCAGCCCCCTTCGTTTACGTAGAAGGATGGCCTCGCAGAGGCAACTGATGACTGCACGCCGGCCGGCCCAGCACATAAAGGCGCGCGCAATACTTGATAATTATTTTGGTGCGATGTTATTTTAAATTTGCGATATCTCCTAAGATATTCATTGGAATTGAATGATGTAAATGGCAATTTTGTTTTAAATTAAATACTTGCGATGAATAACGTATTTATTTGGATAAGGATAAATATCATCTTTATAAAAACACCTTCACAAATAATGCTTAATTTTCGAACAAATTTGGTTAGTATAAAAGTGGTTATAGTGAGCCAACCTTAACAGATAGACATATGCTATCGCGGACTTTTTTTTAGAACTTTTAAAGGGAAACAATTCTGTCATACATTATTTTAGCGTAACTCTAACCGTTTACGCAGCGTACGCAGCGGAAGTTCTCCACTGGAAAAGAAATCTCCCGATTTTGAAACATTCTTCATTGGTGCTCCGCTCCTATTGGTCATAGCGTGATGATATATAGCCTATAGCCTTCCTCGATAAATGGACTATCTAATGGCGAAAGAATTTTTCAAATCGGACCATTAGTTCCTGAGATTAGCGCGTTCAACCAAACAAACAAACAAACAAACAAACAAACAAACAAACAAACTCTACTCCTTTATAATATTAGTATAGATTATTTAAATATTTTTTACAATTTTTATATTAGCTACTCTATACTTTTTTGAAGATGTGTTTCTTACTAAAACTTGGTTTTGCCCTATGTTTAATAATGTGCGTAGCGCATTAAAAGCTACATAGCCTAATCCGCAACTACGCGCTTCGGTAAAACTGAAACCACCTTGCGACACGTAACCCATAGTTTGCCTAGAACTAAAATGACGGACACTTTTTACATTGGAGGGAAGCCATAATTCTCTCATAGCTTTGACATATTCTGACGGCTCTTGCTTATCTAGTTTCTTTATTTTTTTCGTAACAATCTGAAAAATGAGGGCAATTTGTTTATAACATAATATCACATACTGACAAATAGTTGAAAAACAAAGTAACAAGACTTACAGATGTGCCTTTATTTTTGAGTTTTGACATATGCCTTCTTAATCGTTTTATATCCTTTTGGTGATCTTTCTTTTTCTGCTTTCTTAAGTTTTCATTAGGATCATCATGTTGTTGTTCTAGTAATGTTTTAATTCCCAAAACATCTCCATTTTCTGGTAGACAAATAAGTGCATGCTTTTTTAAATTACCTTTATCTGCTAATTGCAAATAAACTGCTACTAGACATGTTGATGAATTTTCTACATGTGGTAATTTCTTTTTGTTATTGACACATTCCTAGAATAAAAGATTTTTAATTATTAGTAACTGATATCACACTCAGCCTGAGTCAATATTAGATCAACATGTTTTTATACAAATTAACTTGTATGGAGATTACAAACCTCTAAATTATCTAAAAACTTCCTATCTCGTAACACAAAGAAGTTATTGCTGCATTGATCACTCCAATCTTTGAGTAATATCTTCCATGGGCAAATAAAAGGGCTATTAGCTCCCAATTTTATATAGTTCACTCTTTTGCTTGGGGGTAGACTGAAATATTTTTCTTTCAACTGCATTCCTTTTGTTTGTTCATCTGCCTTTCCTGCATCAGAATCTGGTGGAAGGTAGCACTCTCCCATTTCAAATGCTAAATTTTCAGTTTCACGGAGGCCACCAGCTCTGGCTCCAAACATTATGAAAGTCAGCCAGAATGGAAGTCCATAGCCTGAGGGAACTATTATATCCCAGCCACTGCCATACCCTAAAATAAAAACTAAACTGACAAACCAGAAGAAATATTTTCCATACTATATGATTGTTTATAATAACATTCTATAAATTAATTCATTTCTACTGACAAATAGAGACTTACCAATCTTTTTGAAATGAGCATCTTGTGAACCAGGTCTTTGTATAAGAACAATTGGGACACTCTGTAATGCTGGGTCATTTTCATTAACTTCTCCTGGTATTAATTGTGTTTTTGATATATGTTCAATGAATTGACTATTTGTCATTCTTTTTTTTTTTAGATTTTCATGTAAATTTGGATTCCATAAAGGGGAATTTGAGACATTATCTGTAAGTTTTAGTAAATATTCTGTGTTTATTATTGCATCAGATTCTGTTTTGGCTTTGGTGCGATAAGAAGGTCTCATTAATCGTGGATCGTTCACCACCAAGCCTAAAACTATTTTGGGAGGTAATTGTGCAGGAGAACATGCTGAACTTATCCTATTCCAGTATTCACTCTTCTCTTTCAAATATAATTTTTCTGAGTGGATACCTACCCACTCATTTTTCTTATGATCAATCTCATCAATACATCTCAGGCTGTTATTTATAATTGCATGACTGTTGGGTCCTGTTAATCGAAATCTATTAAAACTCCCAGAAAACATTTTTATTTGAATACTATGAGAATAATTATTTGTAAGTTTTCTTCTTTTCTCTTCAACCTGATAATCATCTTTTTGTTGATTAGAGCACAGTAGATCAGTTAAGATAGTTTCTATTTGTTTTGCTTGTGATGGATGAACAAAAAGCCATAGATTTTTATTTACACTAGTGCTTGGCACCCAAATAAAGGATACAATTCCAATATAACCAAATGGAAATGAATTATTTTCATAAAGATGAATTGATCCTTCTCTATTTCCAGTCACATATGCTTTTGCGCATATGCCAAGACCACAAGAGCTATTAGTAATGGGAGAAAATAAGTCTTTAATTTCTTGTATGGGTCCTACTATCTGAATGGGGATGAAATATGAGATATCCTGTAAGAGACAATGAGAGGAGCTTGCTCTGAAACAAGCTCTAAAAGCTTTGTCACAAGGTGCATATGCTATGCGGTGTCCCCAACGCTCCATCATGTGAAATCTCTTTGCATGCCATATGTGCGTTTCCAACCAAACATTTCGTTTTTGTCGACGGTTGTATTCCTCGAGCAAATTACCTGGACGACGTCTGTACTTTCTAGATGGTCGTTTCTGTTTAGGCGGGAGTCCACTTTTTTTTAGTTGTTCCATATGAGCTTGCCGAAGTCTTCGGGGTAACCTTTTACTGTTGTGGCTCATTACTCTTCGCCTCATGTGCACAGGTAAAGTTTGGAATATCAACTTAGTTTTACTGGGGCGAAGAATGCTCTCAGTCATTGCAGCTATTTCTACACTTCGGGATGCAGCAAATTTCAAACTATTTGCCGAATAAGGTAGATGTTCGGTACCACCGATAGTGGCATCGAATTCGATTGATTCCATTGCTTTATTAATAGAAAATCACAATTTCAAACTGCAAATTGTTATAAAAATATGGTATGTACATATGCAGGTACAATGTTGTGACCTACAGGCTATTGAATGTACGTGTAACGTGTGTACCACGTGTACTTAAATTATAATTTTACTTATACTATTTCTTGTAACTGAATTTAAGTGGTTTTTAATTTACCATGTTCTGTAAATATATATTTAAATTTATAACCTCAAACTGTCACACAAATGTATTGTACGTAATGTCAAATTGACATTGACAATTCCCATGACATCAGTAATATTATAAAATTTTTTTACTTGACCATAGATACAACGTAGGAGTCATTTCCGTCGAGTACATTAAGGTCTCATGACGTTAAATAAACGTTCATATACAACAAAATCATTCCCAAGTAGAGCGAGGCCCCATTGGTGCGTTGCGTTGCGTTGCGTCGGGATGCGTCGACGCAGCGTCGACGCTGCGTCGTTTTCCATACATTTTTTATGACATGCCCCATTAGACCGTTGCGTCGACGCGCGCGACGTTTCAACGGATCGACGGACAAGAGACGAAGCGGGAGGGAGGGTGATGCGCTGCGTTGACGGAGCTCCGTTGCGACGACGCACTGCGATCCACTGCTGGGTGGACTGAGACACAGCCGCGACGGCGAGCGTACCCTCTTGCGTTGCGTTGCCGCAGCGTCAACGCAACGCAGGTGTGGCATACAATGCGTTGTTCCGTTGCGACGACGCGACGCAACGCAACGCAACGCACCAATGGGGCCTCGCTCTTACATGTTCACATGACAGCGTTTTTAAAACGCGACGCTTTTTTATCGAGCTGTGTTGCATTTTTAATTTTGGGCGTTGGAAATAGAGCATATTATTATGGTACTTGGGAATGCATTTGTTGTATTTAAATGCTTTTTTAACTTTCGTTAGAAAAACTGCCTTGCGAATGAGGCCTAAGTCTAAAACCACACACGACTCCCAAAATAAAGGAGGAAGTTCGCAGTTCGACTAAAACTCATGTACCTATACGAATTTTCTCCCGAATCTTGTTAAGGTTCTTAATTCGTTAGAAATTACCTTTTAGTATTTTATTAATTTATTATACCTATGTGTAATTAAAAGCTGTGGTAATACTTTTAACTAAATTACAATAAAAATATTGAGTCCGATAAACAATATTAAAATACTTATGCTTTAATTCTTTTCAAATGTAAATTTATTTAATTTTATCATCTCATGTTTATCAATTTATTTTTTTATTTTTCAATTAATACCTATGATGTACGTAGGTATGTATGCTATTTAAATTCTATAACATTTACTACTTAGTTGTTGTCAAACTTGTTGTAATAGTTCTACTATATACAATATGAGTCCTAGGGACTCTACGAGATAAATTCAAAAATATTAATATTTTGACTGTACCTTCACAATACATTTATGAAAATATGTTGTATGTAGGTACGTAAAAATTTACAGCTTCTTCCCAAATATAGCGACACTCATAGTATTAATACCAGAGATAAGCACTAACTCGCTATTCCTGTAACTAGACTTACTAAAGTCAAAAATTCATTTAAAGGGGCAATGTATACGTTTCTTCAACCAACTAACTACCTAAAGATATTCAGGATTTACCAATTTATAAATTTAAGCAGGTAGTGAAGAAAGCTTTAGGATATCAGGAGGGCTTTTATAGCGTATCAGATTACTTGTTAGAAAAAGACCCTTGGCAGTGAAATGCTCGCTACAAGATATTTCACACGTTTTTTTAAAATCACTATTGAATTAGATCTAAGTTGGTTTTTGAAAATAGTAGGTAATTACTGAGTTTATTGCCGGTTCTTCTCAGTAAAAACAACTTTGAGAACCGAGCAATAAATAGTGACTATTCATAAGTGATACTACCTACCTACTACTAAGTCTAGGCTAGGACTAAGATATAAAATGCTGCTCTAGGTAATTTAAAATTCATGATATAGGTAACAATGATATCGTTTACAAATCATATAACTATATTCATATCTATTTAATGACCGTTTACTTCGATTTGGTTAATATGTTATATTTCGGAATGTTATCGAATAGGTAATTATACTCCTATTCTTTGTTCCGTTGGTCTTTGCTCCTAATCAAATAAAGGTGATGATTTAAAAAAAAAAATCCTATATACATGCAGAAACTTGTAGGTACTATGAACCTGTTAAGATTCAAAATCTTTCAGTCTTCTCAGTACCTAAGTAAATGCAAGACTTACTGCTATAAGAGTTAAGATGGCTAAGTAAAGAACGGTGTAATATTCCCGATTATAAAAATAAAAAGACACAACATAAAAACTACATGGATAACTAAAGGTATAAAAAATTCTTGTAAAACGAAAAAATACATAAGATTTAAGTATTACAAAACTAAAACAGAGCAAAATAAACATAATTTCATTAAATATTCAACTATATTAAAAAAATGTATACACGCGGCTCAAAAAAATAAAAATAATAAAATGTTGGTAAACTCTAAAAACATATGTAAAACTGCTTGGAGTATTATTAAATCTGAAGCTCAAACCAAAACTGACAAGCAAAATAATATTGAATTAAAAATTGGTAACAAATTAGTAAAAGATCCTAATGATATTGCCGATGTCTTTAATGAGTTTTTTATTAACCTCAGTAATAAGGAGGCAAATGATTCCGTTACAGGTAAAGGGTCAGATATCGCTAACCCAATTAGTGAAAGTATTTTTCTTACACCTGTAACCGAAAGTGAAATTAAAAATATCATACTCGTTAAATAATACAAATGCGGAAGGTTATGATGAAATAAATACAAAAATAATAAAGTTTTGTCAGGAAGAATTGCCACCTATAATATCGTACCTTGTAAATCTATCGTTTGAAACTGGGATTTTCCCGGATAACTTGAAACTATCAATAGTAAAGCCCCTATACAAAAAAGGAGACCGGACCGATTTAAATAATTATCGTCCCATAACATTGGTACCAATACTATCGAAGATTTTTGAGAAAGCTATGCACGTAAGATTAATAAACTTTTGTCATAAACATAAACTTTTAAAAAAGGAACAATATGGGTTCCAAAGAAACAAATCCACTCTTTTAGCTATGTTTGACCTAGTGAAGAAGATAATTGACGCAATAGATAGTAATGAATTAATATCAGTAATTTTTTTTGACATGACAAAAGCGTTTGACATGGTTTCACATGACATATTATTAAAAAAATTATATAATTATGGGATCAGAGGGTCAGCATTTCACTGGTTGCAGTCTTACCTAGGCAATAGACTTCAGCGGGTAGAAATTACAAAACTGATTTCAAAAAATGACATGAAAACCTATAAATCCGGGGATTTAATAAGCATGGCGGGGGTACCTCAAGGGAGCATATTGGGTCCACTATTGTTTCTGTTATATATTAATGACCTACCAAACTCAACTTCTTTCCCATGCATCTTATTTGCGGATGATATTTCTCTTATAATCCACAGTAAAATTAAAGACATTAAAATACATGAGGAAGAAATAAATAGAGAAATAAATAAAATAATAATTTGGCTAAATAAAAATAATTTAAAAGTTAACTTCACAAAAACGAATTATATAAAATTTTCTAATTCAAATACACAAAATTTAACCCTCGACATCAAATATAAGAATAATCAACTACAAAAAACAAATCAAACTACTTTTCTGGGCATTGTCATTGATAATAACTGCAACTGGAAAGCGCATGTGACAAAAGTTTGCAATAAAATTAACAGATTTGTCTACGTATTAAATAGATTGCGAATCACTAGTTCCAAACAAACTGCTCTACAAGCCTACCATGGGTATGTGGCCTCTGTTCTCCGATATGGCCTATTGGTATGGGGTAACAGTACTGATATTAACCGAGCCTTCATTGCGCAGAAAAAGTGTGTGCGTTCTATATGTGGCGCTAAATATTATGATTCATGTAAACCATTATTTCAACAATTGAAAATCTTGACACTTCCATCAATGTATATTTTAGAGTCAAGCTTATTTGTTAAAAAAAAACCTAACATTATTTACATCGGCATCTCAGTATTACCAACGAAATACCAGAGACGGCAACAGGTTAGTTTTGGACAGAGTACCTAGGACTACTTTGTACCAAAAAAATTGTAATGCAATGTGCATACAAATCTATAATAAATTACCAACCAATTTAAGAGATCTGCCACTTCATAAATTTGGGAAATGTTTGCGAAGCTGGTTGGGAGAATGTAAATTTTATTCAATTCAGGAATTTATGAGCAAAATGTGATTAAGTAGGATTATTATTTTGTATATATTTGTGACATTATAGAAATTATTGTTATTAATATTATAAATCATAAATTTTGAGCTAATTACTAAATAAAATATAAAATACTGTAAATGTCAACCTATAAAATAATTTTGTATGCCACCCTGGCGAAATTTGTGACACTAATAATATTGTTGTATAAGACCTTTGAACACCATTTTTCAAACAAATAAATGAATATTATTATTATTATAGATTTTTGCGGTACAGATAGGGTATGAAGATCATCACAAGCTGATTGTCTAAATATTCTAAAACAGATAGATACTTACAAGGATATGTCGCTGCAGCAAATCCTAGCTGTTGAAGTATTTAAAAACCACTGGCTTTATTTAATTTTTGCAGCTTGTTCAAATAAAACGGCTGCGGTTCAAATATGCAAAAATCATATAAAATATGTAAGTACCTACCTATCTTCTTACGTTATTAGTAGTTAAAAATAAAAAATATAGATTTATTGAAGTCTTAATACTAATAGGACACTGACCATTTATTAGTAGGTATATCTTTGGATAGACTAAGGGCAGCCCAGAATTGAGACATAGTGTTGAACTAGGTACTACACGTTATTAAATCAAAACTCCATAGATACAAAAATATGCCAAGAATTTTGACAACAAGTAGGTAATTTAGTGGAGTTTTATTGATAGGTAAAGTCAAAGGGTAAAGTGGCTCAATGGCGGATGTTTTTAAACACACAGAGATTATTTAAAACGATTATACACATTTTCCTGTTATCCTTCACACTTAAAAATATTCATATCTACTATTTTAACTTAACTAATAAATAAAATAAATAAATATATTGGGACATTTTCAACTCAAGATTTTAACTTACTTCGATGTAATTAACTAAAATTACATGGTTTTTATTTTAATAAGGATTTTAAATAATAATAATAATAATAAATAGAACTTTTTCAAAGAACCAGTTAAAGCTAATTTATCGTAATCATAACCATATTTAGGTGCTACGCACTTAGTTACAAGTATGCAACTTTTATATACATAATAATTAGACACATGGAACAACTAGGTAGGTAGTCATGTTCTTAAGCACAATTTGTCTGAAGTGGGAGCGAACCCACGAGCCAGAGCGTGATAGTAGAGTAACTAAATACCACGCCACCTGGCCAGTGAAACATTCAAGTAAGAACATTGTAGAATTAAATAAGTATTATTAGATCCTACATTTGTTTCTTTTCAGATCTTCATTATTATTCTTCGCTGTATCGTCGACTCGGGATAAGCTGTATCTGCTTTCACGACTCAGGAACAAAATCAGCTTTCACAATGATCTCAGAATTTTATATAATCTGTCAAATCATTATGAAAACCAGTTTCGTAGTTCCTTAGTGCTTCTTTCTTCTTATTGTGTTCTCTTTCTTTATTGATTCATAATTTCTTCACGTAACATGTATAATATAGCGAACATGTATAATATAGCGAAAAGTCTTAATATTAATTCTTAAACTACAATCCAGTAAAGAGCTATGTATGATAAACAACAAGATTTTGTGACCAACATAGATGTTGGAAAAATGATAAAATCCAATGCGCAAGCGTACAAGATGGAATATGCTCGGTTTTATGAGTGTTAATTATATTGGAATTGCAAGAATCTAGTATTTAACTCAGCAAGTGAGACACAATGAAAGAATATGAATGGATTTGTCATCGCTCGATTGGATGAAGTATGCGCTGGGAATGGGATGTGACGTGCGCACTCCGGGACGCTCCCATTAGCCGCATCACCGAGTCCATATGACATCATGCTGACTCATCCCGCGGGCCGCACCGCACCGCACCACACCACACTAGGACAACAGTATTTCCTTCCTTCACTATTGTCGCTCACCACCTGTAACATGTAAAGCAGTTCGGTTAGATATAATCATTGATTATGTCGTCTCTGAGTGAGTCGCCAATTCATAAATTCATTAGAATTATGAAGTTCATTTAATTGAGTTAAATCGTTTCAAATAGAAAACAACGAGGGCGAGCGGGCCTTTGAAGCACAGTGAAGCGATGCGGGTTCACCCACACTGCAAGTCAACACTAATTAGGCAAGGCGGAGAGTGCGCCCGCGCCCGCGCCATCGGCGCTGGTCGTCGCTGCCACAAATGGTGCGGATAAGCTCCTCCGGCCTTGTTGGGGCGGCTGCGCGGAGGTTACGGCGCCACTACAATTATTTTGACAATTTATCGATACCGATAATTTTTTTTCGCTTATTCGCACTTACTGAGAGACATATTCTGTATTTAAATATATGTATATTGACATAGGCTATGTACATAAATATGGTAACGAGACAAAAAATTACTAACTTCGCCCGAGTATAATTTGTGATACAAAACATTTGAATTGTAGCCGTGTATAAGCCCCGACGCAACGGTCTTATAGCTTGTGATGGATTTACTTGCCATTGATAAAACTAAATCGCCTGCTCGTTACTAAGATTCATCTATACAGGTAATTTATACATGAAATCATTTACTTTCACTAAACAATGTCAAGATGCCAAGATAAATAAATAATTGATAACCGATTTTATTTTTCTGTCCACTTTGTAATTCTTATAAGTAGGTACCTTGTCCCCTAAAGGTACCGATACAGATGTGGTATATAGATTTCTAGCGTTAGTGTACTTTACTATGTGCAAGCCGAGGCTGCGGGGGGCGCAGGTGCACGTCGCCGCTGACGTCACGTCCGGCGCGGCGCGGCGGCGGCGGCGGCGGTGGTGGCACTAGTGGAGTAGTGGCGGTCCCCGAGCCGGGCCGGTGCCGGAGCCGGGAGCTCAATGGGCTCACTATGTGGGCCACACGTGTCACAGCCCCTGCGCCCGCGCACACACCCGCACCCACTAACGCTGCTCTAATTGCTGACAACTATGGGAAATAGCGCAAATGTGTTACTTTTTATCGCGAAGCGCGTTTACGCTCGCGATAATTACTTGGTGGGTTCAGTATTCATGCTTATTTTTTGTTATCAAATTTGGTAGGATACGGTCATTGTAACGTTAGTTCAAATATGTAAAAAATGAGGGTAGGGCATTTACAACTCGGAATGTATTACGAGCGACATGCCTTTATAAGAACGAGAAGCGAGTGAACGGAAGTGTAACACTACAACGTTTTTGACATAATTGGATCGTGTGAATAATAAACATTAGGTCAGCGGCATAACATTGTCGTATCGGGTGTTTCGGTGTGGGATGATGAGAATCGTAATTACGTCATTTTGCGGAGAGTTAAACCGAACGCAAGAGTGTGCGGATGTCGCAGACGAGGAACAATGGGCTTGAAAACGGAATTTAGCGCATGAGGTGACGAAACGAGCTCCCGGCTGCGGCGACGGACGCACGGACGTCGCGGCAAGTATGTAGGGCGGGTGACGCGCCGACTATTGATAGTCGCCACCGCGCCGCCGCCGCGCCGCACCGACAACGCCTATACGTATTGCCATTATTCTCCTAACAATTCAGTGCTCTAGAATGTATTGCCGTGTATCTGCAACTACCATTATTTTAGTACATAAGTATATACCTGAACAATACCAGTTTATTTCATGTATGCAATATGTTTGTAGTGCTAATGCTAAAAGCTAGTGCTTATGACTTTTAAAATAATATTGATAACTTTTACGGTAATTAAGGATTCTAGCATCCCAAGTTATGAAATCTATAAAAGTTCGGTCTTTCGATCAAAGATTGCCTGCTATAAAAATAATAATGCTTATTGGATGGAATAAAAAGTACTTCGTAGCACTTCGTAGATGAATGAGGCTACGAGTTTTTAATACATGCAATAAAATACTGATACATTATACACATATCTACATTATAATTAACATTTAAGTTGAATCGAATAACTAAATCGGGTAACTAAACAATGCATTGTCAAAACAAAATGATTTAGACAGTGCAAAAGGCATAGAACTAAGCTGATAATATCAGTCGCTCATGGCATGGTATATGTGTGTGAGTGCTGTTAAGCGCAGGCGCATGCGCATGCGCAGGTACCTATAGAGATAGAGCGAGCATTCCGCGGCTCTAACGGTGAGTTATTTCGCCGACCACACAGCGGCCGCGGCGTGAATGGCCGCGAGATGCAGCGGAGGCTGCAGCGCGCGCCCCGCGGGCAGCCTGCGCCGCCACCGCCCCCGCTCCCCGCGCGCATTCCGCCGAGCGCCGCGAAGCTAGGCGCTTGCGCAACCTCCGTCGCCGCATTCCATTCATTGCGACGCGCGACTCAATAAACGGCATGGGTCCTCTGGCAGCCGCTGCGGTTTGCCCGCGACTCGCTGCTGCCCCGCACCAGTGGCTTGCCATTGCATCTCATAGACCCTAGGAAAATTTAACGTAGTTTTTAAATTTTAGAGCGTTACGCCACATTTCTTCGTAAACGTCACGACGAGCCAGTCGGTCGGTGTGAATTCCGCCGGACGTTGACCCACGCCGTCACTGCTTTCTCCGACTCGCTGTTTGCTATTGGAACGAATCTATTAATTGGAGAAACTCAGTTCACACATGAGCGTGGAAAGTAGACTGATGAGCTTTAGCTATCCAAGTCACAGAAAAGTAAAATGACATGCAAGCGTCCCAAAAGTAAAGCGTATAGAACAAAGAAGGTATAGCAGTAGGTGTACCTACTCCTGGTAAACCGATTATTCATTGCGTTACTTAAAATAATTCATAATATGTACAAAGAGTTATTATTTATTAATTTCCATTGAATGTATTGTGTAAATAATAAAATGTTATGTGATACGAAAGAAGCTCAATTGGTTAGGGGGTTTCCCTTATACAAAAGTAACATAACAAAAGCCGGGGACATCCCTAATAAATAATGTGATCATAATATTGCAGAATAACACAGTGTTAATGCATGTGTGAGGCGCATGTATCGCGGTATGTGCATCGCGAAGGCAAAGAAGACGACTAGCAGGGCGTGCGGCCGAAATCTGGAGGCTGCATTCTCTTCCCCGCCGCCCGCAGGTGAAATGTCACCAAACAGCATTCCGAAATATTTGAAACGACCTTTATGGCGCGAAAGAAAGTGTCCGGGGCGCGGGGCGCGGGGCCGCGCGACCGTGGGACAGCGGCGCGCGCGCCAGTCGCACGGCGCCCCCCGCCCGCGCCGCGCCGCCTCCCGCATTCCAGCGCGCCTCCCTCCGAATTTATTCAGCCGCGACCCGAGCGAGACTGTGCCGCCGCCGCCACCGCCACCGCCACCGCCACCGCCACCGCCACCGCCACCGCCACCGCTACCATCGCATCGCAACGTGCACTATCGCGTCTACCACTCAGATATGTACTGTGCCACTAGTCATGCTTTGGCGTAACCCGCAGTCATTGCACCTCAAATCGACTGCTCGACATTTGGGAAATAACCCTCATCAATAATGGATTTTAATCTCTATTACAGATATTCCATGATTCAAGAGTGCCAAGTGTAATAAACCGATTGACTCATGTTTTTATGAATTCCTACTATCTTTTTGTTGTCTGAGAACATTAACTAGGTATTAGTACCTACTACTATTCAGATCATAATAAATTATATAAATACAAATCTGCTAAACAGAAAACAATCAATGATAAATTACTTGGATCTAAGCGTTGAATGTTGTGTTGTGTTGTGGATATGAATTGTCAATTTGTGACAATTAGACCAAAAGACTTCAACGATCGAACTTAAATCATGTTTGAAAAACGGTGGCAATGTCTATTTACCAATTCATACATAGCAATTTTAGCCATATTATCGTGTTCAGCTTTCCCAATGACATGTATTTAGAGCTTGCGGTTATATGTGTCTCTCGGATGTCTTCGACAGACGAATAATAGATTCGTGAGCGGTGGGTTGCGGTGAGTGTGGACTATTGCGAGCCTGAGCGGAGGCGTACGGGCGGGCGGTAGCGGCGGCGGCGGCGGCGGCGGTGGCGGCGGCCGCGGTGTCGCAAATAGCCCGTGACGCGGCGGGCGCTGCACTTTCGCGCGGTCATGTGCCCGGCGCCGCAGCCAGACGCTCGTAATCGCTCCTCTATTTAAAAACGTCGTTGGCGACGCCGGCGGCGGGGAATGTACCGGCGACAATGCACACGCGTCAACGACCGCTCGCAGCGGAAGCGACACACTTCCAGCCCGGAAACATGCGCCCGCGCCTTAAGGGACCGCCGACTGGCTATTTATAACTAGCGCAGGGCGCACGATGCCGTCCGTGGGGGAGCGTGATGTAATAAGCTTATTTCGGAACCGATCCCTTCACTTCGCATGTAAATGCTCTTCGAAGGTAGGTTTTATTAAACTAAAATTGAAATTGCGCGGAACTAGAACACTGATTAGTTTTAATGGGTGAGCTTCGATGGCAGAATGTTAAACGTTGTTATGGTATGCATAATAAAGAAACCGAAGAAAGTCTGGAAGCTTTTACCGAATGTTTCCGCACTAAATGACCAGTTTTTTTTATATAATAAGTAAGTCTCTGTGTAGTGGTGGTTGTATAGCTTGGTTGGACAAACAGTTCCCAACGCGCTGCGCCGCGCCGCTCCGTTCCGGTGTCGCGCACCTCGCTCATTATCGAGTAAGCAGGTAAAGAAAGCGCAAGGGCTCACCGGAGATAAGGTCAATAAATGCGCGGCTCTGTCTGTAGCTCATAATTAATAAGTGAGCCGCGATTACATCTCGGGGGCAATTACCGAAATACTTTGGGTGTTGTATTGCATCAGAAACTCATTACAAATTTGAAATTACATATTCAATTGCTACATAGTGCTTATTAAGTATGTCTGCTAGGCTCGCAGTGTGTTCATTGGCTGGAGGATAACATTTATGTTTCTTCAGTAGAAACCCAACGAAATATTAACTCTAACATTTTCTGTTTAACTGTAATTCTGAGCACTATAAGAATAGACTGAACTGAGTAGGTATGTATATTATGATTAAAACTTTTCAATCGATGGAAATCTAAAGTAAAATGAACAATCGATAATAAGAAGGAATTAATATGTAGCTAATATATTCATTGTCTACACAATGTTCGGCGATCCGTGCGATTCTCTGATTTAATTTGATGTTATATATTCAATGAATATTTGTCGATTTTCTTCCCGTAAGTACAGTTGCTGTTCGGCACGGTTTAGTAGGCTCGCCGAGCGGACAGTACAGGCGGTGACACGAGTTCCCCACAGCTAATAGCTTCTACGTGCTCATAACGCCGCGTCCCGCATATTAATACTATAATTATCTCTGACATTTTACATTTTTAAACTGTTAATCACGACTACTCATTCGATGGTAATTTGACATGATTTTTGGTCCGTTTAACTTCGAACATGTAACATCTACAGATACAAGTGTATCTATTAATAGTCTGTAGACAATAACTGCGGAAAAATTACAAATTAAAGTTTGTGTGACGTGCTACGACGCTGCTACGAAAGTACTACGAAAGCACAGATAGATATACTTAAGATTAATGGTTAATAACCCCAATAACTTTACTGTGTGTTGTATTGTGCTATAGGAAATAAACAATAGCTTTAATTTAGAGGTTGTGTGATCGTTGAGTGTGTTTGCCATTTCTGGCTAAAACACCCATTCTAAATTTTAATTCTTTAATACGTCGAATATATTGCTTTAACAACACATAATCATATTGCAGACACTTCACATTCTCATCGATTGCGTACTTGCTTAGTGAATTTATTTACACAGAATAGACATTCCTGTGGTAGATCATATAACCGGCAAGTATCATTTACAAAAAAATATTTATCGACTCTGTATGTAAAATTTCCTGTCGAATGTTTGTGTTTTACATTAAATTGTAGGAATGTAAGATGTAAGCAGTTTTCACATGAGTCCATTACCTAGAATTCACGGCGCTACCGTTATGCGGAATCACAGTAAGAGTATGTAAAACTTGGTGTGGCTGTTGCATGCTGGTACCTACAGATCGCGAGGGATAGCGCGTTTCAGGCGGTGCGGTGCGGCGATGATGCGTACAGCGTACAGCGTACAGCGTCGGCGTCGCGCCGTGAAAGGCCGCGGCCGGCTTGCTTCGCTCCCGCTCGCGTCTAGCACGTTGATTTCATTTCGTCTATTGTTTTAGCAGTATTGTAGTGGTAGTGCGACATCGACAGTGCGGTGCTTGCTGGTGGCGCGGTGGCGCGGTGGCGCGGTGGCTCGGTGGCGCCAAGGCGCGGCGCGCACGCTCCGCCATGTATTATTCAACGCAGCGCAGGCCACGACCCGCGCCGCGCCGCCCCCGAATTTTGTTAGCATTGCTACGTCCGTGTGTCGCTGACGTCTCTAATTACATACTATCATGACCGACTTTACAGTGTCACGATTATTTCGATTATCGTTAAAGTCAACAAGTCCATGTATTACAACAGGCAACGTTCTACAAAGATGTAGCACAGTAACATCATTTATCTACATTCTACTTCAATTTAAAGAGCCATGTTTCAAACAAAGTTATACGAATATTTCAGTGAATTGCATTTTTTTAAGGAATATAGTATTCTGAAGTAAAAATTAAGATGCTTAGACATTATTGATAATGGTACTTATATTATCCGAACGTACCCCCGTAGGACAGGCGATCCGTTTTGTGATGTGACATCTATGTAAGCACAATAAGTAGGTGTATCTGCTTATCAGTAGGTACGTAGAATGGCAAGGGACACGCGCAATGGGGGGCGGTAGCGGTGGTTCGTCGGATGTCGGCTCGGATGTCGCGGAATAGTCCATTGTGCGCGCGCTCGCCGCTAGCTCATCGGGTCAAGGTCTCGTTGGCGCCTACCTGACGTCCAGATCACTGCTTACTTTTGTCACCCACTAGCCAATTCATGTAACTAGGGCATAACCAATTAGTACTCGCAACAGTTCACGTCTAACGCCGAATACACCTATTACGATGCAAATTGTATAAAAGGTAGTGACAGTTTACTCGACCATAATGGTTGAAAATGATGAAAAGAATTAATTTAACAAATATTTTACATCCTGGATATCGTCAACGAGTTTTTATAAACTCGTTGACGATATCCAGACATATTGCATCAAAAATATACGATATTCAGTCAAATAATGTAAGCTCGTTCGTCTGATGGTCCCTGAAAATTTGTATAAGTACATGTAAACGCGCGCACCGAGCGAGATGTGAGGCTCAGTTTAGGTGTGAAGGTCAATGACCGATAAGGTTTGCGCCACGCCGACCTCTCTTTTTCCCCTCACCTCGAGCACTATCGCCAACCGACCTAACAACAAAAATGTGGTGCCAAATACCTAGTAGTAGAGTCAACCAACTGTAGGTAACGAGCTAGTTGATCACTTTGGCAACTGATAAACGTTTCATTTGGACAAGCCATCCGTCTGGGTCTGGCAAACAGTATGAGAGTAGGCGACATCGCCGACACACAGCTTGTGAGTTTTTCTTAAGCGGCATATGCTAATTGGAACAACGTAGATTTAAATGTATGTAGGTAGAAATGTTATTTTATAACGCTATTATTCTATTGTTTATATTTTATAAACCATTTTCATATTACATTATACATTTTGTTTAAATTTGTCGTTGGATAAATAGTTTTACTCGAATTTCTCGTGAAATATTCCCTAATTAATATTGATTCAATGGTAGGTACATAACTAAATAAATATATAATAACCATCTTCAATTATTTAGATGCCTGTATGAAGCAAAAATTTTTTCGATTAACCAGAAATTCTTTTTCTAAGACATATTTTATTATTATTATGTATTAAGTACGAACCAAAAATGGTCATTGAGGTTTGGGTTTAAATGTACATATAAATTGATAATGGGAATAGAAATATTTTGAACAGAAATATAAATCGAGAAACAACGGTATTAATGAATGGAAACCGGTAAATCGAACGTGTCTTAAGTTATTTACTAAATTTAGCCATGATAAAGTATCGTTATAATGTTTTGGCTGATCGCTAGTGCAGGGGGGGGGGGAGGGGAAGGAGCGAAGGGTCCCCCACTATCGACGCGGGCGCAAGGTGCACCTTATCGCACCATTGTTCGTGCCGACAGATTTATAACTTCCTTTTGCCCTCAATAAGGGCCCGTGACCTGAGTGTACACCTTCTACACCTAAATAACACAAATATCTACACCAAATGTTTACTATTTGTTATTTTTGGCTCACCTATAACTGTTTCGAATCCAGACTAAGTAGTAATTGAAATTAGGTATAGGGTACATGTATGTTTGAAAACTATCGTGTGTAATGAATTTGATGATTACGGTGCCGTTTTAGTTTACGTACGTACGTTATTTATGATTTTATTATATAAGTAGCTCAGTATTTCAGACTCTCGCAATGTCGTTTTGTGAGACTTACTGCTTCATTGTGTTACCCCACAACTGAACCGTCATTCAGCAGATGTCCTACCCAGTCCCATTTTACATACGTCGCCGTTTGGGATCGCAATATTATTATTTTTTTTTTAAATATTATAATTTTTAAGAAATCTGAGAAACTTAATGCATAATACCCAACACTATTACTCACATTAACTAATAGGATTAGTCCTGCTTGAATAATAAGCCTGCTACCAAAAAATTAAATAATAAACCAGATTGATAAGTTTTATATCTGTACATACCAAAATTAGTGGAATCCTCCAATGTTTGCCAACTGAAAGCCACAAAACATTTTCTCTGAACACAGGAGCGGCGCGGTGAGGTGCGGTGCCCTGCTCAGTGATGGTAAGACGCGCGTTGCCGGATGAGAAGAGTCGACCCCCTACCGCCAAACATTACTGAAAAGGCAACAAGTAACAAATTAAAATACATAAAACACACAATAAACAATACAAAATCGATCAATGTATTTATTTCTTTATATTTGTATTTATTTGTACATATTTTCCCATCAGTGGCTAAGACAATCTGTGAGAAATCCCATTTGGTGCCATTCCAACTGTTCTACCCTGACGGAAAATAGTGAGTCTATGCTGTGTGAAAAAGTAAATAAGTATGTAGATTCTCGCTAATTACCTTCCTTTGAGTAGGTAGGTGTTCTTTGTAATTAAGATTGGCTAATAGAACATGTTGTCTAACTAGTCTTTATAGGTGGATTATTAAGGTAGTAAATAATAGTATATTACAAGAATTAATTAGTAAGTTTCGATAACTTAATAATAATAAAATATTTCTATTTAATATGTAATAATCTATAAATAATATATCTTTAAATTATGGCATAGTAAATAAGTTTTCTTACATCTTATGTTACAAAAGCGTCTCGAGCATAAAGCTTTACTCTTCTTGGCCCTAACAGTCTTGATCCGCTACACCATACACATTATAGATATTTACAATATCATAATAAAGGCGATGACATTATTTACACTGTAAATTTTTTGTCTAATGAAATACTTGGGCCGTTAAGATCTTATTTCAAAGTGGCTGTCTTGAGTTTTATTGCCAATTTAATTTATATGTTTATTATCGATAGTTAAAAGCGAAAAAATGATTTCTATGAATACGTTAAGACGTCACAAATAGTGACATTGGTGATGTCATGTAGACGATCGGCACTCGGTCGGTTGGTATGCGGTGTGCCGGCACATAACGGTGCGCGCGACGTTTGAGGTGCGTTCCCAGGCTCAGCGCGCCGCGCCGCCGCCGCCCCGCGCCCGCGCCGCGCCGCGCCGCCCCGCGTCCGCACCCGCGCCCGCGCCCGCGCCCGCGCCGATCGATGCCCTGAGATAAGCCCCATTCTATACGAAACCCAATAAGCCATTTCCTTGAAACTCTCACAGGAGAACCGCGCCCGTGAAAAAAATGACCAAAACCATACAAAAAAGGCCGTGAATAAGGCGGGAGCGCAAAATAAGAATGGCCCCAGTTCTGGGAAGGCTCGGCGCCGGTGCAGACTTTACATCCTTTACAATAATGATCGTTTTTTTTCAAGCGACCCTTAATGGCTTATCGTTAGGCTGAGAAACTTCAACGTCGACAATCGGTTCGGGACTCTATACTCTATAGTGTCGATTGTAAGGTGACGGAAGCGTTAATCGTAACGAATACTATCATGAATGACGGAACGGCCGTAGTTATAACTGCGGATACAACAATGACTGACCAATTTAGTAAAGCGACATTTGCATATCGCACTCGGATTCGTCCTACACACTGTCGCGACGTGTGTTGCAATTCATGTGAATGTTTAATGAAGTGTTTTATGGTCTTCATCCATTTCTAGAGAGGTGTAGTATCGCGGCTCGCAGGGTACGTCTCTCGGTGGGAGGAAGTGTGACGAAGGAAACGCTTATGAAATGTGCGCCCACACCGCTCGCACTACGCCGGAAGCGGAGGCGCAGTTTGGTGGTTTGTAGGCGTCATGATCGTGACAGATATCTATGGCTGACACATCTATACTGCTAGTGTGTACCAATGCGCATGCACATGTAAGCATGTACTGGAACAATATAATCGACACATGATAAAATGAGAGCAAAGGTTAGAGGACCGAAGGGCGTGTAGTGGATGATATGCATGTCGAGCCGACTACGTCACTGTGAGATGCTGTGAGTCAGACGTGGATGAGGGCACACGTGCTGTTTACGTCATCAACACCTGACTCATCACGTAGGTAGCTACCTACTCTTGAAAAATCAACGGGTTGCAAATTCAAGAAACATTAATGATTATCACCAAAATATTTGTCATGGTATCAATGAAGGGGGGAGTTATTATTCAAAAAAGTTGGAATAAGATAAAATAAGTGATGATCCATGGAATTAGTTGTACTACACCTAAATTTGAATAATTTAATACAGTAATATATAATTGCAAGTATGTATTCTAATTAAACTATCATGTTGGTGTACATATCTACATTACATTGAACAACGAAACAGTAATCAATCTCGTTCTATTTAAATTTCCCATTATATTTGAATTTAAACAGTCACCATGGAAGAATTACTAAACATACACCCAGTCAATAAATGTTATGGAATGCGGAGTGAAGTTAGGTGAAGTAAATCATCTAAATAAGCACAATGAGGGTAGGGTGGAGCAAGTGCCGGAGGGCAATGAACAGCCGGGGGTTAAGCAAACCTAGAGAAGTGCGGTGATAGTGTGTGAGGGAGAAGTCCGACCAGACGTCATGCTCTGGTGACGTACGTGTCCTGCCGACAACGTGCTGCGCTGCCGGCATAACTAGATATCCCATTGTTTTAATTTATTAACAAGTACCTACATAACATAAGAAAGGAATGCGCTTAAAAACATTTCTTTTAATTTCTTGCCTCGGAAAACTCTAAGAAGCGGAAGTACCAATTAAAATAGTAAAATTATTATTGAAATACCAACATAAAATTTATTTCAGGTATTTTGTTGCAAATGCCCTCTAAAAATACAGTATTATTAATGCAAAGCAGATAATATCATAAAGTACCCGCTATTTATTTAAAAGCAGAATTTCTAAGGAATATTTTGTTTCTTGACGAAAAGTTCAGTTGATGATTCGCACATTGATTTATACTATATATACATCTGAAAGTAGGTACGGTAGGAATTTTCTCTGATTAATATAAAATTCAAATTCTAGAAACTCGACAAAAATTGAAGTAGAAGTAAAATTAAATAACAATTAGGTGCAGGAAATAAAAAGCAAATATAGATTCCAATCTTACGCTACTGGGTGTAACACTCCATTGATATAGATGAAAATCACTATTTAAATTCACTCGATATGCACTACATTTCACAGTTGAATTTGTTATAACGGATGAACGGGCACTTGTTTTCAGCACATCGCACGAAGTCCGGCCTCAACTAGCGGCGTTCACTAAACAACGTGATAATACAAAAAGAAGTCAGAGGTTACGATGTTATCGAGGGAGACATGAATATTCGAAGACGCGAGGGTCACGAGTGAACGGTCGGTGTAGCATCGTGCCGCGGCGTGAATGGAACGACCGACATTTTATGAATCGAGAGCCGTCGCCCATTGACCTGAGCGCGAGTGGCGGCGGCGGCGGCGGCGGCGGCGACGGCGACGGCGACGCGGACGGTGCGCGGTGCGCGCGCGCAGCACCATCGCCGCGGGGCCCGCAGCTCGGGCCTGCCGCCGCCGGCCGAGCGCGCGCCGGTTCCGGCCCCGGCGGAAGTGACGTTCCGACCGAACATGGCGGCGCGCGCGCAGGAAGTGCGCAGCTTACCTATCGGGACGTCTCCGCCATCGGCGGCCTGCACCCGACACCCGCCGCCGCCGCCGCCGCCACCGCCACCGCCGCCGCCGCACCGACGCCGGCGCCCGTGCCCGCGCCCGCAACATGCAGCATACACTAGCCCGCATGTGCCGATACCGATATCCGCAAAATTGCGCGCGATCACTGCCTTGCGAATAAATTATTTGTGCTGTTATCTAAAAATATTCGTGTGCGACGCAGAGCAGTCCGCAGCCCGAGCCGACACAGAGTTGCACACGCGAACCGCTTCCCCGCTGCGGGGAGACTGATGAGGGCAGGCCGCGCCGGCGCCGGCGGAGGCTCCGACGCACGCTCACACTGCCGGCCGTCTCTCTCGACGGGCGCAGTACAGCGTCGGTGCGAGCGGGACCACAACTCCTCATTATCACAGCGCCGACTCGTGAACACCAATAGACCGAGGAGTAGGGACAAATATTCGACCTTCACTTTACGACGCACACGAGCGCGCACGCTGATCGCGTCGCGACGAGCACCACACATGCGCGCACTGGCTCGCGAATTGTTCGCGGCGGCCGCGGCCACCGGCTGCTGCCGCCTCTGTACTACATTTGTCAATTTTTCCAGAAAAATGACATGCATCGTCACCGTGAACGAGGCGCGCCCGCCTGCCACGTGGCCCGAGTGGCCGACCACCGCACCACGAGGCTCCTCACTAGCCACTACCTGAGCCACGGCCACGTCCCACGTCCCACACTACTCACATTACATACTTCTACAATATTTTAAATTGTTCATACTCCGAATGTGTGTAAAGGATTTAAATCAACTATCATCAAATCCTCAATATTATACTAAGTAGGTTATCAAAAATGCGTATTGTGGTGTAACTCATTATAAAAGTGTTTAAAAAACCAACTATTATATCCTGCTTCATTAATAAACAGTCTCAACTATATTTCCAAATGGATAAATCTAACAACATAAAATCTAAAAACAAAATAATTATAATTAATTTTCAATGTTTTCTTTAGCTAAAGTAAGCTCATTATTATATCTTCAAACAACAGGTGTACTTTCCTTTAAACGCTTAAAATCCTAAAGAAAATTAGTAAATACTTTAACTTGTATAGTGGATGGATGAAGATCACCAATAAAGTTAATTATAAAAATAGAATGATTTAAAAGTATAAATTTTACTCTAGATAGAAAAGTAATCTACCTACACTACATCTACCTTCATGCAGAATAAGCAATCTACCTACCTTATTCAATTATATTATTTCATTCATTTATCTGAAATTAATTGAAATATGATTTTATACCAAATATTGTAATAAGGACAATTATTACACGGTATAAGTAGTAAACTATACAATGAACTTTATAAAATGACCAATTTATCTAAGTTAAACTTAAAATTTGTATTTGTAAAAATAATACTAGGCTTCAGTATATAGTATATACCTAAATAAGTATCATATTTAGACAACGTTTATGTTTATAATTTACTAGGTATATCATATCATAACTGCTGTCATTTATGACATAAAATTGAAGCCAATTCAAACCAATTCTCTCTTGGTTTGAATTATACCATCAAACCAACAAATACCAACAAATCTATTTAACTAACTAATTTAAATTAATTAACATCACTATAATAGGTATAGATTCGTACTCTATTAAACTAGACCTAATATCTTAATTACTAGATAAATATTTCAAATTGATAAGGATTATAACTTATGAACATTAAAAACTTAAGTTTAAATGAAAAAAAAAATGTAATAAATAACCATACCCACTAATATTTTTAATCTATCATATATAAATTATGTTAGCATTAACTTAATTAAAGATAGTGCTAAAAGCAAAAAAGCATGTTCGGGTATTGGTTGTATTGGCACTAGGTATCACACATTCAAATTAGCCTCATCGACCCAAGTAAAAAAATAATTTTGAGTCCAAAAAAACATTTTGCGAAGGTAATTAAAAATTACTTCAATAAACAAAGAAGGATAAATCTTTCCCTAGGAGAAAACAAAATGTATGTACCTAGCTAAATTAAAAATAAACCCATGAAAAACATAAATAGCCAACCAAAAGTAATCAATTTCGAACAAACCTTGCAAACATATCTCTAATATAAAAAAACTATTGATATATTTTAAAAATTCATGAATGATAATCCTTAAATACCATTAGTCGAATATGCTTAAAACCTTTTTTATAATTTTATTTGCTCTATTATTAAATAATAAGGGAATTATTGGCATCAGCAGGTGTTGGCAAATGTGTTATACTAGGGCACCACAAAATGCTCTTAAATTGATGAAATTATTTTAAACTGTTGAGTTTTTTGGTAATTTCTAATAGGCGCTGAGTTGTACAGAGGGTAGATGCGTAAAAAGTACGCAGGAAGTGCGTGCCAGTGTTGCCATGCGCAGCGGTAAATGTGCGCGTGAGCTAGTACGGCGCGCGCTCACTGGCGCTCCAACTCCGCTTACCTACCTTACTTACATATTAAACTACATTTAATGCATTTTTATAATTTCAAAGTTTAATGTACCTATTTAATAACATATAATTTATATATATTTTTTACAAATGAATTAATAATTTGTATTATTTTACTTTTTCTCTCTTTCAGTAAGTACCTACCTACGTCAAAGTTATAAAATATATGAGGATTCAATTATTTTCATATACGAAATGTTATAGCGGTAATAATTTTATTTGCCCGAGTTAATTCTAAAAGTACTTTATACCTACCTTCAAATTAAACGTTTTTAATTAGCATAGAAATCATGCACCTATCAACATCAAATTGGATGTCTCTTCAACATTATTCTAGAAATTAAAATAAAAAAATATATTTAAAGCAAGTATCAAAAATATGAATGATGGTTTTATGGGCCAAATGTGTCTAAAAGTGGGGCGTGAAAATCGCGTTGGAATCCGGTGTCTTGTTATCAGCACGTAGGGCTGTGCCTATCTAATCTTGGTCTTCCACTTAAACTCCTAAAGATAAAAAGTTACCTACTTCTTTTCCAAAATAAAATTTGACGCAACTTGGTGGCGTACACAAACACAATTGTTTTTATATTAAAAATGTTCTTTTATTAATTATAAAAAATTATATACGACTAGTAGGTAAAGCATTTGATCCAGATCCAGATCTTGATACAATACATATATCTACCTATCTACACATTCTAGTTACGAAAATATTGTTTATTTTGGGATTCACAAAAATACATTTGCAGTTTCAAATAGGTAGGCAGTTACCTAATTTTGACGTTTGAAATTTATTAAAAATTAAGAACCAAAGGGCAAATGAACCATTTAACGAAAAAAATATACGAATTAATTAGGTAGACATGATATAAACCTATGGTGTCGCTTGAAGCTCGCGCGGCTCAATCACTGCGCTCACTCGGCTCGCACATGGTGACTCTTCCTAAGAGATACATAAGTATATACAGATCTTAATGGCTGTATTTAATAAATGCTCGCAGAATGGCAATTTAGGTATAATAACTAGTGAATTTATGGTAATCATGAAACAATATAAATTCAAAACTATTTCTTTAAGTCATTGTGCTACTCACACACCTACACGTAGTTGAGTGTAAGTAATCTTACTGCTTAAGGCTCTTATGTATAAGCAGGTTACTACAAAACTATTAAATGTGTGGTCTGTTAATAGATAAGTGATTACTCAAATTATCATAATATAATATTACATTTATACCAAATTGTTTGTAATTATTGAAAATTCCGAATATCCTCCGTAATTGGTAAAAAAAATCTATTGTGAACTGGCAACATTATTCCGTTTTAGCTAATCTTACTGGTTCTTTATTTTGACGTATGTTTATTGCGTACTACCTACATAGTAAATTAGGGAGGTACTTACTACTTAGTACATTGCATTTGAGTTTCCCTCAGTTCTCAAAGATCTAATCCTATCCTGAGATATAAAGCAGGTAGGTACCAATCTGACATTATTCTAACGTTATTCAAATCCTTTACTAATTAGTTCATATCAGCTTAATTACTAAAAAGTATAAAGAATACAGTTAGACAGAAACGCAATCACATAAATATAATTTTTATACCCCCTTTTTGTCAAAGTCTGTTAACTAACAAGCCATTTTAAATATTATTTAAATAATATCCGGTACGATACTCAAAACAATTGTGGTTACAATACAATAAATGTTTTAACATGCTTCAATTGTATAAATTTCTAGACCCTAAAAAATATTGAGCTAGTTTAATACCAATTCCGCATCTAAAGTCCCATACGTGCTTCTTTATCCGAAAAGTGGTTAAGTCCTCTTTCGTTGAAGTTTGCCAGGCAACTTTCAAGAGCTTTTTATGGCTCTGACTGCATAATGGTGGAGTATCTAGAAGGAGGGAAGCGGGAGTAGTAGGTAGCGGCACGACGCGCGACGCCGTCGAAGCTGGCAGGGCGGCGCGGAGCGGCTGCGGGCGAGCGGCGGCGTGGCGGCGTGCTGCACTCGTCTTCTCTCAGGCGTGACGTCCGGCCGGGGTCAGCGAACGCAGGGCCGATCACTTTCTTGTACCCAACACAAACGACCCTCTGAGATGTCATTCACGTGATCTATAAAGTCCTTCCCGAAGTGTCAGTTGTAGGCAACTCAATGCCGTCGTCCGCCACTATATATGTATACCGTTATCGCGTACTTAGGGTAGGTTACTCAAGATGCGAAGCCCTAAGCAACTCGTAACTTCGTTTACCACATAAAAAACATGAAAAAAATATTTTAACTTATTTCACTAACACCATCACTGGTTTTACAACACGTCACAAAGGGAATGAATAATTATAAGGAATATTGTCTCGTTAAAAAATAATTATTGTACGATATAATCACGTCTCAGGCGCAGGCGCAACCATCAGCGCTAACAGATTAATCGCAGCAATGTATCACACGTGCAGTCCGCGCTAGCGGCCCTTCTATTTGTAAACCGGCGCCGAGGGCCGCACATTCCTAGCATGCCTCGTGCCCTGCGCTCCGCTACCCGAGCGCTCTCCTCCACGCATCTATGACTACCCAACACCGACCTCGGCATACAATACCAACTTGCATCTGATGCATCGACTCGTTACTAGTTACGGACTAAGCGATGTATCGTGTCCTCTGCGATTTTTACATTATGTCATGCGGGCGCTCGGTGCTCGACCCTCTACTCTTACATTATATAACTGTAACTGTCAAACGCTCGATATTGTTGAGAAGATCACGTCAAATTCCTTAACCGTATACGGAGATGTAAATGGATTTCAACGAAGGGTTTAATGCTTTTTAAATAGTGCTGGGCTCGTATTGAAGGTATAATTGGAGAGCATTCGAAATAAATGAATTAATGCGGTGTTGTGTCTATCATTTACCTATATATATATTTTTTTTATGCCACAAAGGTGGCAAACAGGCATACAGTCCGCCTGATGGGAAGCGGTAGATATCTATATATCATAGATACAAAAAAAAAGTTTTTCCATCTATAACCTGATAAATTCAGTTTTTTCATGTGTTTCCTATATTGTTAGCGTCCATAAAGTACCTAATCTGTGCAAAATAATAATAATGATAATAAATTTTATTTATCAAAATAATGTACAAAAAACACAAAATTTTACAATTTACATAGTGACGTCTGTCTCTAGCTAGGTCGTACGTAAGTAATTGTTGCTAAATTACAAAAGGTGTTTAAATTAAACCTTTGATATCCAAGGTAAGAATGAACTTGAATTAAGGATACCAGAATGAGCACTAACGGTAAAATCTGTTCTAAATTGAGCTAGGTAGGTAGATACTGTATTTACGCGTCAAACTTTACATACACAGGGTGGAAATTTGAAATGGATCACCTAGAATATAGCTGTACCTAAATCGCTGTGGTCCATTTCGAAACTACCCAGTAGATACTTATTACATGTCTTAGATAATGTAACTTAAGGATTTATCGTTCCAGAAACATTGTTATTTTAGAGCTAGTTATTAATAGTTTCTTCAAAACCTCTACTAACTACGCATATTGCAACAGCCTTCTTGACATCTCGCACCTCTGTGTGTCAGAGTTTCGTAGCAATATTTAAAGCCACACACATATGGATGCCACTGCACTAATCAATGTCAATGTGGTCAATCTGTAGATTCATTTGGTCAGTCATGTGGACGGGTGGTAAAATGTAACGTAATTTGTTAACAGGGAATTTGCCTTTCGTTTGAGATGGTCTCGTACCTCTGTTTTGATTGTAACTGGACAATGCGCTGATCATCACTCTAAGAGTCTTAATCGGTGCATACACAGCCACCTTTACTTATTATATTGAACTCTTGGTAGGCAGGTAGTAAATAATTTCTACAGGTGATGAACAATTGATAGGATAGGTGCTATACTTTAGTTAATATTGACAATTCGTAGGAAACACAAATAAACGTAGGTATCTGTAACCTAAATAAAGTTAAATAGTTACTATTGATAATGAGATGTACCAAAGTACAGTCCTTGCATTCCAATGAATAGTGAACGAGCGTAAGCGCCGCAACGCGCCGCCCCGCCCGCGCCCCCCGCCGGCCCGGCCCGGGGACCATAGCGGGCGGAGGGAAATACGTACGCATGCCTGCGCGTGCGCTCGCGCCAGCCTGCGACAAACAGCCGCTACAACAATTCTAACAGGTGTCCACTTTAGACAAACTTCGGGTTAAGTTAATAACGATTTAATAATATATTTTCTGTAGGTACGTAAGTAGGATGCATTTTATATTCATGTAAGTGTAATCGATATGCAGCTTACCAAAACACGTAAGACAGAAGTGTGTATTTGTCTATACTAATATTATAAAGAGGAAAGATTTGTTTGTTTGTTTGTTTGTAATGAATAGGCACTGAAACTACTGGACCGATTTCAAAAATTCTTTCACCTTTGGAAAACTACATTATCCCCGAGTAACATAGGCTATATTTTATCCCTGTATTCCCACGGGAACGGGAACTACGCGGGTAAAACCGCGGGGAGGCAGCTAGTATGAAATAATCTGCAGTCAATTTGGCGTTAGAATTTTACTCAAAGCAGGTTATTTAACTTTTTTTAACTACAAGCCTATTTAATAAGTTAATTTAATTGTAGGGTAACGTAATAAGGATTAAAGTAACAAAACATGTACCTACCTACACAAAAATAAAAAATCTAGAGCAAAAATAAAGATAAGCTATTTGATAAACCTAACTTGTGAATGAGTTTAAACGCCATGTACGGAGTAAAGCGGATGTTTATTTATAGTTAGGTACTGCTACAACGACTACAATTCTTGAATCACCCGGATGCAAATGCAAACTGCCATCTAATCTTACGCTACATCAAATATTTCTTGGAATCGATGAAAGAATTTGTACAATTTCCGAATCATAATACATATTTTATTTTTATGAATCACAAAAATGTTGCGATTTCATTTACTCATTAAGATGTTGATTGACTAACCCAAATATAGTCAATCAGTAACCACCAAGCGACTAGCGAGCGACCGACGCGGCGACGACTAGCGGCGGCCGTCTATTGATGAAGTGCCTAGCGCTTGCTGGAATGTTGATGGTTTGTGGTGCAGTGTCGCAAATGACTCACAGCGATGTTTAAAACTGCGGTAGATATTAAGAACATGTTCTTAGGAATGCGGATGCTTCCAAGAATCTGCAGCTTTGTGATCATTGATAGGCTCCATCCCAACATGTCATGTTAAATGACACTCATTTGTTTTGTTCTTTTGCTTTTTTTGTTTCCTTTCGCTACAAAGGTACATCTACTCTCAATTTGTCACAATTGTTTTTACAAAGATTCCATTCACATCCATAACGAATAATATTTTTTATAAAGAATTCTCGCTCATATCTTAGAATTTAGATTAATAAACATATTACGATAGGTACATATAGTACGATGTATATAGTACGAAACATACCCGTAAGTAAAAAAAGTTGACCGATTGTTATAGTGAGATAAGTGCAGAAGATACACAGATGACGTCTTGTATTTATATACTGACTAGCTGCCTCCGCGCGGTTTTACCCGCGTAGTTCCCGTTCCCGTGGGAATACAGTGATAAAATATAGTCTATGTTACTCGGGGATAATGTAGCTTTCCAAAGGTGAAAGAATTTTTGAAATCGGTCCAGTAGTTTCGGAGCCTATTCATTACAAACAAACAAACAAATCTTTCCTCTTTATAATATTAGTATAGAAGTATAGATTTCACTGTCAGGTAAGGTTTTAACCAAAGAAGTGTCATTTTTTAAATCTAAGTAGGTAAATACAGTTTGAGTTACGTTCCATTACAAGAAGAAGGGATGTGTGACAAAATATAGTGCTGTTATCAATTTATCCCCCAGTTTCCTTCGGTCGTAAATAAAAGCTAGTAAGTAAGTAAGTAATGGGTTCGTCGTCCTCCCGTTACTCGCCCAAGTGGTTTACATTTATTTATCTCAAGTAATATCTATCAATGAAGATAGTTCTCGCGGCATGCACATACATGCGCCGGGAGTCGGGAGTCGGGGCAGTAACTTGATGTATAGCTAGTTAGTTTAGTTAGCAGCTTGCTTGTGTTGTGTAGTGCTGGCTGTGCATGGTGCATGAGACGAGTGAGGGGCGGACGCGGGCGCGGGTAGATGCGCCGTAGTGGCGCGTGCGGCGCGGGCGTGCGCAAGCCAGGCAGGTGCGCCAGCGCAGCCGGCAGGCAGCCTTGTTAGAGCGCGCGAGAATTCTCCACCCGTTGTAATTACCGCTTCTTTAGGGTTCCGCTCCGCATATGATTCTAATCTTTATGTAGTCTTGGCTAAAAACTCCGTTGCACATAAAATTTATCATGAAATAATCATGCTATCCATATAATATTGTTATATATATGTACTTAGTTAAAGTTGATAAATAAGATTTAGATCAACGATTGCCTCAGTTCCTCCAGTGTTGAGAGTATGTCCGGAATTTGAATTTATTTCAGGATAGAGTAACCCGATTGGTCTTCGTAAACAGAAACTCTATAGCACACGACTAACTTGCATAAATCATACTAAGTATCTATTGTTTTGCAGGAACCTACTGCGGTATCAATATGTTCTAGCAGTTACAAAAGGGTATGATATAAGTGCAGTAATATATAATTGGTCAAGTTAATTTACCTTAAGAAGTTTAAAATCGTTGTCATTAAAAATATCGATTCACCGTAATACGTTGAGGCAATCCATGCGAATAATGAATATCAAGCTAATTCCTAGCATGGTCTTTGCAATCTGCATCGGCTAGCACTCATATTCAATGCACGTGAAACTGAAAATAATTAGGAGCAAATCTATATTAGGTAATATTATTAATGGGAAAGTAACTCTGTCTGTCTCGCATTCACGGTAAAACTACCGATTTAAATGAAATTTGGTAAACAGATATTCTAGAGCCTGAGATAGGGCATAGGCTACTTTTCCGGGAAAATGGAAGATCTGCCGGGTACGCGGGTGAAACCGCGAGTAGCCGTTAGTACCTAATATATATGTAATAATTTGTGTGTTTAATGTCTTTTCTGTAAGTCTCAAGAGGTAAATTCTATTCGTTACGAGTCTAATTGTAAAGAACGTTAGAGTTTCTGTTGATGAGTCAGTAATTGATCATGATGATGACCGACAATCGTTGATGAAGGAATTATAAGTACCTACCTACTGGGGGACAATTTCTGGAAATAAATCTTAAACATTTAAATCATTATAAAAAATATCTAAGTGTTCACTAATACTGTACACTAACACGGTACCAGCATGTTTCTTGAATTGGGTATAAAGATTTGAGCAAAAAATTATATTATTGTTCCATTTATTTTTAGTGTTTTACCTATAGGAACATATACAAAGTCCCTTGTAGGTATATATAGCAGCTAATTCCCGGAACATAATAAATATTTCTCTTTTCATAGGTAAGACCTACAGCAACTTGTGCTAGGTTTATCTAATCTTAGCTTTGACTTGCTAAGGGTGGCGATGGAGCCGTAAATGGCGTCTAGGAATTAGCTCATGTTTATGTAGTGTCATGTAAATTCTACCGGTATTTATATTAACAACAGTGAATCTAAGTTGTTTCTTAAGGATTTATAAAAGTAACTCTTACAGCGTTAAACTCAAGGTCTGTTTTCATATACATATTTATAATTTCTTAATACCTGCATAAATATGCAGTTGACGCCTATCTGAATGTTGAAGTTGCATAAGTCTAATCATTTTAGTAATTTACAAAAGTAGCGTTACCGTCTAATTTAATTAACATTGTCGTTCTCTTATTTCATTGATAATTTTAACTAGAGAATAACCAGAATTTTACATCTAAAGTACTCAATTATGTATATATCCTCATGCACAAAGAATATTGAGTTGGACGCGCCGCCGCCGCAGCGCAGCAGGGCATTAAATCGATTGATAAACCTAAGTCGACTCGGACACGACTAAAGTGGAACAGGGTTTGTCAACATGGACTGTCAGCTGGCCCCGACGATAGCGCTTATCGCCTGCGGGACATAGTCCACTCATTCACAAGCCTGTCCATTCATGCGCCCGCTCCCACCGTAATCCACGATCCAATATAGTCCTTAAGACATTTGACCAAAGTTCATATTGGATCGTCGGCTTACTGGGGGCGGCGGGGCGAGGGGTAATGTAGATCGAGGATATCGCGGGGTCAGCGCGGATTGCAGGCGCCCGATAAACGTCGATGGCGTCCAACTACTCGACTAACAACTACAATACACCACTATCTACGAAATGTATTTAAACTAATCATATTATATTATAGCTTTTAACAAGAATACTTGATGAAATTAACCCATGACAAATAAAAAGTTGAACTGTCCCATTCAGTTATTGCGTGCCAGTAAACATGATAAGGAGCAAGTAGGTGTCGAAAGCGGCAGCAGTTGTTTTATCACTCATGTTTCTTCTTACCACACTTAATTATAAAATAGACTATACAATTGCTGGGCAATGTTTCTATACCTTGTTCGGTGTAGTGTTAATTGGTTTGGTGTAGCAATTTTCGCATTCATCATTCTAAAAGAACCTAGGACCTTAAATTGCGATGGTTTTACTAATGTCCCGAAAACATAAGGAAAATCTATTTGTCATAGAAAATATAACGATCTACCTTATCCTCGGAGTAGTCATGAGTAATCAATACTATATGTGTAGGTAAGTGATAAGTTAGAGTTAGCTAGAATCCATAAAAGTACTTACATTCTGAGTAAGTAACTGGTTCGAACAGATACCACTCCGAATTACCATTGCACTGGGATTACTCATTTCGTTGTAATTTAATTAATATGCTACATTGATTCATCGATACATAAAATCATGACACATAGTATATGAAAATTACTTCCGGTTAAGTATTCCCTATAGACTATTAACTTTACAATGACTCACACAAACAAAATGTAGTAATGCGACAATTTGTACATATCCATAAATCAGAACATATTTAATCACTTTTAGTAGCCTGCCTGATTCCTGAGTCTCCCAACTCACGACACACTAGAAATGAGTTGGGGTGGAATTGGAATATGGATTCTTTGACGAACAATCACCGTTGGTATGTTATTGCACAATGTTATTATTAATTCATTGGTATGATGCGTCATATACATCGCAGGATATTCAAAACAACTAGGATTAAACTTTTTACTGTATACATTTAGGTAACCATCAGAGGGATGGTAAATGATACTGATGAAGAAAATGCAATACCAAGAAGAGGCAACTTAAATGTACGAAACACCATTGGCTTTATTTAATAAATAATTTCTGTTGCTGCGCTCGATTTATATTTACTTTTTTTTTCAGATAGCTTCTACACCCATACTTACGTGGACCGTTTCCGTGACCGTGGAGGTTGCTCAATCGAGGGTAGGTTTGAATCATTAACATGAATTTAAATCTGAAACCTGCAAAATAAGATCGCTACGGTTCCTCATGGTAATATCCTTTCCCTAACATAATCAAGGGTTTATACCAAAATATTAGACTGAGCTATCATCGCGTTAAGTTACAGACGTCAGTTATCTGTGCTCGCGCTCACAAACTACAGCCTTCTACATACTTGATTCACATGTCTTTATCAATGAAATGTAAACTAAATTCACTGGTATATAAGATTGAAAATGCATTGTCTCTCGTGATGGTTATCAGTGCGTACTAAGCGCATTATCAGTTTATTGTTTTGATCTGCAGCGCCCGCCAGCGCGCCGCGGCGTAATATCATGCACAACAAAAATATACTTATAGATACTAATAAGAGCTGGTGTAAGAAGTACAATAACTTTGTATGAATGATGATGTTGAATTAGCGTATCGCATAACTGAAATGGATTTCAGTAAAAGCCATAATTCTTAATCGGAATTTGCTCTCTCTATAGACATTTCATTTATTAAGCTCCTTCAATACACTATACTTATTTGATTTAAAGAGGTAGATACCTTTGCTGGCATCCTATCCTATAAATATTAGTAGTTTTTATTTCAAAGTGATGTTATTTTTCTCTTCATATAGGAATTATCTTGATCTAGGCCCACAGGTCTAGACAAAATGTATGTTGTCAAGAGAGTATGAGAGTTTTAACAACTAAAAGATAAAAGGTAGCCTCATGACATGACAAAACGGAAATTATACATACATTAAGTCTGTGGATACTCATTTAGTTTAATAAAAAACTATCAATAGAATAAAGTTGCAGAATTAATTGAATTATAGTCGAGAGCCAAAACGACTATCGGTTCAAATTGCACCAATTCAATTTAAATCCTAAACATATACAACAGTGCTTATTTTCGATCGACATAATTTGTTCAACGGGTATCACGAATGTTATTATCCCTAAGCTCCTGAATGTGTCGATTTCTTGACTTAGAAGCGGTACGATTGTTACTCGAAAGAGACAACACGTGACTGACAGTATAGCATTGAGAGTGATTGTGAGACTTGAGGATAAGGTCTACACCTATTGTTAGTCGACGGACTAGACATATAAGTACTTATAGGATATTCGAGATTGTGCAAAGTAAGGTAAGTTGCCAATTAAGTTTATGAGACTGATGAACAACGTATGCGCAAGAAATAGTGCAAAAAAATGAATGGGCTTTCCTTGAATTCGAATATTAGATAGTACCTAAATGGTTTCATAAAATTGTTCTGGGTACATCATATAGAATACTTTTTATTCTACAAAATAAAAAGAAGCAGTAGGAACGCGGGTAAGAATACTTGGAAACGGAAATACATTAAAAATAAAACGTTCCTTCTACTAGTAACATGTTAGTCAGCGTTTGTATATTTGGACAGATAATTTTAGTTATTGGCACATGCTGATCTTTTGTCCCATTCAAGTTGGAATGATATTCTGATAATGGCAACTACCCGTTGACCTGACTAAAAGACTTTCATTCATGAAATGAGCACTTCATTCATCGCGCGTTACACTGGGGAAGGGGGGGCTTATCGATAAGCCAAATAACAAAATCCGTCGATTATGGGACGTCACAGGCGCCATCGCAGAAATGCTAACGAGTTATCAATGTAAACGGTTTGTTTACACAGTTAACCGTAATCTTATCCGGTGACCTCCTTAGACTCTCCCGTTTCGAAATTGTATCGTCGGTATCGCGTGGTGTCCTTATTACAAGTCGCCGGAAGTGCGCGCTCGACTCGATTCGACGCCGAGCAAACGTTCATTCATGTTCTACGTACGTATTTATTTAGTGGTCGGCCGTACCTACCGCCGCGCTGCGCCGCCGCCCGCGCCACCGCGCCACCGCGCCGCCGCCGGCCACCTCGCTGACTTCCACATAGATAATGCCTTAAGACGTTGACGTTCATTCTTCATTTACATGTATATTTGGCCAAAAAGGTGGCATATGATATCTTTCTAACCTTCCATGAATTCTTTTAAATAACAGATACTCAGGATATTTTGAAAAACAACAAAACTGCTTTTCTTCACCTCCAAAATTGACTAAATCTGACTGAAAATAAGTGATCCATAATTAACCTACATTTATGTTATCGGCAGGAAACATTAGAAAAACGTTGGTATACATTTAAAAAAGCGTTTTTTCCGGGTGAAGGTATTGATGGTTGAGCAAGAGGAAGTAGCCAACAGGAGCAGCTCGGCGCGGGCGCACGCGCAAGCTAATTGCCGGGAATTTCGGAGGTCGCCCGATAACCCTGCGTCTGCGCCGGAAGTCGATAGTGCTTTGATGTGTTGCGATGGCGTCCGTTCCCCTACATTATATACTTTACTAATAAACGGTCATCAGAGGCTATTCGTTGATGTTTCACGTGGGCTTTTATGTCTATTAAAGTATTAAATTACTTACTTAATTAATTTCTCGCGAAGATAGTGCAGATCGAAAAAGTTAAGTTATATAAGTAAATAGTTTATTTGACGTGCATAAGACCGATCAGATAAGTAACTAGATTAAAAAACTCCAGTTGTTTTGAATACGTTATCATTAGCGCAATAAGGGTCCACTGCTGGACTACGAAATAGTCCACGTACGGCCACGTAAAAACCATAAAAAAATAACTAAGATGTCTCTCAAGACTCAGCCTTAAAGACTCCAACTACATACAGAACTACAATATATATGGCCCATACACTGCCACAACATGTTGATCCAACAGCCTGTGCCGAGGGTATTGTCTCTAGCTCTCTCCAGATTTAGGAAAATACGTATGATATCAGGGAAATAATGAATTACAATCAATTATTCTCAGACATACTGATATAAATTGTAAAAAGCGGCTAAGACGAAGTAAATAATAATTTAAAATCTTCACTGACGTAGTGCCTAAGTCGTATGCATACTTATGCAGAAATATATAATAGAGATAGAGCCGCATTGACAAAGGACCGGTCATCTTTTAAGACATCTTTCGTAGAATTTGCCATATTCATTTATGAGAAAAATACTTAATCCGGATATTTTAATTTGTAAATAAATAAATAAAATACATCTATACTAATATTATAAAGCGGTAGAGTTTGTTTGCTTGAACGCGCTAATCTCAGGAACTACTGGTCCGATTTAAAAAATTATTTCAACATCAGATAGTCCATTTATCGAGAAAGGCTATAGGCTATATATCATCACGCTATGACGAATAGGAGCAGAGCACCAATGAAGAATGTCTCAAAATCGGGAGTTATTTTTCCTTTTGTGAGCTTCCGCTGCGTAAACGGTTAAAGTTATCTACGCCAAAAAATGTATGACAGAATTGGTCCCCTTCAAAAGTTCTAAAAAAAAGTCCGCGATATCATACATCTATCTGTTATGGTTGGCTCACTATAACCATTTTTATACGAACCAAAATTGTTCGAAAATTAAGCAATATTTGTGAAGGTGTTTTTATAAAGATGATATTAATCCATATCCAAATAAATACGTTATTCTATCACAAGTATTTAATTCAAAACAAAATTACCATTTACATCATTCGATTTCAATAAATATCTTAGGAGATATCGCAAATTTTAAATTATATCACCGTATAATAATGATCAAGTACTTAGGTACTGCGCGCGCCTTACATGCCGCCTTACAGGCCGGTGTGCAGTCATCTATTCTGTTAGCTCTGTGAGATGCGAGACCATCCTTCTACGTAAACAAAGTCACAGGTTGAAAGTTAGCGTTAGCCCAAAGTATCTATTCCACGCGGACGAAGTCGCAGGCAGAAGCTAGTTACATATATTAAGCTAGATAACGTATATGTAATATTACATTAATTTAAATGAGTAAACAATTGCGGGAAATACCTGGCACATGTTCTATCGATATTTTACATTACGTTGGCATTGTGATTATTCCGCCTTAATAATCTGTAGTGGTTAATGCTTATTCAGACCACATCTATTTTTCCTCGTTTAATAGGGAATTTACAATTTATATTTATTAATATTACAACTTAATACAAATAAGTTTATTGGCTTACAATCTAAATATATATATATATATATATTTTTTTTATACCACAAGGGTGGCAAACAGGCATACGGTCCCACCTGATGGGAAGCGGTTACCGTAGTCTATGGACGCTTGCAACACCAGAGGCGTCACTCACGCGTTGCCGACCCTATAAAAAAGGGAGCAACTATAGAGGCAGTGAAAGGGACAAAGCGCAATGCACTTCTCGTCGAAGGGCCAAACAGGCATCACTCCTGCACACCCCTACGACGCTACTCCATCCCTGGTCCCCCCACTGCCGCTACAGGGTCTCCTCATGGAGCTCTGGCTACCTTACTCACCGCAGGAACACAACACTACATGTAGTGTTATTTGGCTGCGGTCTTCTGTAAGGCGGAGGTACTACCCCAGTCGGGCTGCTCCAATTTCGAACGGACGAATCCTTTGCGCCCTACCTCCTTAAAGTATACCTCCTTAAAATATGTACACACTAGACAATATTTTCTCATAAGACTATTAGAGTTTCTTTTTGTCTCATGCATCTAAGGTAATACTTATCCTATTTATTAGGGACTGGTGTCTGCTGTAGGTAAAACCTGTGTTGCAGATCACCAGGATCACAAATAATAGAACCTAGTTTAGAAACGAGGCAACTAAAATAACAAATCAATGTTTCAAAACAAATGCGAACTAACCTTGCAATAATGTTCCCAGCTTTCTAAGCTTAATTTAAAGTACCTGCTTTTTTAGAATATATTTAAACGTAAAACATTGACCTAACGCGTGTCTATATATAAATTAGAGCTAGGCAAATCTATCTATATGCAATTGGGTCTGAAATTAAAAAAATCGTTGAGAAACTATAATAATAGACTATCTCGCAGGTTTAGTGAGCCATCGTGGTAAGGGCAGACTTGATAGAATAACTCATGTATCATATAATATTTTGAGGAATCAGGTCTGTTCACCAGTGAAACTTCTAAAAATGTTTAGATTAATCATTTTGGTTACGTAGAATGGCCTCGCCTTCCATCATTCTTATTGGACCCTTATCCTAACTAACAGAAGACGATCCACTAAATAGTGTGTGTTTCATCAGCCTTTTTCTTTTTTATCCTGCTCCGCCGTTACGGAGGGGCTACGAGGCTCGCGAGGCTGTCAACCGCGGCCCCACCACTGCGGCGGTTGCCCACAGTTCAGGGGCTCGTCTCCGCTCTTTTCAATTGGCTGCGGGGTACACCACCTGTCTGCTGGCGAAGTAGTCAGCGATGACTGATTGCAGGTGGGTGGGTGAGACTCCCAGGGCAGTATGTTAAAAGCGTTGCGTATGTCAAGAGACACTGCAAACAACACACCTGACACCACCCTGGTAGACGGCCTCCTCTAAGCGCAATCGCGACGAGAGTCGATCTGCCTCATCGAAAACCACACTGCACGTCACTTAAGCCCGGATTCATGCACTCCGCAAAGCGAGCAACGAGCATACGCTCGAAGGGTTTGCTCACCTCGCCGAGTAACACAATCGTTGCAATAGCAGCCAGCTCTAACGCAACATCGACCCTTAGAAATTACACGGAATATGCTTCTAATTGCCGTGCCTATTCGTAACACCCACCTTATATTCTGAAAATTAAGATTTGATCCCTCTTCATATGAGTAAGTTCAGAGTCAGGTCAGGATGATACAAAGACCGATATGCGTAATAACTAGGCGTTACTTATGTTGACGCAAACAGTGCGGCATTACAGAGGCACATCTCGATAGAATTGACGTTAATGTTACAGATAACGCACCGATTGAGTAACGGGCATCTACAATTTCGTCACATTCTTGTTGATAAAAAATCAATTTATGTCATTGAGTTTTATTCAATGAGCATTATTTTTATATTGGCCCAGTAGTCCAGTACCTACGGTACGGTGTTTAGTAGTACGCTTTTATACGCCCGCGCCGGAATGCTTTATTCTGTTGAATATGTACGGTGGACTTAACTGAAGTAACGATGTAGTAAGTGAATGCCGCTTTGTTGAATTTTAAGCGATCTTTCATACATGGGCAATTTTCTCTGCTTGAAATGTTTGGGTTTTTTATAAAACAATTATTAGGTAAGCCTGCTTATGTTCGGGATTGAATACCAAACGATCACTTTGCGGTTCTTTCACATAATTATTATGTAACGCCATTGTAAGTTGCGGCATATGTGGGTGGGTTTTCATTATTACGCAAATAAAGAACTTATTATTTTAACAACCAACTCTGTTAAAAAAGTAAATATTATCGAAATCGCTTCTTGAAGATAGGTGTAACTGAAATCTCTGGTCAATCCAATATTTTTTGTGTTATCTATTGGTGTTGTTACACGTTAAACAAATATGATAAGGGCGGGCGCGGGCGGTGACTTCTATCTATCTATCTATACGACTCACGAAAATGTTTCCAACCGGATGTAAGGCGGTGGTCTCAATGGAAATCAATTTACGTCTAAATGATTATGGACTCCATATACCTTACTACGCAATTGAATTCACAATGACATGAAAAGGGATATACCTTAGGTCGATACTGAAGTAGGTACTTCTTAAATGAAACACGAAAATCATTTCACATGGATATTTAATACATAATTAAATATATTCATGAAGTATAATTAGATATAATTTAAGTAAAACGGTGTATTGATAGGGGCTTTGGCAGTGCGGGATAAATACATATGATTTCTTTGACTAGAAGTTGGTCGCCAGTTGTCAGTTGGTTTCTACACCCTTTCGTCGTGGTCGCATACGATCAATTGGTCGGCGATACCGGCTTGGCGTCGTCGTACCCGAGACGCCCCCGACGTGTCGCACGGTGCCGCACGGAGTAGCTCTGTGTCGTGCGGTGTCGCACAGTGCCGCACGGTGTCGCACAGTGTCGCGCGGTGTCGCGAGTTGCCGCGCTCGTTACCGACGAGGTTACTGCGAACAATGCCCGCTCGACGCTTGTATCCGTAAGTAGTCACGCATTACACTTATCGCCGACCTATTTCGGGTGCGCATAATTAGTGAATTCTTTGTACATTTGAAACTGATCAACTAATCGCACTCGACTCGACATTGTAAATATGTATTCACCTTTAATTATGGAATACATACGTGCGACTGGTTTCAGACAGAAATATTTATGCAGTAAATTATTTCTTAAATCTATTTAATTAGGTAGTTATTAAAAATAATAATGATATATTTTACACATTTTGAAACACAATAACCGATTGACGTCCTCCATTTATATTTATTGTGTGGGTATTAAATGCATTGTTTATTGCCCATTTGTTTCGTATACATGTATTATTAATTGTAATCAATGGTCTTTGGAAATGAGCTGTGAGAAACTCAAAAATTATAAAAGCGTTTTCATTATCTTCTTGAAACTAAACAAAGAAGCATGCCGATCAATTAGTTATGCAATGATCCTATTTGTTTTGTTCCAATAGTTTTTTGGGTCGATTGACAGTCATTAGGTAGGTATATGCTGCTAGATGTTAGATAGCTGTTTGCAAAAAAAAAAACAAAAAAATCTGTTGGTAAGTGTAGGCCCCCATTTTTAAGAATGTAACCTATTAAACATCAGCCCGCAACCTCTGCTTTTACTGCCTATTTCTAAAACTGATCAACAATTGCAAAACCTACCCTACAAAAATACTACTGGGAATGGCCGCTCCCAGTCAAACTCACTCATTACCTACGTGGTAATACCAACCTATAGCCTTACGTATTGGATATTAACTTACCGAATAACAAAAGTCGGTACCATCCGGGACGTCAAACAATTTGCCCCTGAAACAAAACCAAAATATTATTATAAGTAGACAATACAAGTGGGCTAACATTTACTTCGCAGCAGACAATTTCTGCCATCTATGTAACTAAAACCTTGGGTTTTACAGACATGCATAAATAAATGATGCGGCACGAAGTTGTATGAATTCGTAAAGTGGTCAAGGATTATCTTGTCCTAGTTGTGGTGGAGTTTGGCCGAGCGGCAAGTGTGGTGACTAGGCGCCAGATCAGTGCTCCCGAAACGGTTAAGCGGGGCGCCATCGGCATCGCCATTGCCACCGCGCCAAGCAGACAGTTTGCAATTAATCGATTACAATAATTGAATTACGTGATGACGTAGTGACAGCTGCGCAAGCGGTGCGGCGCGGCGCGGCGGCGGCGCGCTGCGAGGCGGCTGTGTGCGCAGGTGTCGTGCGTGACGCGCTCTTTGAGAAAATCAAAGGAAAACCCACGCGCTCGTCTCGCACCACAATCGACACGTTTTCATTTGCAAAATATTGGTGTTACCACCTGTAATCCGGTTATAATAACTTATTCGAGCAGTGATCGCGGGGCGCTGGGTTGTTCAACTTATTTCATGCCGAAACGTCAATAATTAACTTATTATGTCTATAAATATTGTATTTTGTAGGTACATTTAGTATCTTGGTACCTACCTAGGTACAATATTATGAACCTATTATATCCTCCTACATAATATTGTATATACCTATAGGTAGGTATACGCCGATAATACGCTGGTTAAGCATTATTTAAGTTTATACTACTTATTTATTTATTAACGATCAATTATATAATATAAACTTTTGAATTAGGTACCTACAACCAAAACCAAAAGAAAATGTTGAATCGTTGATTTGACACACACTTGTGGTCCTGCCTGCTAGCTGATGTACCTAAGTAGGTAATGATCTTTAAGTACTTAGTCGAAGACCTGAAAATTTCCTTTAATAGACAACATCAGCCACAGCGGCGCCAAATGACCACCATGATTACAATTTTCTGCCATCAGTTTCAGGATCAAAAAGCTATTAGTGGAGAAAAACAAAGTGAACTTCGCCCCTAAAGTTCCCACTACCACGCCAATCTTTTTTTTATAGCCTAAACAGAGTTATAGAGTAGCTGTCTCATATGGATCCACTGTTTGAATGATTGCTTACATGCTGGCAGAACCTAAATGTAGTAAACTGAAAAAAGGGCTGGTTATAATAGGTATACATATTTAATTTTTCCGGGACAAAAAGTCGCATATCTGCTAATTCTTGAGCTTATTCACAATCAGTGCCAAATTTCATTCAGGTCCCTTTAGCCGTTATTGCTTGAATGAGTAACAGACATGCTTACAAACTTATTTCTCAAAGGGTATTTGAGAGCATTTTTGTTACCATAATTCTGTGTATTAGTGAACATCTTGTCACTCTTTTCTAACTGAATAATATAGAAAGTGGAAGAAATTTCTTTAGATCTTGTCTTGTCAAGCTCGCTTTGCTTTATGCCAGAGGATCTAAAAGCCATTAATACGAACTCATTGACGCATGATATCAAAGTTATTGGCAAAGTTTATGCAGTGGAGAAGCACTAATGGTCTTTCAGGAACTGGAAGTTAGAGTTCTAATGATGTCGTGCTCAACAGTAAATAAGAATCACAGAAAAAGCCATTACTACGGATGTTAAAGCTAAAAATTTCCCATCAGAAGCCCATGGGCAAAAAAATGTCCCAGGACTATTTTATCCCTTATTTGGGGTCCTTAGGATATAGGTTCATGCGTCTTTGCCATTTAAAGATATATTACATGAACTACACTTGTTTCATAAGGGCATTTGTCTGCCCAACGTCACCATTCATTTGGAATGCTTTTGGTGATCGATTGAAACAAGAAGTTCAAATGCACGTGGTCATTGGTAGGTCTATTTCCTCTTTAATAAGTCTCTTGTGACAGTTTGGTAAATACTTGACGTGATAGTAGCCGTTGCCATGAGTACAACAGTTTGATACAGCAGTGACAGATGACTTAAATGTAAAGTTTAAGTCATGATGAAGGGAGCCTTTGGTAGAAGAATTGTAAATAATCAGCCCCATTGCTTTTAGCGTATAAAATTTTATCTTTTTTCTTTGAAAGATCCAGTGTTTGTAAAATATGACATAGTATTTTCATTAGATATTCCTGTTAGGGTACTAATATCTAGCCAAGTTTTTAATTATCTATTTCTGAATATAACATATGATTTATTTTGATTTAGTGGTAGTTTCACCATTTCTAAGTAATTTACAATTGAAATATCTATTTGCATCATTTGTACTGGTAGGTAGGACCTACATAAATATGTAAATAGTTTGTCACGATAGATAATAATTAGACACATTTAACTCATCTTAAAACATTAGTATAATCTTATAATTTTCTTAGTAGATAGATAGATAGGTAGGTACCTACCTAGGTAGGTAATCGAGAAAAATTTAATCGAAATCAATCAAAAGCTTGACTAATAAAAACATTGTATTAATATCACAGTTGGTTAAGAAAATAATTTTAGATAAATAAATAATAAAATTTATGTAAGTAGGTAAGCTAATACTGAAATGTTGTTAGTTTACTTTAAACTGTTTATTTTAATTATAGCTACCTAGGTATAGGCAGGTAGGTAGGTAATGTACTGATTAGAATTTTATCAGAGACAAAAGACTATATTATGGGCACAACAGTTTAATTCATATCATGCTTAGTAAGTAAGTACTTATTTAGATATGCGTAAAATTATTTAATTGAGTAAGTAATCATCAATAGTCGCGTCAATTATTTTAATTTTACCACCAAAAACCACTTGCACAAGGCATTCTTTTTTAATTTTTGCAAAATAAATAATAATATCTAATAATTTATTTATCAGGTAATTTAAGATCATGTTTTTTTTAACAATAAGTACATTATTTAACAGTTTAAATTTATTTTTAATCATAACATGATTTATTTAAAAGTAATTAAGGTAATATATAATTTTTTACACAATTTTTTTGTAATTCTAAAATAATAGCAAATTATAATTTAATAATAATTTATAAAAAATAAACTTGAAATAATAAGTATTTGGTAAGTGAGAGCGCAGCGCAGGTTTAATTCGCGTATGTGTGTAGTAAGAGCGCACGGATGTAGCGGCGGCGGCGGCGGCGGCGGCGGCGGCGCGCGGAGCGGGCGCAGGCGCAGGCGCGCGGTAGGTATGGTGAGAGGCCGAGCGGGGGCGCGCACACACACAAAGCCGCGCGGCGGCCAATCGCTGCGCATCGCGCACGCACACCACCGCGTACCGGCTATGCCAAAAACCTAGTTTTCTTACGAAAAATGTGCTTGTTTTGTGTACGTTTAGGGTGTGGATGCCCCCGCGCATACCGTCTGCCCTCGTAACGAAAACCCTTTGGACTTGGTCACCTTTAGAACACGTAGGAAAAAATTCTCAAATATTCGCACTTCGAAAGGCGCCCTATGAACTACAATAATTTTTCAGCATTTTTCCTGAACTCCGATCCTTTACTTAGTACCCTCTCTGTATCCCTCTTTAAACGCGCTTTCTACTGATCGGAAATAGAACGAGGACAGATACTCCATCTGCGGCCCAGGCGGCTCCGATATTGATATTTCTTTCGAGGGGTCTATTTTCAATCCAGATGAAAAAAAATGAGTTTTTATCGATGATTCACTTTGGGGACAATATTCAGGAACGTTTTGTGTTGTAAAATCTAAAATAAATCGTTCGGATATGGAGTAAAGCCAGGCGCGCGGGGGCCCGCCCAGGCGGCGGCGGCGCGGGCGCGGGGCGGCGGCTCCACTGCGCCCTCGCACTCACACTAAGTGCTAAAAAAAAACTCTCGCACCCTAAACCTTTTGCCGTCGATGCACAGGCGCAAGCCTGTACATCAGTTCTATGAAGTTTAAATAGCGAAACATGCACACATATGCTTAGGAAAATTGCACGAAATTTTCCGACCTCATTGTAACTTTGACGTCAAGCCTGCAGCCACAGTGGTAGCCAGTTCCATGAAAATTAGCCAGGGGCGTTCTTTATAATTTGTTCTTTTAGACAAATGTGTAAATTATTATATTTTGTTAAAAGTGATGCATTAAAAAAATATTTTAGAATATTAGGCAGTCGCCGCGGGCTAAGGATTTCCGACTTTGGTTGATTGGTGTTTTAAACAAGAGCTTCAGAGATATATGAATGATAGATACATTTAATAGTAGCCGAGGAAGAGCTGAGACGGATGAATGCATAAATATTATATTGAATGCAATGAGTTAGAGTCGATTGTTGCACGCTGTTGTATCATTAGATATTTTGTTGCCTGCGTGTCATGGATTCACTGATCACTCGGTTCTCGATTTGATCTTATGGAGCACCTTATGTGGAAGATGTTTTAAGTGAATATATAATTCCTACTTGGGTAAAATATTACTTATGTAGGAATGAAAATTATTTTACCTTGTCAGAATAATTAAATAAAAAAATATCTGTATCCAAATACCTAGTTAGTATTATAATTATATTTTAATTATGGTATGAAAATGTTATGTAGACGTAAATAATTTATTAAGTATAAGTATTTGTTTAGTATGAGTAGGTAGGTAGGTAAGTTAGGTACTTACTACCTTCCTATTTTTTACCTAAGTAATCTAGCGTTAAATCGCTAGGTTACCTACCTACTTAGCTAAAGCTTTAGCTCTACAAAGTCTGCTATAGAGCTATTTAGTGCCTTTAAGTTTTGGTCTAAAGTTTGTTCTTTGGGTCAAACCAATATTTTACTCGAATGCTAGAGGAAATATCTAAATTACTTTAATTTGATGTTAAGCCATACCTACCGCCACAGATTTTATTATAAATTAAAGATTTACCTACATTCTGGTCTCTATGGCAATCCCCTAGGAGCGAAGAAACAATTTTAAATCACCTCTACCTTATTTGCAGGTAGTATCTTGTAGATACAGAAAAATAAATGTTGGTCAGAAATGTTGACGGAAAAGGCAGGAAAAAGCGTAAATAATTACATAGATACTTTTAGAAACATACAGTTCATTTTATAAATACATTATTGCAGAGTACCTACATAGAGCCTTTAATTAGTGTTCAAAATTATGTTTTTAAATATCATTCACATTTAACAAAGCATCTCAACAAGCAGGCTAGCATGTCAGCGGGTACCTATTCATAAATGCTTAGAGCTGTACTATGTAATAAGTTATCCAAAAGAATGTTATCAGCCAAGTTGCAGTTAGTGTGGGTATAAGAATTCCGGGAATTCCTGGAAACGACGCCAGAGGTGCGCGGGCGCAGGCGCAGGGCCGACCGCGGCGCCACACACAGTCGCACGCTACGCTACACCTTAAGGTGTGGACATATTGTATTGGTACACAATTTCAACTAGCTTAAACAGTGGTGTAAATTTCAAATATGTTTTTATATTAATATGTATTAATAATACACTTCACGGCATAGTAAAGCATTTAGAGATAGATTAACAAATCTACCAGATAATGTATACTAAATCACCAATGACTTAGTAAGTAATTTGTAAAGAAGCTACTTATTTTGTCATATTTTTTTATCATAAAATTATTATTCTTAAAAACACGAAATGCACAATATGGTTTAATATTGTATAAGCACACCTTTATATCAGCATTGCATGCTTCCTCTACCTTATTTATTTAATAACTGATTCAGTGATGTTAGCTCTAAGTATAGTAGGTACACTGTTAGAGCTAAGTAATGGAAAAATGAACATATTAATTGCATTTCATTAAAGACGGATTAGAAACTTATTTCTTTTAGTGTGCATCTATTGAGTAGGTACATACTTACCTACCTACATACCTACCACGCTACAATTTCTGTAGATGGTGTATTTAGTAAAAATCATGTGGTTTTCAATACTCATATCTACTTATAAACATCAGTATTCAAATAAAATTATTAAAATAGGAAGATACTGCAGGAGTTTCGGTTATTTATTCCTAATGTTCCTGGAAAATAAATGTAGGTTCTTTAGAAATCAACAACCGAGGATTGCTACGAAACCTCTCGACTCTCGTTAGCCTGCAAAGTGCATTTTGTATACCTACCGACAACTGTTAGAGTACCAATCGTCAATTAGTGGACTGTCATGTAAGGGGACTAGTCAACTTAACCTAATATCACATACGAGCTCTGTTCTACAAGACTCCAGAGACTAACAGCTTTATCGAATAAGCGAGTCCTCCCATTGCAGTTGTTTACAGACGCTGACTATTTAGTCCTGTAAAGTCTCCCTGTTTGTTATTTCACCTTTAATAAGCGAGCAATAGTTTTAATGGCCAGAAATGATCCATAAAGTAGTAAAACGCTCTTTTTGCAGTGTCGACCGCCGCTCGTTCCATGTTCGATATCTTCTCGCGAGTGCGCTACGAAGCGTTACCGAGGGGTAACGTAGCTCGTTTTATAGTGTAGTAGTGTGTATTTAAAATAATCTATGTAATAAAACTACACCGACTGCTGACAGAAAATCCGGTGGTCCTAGGTAAAATTTTGAATACGATTTCGTGAATTTCTCGTAGCACCATGAAATTAGTTTCGGTTATTTTCCTACGTAGGTAAATTTACAACGGAGTTGTTCTAGATTTATTTGTAGTTTTGTTGTTTGTTTTATTGCTTGATTGATTAAAATAACATCCCATTACATTATATTGTATCAATCATTTTCTGAAAATATTTCACACGCGGCTTTCTGATTGCAACCAAAGCAGAGCTTAGCTATGGTATTATTGTTATTTGATGCTACTTTTAGATACCTAACAGCGTTAAATTGCTTTTATAAATATTCACAAGCAACAAACACAAACAATTTAGTGGGAAATGAATTAATTTTTAAATTTCACTGTTCTTTTCATAAGTATCTACTATTCTATTCAGCAAAATAATTTCCCACCAATTTCAATGATTAATTTATGTCAAAATGCTATCACCTTAGTTCCTTTCCGGCCATCTCTAACGTTACCTACGTTGGGTAAGTAAATTAATTATCATACCTACATCGCGTAGAAGGGGTGGTGGGAGCATTGACCCCGGAATAAGAGGGCACATGGAACTTTTTTATTTATTACCTGCAGGTGTCGTTAAGAGTTTCTGAGCCTTTTGTATTTCGTGGCGATAACTTAGTTTTTTTTTGTAGGTATATAACTATTATTTTAATAAATGTTTCTGGTAGTAGGTACGTTAATACTTTGAATATATTTACCTAGAGATTATTAAAATTTTGTCAAATACAGGGAACCATCATGAATTATGTTACAAGGAATCAACCAGATTATTTAATTTCATAGTGAAGGGCTAGTGAACTTACCTACAAACAGTTAAATTAAGTAATAAAACTTTAAGTAAGTATACCTATTATATTTTTTTAAATTACTGATTTTTTTGAATCGAAAGGTATAACTTTGTTTAGGTATTAATTAAAATAAATAAGTACATCCTTTCCAATAATCATTAAAGGGACGTTAAATATTTTATGTTTTTTCGGACAATTGTACCTAGTTAAGTACATATGAACAACAGGAAATGTTCTCATTTTGTATCACAGTAATCAGTTAGACTTCTATTACATATGTGTGCACATATTTTGTAGCAATTAAGCGCCTTTAACACAAGAACATGTAAGTACTAGTTAGGGCGGAAGTTATGCTGTAGGTACCTCCATTAGCGAATAAAGTTCAAATTGGAGTTGACTTCTTTAAACAAATAGAACTCTTCGTTAATTATGGCTATAGTAATTAAGTTAGACTTTTATTACTGTCCTTGGCGTCCCCGAGGGAAGCGAAGGGCGGAAATAGAGTTTAGGCACACGTGTGCCGCATGCTTCGATAACGATGTAGCGCACAACTCCTGCTAAATATTTGCGCCCACATCGACGCACAGGCCGTCTTATTAACAAACCACTAAAGTCGTATATTCGGTAGCAAACGTCTTGTAGTGTACATGGGAATGAAATCCCACAGTTTTGTGACAAAGGAAAAATATAAATTCATTCTATATATACAGGAAAATGACACCGGTGTATAGGTAGGTACTCGCTGCACGTGGAAAGGAGTTCCGAGTAAGCGAAGTAGAAGAGCTAAATACCTATTCCATGAGGCACGGCCCCACGGCGCGGCGCGGCGCGGCGCCGGCCACTGCTGACGTGAACACAACGGTCGCCATGCAAACTATTCAATTATTAACTACATTTGCTAACAATAAAACATACAATATTTTCCTTGTTTAATTTACGTCACATTTGATTCCTCTTATATTTATCAGATTATTTTATAAAATGTAAATACAGTTTGAGTTATGTTCTCTCGTCAAAACTATGAAGATTAAAGTTTCTAACGACGTGACCATTGATTTCATAAAAAATAAAATGATATAAAAATATGCTGAAAAATATTTTTTATAATATGTTCCTGTCTGACAACCGTACACAGTATATGTAGGTACCTACCTACCTATAAGTAGATTGCTACCAATATCCTACTACTATTATAAAGGCGAAAGTTTGTAAGTATGGATGTATGTATGTATGTTTGTTACTCTTTCACGCTCCAACGGCTGAAGGGATCTGCTTGAAATTTGGCACAGAGCTAGAATATGTTCTGGAATAACACATAGGCTACTTTTTATCCCGGGAACGCGGGTGAAACCGCGGGGAGCCACTAGTCATAAATAAAATAAGAAAAAATAGTTTACAAATCTATAGGTACCTAACCTATAGATAGGCTTTATTCAGATTTATATGTAGTATATATATATGTATATTAAATACATTAATAATAATATCTGTATCTAAACCAATTAATTATATTGGTAGCTGTTTCATTAATTACATGCATACTTACTTGTATTTAGACTATTCTAAGACTGTTATTATTATTAAATGTAATGATTTTCTGATTAAATAATTATTATATGAACTTAGTCACTTGTTTTATGTACTTTTTAAAGGCAATAGGTAGGTACCAATATGAAATGCGCTTCACTTCAAGGCAGCCAGCAGCGAAGAGAGAGCAGTACTACCTCAGAGAATCTGTCACAAAAGCAACTGGTAATTAAAGGTATTAAATTAATTATTAATTTTATTACAAGGAAAGGCTACACTAGTTAATGGTATTTAAATAGTGTCTGTTTCTATGTGAACCACACTAATATTATAAAGCCGAAAGTTTGTGAGTGTGTATGTTTGTTACTTCGTCACGTGTGAACGCCTGGAGTGATTTTAATAAAATTTGGTATGGATTTAGCTGACACCCTGGATTAACACATAGGTTACTTTTTATCCCGGGAAAATTGAAGATCCCCGGGAACGCGGATGAAACTGCGGGGAGCCACTAGTTATGAATATATTTTATTTGTTTCATTAGGTACAATGATTGGGTATCAGGGAGGTATGTTATCAGTGAATAAGTAGTTGTAAATCACACTGTGACAGCTCTAGGTAGATATGCTTCAATGTAATATCTGTATCAGTTGATATATACCTATTATTTACATGATAAAGCGAAGATAATGCGTAAATGGGTAGCTAACCGCACTATTATATATACCTTAATGTACCTATTAGTGACGCTTTTCTCCGCCTACTTACCTATAGGTACGTACCTATCTAGGTATACTAATATATAGAGCTGAGGCTTCCGGCGACTGGGCCCGCAATTAGCTGGGACCGCGGTCCCACTTGCCGGATCCTTTTAATTTAAATATTTTTCTTCCGGCGACTGGGACCATCCATTCCATGAATGAAAAAAACTATTGTTTAAGCCAAAAACCGTACAGTCAAACGAAAAAATGTGTAGTGAGTAATAAAAGAAAAAAATGTTTTTGATTAAAAAATTATAATTTATTTATATAACATTAAAAACACCCTTCGATTACTATTTAAAATTAACGTAGATAATAAAACATACATTATGCTAAAAATAATGCTGTTTTTTATCGTCGCATTGCAAACACTTTTCCTAGCACATCGCCACAGTTTCGAGCCATCTTTGTTTGTTCTTTTAACAGTATATTCATAACCAGTTCTACACAAAAGTTCACCACTCCTTTGTGTAACACCAATATAAAACGTTTGCTGACCGTGAGATGTTGAAGGTCTTTCTTTATCCATTTCGATAGTTCTAAAATCAAAGATATTTTTATGTTGTTAACAATGAATAAAAAAATCTTTATTAGGCTGCTCTTGTTGCCCTGACGTTTGAGTTAATAAATAAGTCAATACTTGGCTTACGTCTTACGGAAGACTAGATATATTAAGACACTTCATTCATTATTTCATATTTTGCAACAAACATTCAGCACAGTGTTTAATAACCATCTAAAGTTTACTGTCCAAACCAAAACTTGAACTTCTTAAAGTGATATGCTTCTTGACAGTGATTGGTCAAGCGAGTCATCGGAGATGCAATATCCCGTTTTGCAACAAAAGGGCTGCGTTATCTTGGAGATCGACAGACTAGACTAGGCAAAACGGACTAGAGTCAGAAAGTTATAGCAATATACAATGTTTACCTGCACGATTGAATTACGCGAAAATGGGCTGGTTTAATCTATTACCAAGCACATGGAATAAATTCATGTCTAGGATAAGTAAATGATATTTTTAAATTAAACATTTTTATTCTTTAATTTCTTACTTTAAACAAGTTTTTGTTTGACTGTACTGATTTGACTTGAACAATAGATTGTACTATTAATTTTTGTGTGGTCCCAGTCGCCGGAAGAAAAATATTTAAATTAAAACGATCCGGCAAGTGGGACCGCGGTCCCAGTTTATTGCGGGCCCAGTCGCCGGAAGCCTCTAGAGCTGAAGGAAGAGTGCGTGAAGATTTATTACGAAAAGTGATTTTACGTATAAGAGATTCGATTTATCCATTATAAATGTTAGCAGGCTGAGTGAAAAAAGTGTATTTCAATATGGCGCCTAATGTCTTCCATTTTATGGTTCGCTGGTTAGCATCCTCGGGCAGCAAACTGGATTGCGTTTTGCATTTTTTTTTACATATTTTAAATTTTATTATTGATAATCTTTTGATCTGTGTGTTAGAGTTGATAGAATAAAGTGAATAAAATATTATATATTTTAATAATAATGTGTTTTATTGCCTCCGGGTATTTGAGAATAACGGTAGTTCGTAGGTTTTGAATTTCAAGTTTTAACGTGATTAATAAATGCTTTACAAACTCAGTAGGTAAAGCATCTACCTTATAGTAACAAAACTAAGTAATTCAACCTATCGGCTAATGTCACCATGTCGATAATGTATCGTGCCTCTACCTACAATATTATTTTCGAATTTCCTGGTTGGATTATAAGTACTTATAGTTTAAAATGTATGTGCGGAAAATGAGATTGGTAACTCATTAAAATAAAACTCTTTACGGTTGCGTGGTGGTTCCAATTAAAACAATAGATTATTTGTAGGTAGGTGTGTAGTCAATTTCCCTAATCGGTCGGCATTAGTGCGCGTGCGCCAGCTACCTACTTGGGGCCGCGAGGGTGCCGTTACACCAGCAGACACGCCTCCTAACGCACACCACATTAATATTAATCTAATATTAAATTAAAATTTACCTATAATTCAATGAAATATCTTCAACAATTTTCCGACGTTGAATCTTAATTACTTATAGTGAATCCATCAAATACAGTTTCAGGGAGGCGAACGGACTGAAAAACTTTTTTGCGAGTCTTGGCCTCCTTACGCATACGCGGCGCGTACGTATTGTATAGTTACGACTGTACACGTACATGGAACACACACATATATAGTACAGTACGCCCCGTAGGCATGTTTCTGCCAATATGAGGACCATGGCTAAGTGGTAAGAATGTATGTTACATTACGTGAATTGTATTGGCTCAAAACGAGTCGATGCAGTGAAAGCTAGCAATGTAAAACTACCATGTAGGTAGAAGATGTGGATGATGGGCGATGGCTTCGATAGCAATTGCATAAATCGTAGTGTGCGTAAGTTCTATCAAATTATGCGGATGTGTGCGTGAGGCCCACCAACGAGGTTATCAATCTTTGAAACGTAACGTAGAAAAAAAATAACGCTTAATTGCGTATTGAGCTAATTTACAGCGGACATGTCGAATTCAATTTGTTATCATAGGCAGTGAAAGTCTTTAGAAAATATTTTATTAAGTTTATGTATTTATATCATAAATTGAATAAATGGACCAACATTCCTTACCCACTAGGTGGTGTGAAGTATAAGTATGTATCTACCTACCTATTATCTCAAGTTTAACAGTTAATGCGTTAAAGGATTATGTAAGTATAATCCTTATACTTTCCCGTTTCAAACTTGAATAAAAAAAATGTATAGACTATAATTATTTAGTTGGCAATATTTAAAATAACCGATAGATATGTACTAAACATCAAATCTTAATGACTTTCCCTTCATCGGTATCCCTATGAGACTTAATATATTCAAACCTATGCAATCTAATTACCGTCCTAGCCACAGACACGTAAAAGTAGAAACAGATCTCAACGTGCTACTGCTTTAGCAATGCTTTCATCACCATCAACTTCGACACATTCCTGCAATAAATAACTCTATCAATATCCGCAACAGTTATCCGCAAAGCCGCTAGCAACGATGTACGACAGGGCGGTACATTGTACCCTCTACTACCTACATATTAATTAATTTCTATATCAAGACTAATCACTTGTATGCCGGCGATCTCTAAGTAGCTTAATTCATACTTCGCTTAGTTCAATTAAGTATCTTTCGCACTTAGGTCATCCTGTAGAATAATTGAAATTCAACGATTTAATCTAAAAATTTTAGTCAACAATAAAAGTTTTCAGCAGACTGACTTAAAAGCTCGCTGCCATATATAGCAAGAGACGTAGCGCAATGGTATCTCGGAGGCGCAGGCGCAGGCGCAGGCGCAGGCGGGGCGGGCTGCGGGCACGATTAGAGGTTGCATCGTTATGCACCAAGGTCCGAGCTGCGCTGCACTCGGGGCCGTGCGGGCAGCGGGCGGGACGCGTCCCTCGGCGGCGGCGCGCGGCGCGGCGGGCGAGCGCGAGCGCGAGCGGTGCGACTGCGACGACCGCCGGAGGAATGCGACAGGTAACCAATTCCAGGAAGGCCGCGGCCCGTTACCGCGCCGAATATCTCCGGCAGTCAAACGCGCCGACAAGTGCGGCGGCCACTTGCGACAACACCGACCGATGCGCCTGCCGCCGCCGCCGCCGCCCGCGCCCGCTCCCGCCCGCTGCATTCCAAACGACATTGAGTTAAATAGAAACCAGTCGAACCAAAGCAGGGCATTCTATCTGCAGGGTGATACCTGCACTTATCCAGACCTGATTTAGGTACCTAATATCACTCGCGCATCTAAATTTCGCTTACGAAGGAACTTGCAACGATAGTCTACGGAGTACCGCATTGTACGACGGTAGGTATTTATTGGAATTCGTTAGTTTCACATTGGCACTAAGTATTTGAATATTTGCATTTGTCTGTGATATGAGTGATATCAAGGGTGGTCATTGAAGTAGGATGATAATCAAAAACTTCAAAGGCTCTTGGAAAGCCCACTTACCTACATCTAAAGTATGTTATACTTTAAACGACGGTTTAATAAAGGTTCACTGCACTAAGACATTGCAAGGCTACTATGAATTTTTAAGTGCACTTCCTTGAGCCCTACTCAATCAATGAGCACACTTCAACGACCACCCCTGATATCGTATGTTCAATTTGAAGATCTGAGTACATTTATAAGACTCATACTTATATGTATTTACAGAGGTCAGCTAAACACTGTGAGTCTAATAATGTAAAAAAATAATTAGCAATCTATTAAGTACTTTACTGATTTACCTACTGCTAATTATATCTATAATTTATATTCGTTTTAGATGTTATGTAAATTGATTATTTACTATGGTTATTAATGCTCATAGCAAATGTGGCTAGAGCTTAGAGCAATGTGGCTGATTATGTTGGAACCTACTAACGAATGAACACCTCGATCAATTTGGAATACCTCGCTCTACGTTTCGAAACACAGCGAAGGACCTCCAACCAAACTTCAACACGTTCATTCACAGATGATAATCATTCATAACTCACAAGGGCACGTCTAAGGGCTCATTCATAAACAAACAGGCAACGTCTCCCTCTAGTTGGTTGTTACAAAAAATCTAATGATGCTTTCGAGTCAAATGTGTTCCTTAATTGTTTCTCGTTGGAGTCTCTGGAAGACAGCGCATTGACAGATGAGCAGTTCTCAGTTCCGACTTACCAGATGCGCCTATGTACCATACATGTTTTCGTTTCCCGGTAGGGTTGGCACGACGGGCGGTGACACCATGTGGTACCTACTCTATGCACAGGAAATATATGTTTTATGATTGAATTAGCACTAAAAGAATATGCATCACGAGGATGACAATTATCAATATAAGTATTTCAGAGTTCAAACGTCTAAAATTTAAATAACAAAGAAACGATAGATAAGATTAATAGATAGATAAGATAGTAAGGGTGGGATGAGCTGAGGCTTGTAGTGAACCCTGGATTACTGACAAACAGGGATGATGTAAAAGTATATAGAAGTACTACAACTTTTTTCGCCATTTAAAGGATCCAATTACCAGAATTGGATCATCCTTTAAATTTATTTCATCTATACTAATATTATAAAGAGGAAAGATTTGTTTGTTTGTAATGAATAGGCTCCGAAACTACTGGACCGATTTAAAAAATTCTTTCACCTTTGGAAAGCTACATTATCCCCGAGTAACATAGGCTATATTCTATCCCTGTATTCCCACGAGAACGGGAACTACGCGGGTAAAACCGCGCGGAGGCAGCTAGTCTTTTATATTTGAAGAGGTAAAACGGATCAGATAAATAAAGTAGTAAATATCCTTTGATAAATAAATAAAACATACGAACATCTATACACGACATACGAATAAATAGGTAGATATGATTGTCTTTGGATACATTATTCATATCATAATTTAATTTGAAAGTTTTAGATGTTACTGATTGGATGGTGCTAATAAACAAACAAAAATCCTTATAGGTGAATTTAACAAGTGCCTATACATACATAGAAATGCACTAATTAATGATCTATCGAGTAACTGTCGTGTCTATTAGCACATCTGATGCATTTGTTTAGCGTACCGAGGTACACTTCCAAGAAAAGGTCTCAATTATTTATTTAAGTCACCGTTGCTTTCTTAATTTATGTCTATGTTTATCATAGACATAAATTTAAAGTACCTATCTAGTCTATTCATACGATGGTGTGTTAGTAATAAAAATATAGTTAAAGATGATAATTTATGGTGTGATACATATCGAGTATTCTAAATATGGAAATTATTACAAAATCGGATCTATTTTTGTTTTCATGTGAGAGATAAAGCTACCCTAAGCATAAGAGAGCACAATGACAAAGGCGCGAGTAACGTATCACTGCCACGTGGTCGCAGCCGCCAGCCTTCGCCACACCGGAAATATCAACGCGATATATTTTGAGTGGAGCGCCCCCTGCGACGCATCTCAATCATCCACTAATAAGCAGACGGAAGGAAAGTTATATAGACAAAAGTTTAAAAATAAGACTGCCAGGAATAGATCGAAAGGTGAGCTTGAGCGCGCCGGCCCCACGGGTTAAAAATACATGCATGTGGCGTCGCCGGGCGGCCTACGCGCGCCCTAGAGCGGCACCGAGCCGCCCGCGCCGCCGCCGCCACCGCCACCGCCACCGCCACCGTCGACGCCCGCCCAAACGTTACTTACATCACTCGCATCATTTTCTAATTAACACACATGACAGAATATTTACTAACACAATGTATTTCGCATTGTCAAATAATTATTCAATTTCATCTATTTAAAATAGATAAGTACTTACTTCCTCTGGTGATGATCAATGCCATGTTATGTGAAACCAAGTTGTGCTTGATTTTTGTAAACCTTCTAATCTATACTAATACTAGCTTCTGCCCGCGACTTCGCCCGCGTGGAATAGTTACTTTGGGGAAACGCTAACTTTCAACCCGCGACTTCGTTTACGTAGAAAGAGGGTTTCGCAGAGCTAACTGATGACTGCACGCCGGCCCGGCACGTAAGGTGCGCGCAGTACTTGATAATTATTTTGCTGCGATAATATTTTAAATTTGCGATATCTCCTAAGATATTGATTGAAATCGAATGCTGTAAATGGCAATTTTGTTTTAAATTAAATACTTGTGATGAATAACGTATTTATTTGGATAAGGATTAATATCATCTTTATAAAAACACCTTCACAAATAATGCTTCATTTTCGAACAAATTTGAATAGTATAAAAATGGTTATAGTGAGCCAACCTTAACAGATAGATATATGCTATCGCGGACTTTTTTTTAGAACTTTTGAAGGGAAACAATTCTGTCGTACATTATTTTAGCGTAACTTTAACCGTTTACGCAGCGTACGCAGCGGAAGCTCTCAACAGGAAAATAAATCTCCCGATTTTGAAACATTCTTCATTGGTGCTCCGCTCCTATTGGTCGTAGCGTGATTATATATAGCCTATAGCCTTCCTCGATAAATGGACTATCTCATGGCGAAAGAATTTTTCAAATCGGACCAGTACTTTCTGAGATTAGCGCGTTCAAGCAAACAAACAAACAAACAAACTCTACTCCTTTATAATATTAGTATAGATTATATTATATTATATTATATATATAGTATAGATTATAAAGAGGAAAGATTTGTTTGTTTGTTTGTTTGTAATGAATAGGCTCCGAAACTACGGGACCGATTTCAAAAATTCTTTCACCCTTGGAAAGCTACATTATCGAAAATGAAGCATTATTTGTGAAGGTGTTTTTATAAAGATGATATTAATCCTTATCCAAATAAATACGTTATTCATCACAAGTATTTAATTTAAAACAAAATTGCCATTTACAGCATTCGATTTCAATCAATATCTTAGGAGATATCGCAAATTTAAAATATTATCGCAGCAAAATAATTATCAAGTACTGCGCGCACCTTACGTGCCGGGCCGGCGTGCAGTCATCAGTTAGCTCTGCGAAACCCTCTTTCTACGTAAACGAAGTCGCGGGTTGAAAGTTAGCGTTTCCCCAAAGTAACTATTCCACGCGGGCGAAGTCGCGGGCAGAAGCTAGTATTAGTATAGATTAGAAGGTTTACAAAAATCAAGCACAACTTGGTTTCACATAACATGGCATTGATCATCACCAGAGGAAGTAAGTACTTATCTATTTTAAATAGATGAAATTGAATAATTATTTGACAATGCGAAATACATTGTGTTAGTAAATATTCTGTCATGTGTGTTAATTAGAAAATGATGCGAGTGATGTAAGATAAATGATTTACCTATTTCATGTAATGGTCAAAGAATTTTGTAAAATAAAACAAAACTGAAATCACATTGGTAGATAAATCAGATTTTGTAAAAAGAAAACTATAACTATAATTTTAGAGAAGGTATGTCGAGTTGAGAAAGATAAGTGTTGAAATCTGAAAATGTCTAATTACGTTGGTCTCATTAGTTTGGTGTAACAGGCTAGGTACTAGCTCCAACGGACCCAATGTAAACAAACATAATTCAACGAATATAAAAATATTTAGGTCAATTAGCCGCAATAATGCGCTGTAGCCATTGGGGCATATCATTTTGAATGAAATTGTTTTTAGTTTTCATTATTATATTATTAACAATAATGACGTGTTTACTATACATACGGTACCTACAGTACAGTAGGTATCAGGCGTGCTCATTTTGTATGAAATTAGGACAACTGTGAGCGTATCGAACACAGTATGATAGTTTTATAGGTCGAGTTTAGTTTGATATTTATAAATAGATAATAACACACATCTTGGTGTATATATTATGTTTTATAAACGATATTTCATTATTTCAGAGTGCGTATTAGCGAAGATTATTCTGTTATTGGGAATAAAGAAAATGTGGAAATCTCAGGCGTGGGTGTAACATTTTCGTTATGACTATTAACGGTTTCTTGCAAAAATTTATACTGGCAAGTAAGAATCTATAGAACCTACCTAACTCGTTATAATTGTAAAAGAAACCATTTCAATATATTACCGTATGTTAGAGTATCTACTTTGCAATGTTTCATGTTAGACCAATATCAGACATAATATCTGTGATTGAACTTTTGTTTTGTAGCAACTACCTATCTACCTACTCATAAATAAATTACATTACGTAGCTACTCACATGTATGGTTGCATAAAAGTGGAGAGTGCATGCAGTGTCACATGTCAACTGTACCTATTAGTGAGATGCTTGTGCCATTTCGCGGAAGCCGAGGTGTCGCCTTTCTTCGTAGCGCGAGGTGAGGTGTTGTGACGGCAGCCGCTATTACATACTCGGACAAAGTGTCCGCTCTATATTGATTCACGTCGATATTAATCTTTCATATCATTAAATATGTAAACCTACACAAACATTATAGGTATACCTACCTAGGTGCCTAAGTATTTAACTACTGCAAGGTTTCCTGGCATATTTAACAATGTTAGCATAATTGTTAAGTTCATGTAGTATTTATTTATATACAATGCAAGCATACCTATATATTAGCAGAATCTCGTAACGTTTTGTAAAAATAAATTACATTTCACTTTTGCCTAAATCTGTTCGTTATATTTGTTTTAATATATTTTTACGTGTGGATTAGACAGGTTTTTCTTCGCAGGTAAGGAATATATTTGGCCTTTTGTTCTCGGCATGACATTAATCTTTCCAGTATGCCGCCGTATGAAATGTAAAGTATTCAGTTCTCACGGAAACCAACTCCCACACAAAAGGTACGATTTTCAAAATGTAAGTCAAGGATGATTAGTGTTACGATGCCTAAGAACCGTGGGAGAGTTACTCATCTCGCAGAGCGTCGTACATGACTAATACGACAGTCTACTAGAAAAATTGTTGTCAATAATTATTGTGACCTTTTCAAAGTAAGAAAAATAATTAATTATTCTAGCGAAGTCTGGGAAAGCGCCACCGCGCTCCACCCCACTCGAGTTCGTTCGGTCTCATTATAATGTTATTGTTTATGTAACAGCTGAAGTCGAATTTTAGAATATACGTACATTATAAGAAACACGACGATTTCCCACTAACCACCATAATTCTTTTATTTTTATTAACATTTATTTTACCTATAAAAATGAGGGTTTATTCAACCCTCCAATTTTTTTAATGAAAGGCTATTGGTAAACAACCACTGAATAAATCTTTAATTAGTCAGTAATAGACTCGATAGACTGTACATTCAGTTCTCTTTATTAGATTTCTCTTTATACCTAATAGTATAGGTAAAATATTAGGTCAAAATGCTTATATTAAGTTAATCGTTTCGTTAAATTACAGATTGATTTGTTAACTAGCTAGATATCTGTTTAAACATGCAAATATCCTAAAATAATTATTACCCTTTGGATCATTGAATGTGAAGATATAGGTACTTAATACCGTTGCATATATTCCAGTTGGTATGATTAATTTCTTATTAACGGAAAAAATATTTATAAAGAAAACGATATTATATTTAGTGTTAAGTATCCAATACAATTAACACTAAATATTTAGAGTAACTTAGGTACAGTCAGAAGTCCTATATAACGAACTTGATAAATTGGTGACCACCTATCAATGACGTCTATATCGTATTGCATACACTACAGTATATAAAAAAGAAGTTCCCTGCTTGCCAATATATTGCCGAAGTCTAAAAGACAAATGGTTCTCAACTGCACTGCCAGAATACACTCGTGTAGCATAGATAATAATACAATTCCCACGACCAACTGCAATTCAGTTTGAGATAAAATGGAATAAACAATGATTTTATTAAATTAATTATTGGTTTGTTCCCATAGGAGCCCGGTGCGGTGCGGTGCGGAGCGCTGTGATCGAGCGGGTGCGGCGTCGATATGTATCTCTCTGCTCTCAGTATGAATGTACTTGTGGATGAAGTAAGAAACCGACGCGGATGTAAACAGTCTTAGTGTGGTTCATTCAATTAGCGTCGGGACGCACGGAGTGGGAGTCAGGGGACGTCATTGAAGGGCCGATGAAGGCGCGGGGTCCTTGCGGGGTGAAGCGGGGGCAGCCGGGAGTAGGAATATTCAAAGCGTGAGAACGCCGAGCGACCCGCATGCCGCGACTTCACATATCTCACGCGCAACCTCCACAGCTAGTATCCAGACAAAAATCGACTCTCACTGTTGAACGTAAAGTTGCAAATAGTTTTCAACCTGATTGTGGTTATCGCTCGAAACATCGAGGACAATACTTTTCTAGTTTAGGTACTGTTGTGTCGTCTGGCATTGGCCCGGATACTGCCGATGAGTGCGCACGTCCACTCGCTACTTACAGCCGAACAAGAACGACCCTAATTCTCCATTGAAAAGCTACACAAAGGAACGCTGATATTACAGATTCGCAATTGCTCGACTTGTCTGGTAGCCTATTACGGTACTTACCTAAATTCCAGACTGATATGTTTAATGTAGGTGTTAAGTTGACTTTTCAAAATTAGTTAGCCCTTTTTGCCTGATCTACCACAAACGGTTTAGGTAATCAAAAATCATGTGATACGTGGGCAAGCACCGACGTCAAAAACTCGAGTCGACAGTAATGTTCCTTTTATTGGTGGAACGCAGTCTTTTATGCGATCGCGCATAGTAGGCGTGTCGTAAAACATTTTCTTTCGGCTTGAATAACCGAGCCAATCTTATTTTTGTGGTGAACTCAACGTTCCCAGAAAGACAATTCGGAGGACGATCACGGGACCGGCACGCCGCGCCGCACCGCCGCCGGCGCCGGGTCGGATCGTCCCCGCGCCGCTGCAGTTACATACGGCGCGTCTAGACTCACCTTGAGACATCGACATCCTAAATATAGACATCGGATTACGTATTCGATGTGACAATAGAGCGTCGCTTACGGTTCAGCTGTAGAATAGGTAGTTGCGGATTGATTTCTGAGTTTGTGAAATTAGGAAAATTTCGTTGGGGAACGGTAAGGTATAAGGGGGGCCGAGGGTCGATTTTGGCGGGCCCCCGGCGGGCGTCGACCTCGTGAAAGGCGCGCGGCGGCGGATCCGCGCGCGCGCCGTCCGCTCGCCTTTTTACGCGCACTCCGCCGCCGCCGCCGCCGCCGCCGCCGCCGCCACCGGCCGCCGCCGCCAACCCCGCGGGCCCCCGGCGCGGTCGCCGCCCGCAGATAGCGAGTCAGCAGCTACCAACCGATTCACTGTCTGCACCGCTATTACAACTACATTTATTTCACCATGACATTATTGCCAAACTTAGTTTGTATGTAATGAGTTCATAATGCAATCGAATCAAAGTTACGACTACGATCTAATGATTTTGCGTTGAATTTTGATTAAATTGTGAATGATGCCTGAATTTTCAGGCCATTCGGTCTTCACGAGTGATTGTTCGTTATTTCTTAGGTAGCAAAGATACATTAATGATTTAAGGGGAATTCCATAAAAATATGTAGTGTAACATATTCATATTTCTAATTACTAACAGTTGTATGATTATTTACGTACCTACGTGATAATACTTAGTAAATAATATTACCTTTTTAGAGTAATTGTTTTCACAGTAATACAGTTAGGATTTGGAAGATTTCTTTCATGTCCATCTATAATGCCATTGAGATTTTATTTCTAACAATGTAACTAACAAACAACGTAGGTAGGGTAATTAATGATATACACTTAGACTGAAGAAATATGAACTTGTTTGAAAAGGAATAATACTAAAATTATCATGTACGATGGTTGCGTAGCGGGCCGCGGTTGTGTGCCCCTGGCCGCCGCTCCGCCGCCGCTTCGCCCTAATTAAACAATAATCGAAAAACTACAATGAACGGGCGCACGGCTGGCTCTGCATCCTCGGCGTCCCGCGCCCCCCTCCCCCCCTCCCCCCGCGCCCTCCTACCGCGCCCCGCGCCTCCCGCACCCCCGAGTGACGTCACTATTGCACTCCTCATTATCGCCTCTCGACTCGAAGACGTACTCACTAATAGATCTGACCAAAATATTCAGACTGGTGGCAGTAGATAAATTAGTCTGCGAACTCGGCATATTGTGTCGACGCGTCACGCGACCGACGCGACGCCGCGCCGCGACGCGAGCCGTAACGCACCGCGCCGGCCGCATCTATGCGCTCGCATACACTATGTATGTCTATACACGGAGATTGCAGTCCGATAAGAGCATCGCACTAATGCCAGGCCTAATACATCACTGATTTACATACATAAGTGGGCTTTGCTTCTTTTTATATTTATTATCTCCACAAACGAATTATTTTATTGAACTTGATGGCACGTAGAGTCGCTTAGCATGGAGTAGCTATTGCTAAAGTGGTGTCAGATTTTTATTTCAATGTTGTATATTCGTTTTAATTATTGTCATCTATTGACATATAATATTTCATTATAGCTTTACTAAGCAATATATGTGGTATGTACCTATGTACCTAATTGTAAATAATATCAGTTAACATAATTAATAACAAAAAGCATGGAGAGATATTTCAAGCATAGTTATTACGTGCATGAATAGTTTTGCGCCATTTAATTTATTATTATTATTTATATAGAATATAAATTGATGTGTGTGCCATTAGTTTCCTCCAACATTAAATTACTATTATTTATGAAAACTGTAAGTGACAAAATGAGTTAACAAAAATTTGTGTTTGCTAAATATTTATGTATTATCATAGTCGATAAATAAAATATTTCATAATATGATACCATATTATGATCTTGAAATGCTATCCTCATTAATTTATGTTCAATTAAAATGCTTTGTATATATGTAGGTATATCAATACAAATGATAATGTGAACAATCATTATTTATTACTTCTAGTTTAATTTAGCTCGAATCTTATTAGGTAGGTATATCGGCCAAATAAATTACAATCGAAAGAGATGAATATCTGAAAATTTAATTTGTGTTTTAAGGGTTTATTTCATCAATTAACCTGTTGGATACTTTTGGTGCTATATCTATACTAATATTATAAAGAGGAAAGATTTGTTTGTTTGTTTGTTTGTTTGTTTGTTTGTTTGTTTGTAATGAATAGGCTCCGAAACTACTGGACCGATTTCAAAAATTCTTTCACCTTTGGAAAGCTACATTATCCCCGAGTAACATAGGCTATATTTTATCCCTGTATTCCCACGGGAACGGGAACTACGCGGGTAAAACCGCGCGGAGGCAGCTAGTTTTATATAGTATTCATTAAATTAAAAAATCATTAATTACACACCTGTTTACATAGCAACACGTGCATACGAGTATGGCCGTGAAAACTAATCATGTGATATCCATTTGTAATACCAGAAAATATCTGCAATATACCTACGATACTACATATCTATAAGACGGTTCGATACAATAATTGTTTTTCATATGTTAGTATCTATAATGAAAACAATTTATATTCTTGTTTACATTGTTCCTTGTTGGTTTCTAGAAAAGATAATTCATAAAGACGTCAAAAATATTGATAACTTAGCTTATCTATTGAATGAATCATATTTTGGTAATAATAACAGATTTATTAAAAAAAATATTGTACAATTTATTTTTATAAATACATTGGTATATAAGATAATTTATATAATGAAATATACCCACATACTCTATAATGGCGATCAAAATGCATTTATACTGAAATATATTATATACCTATTACGAGTACCTAAATAAGTGATATCAGTCCAGACGTAAAGAACATGAACTCTATTTCGAGCTGGTTAAAGACTCTCTCGAATCTCATTCGCTGGTATATTCGAGACGCGAGCCTGCGCATGTATGAATAAGTTCGCAACGATAAAGGCGATCAGCTCGCCTCCAATGATGACGTCACTAGATTTTTTGTTCCGACGTATATATAACCTCGCATAGGACGTTGATCTACATCTAATATGTACCTAGGCAATGGGTAGGTACCTTACTGTGTAAATGGCGGGGATACCTACTTATGACGCACAATATACGTAAATATCTGCGCAATAACTCTATGGAGTACTGTTTGTTTTATATTTACTTTATAACTAACCTTACTTTATTGTATTTAGAAAAAAAATATATGGGTAATGCCCTTTATTTGCGTCATTGCTTATGTCTTTCAAAATATGTGCCTAGGTATAGTAGTGTAACACAAGTACCTGCTATATACTTCGACGTCTCTTGATACGCGTAAAGTAGTTACAAAAGCTCGCAAATATTTATTTGACTCCTTTTGGGTTAGAGCTTCAAAAGTTCTTTCGCAGTTCTGAATACATAAGGAACTTTTGTTATATGCTTTACCAGTTTAGTTTGATAGCATAGTCAGTCAGTATTAACCTTGAATCAAATCTACTATACGAAAAGTAATGATTAAAGCTGTGTAGAAATGTATGTCACCTGTTGCAGCCACCTTATTGTCATAAATTGTGTCTTATGTATGAATTATAATTTGAGAATGAATCGTAGAAAAAATTGATCAAGAACATTTTTCGGCGCATGAGTACCTTTACGTGTACACCTCTATTGCGTATGTCATTATCACCTTTGATAGTTTTTAGCAGTCTACGGAGGCCCCAGTCTCCAAGTTTACCCGATTTTGACTAGAGGCTATAATTACATAGTGTTAGAGTAATTTTCACAACTTTTTGTACAGGCTCGTCTAGAAATTACTCAATGATTTCACAAGATCTTGCTACAAAGGTTTGTGATTCAAAAACGTAAAACTATTAGTCTAGTACCTCACCAGCGCAGCGCGGCGGCGGAATTCACTCTTAAGCCTGTACGATCCCAAATCACGTACTTACTTAAACATATGCTATTGTTAATACTAATGTCTGATCTAACAAATATGTATCATGATTACCTACAAGGAAATCAGACTATTAGTGCATAAAAAAATCAATCAGCATAAAGTAAAGCAGTAATGTCAATAAATATCGTGTCTCTTCACCCTGGAGATTCTAAGGAATGGAATCGTCGTCGATAAAAATGCGCAAGTAATGCCTACGATCGAAAAAACGAGCCTTTATACAATATGAATCACCCCTTGATACATTTTTGAATCAGTCATACGCATATGACATTCCTATTAGTACATTGGTACAGCGTTTGTTACGATGTGTCACGCAGTTTACAAAGCATATCAATACTTACAAAAAAAATTATATATTTTGGCAATGCCCGTGCTTAAATACTAGTACATATTATGTAATAAAAATAATGCAGGAAAATCCTCTGGATATTCCATAAATGTTAATTTTCTATCGATTGTTGTGGTTTTCCCAACTACATACGTAATGTAGTGCTTTAGCATTTATGCAAAACACTGCGTTGAAGTCTTTTGTACTGGAAAACCAGATTATGCATCAATATTTGTTTTACCTAATATGGTTTTGCCTTTGATTGGCATTGCTTCCGATTATTTTGAATAAAACGTTGATGCCTTGTGATGTATTTTAGTCGAGATTGTTTTGTAAACTGGTTAGTAACTTTCTAGTCAGTATTAGTCCTGTTTCGTTAGCTGGATATCTTAAATCTATTAACCATCTATCTTACTTACAACCTGGTCAAAAACAAATGTAAAGTTATTCAATATTTTCTATAAAGATTGCTCTATTATTTTAGATAATGTGACTGAATATTGTTATTTTTGCTATAGTTATTTTTATTTAATTCAATTTAAAATAATACGTTTTAAGAAACGTAATAAACAAAATATATACAATCCATGTTAAAACGCAAACATAGCGTGACAGGCAGGTGTGCGGTGTGTGCGCCAGCGCAGCCCCCCAGCTACCCTCCTGCCGCCATCGTCAGACCACTTCCGACGCGGACTGTGCAACGCGAATTGCGACTCATTCTAACAACACTAAAACCTAATGAACTTTCCACTTTAACACCGTCACTTAGAGTCTACAGTCGCTTGACGCGTCGAAACACGTGCATTCATTATATTAACGGTTTTAGTTTTAGTAGGTAATGAAGCGATTAACGTTCCGATTGATCCGAAGCGAGGTAGACAGCTTAATAACAATATTACTTTGATGACACTTACTTATTGGACGTTTATTTGAACACCGAATCTTATTGAAGTTAACCGAAACACGAATGAACGCAGCGAAGTATGTAAACAAACGAACGAGTCGCGCATCGAATCGGGCGCATTGTGAAATACGTACACGGGACGGGACATGCATCACATACATAACTTACGTATTTGTGCGGAGGCGACGGCACGTAAACAAAGCTGCATAGTCGATCGATGAGTGCTGAAGACCTAGTGACCGGTGCAGTTCGGTGACGTCATCGTGCGAGGTGCGAAGGGGTGGTATTGTGAAGCCTCTGCGTAGGTACTAAATCGATGATGTAATTTCCCGAATGGTAAGCGGCTGCGCGTGCACTCGACGCGGTGCATAGGCGAGGCGAGCGGTGCAGCGTGCGCGGGGCGCGGGCGCACGAGGCTGACTGCAGCCGCGCGGGGCCCCGGAGCCCGGAGCCCCGGCCCGGCGCCCGGCGCCCGGCGCCCGGCGCCCGGCACTCCGGCACTCCGGCACTCCGGCACTCCGGCACTCCGGGCGCGCCCTCTGACCGCGCCACCGCGCCACCGCGCCACCGCGCCGCAGCCCGCCCGCCACATTGTCAACAAACACAGAATGAATGGAAATGAGGCCGATCATGCTTACTCCATCAACGTTTGATTACATCGCTGCCGCCCTGCTGCAAATATGATCTGGATGCAATGTAGAAATATGCTTCCAACCGAATAAAATATATTTAGCATTTCTTATAATGACGGTAGTAATTGATTACAATGATATTTCTGATTATTTATTATTAATAATAAGTGCGTGAGTCAAATCGGTGTTGTAAATATATTCGTTAGGTCAGTTCTTATCCCCTTCTAATAAGATTAATAAAATGTTAAAGTATATAATTTCTGAACAAAAATCAAAATAGCTACAAATTACGGATGACAAAGAAACATATTCAATTCAAATTATTTAACAATTACATAAGTATTTAGCAACAAATGCACCTAACAAGTCTGTGTACGATTCCAAGATACTTGTGCGCATCATTAATTTAATTTAAACTAATAAAGCGAGTGCGTATGTGTAGGTAGACCGGAGACTACTGTAGAGCATCGATTGAAGTGGAGAGTGAAGAGGTCCTCCAAAACAAACGAGTGGGAGCGCGCGTGCGCCGGCACAGGCACATGCAGCATGCCTCAGATTCCATTGAGAGGGTTTTATCGGAGGCGGTTGGCGGCGGCAGCGGCGGGCGGAGAGGAGCTGCGTACGCGCAAGAATTTGGGTGTTTGGGTGCGCGGTGTACACAGGTTGATGACCGCGAAGCGCCGCGCGCCCTTTGGGCGAATTTTCCAAATCGATTTGTAACTGCCTGCATTCTGCATCGGAAATATTATGGGTGCTTTCGCTTCCATAGGGGTGGAACGTACCGGTGTGAAAAGATGATTTATCACACTTATAAGCAATATAGATGGTGCGATGATGTCGAGAGATCGTATTTAAGAGATCCTTAAAACCCAATAATATATGTATTGTTATCTAATTAATTAAAATAAGCTACGGTTTTTGCAGGCCACAAATCCAATTTAAAATTGGATCTAATCGTACGGAATTATGAATAAGATCATGTCCATTTCTGTCACCCACGATTTTCTCGAGCTTTCAGTAACGTTCAGGGACGTTAACTACTTGTTATTTTTTGTAAATAATTTTAGTTTTAGATATAGGATACATAATACACAAAAAATTGTGCATAATTATCATATAACTGGAACGGGATCATTATCTTTAAATGAATTTAAATAAAGTTTTCTCAAAACTTTATCTAAAGGATAACAACATAATAACTTCAACCAGTCTCCATTAGTAGGTACCTAATATCGTTTGATGAACATATTCAGTCCGGTGGTCAATGATGCTGGATTACATTAAAACATATAGATATATGTATATAAGGTTGCGGGTCGAATGTTCATTGTTCCTTTCATTGCCTTAACTAAATAAATACCTACAAAATATATGTAACTAATTTATGAGCGGTCTCAGTAACATTATTGTTTCCTGTTATAGATTAGTCAATTCTCGGAACCCTGATAAAATATCCAATAAAAAGCTATGTTTAAAAATAGGCATGTGTACCTACTGACTGTATTGTAATGTTCTAATTATTTAAAACAATGGAAGTATTCAACTAAGTAGGTACAACAAATCATTCTAATAAGATAATCGCTTTAGTTCTGAAATATCGGATCAAAGTTTATTACAGGAATTGGTAGTAATTTTGACCATACCATATACGTATAAATTTATCTATCAGTAGGTATTGAAGAATTACTATAAAATGACTTAAATTTTGAATGTTAAAACATATAGGCACAATAGGAATCTACCTAAATATTCTGGTTATACTGCGGAATGTTTGAAACTAAAACTATCTTAAATTTATTCCTATATTTTTAAGCTTGCATTCGAAAATATACTTCGGTTCATTGTAGAAATGAAAACACGATGCATTTTGTATTTCACAGACATCATCCATCAGCGACATTTAAGCAAGGATAGGATAGGGCATGGGAAAACGTCACTGGTCGATTAGGTAATTCATTAAGTGATGAATATTCACATTCATATAACACAAAATGCTTATGTTGGTTACCTACTGATAAAGGTTTGATGTGTGTGAGGAAGTAATGTCCTATTTTATAGGACCGGCTAGGTGGGTGGGTGATGTAGGCAATATTCTCCTAGATCGAAAGAAAATTCATTGAAAAGCAATTAACCTACTCTGCTGATACTCGATAGACACCTAATTATTTGACTTTTCTTCTTGTCCACTAGGTAAAGTATACCAACTTGATTTTAAACCAAGTCTCTTAGCTTGTCATAGAGCTTCTTTATGATGTCGCATACATTCTGTAATGAATATGAACCGGTAACTTACTATGGGAAATGACAATTTATAAGTGTTTGTACATAGTCAATCAAAAATATAGGAAATAGGTAATACATAATATGAAATGGCGATAGGAGCCACAAACTTGAAGATTATGAAATAAAATTGCATTATAATTATGCTGCGTTTTTATTATTATAAAAAACTTAAATAACAATAACAAATCCATAATTTATCCATATTGTGCTGCTCGGTTGTGTTCAACTCTTAAATAAACTCAATAAATGCGAAATATAACTAATCATAGTCTCCGCACCGCAACATAGACCGCACATGCATCATTATTGTACAAATATTTCGGCTCACATGCGGTGGAAGGTATTATTTTGATTCAATGAATTCAGTTAAGCAACGATAATCACCTTATTAACGAACAATCTCGTCATAAAATGCAAAAACGTACTTTGTATGAAACATTAAACATTGTAGGTACGTCTTTAATCGACATCATTCAAATAATAAGTCCATTAAGTACACTATCTTTTTATTTTTACATAACGATTCAATTGGATTTATCAATTGACAGTTTCCTTATGCTTAATAATAAATAATATAATAATTAAAATACTTGAGGCCATTTAAAGAATATTTTTCGAATCCGATTGACCAAAAGCTGCAATATCAAATTGGATATTAAACAAATGCTAACATGCTTCTTAAACAGTAAAACAAAAAATTTCATTTGACTATACATATTTAGAAACCCAAATAAACGCTTTTGACTTAGTTTTTAGTAAATAGTAAAAGCTTGCTAATTACGCCCAATTATCGACACAACACAACGGTTAAGCCGATGCCAAATATTATTAAGCAAAATCTTTTTTTTATTTAATTAAGTATATCACAGATATGACGAATAAAATTTTGAATTTACTGTTTATTTGTTCAATAACATCAGAATAATATTCATATATTTACTGATGAATTGGCGTTTTTAAGATTATTAATTGAGGTTTAATAAACGTCTGAATTATTAGATATTTGGTTTCAATTATTAATAAAACTATTCATAATGGCAGTAACAGCCAAAATAAAACAAAACAAATGTAATTAATTTATATTAAATCTAATAAAATAACCAAAATATATAAATCTTATAAATATATGGTTTAATTAATATAAGTACTGTTAACAAAGGGAACTAGTTGTGTCAGCGACCTGACTCGATACAATCAAAAGATTCTACCACAGCAATACTCAATAAACAATTATCATGCACTGAATTTTTTTCAAAAAGGTACCTAATACTGTTTCGGTTAAATTCATACGAGATTTTTTACCCTGACGTCTCGAGTACCTACCTATTACTGCCGAACTTCCTTAAAGAAAACTCAATAATATATTTTATTTATTTCTCTATCTGAAGACCTATCTGCGAAAACTCTTACACGGCATGGAGTATCATTCTCAGTTTTCCTGCACCAACAGTACCTACTAGGTATACTAAAATCGATTATTTTCATTGCTCAATTTTACTAGCTTATTTTCTATAAAAATAGAGCATATTTTAAGTAGTTTAACGAATAAATCTGCTTGATTTTAGAATAAATATTAATAGACACAAATTATTGATATTTTTATTTTATTATTCGAAAACAAATATAAAATAAACATTCGTTATACTAGTTAATATAAAACCATCATATATATGACTGTGTAAATAAATATATATCTTCGGGAGTATTTAATTATACTTTAATATTTGTTTGAAGTTAATCGTAAATATTTTTGTAGTAAAAATATTTTAAAAAGGCCTCTAAATATGCTCATTCAGAAATACTGAGTCTAGGAGTTAATAATGGCAATTTAGTTGGTAGTCTTTATCATCTAAGCATAAGTTGATTGCCTATTAACGGTGTGTGTAGGAACATTAGACACACAATTAAGTAATTACTACTATTTAGTGTAAAATTAACAACTATTTGTACGTCTACAAAATGTATGTACATAACTTGTACGTATTTAATCAAAGTGAATCCGTCAGTCTAGTGTAATGGTCATCATCCACTTCAGCGACACAGCTTTAGCACTCAGTTTGCAAATTAAGTTATACTACTACTGTATTATTTTATATCCGTGACTCGTGAACGGCGATCTGCCATTTCGAGGCGATGCCTGGCTGTTGCCGTACTGATCCATACCAGTGGTTGATGAACATTAGGTTGAAGTAGTCTGAGCAGAATAAATATTTATATTGCTATTTAAAAAAAAAACGGAAAATGGCATTGCGTAATACGAAATATTTAATATGTTACAATTATTTACTTACCTATGATAAACGAGCTCCTGAAAAAGCTATGTAAATCTCACATTTCAATATTCTCGTAATTAATATTTTATGTATAAAGTTTTAAGGATGAAGTCAAGATTTTTTGGTGCACTAGGATCGCGTATGTACAGCCAAAATTACGTATTTTCTACATTATTGACATAGTCACATTGATAATTATTTATTTATAATTAGTCAGTTCACTACTTTCAAATTAAACTTGCTTTTTGATGCAGACAATAGTTAATTTTCCTTGGCACTTTCACTAAACATTTTGGATCTTGGACGTGTTAACTCTTTCGAACCTCATTTTAAGTCTTATTTACAGGGAACCATCTACAAACTATCGTAAGAATCTTGAGCCATTTATGCTAGGTAGCTGTTTGTTGCCAGTGGAGCTCGTGAAGGCACGGTGTGATCGTGTGAGGGAGACAATTACCCGAGACCCACGTCCAGGCACATCATCACCACGAATCCGACGATGCAGCCCCATGTTGCCAGCTTGCCGTTACCACTGCACACAAAATGTTACGTTAGCTATACTGTTTTTCTCTGGAAAAAACAGAACAGTTCGAAATTACCTACAAACAGGTATCTCACACTGAGAATCATAAATTAAGTCCGGTTAGTACCATGAACTTTATATTAGCAACAGGACTTAAATATTTAAACGTTTTTCGGGAAGTTGCCTAATATCTTTCGTAGTAATGTCTGTTCAGTTCCTTGATGAATACTAACGAGGCCTTGTAAATAAAAGTCATTTATAAACATGGCTGTAAAGTGATGCGTGAGGTTTCATTGACGCATTTTGGTCGCAATATACATAATTTTATGTAGGTACGTAAGTATATAAAATATAATGGTCCGTTATAAAATGTTGTCGTCATACAATAAGACCCATTGAGAAATAACTAGTGAACGACATTTGAATATAAACAAGGCAGCAATTTTACGATATGGACAAACCGCCGCGCACCGAGCCGATGGCGCTTGCGCCTCACGCACTAGGATTTAGAGAAACCGACCGACCGGACTACGATAACTGGAACTACGGCCCATTACACTAAAACAGAACAATTCCTAGTAGTTGGGTACGTACCACACGTATTACATTAGTGCGTACTTATTTTTACTAGTATTCAACTATTTGGACACTTTAGGTATATTCAATTGTACCTATATCTAGTAGAACACCAATCTAGTAGTCTATAGCAGTCTATTTAGACTACTACAACAATTTCTTATAACATATTAATTAGTAAATGAATGAATGAATCCAGTAGCTTTTGAGTCAATCCTAGAATAAGGAAGGATTCAAATACTTTTCTCGGTGAACAGAATTATTTTTTAAATCACCTTGAGTATATCATCATGCACTTCAATGAAACAATTTTAGAACAAAAACGCGGACGCATAGACGACCGAAGTACATTATTTACAATGATAATCTCGCGCCACCCAACTTTTGGCGTGAAGCTACATCACACTCTTGGTACCTATAGAGTGGAAACATTTGCTAGATCAGTTTTATACATCCGCTTTGTGACGAGGTGATGTGTTGGAGTATGGCATGTTAACGAGTACAATAGCACAGCGCGTATTCCGATCACGTGCGGTGGGGAACCCCGAGTGGACACACGACCTGCACCTAAATATCACTGGTGACATCACGCATCAAACCTGAGGAATTTTGAAGACGTACACAAAGCTGACGGGAAAGCCAAGTTAGCATGCATTGGGCTATACCTATAGTGAACCCAGTTTACAGCACAATTGTATGAACCTAGGTAATTCTCGAACGTTTTACGAGCTTGTGAAGGACCTACAATGTTATTAATGCATAAAAACTTTTTCATCCCACCATCTCGGAAAGAGTATTTTTAATCTTCAATATCTGAGTGGAAAAGCCGTTTTTATTCTCTAGAGGATAAAGTAAATTGAATTTGGAACATCGTGTGCACTAAGTTTGTGAATTAAAAAAAAAAAATTAAACCTATTTACTGCTACCTCTATGGTGCCGAATATATCATACAACTTTTTTTTAATTTGTTAAAAACTCAGACTCGGCACCTTCTTGGTGTTCTTTTTTCAATTAAAATAAGTGAAGATCTAGTGTTTTTTTTTGCATTTAGTCATTTCCTCGCTGAGGTGGAATGAAAAGTTACGTGTTGCACTCGAGTGCAAAGATTTTTCACCTCGTGCTCTTTTGATTCCCTCGCTAACGCTCAGGATTCTAATTTTGAATCACGAGCGCAGCGAGTGATTCCTTCGCTTGCTCGGTCATCAAAATTGAACACGCGGTTAAAAAGCAACTTTGCACTCTTGTATAACAAATAACTATTAAATCTCTCTCGCAAAATAAAGTGCTTCCAAATAAAGTGACAAATTTTCACAGATGCAGCTAAACAGATATCCTGGAATTTATTATATGCCGAGAATATACTACACTGCGAGTTGCTAAAAATTACAATTAAACAGTATTGGCATCTTAAGTAGCGATAGAGCCATTAATATACTGAGGAGGCTTGCATCGCAAGAAGGATGGATTCGGGATGTGCAGTCTGCAGTGCAATATCTGGAGGTAGGTCAGGGAGTGTCGGACGGCGGCGTGCTGGATTCCCAGACGATGACGTCAGTGTATAGACAAACTAGAACGGCGTCACCGGCCTTATCCCGGCAACAAACGCGTTATTTCATATATTTATTGTTATTGACAGTGGCGAGACGGTGACAAGCCCACGCAAGGCGGCGCGGCGACGGCGGCGGCGACGGCGGAGCACCGAATTTACTCATAATGCGCAAGGTTGTGAACCGCCCGCCTTCCGCGCGCCGCCCGCCCGCTGCAAATAGACGACAATTGAGCTGTTGCCGATGCTGAAACCACCAGGTTTCAGCAGCATCGGTCGGTGATGGTGACCCTCATGGCAAAACAGCAATAGATAATATGTCTATGTAGTACCGTACAGCAATGTAACATCATCAAAATGCGACGTAACTTTTCATATAATTTAAAAATAAATATAAAAAGCATCCAATTTTGGGATGTTGGATGTTCATTTTGAATATGCTTATTTTTCTAAGACATTTTCCATAACCTTACATCAAATGTAAGTTATTTATCCCAAATTTCACTTAATCATGAAATTGAAATAAGAATGCACACCATATTTTTTTTCGAAATACTGGTCAATCTGACAATACCCCTCGTTTTTCGTCGTGAGAAAAAATATGATCTGGTGAAATCTAAAAAGCTGCCCACATACGTACGTACAGTGGTACGGTTATGGTAATCGATTAATTCTAGCAATTTCAGTGGAATTCCTAATATAGCCACAAATACTTATATTGTTCCCCTTAACTAATATATTATTTAATAGGTATACCTACTAAATATATAGGTATCATTACAATACTCAAATAACAATGAAGTCGAGGCTCTAAAATGTATTAGCAAAATTCGGTTTTTCATCTTCTTACTCCGGTAATAATTAATCATCTGGCAGTTACAGCAATATTACCCACGGTTTTTTGTCATTTGTTGTGTTACGAGTACGTATCTATCGTATGCGATTTAGAAGAGTTTTAAGAAGCACGTGTATTACATGTCTGACACCACTTTTGGTTGGAAATTTACTTCTTCAAGAACAGTACTACCACCAAGAGTGATCTTATTACTCCCAGAAGCTAAAACATTGTAGTTAGATAGAACATAGTTGATTAAAACATTCTTGCTGAGTTCCTTGCAGGTTCTTCCCAGTAAAAGGCTGACTTCTGTACCGGTAGCAGATTTGGCCTTTGTACGTGCTGTATGGCATTGGTGATGGCTTTGGTTTTTTTTGATATTTTAAAAACATAGGTACTACTTAATTATGTAAAGATGTGCATATACCTATATATCTTCAACAGACTTACGAAGGCTAAAAAAAGTACTGATCATTTTCATTTAGTTTCAATTCAGCACTTAATGTTTTTTTTATAGAGAATGTGGCAGACGTGGCAGTATATTTTAAAGTGTATGTAACAAATCGGAAACATAGCTAGTGGGCAATAAATGTGCTGGAATCGCGGTGCGGAGGACATCGACAGCGGTGGCGGCGGCGGTGGCGACGGCGGCGGCGACGCGTCCTGGGTGTCAGACGGCACGCCGCTATTTCTGGCGGTGTATTTGCGTCGCGACACCGCCGCCGCCGCCGTCGCGCCGCCATCACCACCCGCTCCGCCATCGAACCACCCGACACATCGCGCGCCTACACTTCACGTGTCGCCTGCACTAACTGAAGTCTGAACTATTGTCTCACAAACTATTATTGCAAATGTCTCTCCGTCCGTAACTACAGTCCGGTGACATTCAACTGCGAATGTGCGAATTGATGTCGCTTGACGAGAGACACCTGTCGAACTGACGATTATGTACGAACAGATAATGATGGTTGGCTTTAGGTACTCTTTAATTTTAATTATACACAATTTGTAGATTTTTAGCTTCAGAATAAAAAAAACTTTGAAGAAAACATTAAGTATAAAAATGACCGTAAAATTGCGAGTTAAATAAATGTGAAGTTTAACAGTAAAAAGCGAATAAACTAACAAAACTATTTACATTTAACAAATATTGGTCATATTCTTATAACAATGCTAATCAGACTCAGGAGATGGGCGCGCATGCTTCACGAGGGAGTGTCAGTGGTGTGCACTCTCTAATAAATTTTCGATTACATGAGGTTAAGTTAGTGTCTCCGTGATTGATAGGTTTTCGTAATACGTCACTATTCCCATGCATATTTATTACTCTAATGTCATTATGAAACTTTCTTAGTTTTACATAATATGGAAAAGATATGAAGCCGTGAGAATTTGCGACTTAAAATAAAACATGATGTGTACCTATATATATAAGCAATCAGCCAGTTGCGATTGTTAGCGGACCGACTCTGCCACCGGAAGGGAACCAGGACCGGTCCGGAACAATACGAATGATGGACAAAAGCCGCTGTCGCCAAGGGGAAGTTTTATCCTCGAACTCGTTACTTATTCTCACCGTAACGAGCTAGGAAATATTGACGAACAACAGACAATAAGCCGTCAAATCGAAATCACTCGAAATAAAAGTCTGGAAACAACCCTTGTCAAACCTATATTGACAGGAGCCCGCAGATTTCCCCCCCAAAACTGAGATATTGTGTTCAGTATAATAAAGCGTTATTGTTGAATCAATGTGTATTAGATAGGCAGAATTGATTCATATCTAAGTAGTCCAACTACATTCATTGACGAGTATATAAATATCACCGGCCAAAATGGAAATGGTCAAACATAATATGTGAATGGGTTAGCGATGCGCAATAAACGGTCATGTTATCGAATCGAATCTTATATCGTACGTATTTAGAACAAGGGTCGCGTTTTAGGAGGGTCACAACAAAGCCGAGCTCATCCGAAAAAATATTTTTAGGTCAATCTCAAGGCTACTCTTTAGTATTTCGTCTTGAGAAGGGGACCATGAGATACAAACACGATGACTATGTTTATAATGTATTTGTATGTTTTGGTGGCAGACAAATTCATATATTATACTAGCTTCCGCCTTAAGATTCACCAGCGCTAAATATTTTTGGAGTTACATGTTATAATCATCATTCCCAATAAAATAAACTTAGTTTAGATATATTGAATCCTAGACATACATGTGTGTGTGTTAACACAGTGGATAAACGAACTATATACCCGTTTATCCATAATGTTAACGTTCATGCTTAAACCATTTGGGTAGGTACTTACGACGCGTTGGCTTCTGGTATGATATCGTCTGCAACCACGTAGATCATAGCACCGGCTGCGAAGGCGAGCGCGTAGGGCAGCGCCGGCTGAGCAGCTGCAACGGCCACTGCACCCAGGACTCCGAACACAGGTTCTACCATGCCAGAGAGCTGTCCATACCTAGTAAAACATATTCATTAATCGTTTGGCAGTGGTTAGGGTTACAATAAATTATCATGAAGAATCGATTCGGCACTTTGATCTTAAAAACAAAGTAAACGTTTTCACGCGAATAAGTTTCTGAACCTTGTTGACGATATACAACAACGGCATTAAATAACGGTGACAGAATCGGCCAGATGAACCATTGCGTTGCTTGCTGGGATTTGATTTTCAGCATCACTATTTGTGTCATGATGATAAATACGTCTTCACTACATACGTCAAAAGGCATTACTTGCCATTGTTTTCCATGTGGAACTAGTGATAGTCGAAAACGGCTTGATTATAAAATGTTTCAATAAAAAATCGATGGTTTATATCGTCATCAATCAACAAAAATTGAACAGGTGTAAAGGTACTAAGCGAAATGTCTGAAACTGTTTATTATAGGTACCCATACATCACCCTAATAGGAAACTTTGGCAGCTTCACTATACATATTAATACCTAATCATTTGAAGTATACATTTATATTGTATTGGAAACCTTTGGTTGTGGTTCATGTTAGTATCAGCGGCGCGGAACTTAAAAGGGGCCCATATCCAAAATACCGATCAGAGTCAAGTATCGGTGTGTTGTTAATTTTCACGTGTGCGGGTGGCGGGATGCGGGGTACGGGGTGCGGGTTGCGGGGTGGCGGGGTGCGGCGTGCGGTGCAATGCCGAAAGAGGCCGCTAACGAATTGTTTTGGTGAAAGTGCGGGCCGGTGCCGCGACCACATTCCGACGAACTGGTCGAGGAGCCGCCGCTGTGGGAAACGCCGCCAGGGCCACCCCACACACGACGACCAGTTCAGACTTGACTGCCACCGAACTCGATCACTCATCTACCACTACTACTTACCTAACCGCCTAAGGAAACCACCAAAGACGATAGAACCTACATATGTACTTCGAAACACCGCCACGCTACGGTCTAAGTGGAGCTACAGCTCCAAGAAAGAGAAACGAACGAAGCTTTTCACTACCATTGTGATCGTTACACATCGTTTTCGTTTAAATGGAGAGTATATGGGTAGACTAACACTAGAAGATACGTTGCGGATGTAGAGAATCTCAAATATTTATGAAAGTTTGGTCAATGTTGTGTAAGGATATGATAAAAAGTACATGGACAAGTTTAATTTTAGTTAGGTAACAATGAGTTAGTGTGGCAGTGATAGCTAGGCGGAATGTGAGGGGGAAACTGGTTTAGAGAAGTTAGTAAGCGGTGCGGGGCGGGCGGCATCGGCGGCGGCGGCGGCGGTGGCCGCGGTGGCGGCGGCGGCGGTGGCGGCGGCGGTGGCGGGTGCGCGACGTGATGTTATGTTATCGCATGCATTATTCAGCGGGTGGCGAAAGCGGCAATTTGCGACAATATCCACTGATTCGCAGAATCGTCGACTGTTGAGCCGCCGACAAGCCATAAAACAGGATGCCCGTCACTCAATAACTACGTTGAATTTAAATATAAGTTTATATATGCCGTTTGTAAAGTTCTTTTGGTATTTTCCATTGTTTTAATCACTACTAATTTAGTTATGACCACATTTATTTTTTATTAATACAGTTCGGTAGTTTCTAAAGTAGGTAAATGATGATCGACACTAGGATTCGATTTTGGTTTTGAAAAAAGTTACTTGCTGAGTTTATTGCCGGCTCCCACAGCAATAGCAACATTTCAGCTACATAAGTTCTTGTAAAAGCCTATTTGAATTAAAATATTTTAACCAAGAGGTCCAAATTTCCAAAAAGAGTACAAATAGAACTCCTAAAAAATACCACTTTAAGATCTGCTATTGCAATATCAAGTAGATATATAACGTTTTATATTTATATTGGTATTTTTATGTTTACAATGATATCAACATAATCGTACGTTATACAATTTTTGTTCAGAAATGAACCTCATATGCTCAGGTGCTGATAGAAACTTAAGTATTTGATTAAACATGTCACCGCTACAAAAAATCATGACTTAATTAGATATGCAGGCAGATGCTGTATAATAAAATTTCCTTGTTTTAATTACTATTGGTATGGCGACCTTCAGATATTCGTAATGAGTGATATATCGAATGTATATTTGCGATATCTACAGCATATCCCGACCCAGTACATATATATTTATAGGGATTCCTGTTTATTTGAGCTTGTCGATGAATAGATAAATAATTTTTATTTTTAACTGATATATTTCCGGTAGTTGTTTGTAAATAACTATACTATGGTGTGCTATAAAGCTTTTCGAGAATATAAAGCGTAGTTACAACGCAATATGCATTCACTAAACCGGCCTCGATTGCGCAGAACAGCGCCACCAAGGCTGGCAGCGCCTTCCGCGACGGCTTCTTCGGGGCCTGCGCGGCGACAACGACGGCGGCGGCGGCAGCTGCGGTCACAGCGTCGTTCTCTCGATTTAATTATTTAACTCTGAAGGCCGATCGCCCGAGGCGGGCATCGGGCGGTGCGCTGCGACTGGTCGGACGGGTGCGGTCCGGAAGAACGCGCAGACAGCGCGCCGCCGTCCGCTAGCCGCGCACCGCACCAGACTACATGGCACCGCAGCGACACATCGCACACCAAGCTCACGCAACGCAAAAATTTCGAAATAGACGACTTTCTCGAGTCCAGTTAGCAATGACCATCTGACCAAATAGCGTCACTTATGTCGAGAGCGACCTCGAGACGAGCAGACTCGCACGATCTCAACCGACAATCACCTCACCCAGCGGCAGCCACTTTAGCAGTCAACGTACACGAACGACTTCAAACCAATTCAAAGCTAACACTTATTTATATTTATTACGCATCAAATTGTATTTTGTTTTGAGTCTAAACTGTAAAGCACGGCCGGATTTCGGTAGCGTTGATCGGTGGATAAATCTTTACGAATCAACAGCTGAATATGTACATAAGAAATTTGCGGTGGGTAAGCTATTTAATTAAAGAGTAATAAGTAACGAATGTTGCCCCTGCATGGTGCGTGAGCGTGCTGTTGAGCCACATCACTCTGAGTCATGTGTCCATGCGGTGAGAAACGTTGACTAGACGCATTGTCTACACAATGGATCACCATCACCACACCACTTGATCTGATTATATAATAACGGCAACAATAACCGAATATAGACTTATGCACACTTCAGTAAAAGGGCATAGAGCCTATTATTATTATGATTACATTTTGTACCATAATTCAAGTCGGAAAATCGGCAATTCAGCGGCACCTATTTTCACGAACACCTTACAATTTTGGCTCTATTTAAAAACCATACCTTTTAATACAGCGAATGGGCTACCTACAAGTACAGAAGCTCACTCTGCATCTGTACTTGTCCATCGCCCGTTTTTAGCGATACGAATTCCAATGTTTGTATGCGGATCCTCAGGACCATTTTAGGTTTTCGTAACTTTTGTAGCCACAATGACGTATAAATTGATAATTCTGTTGTATCCAAATGTCTAACTCTATATAATTTTTGGTTGTTAGGAAGATAGCACCGTTCTAGGGGAACATCGATTTCCAGGGATATAAGTGTTCTTATATATAAATCCATAACATATTGCCAATTTCGTCTAAACAAACCCTTTCAGCCATTCATTCATTGGATGGACTTGTATCCATAAATATTATCTTCGGTTTCCTCTTCACGGCAAAGTAAACAATATAATAGGTACGTCGTTATGTACCTACTAATATATATATAAGCCCATCACAATGTACGCCGGGCGTTTGAGTCCAGCTCATCTTTTGTAGAAAGGGTAACACATCTACGGTATATGATGACGTGGACGATCAGGCACCTATATGAACTTATTTATAGATATAATCTGCATCTTTTCGAAATCTTCTGCTATATATGTAATAAAAAAAACGTATACCAATGACCACATGTATTTACAGTCATTTCATATCGGTTTCGATTAAATTTAAGATCAAAAGTTGTTTCTCGTATTTATAAAATTTAACTAAATCGATGATATTTGCGCCGTTTTCTGTAAATCTATATTTCAGTTCATCGATTTGTTGGTTTTACCTTCAACACTTTTGTTGTCAGAAGTATCAATATGTAATAAAGTGGCGCTTTGTTTAAAACAGTTGCAAATGGTGTCCCGTGGAGGGCGCGGGGGCACGCGACGGGTGCGCGCGCTGGCGATACTGGCGAGGGCATTTCTTGCTCGAGCTGCATTCCTCGCTCCTTGCATTCCGCACCGGAGACCTACTATTACACGTTTTAAACAATTTTAATTCAATATTTTTACCGACGAACCCATTAGAAATAACCGGATTAGATATTACTTTTTTGCAATTCAGTAACATAAATAATTTTATTATTTAACGTCGCGCCCTGTGCACAGTTATAACGCCCACCAAATGTATTAACAAACCATCTATCTACCTTTTCAGGAATATTTGTTTCAAAATCAAATCGTGTACGTAGGATGTACCCAAAGCTGTGGAGTTTTCTGTTCATAAGAACTTGCATAAAAGAGGAATCTCGGAACAATCGAAAAACTATAGAGATAGATATATTTTTTCATCTACATTTTAGGTTAAATCAAATTGGCGTAGGTCTTTAAAATTGTATGACCACTAGCGCAGAGTAGCGAGGTCGTCGTTCTGTGCGCATTCCCGACCTCCGCCGCCCAGGATTCCCACTCGAGCACATTCTTGCTGCCGCCGCACCGCTTCCATTTCACATCGCAGGATGCAATCGCATTTCACCAAATAAGAAATATCTTAATATTGTTTAGAAGTATTTAAAACATAAATTTACTGATTTACCATTATTAAAAAAAAACTGTTCATTGTAAAGATCTTGCAAATTTTAATTTTTTCTGTTTTTTTTTTGAGAAATTAAATGTTCTTTTATATAAATAATATCGCTCCATCTTTAGAGATAGCTATAAAAGTGGAATTTGAAGCCTAAATTCTTTAGCCTTAGCACGGAATATGAAGACGTATGACGATGTGATGTGCATGCGGCGCTGCGCGGCGCCGGCGTACCGCGGCCGCGAGTTACGTTTCCAAGAACACGATGGTATGCGACTATTTACAACTTTTACCTATTTGGTAACGTTTACCATGCGTGCTGGCACCACAATAATATGCTAGGCAGATGTAACCATTTGCTTCGTCATTTTAAATACTCTACAGGTGATTGTGTATACCTAGGTAGGTATAGACTATTGATATTACCTATATTTTATGTTTATTTTTTATTGATTTGTAATTTTTATTATGATTGCTCGTCAAGTTTATTTATAACTAAGCAGAACTTCAACCCTTGATTATTTTGGATACGTAGCCCCAATATTCTGTAGGTAAATATTATTGTCCAAAGTCCTATATTATTGTATCACATGCCAAAACGCTGAAATTTTAAACAGGTTAGCCTTTTCTAGAAGAGACATTCCGTGATCGAACTAAATGTACCTATGGTACCTACCTACCACATACATACACCCATAATCCATATACCATCATAAAGCTAATATTGATATCGTTATAATGAATCAAATACCTAGCTATCTGAAGAATGAGAATATTATTAGTACGTTATTTTTTGCGTTTTAAACTATTCCGTAAAACACGTCGATGATGTTTCAAGTATTTGTAAGAACAGTACCTAGTCGCACATGGGTAGGTACACAGTTAACGGGGCCCCTCTGCTATCGGGTGGACTGGTATCCGAAATCCGTGTATAGTGGTAGAAGCTCGGGCCGGCCGGCAGCAGTCGCTAAATGAATTAGCCTCAACAGGAATGGGGTCGGCCAGTCTGGCTGCGTTGGCATCCGGCCTAACGACGAGTGCGGGCGCATTCTCTAGTCGCACGCGCACGATCTATCAACCGACTAGCGAATGGTTACTTTGTAGGTATCATACGAACCCCATGCGACGCCAATATATAAATGGTGATCACATACATTACAACATTAAAACATTTTAATTATTGCAATAAAAACCAAAATATCCGTAATTAATAGAGCACGGTAAAAAAATTCTTAGATTAAAGCGATATTCAATAAATAACCTAATAAAAACAACCATAAAGTTTCATACCAGAATGCTCTCCATACAGAGAAGCCTGCTGCTTGTAGAGGCAAGCTGACAGCAAGGCCCTCAGGGAAGTTTTGAATACCAATACCCAGCGCCAAGTTCCTGCGGGCAAACAAAACAGTACATAAACACTAAATAAAATAACAAAATTACCCTAATGGATCGTGTCAAAATTCGTAGTTGTTCATGAAACAAATTTATCACCCAATTTGTGGAAAACAAAAGCTTTGTCTTCAAGTTGTATTGACATGTAGGTATGTACTGTCATTATGTATATGGATTGATTAATGATGGATTAACATACCGACAGTAAGGAATGTTAGTTTAATTTCTCTATATTTAACCACTTGCTTAGCGAGCATATCGGATTGTATTAATGTTTCATTTTAAATATATTTTTCAAAATCACCAAATAAAAGTAAATAGCTTATTTGGGTACATTCATTTCCTAGATAAATGCGACGTACAGTACGTCGCAGAACTGTATACTTTATGTATGTTAGTTAACTTAGTTAATATTGATCAAATAGCTTTTAATACATCTTCTAAACCTTAGAAGAGTATTAGGTACCTATATAAACAACCCTTATAATGTAATCTATAGGATAAGTTTATATAATAATACTGAGTAACTAAACAAGGTGAATTGAAAAGCAGCAAGAAATTGCCGAAATTTTGAAGTTGATAAAATCATTTGAGTCAGAACATTGTGATTTCCTAATTTAGTACAAATGAATAATGTTTAATAAGCATACAAAAAAAATCTACAAAAACTAGTGCAAAGAGTCCGTCAGGTTAACAATAGAAGCATTTACAGAAATAACATTGAAATCAGTTTAGACGTTGTTAAAGAAACCAGGGCGGGCGGGGCGCCCTTAATTACCATTTGTCTGGCTAGAGGGCGTCAAAAACCTATGGGTTAATATTTCAATTCATTATATACTAATATTTGTACATGCATTGTGTTTATTAACTTGAACGCTTCTTATGGTCGTGTTGTAAAATAACTTCATTGTGACAAATAAAAGCAATAACGGATATGTACTAGCATTGGGCTCATGGGCTGGCACATTCCTCACGAAGACGACCTCTCCCCCCACTTGCCACCCTGGCCGCGGCCGCTCTAGGAATGTGGCTAACTGTACTCTGAACAGCCTCCGTCACCGTTAAACTCAACTGTTCCTGCAGTGCATCACAAAGTTACCGCTTGTAATGCATTACGCAATAATATAATACGATAGGTTTTTGCATAGTCGATTATATACCTAGGTATCGTTACTTAACGTTTGGTTCACGGGATAATTGGATAGAATTACATTAATGATTAACAGCTGGAATCATTTGAGTACTTACTAAACGGGTAATGTTATGAATTACGTTTATGATATGTAAATAATATGAACGAACTCCTCTCCTCCCTTCTATATTTTAGAATACGTACAAATATACCTCACACGACATGTAGCGAAATGTTTTACACGCAATACTAAAAAACTGTATTTGAGCGTAGGTCCTATAGCGAACTTTCAACGGATTGAAGATTAAAACATTATAGTCGATCTAGATATGAGCCAAATTCTGTCACTGCGTTCTTGCGTCTGCATTTTAAATAGGTATGTATAATACTTAATGCATTATTTTTTATCATATTGTATTGGTGGCAAAATTGGGCGCATGAATAAAATGAACATCACGACATACATTGTTAACGAAGACTACAATCAAAATAATTTGGATGCTGTTGTACCTATATAAATGAAATCCGGGTTGTGTATGGAGACGTTGCAAACTCTTTTACTTTGGAAATAAAAGATTTCGTTTAAGAGACATTAACGGAACATACTGGTACCATGACAACTAAAAGTACTAATAACGACGTAAACGGAAGCTTCGGGAATTCCTGTTAAAATGGTTAACTTAATAAACATGCATGGCGGTGCGGAGCCTTTGAGCTCAGTGAAAGCTGCCCGCTTCGAGTTGCGCATGCGCCGACAAACCGTTGCTGATCAATTGAGTTAAAACCTCCACATTATGAAGAGAGGAACACTGGTATTTTACCGGTTTATTAAGTGACTGTTTTCTCAGACCAAATATGGCACACCACTCAGTTTTTACTTTGAAATCATAAGTTTTCTGATGCACTGCTGAGTGTGATTGATGAACTCGGCCCAAATTAACGACAAATAAACAACTATTTGCAATGAACAGATGCTATATCCGTATCAGCTCTCAGTCACTCTAGATGCCAATTTTAAGATATCTTTACAATAAAATTTCATCTCTGGCTGACAGACCACGTTGATACGGTCCAAGCGAGTGGTTTTATGAATGTAAAAGAGATCTATAAATAACAAATTTGAGTAGGTACCAACTATAGGAGGAAATTTGGAAATCGTGACTTGGAGACTAATATCATGGTGGAAACTTTTGTTACATATAATATGTCTCATATAAAAAAACCGGCCAAGTGAGTGGGACTGTCAGATTGAGCAGGGTTGGTACGTTTATAGAGCTCTCCTAAACTATTTAATTAATTTTAATGTACCTAATTGTTTATTAATTTAATATTCGGTGAATAATTCAAGTTTCTACCTGTTTTCATTATTATTATTTTCAGCAAATAAACGGCGAAAGCCTCTTTTATTGTACGGGAGCCCCTTAATTATTTATTAATTATATTTAAAGAGAACCTAAACTAAATATTCTGTGAATAGTTAAAGTGTCTACCTGTCACCGTTATTAGTATCGAGCAAGAAACGGTAAATAAAATTGTTGTATTGATTGTTGTTGTTGTGAGCCCCCCCCCCCCCCCCCCCCCCATAAATATTTATTTTATTTTACGTTTAGTATTTGTTTTTATAGCGGCAATAGAAATACATCATCCGTGACGATTTCAACTGTCTAGTTATCACCGTTGTTGAAGACTTAGTAATAGGGTCTCGTTTTTAGCCTTTGGATACGGAACCCTAAAAACTGCGCCAATTCAGTTACCTTTCTAAATCATAGACATGTTCATATGTAATTATTTGTTTAATGAGAATAGAACTCACAACCTGCGGCTTAAAAATCTGGGAAACTAACCATCAAACCAACACGCCAGTCTACTTTCAATAAATATCTGCCTATACAAATGTCAATGTGACAGGTCTTGAATTCGTAACTCTTACGATATCATTGGAGGAAAAACGAAATTAATACCAAAAATTTGTCTCCAATAAAAAAATTGCGATATAAGATGCGGACAGACGGACAGATGCGGTCATGGCGTTCGCTCATTCACATTTATTTTAGGTCAATAGTGTTTGGTGAATAATAACTACTCGTTAAAAATCAATATCAAATATATTATAATAGATTTTTACAGACATTCATCGTTTAGCCCTCATTCGCACGAGAGTTTTTTTAACGGACGTTAAAAAAGCGTTCAAACACAACAAATGCATTTCCAAGTACCATAATATGCTCTTTTTCCAACGCCCAAAGTCAAAAATGCAACACCGCTCGATAAAAAAGCATCACGTTTTAAAAACGCTGTCGTGTGAACATATACTTGGGAATGCATTTGATGTATTTGAACGCTTTTTTAACATCCGTTAAAAAAACTCTCTAAAAATATCAATGAATGTCTGTAAAAATCTATTAAAATATATTTGATATTGATTTTTAACGAGTAGTTATTATTCACCAAACACTATTGACCTAAAATAAATGTTTTATGTCGTCACATATTATGTATCGATCACCTTTATACAGTCTTTGTCAATAAATGTGACGTATAATACGCGATCATTTATGCACTGTTTTAGTGCCTACCTATAAATTTTATTAATTAGTACTATTGCGATGTTTATTTAGTCATGTCTCTTTTTACAGTAGAGTTTATTAGTAGTTTAAAACATATGAAGTTATTAAATAAAAATAATCTTGGCACACCTTGAACAATATACTAAGATCCTGAAGTTTTTGAAAATGTTATATTACTAAAGAAAGCGGGTAAACTTGCGGGGCAGAAAGCTAGTCATAAATAAGAGGAACATAAATATTATACGCGTAAGGTTACTCCTGCTTATTTTATCTACGACCAACTGTTTATACTTAATTGTAAATTCAAATCGGCTTTGTACCATCGTCGCTGACGTTTAAAGATTCATAGCTATTCAGCGAAGTATGTAAAATAAATGTTACGACTTATGCAGTGGTAGCAGAAAAAACATCTTACGCTCTATCGCTTTAACCATTTACTGTGTCACGGAAACAACTCCGGGGCGGCTAACTGCTTATTATGTCAACCGATACCTATAGAAATTTTATAAGTGAACGTAGTAACTCTGAATCCGGATATATCCGAATTCCAATTACATCACAGACGAGTCCATTTCACTTTCCGACCTACCCGGAAGTGAATTCCTAAGCACGAGCATACAGCGCGGCCGAATTTTCAGCTTAGCGAGCGGTACGCGACCGTATGCTATCGAGATAGAGCTCTCGCAGTGTGTTGGTGCAGAAAGTCTCAGGGACACGCACAAAACGTTGAAGCGGATGTGAACGTTCCAAAACGCCGAACGAAAAGTGACTTAGTTTTCGAGCGTTAGAGTGTAAATTGTTGTGTCCACTTTACAGCGACAGTCGCGAAAGTAGTGGCAACTTTCACGGCACGATGGGGGCGCAAGAGGCGGCTGCGCGGGGCCCTGCCGACGGCCCATTGACGACACCGTGACCTACATACCGCAGCTCCATTCATGCCGCGGCCTCGCGGTGCGGTGCGCACGCGCAGGACTCTAAGCCCGTACACTAGCCAAGCAACTGATACTGCCATACCGGAATTTCCATCATTCACTTGCACAACCTTATGTCTGCCGTTGTCGCAATTGGACCTACGCGCTATAGGCCGAGGCCGTACCACCATCACTTGTTCAATTAGAGCCTCTAATATTATGCGCAATCAACCAAAAACGATGCTTTGACCATAAGAAAAAAAACTTAATCAATCAGTTTACAATCAAATTATAAAATTAATAATAACCTTAGCCAATAGATTATGTTAATAAGAAGCATTTATTTAGAATGAGCAGTTCTAGTTTGTTAAATGTTCTCAAATCTTTTTCTACTAAGTATCTACTTCATATATTTAAATAAACAATCCACAAAGCCCAAATAAAATCATAAGGCATGACATAAAGACAAAAGGACAGAACGCAAGCCTCTGTATAATATTCAATGAAAGATCCTATGGTTATCCTTTGGTTGGAATTTAAAAAAATTGAATCTAGGAGTTCATTCTTCACTAGAATATTAAAACGAAGTCCAATATAATTTATACTGAAGTTGATAAGACTTTAAATATTCTGAATTGAAATATTTATGATGTACCTACCTACCTAGTCAACCTTGGGAAGTGGCAATGAGAGAATTGTCGATTTACTAGTAGGTACCTACGAAGTAGGTATACGGTGGTAGATGAATTGGCAACACGAGGTGGTTGCGCTAGGTATCACAGGCGGGGGGCGCTGGCTGGCATCAGCAGGAGGGGCGGGGGGCGAGGGGGCGGGGCAGGGGGAGCGCCGGCTGCCAGACAGCGGGGCTCCGCATGGGAGGCTAACAGCAGCCTCTTGCATCGCTCGCTGCTCACCGACACCGACACCGTCTCGCGACAGCTTCACAGTGAGGCTGCTCCACTTTGTTAAAAATTGCATATTAAGCAACGTTTACACAGCGACAGACGTGTTAAATGTCTTGAGAAATAATTTTATTATTTATACTATGATAACTCTACAAAGTAAAAGTTTGGTTATGTATCTTACTTATTCCATTGAGGTTGAATTGAGAATTAGGTGTTGTAATTTCGTGTTCAAACAAATCAAATAATAAACGCCAATCAGTCAATTATTGCACTGTTGTTTAGATGTAGGTATACCTAATAATATTAATGTATGACGAAGACTAAGTTGGCGAAGAAAACCAGTATCTAATGCTAGAAATTTCCTCGGTAATTCCAAACATAATTAGTACATGAAGTTTGCAGAGCATTGATTATTATTTTTTTACTGTTGTATTTAATTATGTGTCATGTGATGTATTATTGACACCTTAGGGACGTTGAGGTAGGTGGTGGTCCGATCAGTGCTGGGTTTCGGACCATCGATGCCATCCGTCCAGTGTCGAGGGAGTGGCTCGGGCGAGGAGATGGAGTCCTGTCCTTCCGACTGACGCAGATCCTCTCAGGGCACGGGAGCTTCGGGAGGTATCTGCATAAAATAGCCGGGAGGGAGCCGTCCCCCGTGTGCCACCACTGTGACGGGTGCGCCAAGGAGGAAGCCCAGCACACGCTGGAGGTTTGCCCGGCCTGGGCGAGTGAGCGCGTTGAACTCTGCGCCGAAGTAGGAGACGACCTTTCGTTGCCGACCGTGGTTCGTGCCGTGGTCGAGAGCGAATGGTCGTGGGGCGCTCTCCGCTCCTTTTGCGATCGCGTTATGCACGCAAAGGAGGCGGCGGAACGCGAGCGGAGGTCACCACCACCCACTCCATCCGCCGTAGGAGATATGGGCGCCGGAGGGATGCCTCTTCTAGGCCCCTTCCACCCACGAGCCCGAGGGTGGCCGATTAGGGACAGTCGGCCACCCAACACCAAAGTCTTCGGGCTCAAGACTGTGCGCGTGTGCTCTCGCACGCAACTCAAGGCGTGGCGGCGGGGACCGGGAGTCCAGTCCTTAGGACCCCAGCCCCCGCTGCCGATGACCGAGAGCAGGCCATCGCTGCTGGGTACTTGGATGAATGCTTCGGCGCTCCCATATACCCAGCGAGTAGTAGCGACACGTAGATCGCCCCAGGGTTTTAGTCGGGCTGCAGATAACCGACAAAACCACGTACGGCGGTCAATCCCTGGCCGCTGGGTATCTTTCACCTAAAGATTACCCTGGGTTAAAAAAAAAAAGGTGGTGGTCCGATGATTAACTGCCTTGAGGAGTTTTGAAGGAGACATTTTATTAAATTATCCTTTCGACCCCTTTGTCTATATCTGAGCTATTCCTAACTGCGTCCGAAAAAAAGTTATGCAGCTGAATCCAAATCTCAAGGCCTCTTGATGGTGGAAACCCACTTGGAGGTTCCCTATCATTTCGTAAGGCATAGGTAGTGCACAGCGGACTGAGGTGGTGAAAAACGGCTAAGAGATGCCGTGAAACCAAAACACGGGCTCAACAACGGCTTGGCGATGACTTTAGTTTTGTAAATGTTCATAAAAACATATTTGATGACAAAATACTAGACTGTTTTACTTTATTAATACGACATTTTTAGAGAGTGGAAACTCATACATATAAAAAACCCAAGTATAGCAGCAATTATTCAAGCAGGTAAATACGCACTACGACATTTCGTTAGTATGAAAGGATAAAAAATTTAAACCCTATTATTTATCATTCCCACTTTGAAGAAGAATACCAAAACAAAATTGATTATTTAGAATCATTAAAAGCAAAACATAGATATAAAATGATTTAGGAACAAAACATAAGACAGAAAGCTTTCCTACTAGGAAGCAACCGTTACTTCTGCAGTCGGTCAGCTCGATTAAATGTAGGTAATCTTACCCACATAAATATATTAGGCTTAGGTATCTATTTACATGTGAAGGTATGAGAAGAACGTTCGGAATGTAATATCTATTGAATGAGAGAGCAATTAATAATCAACATTCGAAAGCGTAAAAGATTACACGAGAGCCGACAAATTCCTTCTCGCAGCGCACATTCATTCGGTCGCGGCTATCATCAAGAGCAGGACATTAACCAACTTCACCGCGGGACAGATGAGAGGCATCAATAACGACAAACCGATTGCCAAACAAAATTTACGCCGCATTCAGATCACTAACTGTAAAAAGATATCATTAAAATGACTAATCAAACGATCGACGCTTAGAATCTAGTAAATGTTAATTATATGTCGGAATTTATTGAAATTATTCGAAATAAAATTAATTCTTGTTGTGATATTTACTAAAAGAGAAGTTCTGGTTGTTGAAGAAGTGGAAGGCTCCCGGACCGGTTCAAATAAGTGGTCCATCAACCTCAACGCTCTTTCCCAGATGCCAATGCCGCTTGTCGACCGCCCCGCCCGACGATGCCCCGCCTGCGCCTCGCGGACTTAACTCAAAGCCTCAAATACTGTATGCCTGACTGAGTATCACATATCCCAGCCAGCCCATGCCATGCCAAATTTGTATAACACCTACCTTTATATAATATTAAAAACCTAGATAATTGTCTTCATTAATAAATCGACCAATTGACATAGTAGGTTGGTATATACCTACGTATGGTAGGTACCTACTACGAATATGGTAAACGCTACAACATTTCATTTTCATCTCAATAAATCTACCAAAACGAGTTTCATGAAAATGTAGATGGCTGTTATTTTATAGTCAAACTAACAAACTGAGTCACGTGACAACGCTTGCTTGAGGGTACAGTACCATTTTCATAAGTAACAAGCTATATCTACTTTATATTGGGTTATTTAAAATTGATTTTACGAAATTAAGTATTTATTCAATTTTTATGTTATTAGTGGAGGTACCTAACACTCACGACCAAAAATGACGAACTATAAAATCTCCGCAGAAAACATAATTTTTAATACACTTGAAGGTATCACAGTTTTGCTTTAGATGACTTTAAGTACCTTTCGCGGACTGGTACAGAAACAACTTAAAAACCAAGTGCTGGCTTCATATTTGAATCAATAATGCAATTGAGCTTAGTAGTTTAATGTCATCCTACAATGAGAACAGAGCTTTGTATCTGAAGAGCCATCGCCCCGCGGATTTTCACGCGTTCCCGGGGATCTACTAAAACTGCCTATATATATATTAAACACGAAGTATTAGAGTCGAAATTTCGTAAGTGCCTGTGAAGACCTATATAAATGAATAAATATATTTCATTTTAACTATTTTATTTTTTCATTCATAAGAACCTTATTTGGATTTTAAGAACATCTTAAGACCAAAAACCACCATTTCGGTTAAGCCGTTCTCATGTTATGGCGTGACGTAAGAAAATAAAGATTAATTTACATGTAGGTACATATATATAAAAAATATGAGCTTCCGCCGCTCGGTTTACCCGCGTAGTTCTCGTTTTCATAGGAATGCGGGGATAAAATATAGCATATAGCTGCCTCCCCGCGGTTTTACCCGCGTAGTTCCCGTTCCCGTGGGAATACAGGGATAAAATATAGCCTATGTTACTCGGGGATAATGTAGCTTTGCAAAGGTGAAAGAATTTTTGAAATCGGTCCAGTAGTTTCGGAGCCTATTCATTACAAACAAACAAACAAACAAACAAACAAACAAACAAATCTTTCCTCTTTATAATATTAGTATAGATGTTACTCCCTAATAATGTAGCTTACCATTGGTTTGAAAAATATTCATATTGGTCCAATAGCTTTGGAGCCTATTCGTTACAAACAAACAAACATATAAATCTTTCCTCTATATAGTTTTAGTGTAGATAAATTTGATGGGAGCTTTTATCACGAAAATTTGGCTGAAGCCAGGCACAAGAAAAGCCACCATCTACGATTTTCCCATTGATTACTTGATGTAAGATAGGTATTCGAGATGTGGAGATAACTATTAGGTAAGTATATAATTTGTTTTTGAACACGATATTACCGAAAGCCATGGACCAACGACGTGAGTACAATGGCAAAACTAACCCTATGGTGAAGTGCATCGAGATCGGTGTCGGCGCCGCACACGTCACGCGACCGCATTCCATAGCGCAGGCGCCTTCATTCATGTCGTGCTAGCCGATGCGTGCTAGTGATTCTTATAATCCCGGAAATCGGGATCGTGGTTAGATCAGATATCTAAACAAAATCAGTCCGTTAACTAACACGATCTATAAATGCTTAATATACAATCTACACAGTTTCATCTCTTCAACACTATAGAACCCGCAATAAAGATTTATTGGCATTTGAGTTTATAACGCAGTTAAAAATACAAGGAAACCTCAAATATTTTGATACAATTTTTAATCACCATCTCATATAGGTATAACAAGTAAATATAGTCTATATGAAAATAAACTTTTCGTTAAAATTCAATACAGTAATACCGATTTGGCATAACAGTTATCTATCACATTGAACCAATTAATCTATCATTTGATATGAAAATCGCACATATACATAGATAAATACTTAGTTTTAAGGAAAGCTAACTACAAAAAGTCAATAAAGTAAACATTTATCTCGTTGGAATTTCTCGGGATTGGCAGACGCACAGCGTTGCATTGCAGACACTATGTGGAAACAGATAAGGCGAACGGGCGCCGACACCCCATATGGGAATGCAATTCGACAACGCACGCGCACGTATTTAACACCGGACTTGCTGCGTTCCAACTCACGCTCGGGCAACGACATAACGATTTAGACAGGGCTGTTGACTGGCAGTCGTATAACTGATACTTAATGCGTGGGAAATGCAGGTTGTATGTATATCTGCATATAAACTTATCGACATTTTGTAGTTCTTTTAGGTGTACGTCCAACGGCAGGTCGTGTTTGCTACACAGACGCACGCACGCTGTAACTAATATACTACAAGCCCACGAAGAAAAATTACCGGTGATATGAACCACCGTGAAAAACGCATAGAAGGCTGTTACTGTATCCTAAAATAACTCTGAGCACTATGCCGTCAGTTCTGAGCGGTACATGTGAGTAAGTACGTGGGTAAATGGAATTTCTTAAGTTCAAGTGAGGAATTACGATAAAATATTACTGTACGGCGTGTTTTATAGCTTATAGATGATAAGAATTTGAAGGATGAGAAGGATTACCCAAATACCGTATAGTTATAAATGACCTATATTGCTCCCTCAATTACCGGCGACTTAAAAGCTTGCACCAACTTCCAGTACCACCAATTTTGTACGGCACTAGGTTTTTCGACATTAATTTTCAATCATCTTTAAGCTATAAAACACGCCGTACAGTAATATTTGATCGTAATTCCTTACTTGAACTTAAGAAATTCCATTTACTCACGTACCTACTCACATGTACCGCTCAGAACTGACGGCATAGTGCTACAGACTGATACAGTAACAGCCTTTTATGCGTTTTTCACGGTGGTTCATATCACCGGTAATTTTTCTTCATGGGCTTGTCTATACTAATATTATAAAGAGGAAAGATTTGTTTGTTTGTTTGTTTGTAATGAATAGGCTCCCAAACTACTGGACCGATTTCAAAAATTCTTTCACCTTTGGGAAGCTACATTATCCCCGAGTAACATAGGCTATATTTTATCCCTGTATTCCCACGGGAACGGGAACTACGCGGGTAAAACCGCGGGGAGGCAGCTAGTAGTCTATAAATAAAACTTGTGTCTCTTATGTAAATTGTTACGAGAAGTAAACGCATACTATAACATTAATTGCCTTTTAGTAAGTATTTCGAACCCAATTCTAACACATACACAAGAAGGGTTCTGTTCTACTCGGCTGTACCTACACTACTTCTCGACACAGAATACTATAGGAAAGTCAAAATATTTTATGTGTCGGTAGCTATGTTAAAGTGGACAAGTTCAATACTGTATCAACACAAAGTTCAGTACAAATATACTATGAAAGCACTAAATGAAGGTATTGACTATGTCGAATCAACAAAAATTACATCAAATCTCGGCCATTCGTTAAATGTCGGTACGATGGGTGTGATTTTATTAGGTATATTTATATCGCAGTATTACAACAGTCAACAGCATACTGTATTATAGTTTCATTAGATCTTTACCGTTTATTTTCAACATACCTAAGTCTAATAAGATATTATCTATTCAATGCGAGGTTCGGCCTCCAGACTGCGCAGACAAAACATAACGTGTTGCTCGGCCTAAAGCATTTGACATCCTAGCCGGTTACAAATTGCATTTACAGAATTATTTTTGTTTAGTTTGTTTAGTTGCGATGGGCAGTTTAGTTTTATATAGGTAGACCATCTGGAGCCTTGCCAAAAATGTCACAATAAGGAGAAAAATGTAAACACAGCCGCATTCTAATTCAAAAATAAGGTCGGCTCGTCTCTGTCCGTGAACGAGTTGAGATGTCTCGCCAAAACATGACTCGTGCGATGCTTGCGAGTGCACCCACGAAATCATTTTTAAGAAACTATTAATACACTCATCTAGGATTGAGTCTGGTCACAATCTCACTGAAGTACTAGACATTATTAATTACAAAAAATATACCGTTACAATTTTTTTTATGGGTAGGTACCGATGCACAGAACTAACAGACATGCAAGCAAATGTTTGGCCGATGTGTCACAAACTCATGACGTGCAGTGTGCCAATCAAAAGTTAGTGTAGTGTGGTAGATAGTTTCTACCACACTACACTGACCCTTCGCTTGGCACAAAATATATCTAATACCGTGTTGATTAGATATAGATACAAAACGTCTCTTGGCTAAGTGCATCCGAAAGTTTGCATCATAATAATATGCATCCGAATGGGCTATTTACCCGACCTCCACACTAGTATCGACTACCTGCTCAATGCCTTTTAGTAACGTTTTCTTTAGTATGAAGCAGAGACAATACGCAAACCTTATTTCATAATATCTTGTCGTCCCTTTGTCGATCACATCACCAATGCAAATGAATATGATGTCATCACTGAGCAATATGCGACTCAGGGCAGGCATCTGTCAAGCGGTTATGATAATGTAGGTACGCGCTAAAGCGCCAATGCGGATTTCCTTCGGTAGATGCAGCATTCCTTGCAAGCCTTAATTGTTAGTCAGCGTTCACGTTTTACCGATAATCGTAAATCGAAGGTAATCGTACGTGTAATGAACAGGTGAATTATGAATGGCACACGTCATCACCCCCACGTGCGTGGTGTGCTGATGGCATGCGCCATGCGCCACTACCTTTTCAATTCTACATGGCATTTGATATATTTATAACCAGCAGGACCGGGGCGGGGTATAGGATCTGAGGCGGAAAATAGACAAATACGAATGAAACCCGCGCACATAAGGGTTTCAAACTATAACTGGTTGTATTTACCCATTTAAGAATACGAATATTACGAAGCATGCCAATATAAAAAAGTTGCAAGATAGCATGCATGCTAAAGTCTAGAATTTAGAAAAACAAAATAGAAAATAAAATGAAAGTTATGTAATGTAATGAATTATATCATTTGGAATATGACCTATTAGCGACATATGTAACAGGCAATTAGATCGGCGAGTGACGCGGGTGCACCTAGCATGACGCATGTATGTGTGCTCGAAGCGACCGGCGCCCGAGCACTAACAAGCAAATAATTGATGTACTACTAAATAAAACAATATGACGAAAAAATACAGAGTAAATATTTCTCGATTATGACGAAAAGAAATCTCGGTATATTACTAAACACAAGTTAGTTGGAAGTTGGAACTTGTATGGAAACAATAGGCAAACAACAATCGTGGTGATTGATTGGGCAGTTTTAACTGACGATTGGAAGGCGAGCGTCCGGCGCGGCTCGCGGCTCGCGGCTCGCGGCGTTCGGCGCCGGCGCACAGGAAATCGTAAAAGCACATCTAGAGCATCATTGGCGCGGGCGCATCTTCCGGTAACGCCATTTCCGGCGGTGTTCGCTTCCGCCTAATATCGTTCACTTTATGAGTTGTGAGGGTAGCGTTTACTGAACTTTGCTATTTTGGGAGAATAGCACGGGACCAAAATTGTTATCTTTTGAACAGTGTTATGACACTTCACACGGTCGATAATACTTCAATATCTAGAAAGAATACATACGTACAGCTTTTATGTCTTGAGAAATTACATCCATAAATAGGTTGGTACTATTTAAAATAACTTTTTACATAAGATATTTTCAGGAATGCTTATACTGCAAAACTTTTGTTGCTTACTTAGTTAAAATGTTACACACACGCATGCAAAACATAATGAGAAAAACATGAAACTTTCTATTTTATTGACACTCAAACTAACTCGGCACGCCTTTCCCTAAGTACATTTAATTCAAACAAAGCAAAAAATGTCAATACGTAAACCCGAACGACTGTTTTAGAAAGTATCGCGTTCGTAAAGAATTCGTTATGAAATAGTATGAAAAGGTATTGTTTGTGGCGGCGAAGAAAAAAATTAAAAAGCAAACAGTTGCGCATTCCATTGGCTAGTGCACGTGGTACATTCCAATGGGGTCATGCACCACACGGGGCGCGCGTGCGTAAAAACAAGTGCAACGTTCTGAACGAATCCGGCCCTGCCGAGCTGCCTTCGCACATTTCACCGAAGGCTCCACTCCGCGCCATCGCCGCGCCCGCGCCCGCGCTCGCGCCCGCTCCATCGAACTATCGACATCGACATCAGCAGTACCTACCCAGTTACCCACTAGATACCCACGCGCAACATTCATGCCAAATCGACTAAACAAGTCAGCTAAAAATATTTAGCTGACATGTTTAGCGTATTAAATACCAAACAAGACATGCATTAATAAGTCTTACGAAAATTATTTGCAAGGTAATTAATATCCAAACGATATTTTTAGGGTTCAGTGGGTTATGGTGTGTTGTCAATTCTCTTTCCTAGGAAAATACTTTGTTGTAGGTCAACAAATGTCGATGAATTCTATGAAATAAAAAAATATCAAATACTTACATGCAAGAAAAATGTAAAATAATATTCAGTGGGTACCTACACAAGCTAGACTTTGAAATTCGTTAGGTATATGTGAAATATTTTTTTAAGGTTTTGATGAAGTGTCATTAAATTAATATACCAACCCATAAGTAGGTACCTATTTATATTTTTTTTATTAAGAAAAGACATTGGGATATTTATGTCATTATACTGTAATTAAACAAACCGATTTATGTATATAAGATACCTACCTACTTAGGTACCTACATCATTATTTGATGCATGAAATATAAACAAGATTATAACGGTAATGATAGTGATGAGATATGTGTATTGAGTAGGGAAAGCGGCAGAAGCTTTAGCGTAGGTACGGCAGGGCAGAGGGTCGGAGGCTTCGCAGGAATGCGGCCGGACGCACGGCCTCGCGCTGTGCCCCGCCGCCCGCCACCCTCACTCCAACCGCTGGCTTCTGCACCACCCTCGCATACTTACTGCCGATTGCAGTCATTTAAACAATCGAACAAACCAACAAACGTTTTATGTATCGAAATATTTGCGAATGACTTTTATCGACTTTCAGTATACCGTCCTATCTATACTAATATTATAAAGCGGAAGAATTTGTTTGTTTGGTTGAACGCGCTAATCTCGGGAACTACTGGTCCTATTTGAAAATCCCTTCGCCATTAGATAGTCCATTTATCGAGGAAGGCTATAGGCTATATATCATCACGCTATGACCAATAGGAGCGGAGCACCAATGAAGAATGTTTCAAAATCGGGAAATTTCTTTTCCTGTTGAGAGCTTCCGCTGCGTACGCTGCGTAAACGATTAAAGTTACGCTAAAATGATGTATGACAGAATTGTTCCCCTTTAAAAGTTCTAAAAAAAAGTCCGCGAAAGCATATGTCTATCTGTTAAGGTTGGCTCACTGTGACCATTTGTATACTAACCAAATTTGTTCGAAAATTACGCATTATTTGTGAAGGTGTTTTTATAAAGATGATATTATCCTTATCCAAATAAATACGTTATTCATAACAAGTATTTAATTTAACACAAAATTGCCTTTTACATCATTCGATTTCAATTAATATCTTAGGAGATATCGCAAATTTAAAATAACATTGCAGCAAAATAATGATCAAGTACTGTACTGCGCGCGCCTTTATGTGCTGGGTTGGCGTGCAGTCATCAGTTAGCTCTGCGAGACCATCCTTCTACGTAAACAGAGGGGGTTGAAAGTTAGCGTTAGCCCAAAGTAGCTATTCCACGCGGACGGAGTCGCGGGCAGAAGCTAGTAGGTAATATAAGAAACGTCTTTTAACTCATTCCCAGCCTTTTCTTTTGCCCGGTTGGCTTTGTGGTTAGTGACCCTGACTCTCAAGCCGCGGGTCGTGGGATCGATTCCCACCCAGGACAAACATTTGTATGCATGAATATGTCTGTTTGTTCTGTGTCTGGATGTAAATATCTATATAAGTATGTATTTAAAAGTAGTATATGTAGTATATCAGCTATCTGATTACCATATCACAAGCTCTGCTTAGTTTGGAATCCGATTGGCCGTGTGTGAAAAATGTCCCAGGATATTTATTTATTCTTTATTTTATTTTCTAAATATTACAGGGGCACGGGCCTCCCAAGAGGAAATACGTCTCTCTACATAACTTCAATTAAACAAACGCCTTCATGAAACAAATATCATAGAAGCCTATCGTCAGACATTTTATCCGAGTTCGTCATCACATCCAACAAAATATCATATCATCCATAATGTTAAGTGCCCGAAGGTAAAAGAGAAAAAATCAATGATATAGCGTTTTCGGACATGGAGGCGCAACATAAAAATCGACAAAACGGCTCCAAAGTCAGTGGAAGGAGTGAACACCGACACATTCCCGAGGCTTGAAACGTAAATTACAGCAGCGCGAACGGCGCCGGCGCCGGGAGGAGCGCTTGTTACGATATTTGAACAAATTCCCGGCGGTGTTAATCTGCATAATAACAGCGGCGGACACAAAGCGGTTGCCGACTCCCATTATGCGCGGGCGCCAACCACCGCCCGCCCGTCGCGCCCGCTGGCCTGGCCGCTCTCGCCCGGCGCACTATCATACCACTCCACAATGTTCCCCGATACTTTATACGAGATTACCCGACACCGCGACGAACAACGACTACCAACGATGTTAACCCGCCTTATCGTTTACCATCGTAATGAACGCTCGCTGCACGTTTTCAAACAGATTGTTTATGAAAATACATAAAATGATGGACGACCAATTATTGCGAACGTTGTTTTGAACGTAATTATTATTCAGCTTATGATTTCAGTGGATATTTTTTGAGATAATTCTTTCATCATTCCATTCAACACAGAACGAAATTTTGTTGCGCTTGAATTTCTCATGAGGAGCAAACAAGAAATAATTTCCGCGATAATCATTATGAAGTAATTAAACAAATTTAATCTGTTTTTTTATGTATGTAATATACGTACGGAACAAAAGAATCGACGAGTAAGTACTATCTTGTTAGTCTCATGCCTGCTATTACGTAGAGCGGTCAGCCAGAGCGGTCCATATCAATGCAGTCAAGACTTCCAACCCACCGCTCTCATGTTTTTGATTACGATCAACTTCAGCACATTCATTTTGTAGGTATTTCGCATTTCATTCAATTTGATTCCGCAAATTATTGGTCAACAATGCCAATTAAAAAGTCTTCACTAACACGAAAATGTTAATCCTCCACCAATAATATTGTCGAAATAACATGTTTATTTTGAAATTACAATATTATGTGCGAATCACAACTTATAAGGAATTATTTTATTATGTACGTACCTATGGATAATTCCACGGATCAGGACAAAATTTTGCACAGAGATTGATTATAATCTGGAATATAACCGGGTAAAACTGTGCCACGGAAGGTGGTTTCGTAATAAATAACGATTAGTAGCTTGAATGCCCTATATACCTATCATCGGTACGTATTAGGTAGGTACCTACAGACGTGTCAACAAAGTCATTTGATAGGAATTCTTTAGCATACTAATACTGAATGTTTCATGAAAAATCTCTAGAAATAGTACTCGTGCTGGTAACTAATGAGGGTATTGTGTAACTCGGCTAATTATCAAGTACAGTAAAGATAACAGAACAGGTTTATTTAAATTAATGAGAATTTCAATTTGATGATTACTGTTTTATACGAACTTATTTGCAGAAGTAGCAGGTCTGCTCGGTCATTGAGAGGCCCATAAAGGAATGATAACGAAACTTCTCGACAGTGGTGGGGTGGGGTGGGGAATATCGGCGTAGGTACATTAGTAAGAGGTGCCAATATTTAACGGTTATGAATATGCTCGGTAGGCACCCACGCGTCGGTATAGACGACGCGACAAATCGTCAAGGTTGACTTCAATGATATGGCTCGCGCCGGCGGATTTTTCAGTGAAATAGTTTCACCGGGCGGTTTCGGCGGCAGCGGTGACGGCAACGTCTGCGCCGGCGCGCCGGTCGATGCCCCCGCGGCCACGCGATTTGGCTCGACTCGACGCAACTACAAATGAAACGTTGTTGCCAATACTCTCTTTGCTCTGCTCAACACCACCTTTCAATACTGTAGGTATTTTACACTTTCGTCGCGAAACAAACTTGCGACAGTCGTCAGACAGTTCGCTTTTTTATTCAAGTACCTACCTACGAATCTACCCACGAAATGCAGGTACTAATTTGAAAACGAACCCACAATTGATAAGGATTTACAAAACGGGAATCAAATTGTTCCGAAATTAAGTAATTTAATTACCTATTTATTATAGGTACGTAATCTGTATCAAGAATGTAATCATCTAATCTGTCTAAGATAGTATTCACAATCACTGTGCCAAAAGGCAAGTAGGCGTGTGACGTGACTACTCATGCCAAACATTCGATGATGAGAGTACTAAATTGTCCAACGTTGGATTGCCATAAGTAAAAAAAAAACAATCAATTCATTTCATAACTAAATGGTTTGACTTATGCATCCGAACCATCCCAAATTAGGGTGTATATCTATGTGTATTGGACACGTATCTTAATAGTGGAGTAAACGAAGCGAAAATTACGGTCTTACCTCCGAATTTTTTTACTGTGAACCGATTTGCATGAACTTTTTGGAATTAGGCCTATCTTACCCTTAACTTTAAAAGTGAAAATGATCTGAACTCCGCCTATTATTTTTAAGGGGTGTAAACCATCCCTTAATGGAAAAAATTACATTGAGCCATTTTATCGCTAGAAAACATGTCTAATAGCAAATGGTGAAATTGTAAAGTATTTTCTTACATAATTACCTCATATTAAAATCATTTTCAACCCCTTGAAAATCTTACAACCCTTGCAAATGTGTCATAGTATGGTATAAATATATACCATATAAATATATTATGGCGATAATATTTGTGTATTATCGCCATAATATATTATTAATATAGGTTAGGGTGCGGCGGGGGTGGCCCTCGGCCACCCTTAAGCCTCGAACGTCTAAATGTTCTGAAATGAACACAAAAAAAGTGACAAAGACTTACTGTCCTAACATAACATTGATTACTACGCCCAAATATAGTTATTTCACATATTGCCGGTGGACCAGCAGGTATTCCATATAATTCCGAGGAAATTTTACATTTCCTAGGATATCTATGCATTAAATAGTTTTTCAAACAATATTGTACGCAGTTCCTAAATAGTATCGGAACTGTACACATTTCCTAGGATTTGTATTCAATTCCTTGATTTCATACATTTCTAGTAGCATATATACACATTACAATAGTTGTGGGTCTCTATTATACTGCGTACTTTCACATTGCTCCAAATATTCGCACTCCGAAATTTTCAGTTACTAAGTAGATAAAAATATGTTAAGTTTTTGGACCATAACTCCTTCAATTTTCATGCTATCACAAGTTATAAAACACCATTGTAAAGGTAATTAAAAGAGCTACAACATCCTTTATTGCAATATATAGTAAAAAACCTTTTTCTGAAACGGTGAAGGGTTAAAGGGCTTAAGAGAGGCTCTGATTCCGCTGCCACGCGCTCTTTAAACAATCATAACTCCGTCAATTTTTGTTTCACAGAAAAACCAAAACATCCAAATTGTTTGTCAGAAAATTATCAATTTTTTTATTTCCACACTTTTATACGTATCTGTCGTCCTTTTTGAGATATTATGAAAAATAGGGTGGAGTTTTATAAATATTTGAAAGTTTGTTTTTTATATAATCATGAATTTTTTGAAAAATATGTGTCCTGAAGCAGCCAAACTGATACTATCCATCAAACTCTTCATAATAAAGTTAATTCTAGGCGGAATACGATTAATTTTAATTATGGTGGAAATGGCACTTATGAAACCCATTGATTTAAAAGAAAAAACATTAGATGCTCCCCTTATTTGCAATACAGCTCACTTATTTTACGTGCAAAAGACTTTGAATAGTGCTCATTTTAAAGCTTATTTTATGCACTACAAAACCCCTTTGTATTAAAATGCATAAAATGCATCTGCTCGCCACTAGATGGCATTGACCACATCGATTAAATTTCAGATAAAATAAAACACGGCTTTGATCTTTAATATCTAGCTTAATATTGCACGTAGAATACTTTATAAAATATCAAATTGTTCATTGTTTTACCTGGGACAACTTTGTTCTTGATGAAATTTTCGATAAACGTATATTTTTGGAGATATTTGCAAAAAACCGATGAAAACCGTGAAAAAATTACAAATTTTCAATAGCCAATAACTTGAAAAGTATGGGATTTTTTTAAAAGCTTTATATATGATTTTTGCTTAAAATTAGGCCTTCTATTGATATCCGAGGCAATTTTGAAAAAAAAGAAATTCACCCCCGAGAAGGGGTGGCAACCACACCCAGGGTGGTTGCGGAGTTCAAATCATTTTCACTTTTGAAGTTAAGGGTAAGATGAACCTAATTCCAAAATTGTATGCAATTCGGTTCACAGTAAAAAAAAACGGACCCATAATGCTTCGTTTACTCGGCTATAATAGGTATATGTGATATCAATAAATAAAAGTCATGATGGCGCAAACAACTATTGTTAGCGCTGACTAGCGGGTCCGATGCACAAACCATAGTGCAATCGTAGACTAGCTAGCTGCATCCCGCTCACGCCCACAACTTATCAATGAAATGCCTGCGGAGCCACCGCCGCCGCCGCACCGCCACCTTCGATCCAAAACGGTGCCTCGCGTTCCTTTTTCTGACGTAACAAAATGGCGGACAACCATATTTACGTGTGTACTATATTTAATTTTATGCCTATATATGTAACTATACTAATATACCTATCGGCAATAATACAGGTATCCCACACAACCCTAATAAATATTCGACAAGGATCAAGTTAAAGATACGTAGGTACTCTGTCGATAAACAGTTATAAGTTACAGTTATAAGATAGAATACCACACAATAGGTTTCGTGTATCGCTGACGAGTTAGTTGCTCAATGTAAAATAGGTAGGTAGGTAGCAGAATTAATTAAATACATTTGTCGGAAACATAATATACATACATAAGAATTATCAAGTTTGTAATTATAGACAAGTTTTGTGATCTGAATAATTGTAAAGTAATTATATAAAACCATTACAACTAGCGCCATCTATATAAACAACACGATAACATTATGATGATATTATATGTACCTGTAAGAAGTTGGTAAACTAAAAACCGACATATCCACTAGATGGGGTGATAATTTTTTAAAACCGCGCCGGCGCAGTATTGCGGCACTAGCGCGCAAGCCTTGTATAACATTTCAATACGAAACTGACAGATGGTGCTTTTCTATAGTATAGAAATATCTAATATAGTATTTTACAGTAATAATCATTTTAATGCTTAGTGAACTAGTTTTATTATTTGGTTGAAGATTCATTCTAGGTAACGATATCGATATTATACCTATGTACCCTCACTTCTATAAAAAATATTATACGAATCCAGCACCAAAGCACTTGAGCAGGTATTTCTTGTAACACAGTGATAGTAATTTTTTTATAGAGTCCCAAATTAAATATCGATTTATTCAATATAATTGACCCAAAGTCAATGAACAGAATCAAGTTCTCAGTAGGTCACTTGTTTGCCAACGTCATCAGAAGTCAACACGATTTTCTGTAACTTCTGCATTATCTTAACGTTTTCCTAGTACTAGGCATTTTGTTACTACACATTTTCACAACATGTAAGACTCCGATATAAATACCAGGAACGTCTTAAGCTGAGATCCGTTTCAAATAGCGGACTCCCCACAGCGTAAGGGTGTAAGAGATATGTAACTTCAAGTCATAAAAATCAAGCATTCAGGTACCCGACAACCAAAACCAAGGTGTTTTTAACATACCTGGCTGTATGGAACGAGGCCTTTTCTGACGAGCCGGCCGCGCCGAATGTGACTCCAACGGCTAGCCCTTCGGGTATATTGTGCACTGTGATGGCCACGACTAGAAGCACAATTCGCTTCCACTGCGACTGTCGGGCCTCTAGTGCTCGCGCTACGCTCTCCCGACGATCACCGTCACCGTTAGCAGTAGCCTTCTGAAATAAATTACCATTTTGCTATTAATAAATAGGTAAACATCTTAGATCAGGAATAATCATTATACAAGAAAGTGGTTTAAGCAATAAAATATTGTACTATATTTAGCTTGTGCTGTGGGAAGATATAGTATTACAAAGGTATTCACATAATTATAATGTTGATGTCGATAAATTTGTATATTATGTAGATAAGGATATACTAGGACATAGGCTGTCTTAACATGTTGGTTAGGACTTAGATATGTAACACATTGTCTATATTACACTTTGATATTTTTCAAAATTGCATGCACATATTGACGCAAAAATAACTGGATAACTACTTAAAAGCATAACAAGGTGTATTTTAAATTAAAAAATAAAAGATTGAATCCAAATGAACGATCATATCATGGACATAATACTAATTTATAGGACTAGTTTTGATATAATAAATAATTCCACAACTGTTCAAAGATTCGTATTTACGGAATATTTGGGCAACAAGTGAGCCAACATTTTTTTAAAACAATCCTATCGATTTGCATATCCATTTCTTGCAAAAAGCGTGCAAATTCAGGATAGTTAGCTTTTATGCTGCAAATGTTATGTGTTACTATCCCACAGATATACTCTAAAGAGCACTTTGTGGGTCACTGGAAATAGAGGACTTGGAGTCGTAAAATATTTAATTCACTTGAGACTTTGTAATATCGAATTTCGAGAAGTCGTTTTGTTCATTTTATTTACCATAGGTATGTAACCGACTTTTGGTTAGGACTGCTGAATCAGTTGAGCGATGAGAACGATCAAGCATAGAAAGCGGCTATTTAGTAACTGTAGATCCTAATGATTTGGTCGTATTATTTTGATCGTAAGTATGGATACTGATTTCAGCGAGAGATATTCGAATAATCATTATTTTTATCACTTAAAGTTGTGAAGATGAGACGATGATGAAGTAAGGGTGGATGGGAATGGTATATATTTTTGTACAAGTGCACTAGGTCTATATGTTTCTTATGCATGCGTAATAAAGGATTTACCAAGGAATGCTGAGAATGATGGTGACCGCGCCGCCTCTGTGCCGTATGCTGGTTATTGATGCAGTCTGCGAAGTCACCAGGCAGTTGCGGGTCCAGCGTCACCACGCTCATCGGGTTCGACGGCCGCCTGTTCAGCGCAGTCATCATCTCTAAGTCTTCTAACTTCTCTTTGGAATCTTTGCTTTGTGTTATACCTGCAATAAAAGGTTTATTTACTTCATGAGATATTATAGGTACCGGAAGATTATTATTAGATATAATAATAATTAAAGGATGTCTTTCTTAAAGACTGTGCCACTAAGGCATAGCAATAACAGAGATGAGTGGAGAGTGGGATGAAAGGCGTTCGCCCTGCAGTAGTAATTAAGTAGAAAACGGTACATAAAGCTTGCATGACCCCAAAATAATATCTTAGACTTCTATCTAAGCTTTTCCCGACAGAATCGAGTTTTGATGTAATTCGAAATGTCATAATTTCGCAGGCATTAAATTATCACGAGTTGTTAACACGCTTTGATCGAAATTAGTCATAAGAATCGAGAAAAATTATACGCTCCTGTTTCGAGTTATCATCAAAAGGATGTTTCATCAAGCATTTTAACGTAATATGTTATAGCTATTGTTTGATAAACAAGACTCAAGGCCTAAAATGTTGTTTGACGATTAACACATAAACCTACAAAAATATGAACATCATTTCTGTTTTTATCTTTAAAAGTTTATGTCACTATATTAAATTTTATTACAGTATGTAATGCTTAAGTATGTAAGCATTTAAAAGTATTTGCCTTTGTTGTCTTACTTCAACGACAACTATTATATAGCAGAAACTGCAGTAAGCCATATAATATAAAGCCGTTCATTGTAAATTATGATAACGCATGCCTCTGAGCTATACATATTACTACAAGTTAGTAGCTAAGACTTGGAGATAAGAAATAAATCTTTTCAATCATGAGGGAATACCTCTCTCTATTATGCTCTAATACAATGATTACCTATATCTCAAACTTGTATGAAGTTTACTTATTTAATTATCTATATGCTTATACTATAGCACTTAAAATATTAAATATCTACTTCCTAGCCCTAGATCTTAAATATAATTATATGATACATAACAAAATAATCATTTTAAACCAAAACCAGTTTTTTGATCAATGTCAAATAAGTTAATAAGGATAAAAACATGATAATACAACCGGTCAAGAAGGGAAAGAGATGAGTCTGAGTATGTATTAAATGTTAAGGACATTGCTAAGAAGGTATAGTTAATTTCATAAACTGAAAAATATACTCCTTTTAATTTGGGTAGAATGTATGTTCACCAATTTTGAAGTAGATTATTTTAAAACAAACCTGTTTGCAATATCCGAGACAGCATTGTTCAGATAATTTAATAAATGTCGTTTTACTTAGCAAATAATTGTAATTACATAATATGCCATATACAACTCTGAATATAGCCGAATAGTTTCCAAAGTTAGAGAGTATTGTGCATATTTAGAAACCAAACCCTAAAACCAAGGTTGCATATTCATGGTAACAAGAAGTTAAAATGGTTAACTAGTTCTAATAAAGCAATACATATGTTAATATATTTAAAAAAAAACAAGTGGATTCATAAACTTTGTTCTTCATAAACCACATGAATTGAAGGAAACAATTCCAAAAAGTAATTACTGTAATTTAATTGCCATTTGGTCTATAAAAAATATCCGTTTTGTTATGTGATAGTATCTCAGACTGGCTACACAGTTGTGTTAAAAATCTGTTACCAAAGGTATATTAGCAGTTTAGCAAATGCACTTACAAGCTAGCTTCCCTCTAGCCTTTGCATGATAGTCACCAGTGTAAAAAAGTACACAAATTATGTGGACTAATTAAGCACGCATTATTACAATAACTCCTAAGTTATTGGATATTAAAAAAATGGTCCAAAACAACAATTAATTTAGTTATGGGTGGTGTTCATTATTCATGCATAACATTACTAAAAAATATACATACCAAATTTATTATGGTACCAAATATTGTGTGATTTTATTTATGTTAGTATACCTACTTTTGTTGAGACCCAGGTACCGAACACACAAGATTAATCAGAGTCAGTACCATAATTGACTAATAGATGTTTAATGTCTCGATAAAAATGCAAAGGAAAGCAGTTATTTTGGAAAGATATCTTTGTTTCAGGCTTTTGAAGTCATAAGTAGCAACTGAACTTTTGTTGAAGTTCCCAAACTTATCAAAACTGTTCTATATAAGTATATCAGCCATTCCATTATCATAGTTCATATCTAGCAAGTACAACAAAACATTGACAAATCATCAATTTGGTCAGATACTGTTAAAAATAAAGTTGAGCTAATATGGAAAAAATACCAAGAATAAATTTTCAATCAATGTCTTTGAAGTAAGTAATTTAATAAGTAATAAATATAATAAGTTTATTTTATACTTCATAAATCAAAACCTAAGTAGTCTATGAAGGATATAAATTGTAAATTTATTTCATTGTGTAATTATTTCATGTTGTAATTTTATTGTTATTTGTTCCTTAAATATTGTAATTGGTGTTTAACCATTATATTTAATATAAATAATAAAATAAAATAAATATAAATATCATCCTCAGTAAAAAAAAACTATAAGGAAATACTCACTCATCATCATGTTTGTTGAAGTGATTCCCAAATAGTCTAAGAATCTGTCTGTTGCAAATACAAATGCAGCTCCAAATAGAAAACCAGCAGCCACTGGTAGAAAAGCATATTTTCCATTTTCACCATAAGTATCTGAATCTTTGCACATTTCAATTGCTGGCTCCAGCAATGACCAGTATGACGCGGCAGTCATAACACCAGCGGCAAAACCCAACGAAACATCCAGTAATTTTCTCTAAAACATAACACAATTTCGATTTATTGTTGCACAGTTGCATAGGTATTTTAATAGTCATAAACAACAAATAAAAACTAACATGTTTTCCTCTTATAAAGAATACACAACCGGCGCCAAGGGCAGTGAGCCCCCACGTCAAAAGGGTCCCCAAAAGAGCCTGGGTCACGGCACCGTATCCCTCAATCATTTTATTTTAGCGCTTTGGTACTTCCCAAGTTAAATGTAATCGCTTTATGTACTTTTTTCAATACGTAGCATTTTATATTAAACACCGACTTATCACAACTTGTTCATTATACTTATAACAAGAGTTTAAGCCCTTTTTATAAACTCCACATGTTTTTATCGTTTTTGTGGCCTTGCGATTTACCTACGTTACGATTTGCTATGCGATATGCGGCCGAGCGATACGTCATGCGTCATTTTAATAGGGATGCCAAACTGTCAGAGTGGTTCAAATCGATCTAGCGAATAAAAAAAATTAATATATGTGGTATGTACAATAAAATATTTATTATTTCAATGTCAAAAATAAATCAAAACCTTTTCAAAACTTATTTAAGAAAGAGCTTTGTTTGACAACCATACCTTTACATTAATGAACCAAAATCTACAAAATCTACAAATGTAAAAAAAAATCGAATAAATTTTAATTAATTAACTCCGTTCAGTTAAACTACGGTATTTTTTTATGTAACGAATAAACTTAAAAGCTATTGGAGTGATCTGAATAATTAATTTTATTTATTTATCACAAAAATATTTTAAAATTAAATATATATATATACAACTAAAACTAGAATAGAAAAATTAAAATAAATAGAAAATATGTCCCAAATCGCTTCCCTGCGGAAGCGTGCCAAGAATGCTGGCAGCATTACCACGCTGAATTGCTATTGCAATTCTTTGTGCAAAGTATGTGCCAGCCCTCCTGTCACGCGAGGCCTCCACGAGACGATGTGAGACCTCTTTAAAAAGCCGATGAGCCTCTGGTCCCCACGGCCCTAGAGTTTCAACCCCAAATGCCGAAAATATGTTTGTCCTACTAAGGCTAACATATTTGCGGCGCTTGAGGCACTCCTGTTTATATATAAAATCCTTGATTCTAATTATATCGCGTAAAATTATTCCATCTCTCATTAATAATTATAATAAATCTTTATTGGAACAAAAATGAAACATTATACTAATACAAATAATTATTAAATATTAAAAAAGTCAAGTTCCAAATATTCTTGTTGATTGGCCAAATTCCCCATTGATTAAAATAAAAAGTATTAGTCTAATGAATCGATGAATCGCATAACGAAATCGATATTTAAATCTACCATGAATAGCCAACATCACTATATATGTCAAACGTCAAAAATTTTATGATGTTGCCACGTTATGCCAATTGTATTCCTAGTAATTTTGTAGTGTACAAATTTTATTGCATTTAATATTGCAAAATCTTGAGCTTATTGATTATACTATTTAAAGGTATTCTGCAGTGAGATTAAGCTTTCTAATGAAGGAACATAACGTAACAACATAAAGTAACAAAACAGTGTTAGTGTAGATGTTCATAAATTACGGAATAAAATTATTAATATTACAATTATATTGTTAATAATATTTCGGTTCAAATATCTATCCACTGCTAATTTTGCGTAACATATTAAAGAGTAAGCCCTCGCCCCTCATTCACACAAGAGTATTTTTAACGTACGCTAAATAAGCGTTCAAACCCAAAAAATGCATTCCCAAGTACCATAATATGCTCTTTTTCTAACGCCCAAAGTTGAAAATGCAGCACCGCTCGTTAAAAAAGCGTCGCGTTTTAAAAACGCTGCCGTGTGAACATATACATGGGAATGCATTTGTTGTATTCGAATGTTTATTTACCGTACGTTAAAAAAACTCTCGTATGAATGAAGGCTTACACTGGTTGTTCAAATCCGTGATTTTTTTTTGACACTTGAATTGTTTTTTTGACATTTGAATGACACTCATTCAAACGTTCGGAAATGTTCACCGAAAATATTAAGAAAGACAGTGTCCTACATACTTAACCGAGATATGTATACTATATTATATATTATTTCTGTAGGAACAATTACGTGAAAGAAATACATCTATGGAGATTTTTCCAATATTTATTATGTGGAGAGAGGGATGAGAGGCATTTGCCCTGCAGTGCGACGATCATGGCTGAAAAAAAAAAAATTACCCACGCAACTTTGCGTCAGATCTTCCTTGTTTTTGCAATAACTTTCAATGATGCTATACTAAGCTTCAGTCGTAGCGTAATGTTGTAAAGGCTTACTTATACTCCTTCATCGGCACATGGGCAACCTAGCTTAAAATTTTTATTTCGAACCAATAGTTTCGAAACCCATTAAATATAAAAAACACAGGTAATATTTCCTCTTTATATTATATTAGAATTAGAGATGAAAAAGCTTATGAAGATTTCTACCTATCTCGTTAATAACTTTAAAACTGTGTTATGTGTAGTATAGTATCTAAATATGTCTAAATATGATGATGATGATGATGTCATTCATGCATGCCGGTTTCGGCTACAGCGACGCATTTCGACTTCTGTTTATTGTGGGCTTGGATGGTTTGCCCTTTGGTGTGCTCGAATGTGAAAATATATCTAAAATATAAATGTTAATAACAACATAACGTTAAAAATATTTAATCATATTTTTTTTGTGTTAGTAACAAAGCTGCAATGAATGCCGCCAATAGGTTTCATGTTCATGGTATTAAATACTTTTAGGTACACGCTTTATATGTTTAGGTATTAATTCCTTGCGTAGGTACGTACTTAACGGATTTTACAGTTAAGTTTAATGAGTCACGGTCGCAACGAACGCCGTTATAATGAGATATCATAAATTAGAAAAACACACGTGGTATCACTCATTTACGTCCTTAAACAAATGATTTTATCATACGAGATATCTGTCACGTCCCGCGTCTGGTGTCCTACTGGTTAAAACACTGTTTTATAAATAAACCGCCTTTATTACTGCTGTAAATTGCTCTAAGCAATAATTAAATAGTACATAAAACTTAACCCAACAAAGTTAAGATTTCCTGTCATGATTCTCATAAACAATTAAGGTTAATAAAGCATTTTGAGCGAAGTGAGAGTATGAGTTTAAAGTTGTAATTGTATCTAATACTTACTTACCTCGTAGTATATTACCTAGATATATTTGGAAGCTCTTAGGTAAACATACCAGCACGTATTGTGGTCGGTCGGTTGGCTTTGTGGTTAGTAACCCTAACTCTAAAGCCGCGGTCGTGGGTTCGAATCCTACCCATGACAAACATTTTGTATGCATGAATATGTGTCTCTGTCCTATGTTTGGATGTAAATATTTATAATATTTATGTATTCATAAGTAACTAGTATAAGTAGTTTACCTATCAGATGTCTGGTAACCGTATAACAAGCTCTGTTTACTTTGGAATCACATTGGTCGTGTGTGAAATACTTATGATTCTAGGTTTATTACGTAGAACCTAAGACCCGTTAATCTTGTTTAAAAAAATATATACTGTTCCTCGTCTGTAAACTAACTAATTTCCGGAGGGCTAAGCGGGCTAAGTCAACATTGAATAATCCTATACAAACAAATCCATATTAGTTACGCATCCATCGCATCGTGGTAGAATAAAATTATTATGTTAGTAGGTAGGTAGTGTAGGTACCTACCTACCTATACCTACCAAACATGATGTCTACCTAACAGCATGATGGTACTCGTAGTTACACCTAGCTATCTATCTACTATAGAATGTACAGCTGTGTCTAAATGCTTTTACCGATATTCTAATGATATTGAATTTTACCCATTTTAATACCGTTTAATTGTGACGCCGTCTCTTTCATTAGATCACTGTAAATATGTCAATGGTACATACCGTTGTTTTTTTAACTGGAATGATACACCACTTAAAATAATTAAGCCATAGACTATAATTAACAGGATTGGGTACAGCCTAATTGTATTTTAAGTTACCTTTTAATAAATCTTTGATTGCATGAAAATCTTATCAAGTAGGCTACCTAGCTTACCTTATACCTGGTGGCTACGTAGTCTAGGTAAACAAAGATAGTTATTCCATTTGAATAGATCGTTGCTTTGTTCACATGCCACAACGAATTAGTACCTACTTACTTACCTAGATGTACTGTCGAGAAACCATGTGCTGGTGAAAAAGTCAAATTTACTAGGGTTAATGGTATTTAAGTACCTATGTACGGCTATCGATAGCCGTAGGAATATAAGAAATGCTTAATTTATTTTTTACCAAACTAAGCAGAAATAGGTACCTACTATAACATACTATTTTTGTACTCACATACATACTCCTATGCCTATAACTATATATTACACACAAAATAAGAAAATACTACCTACCTAGTATTTGTCTAGGGATAGGTACCTATACTTACCTAACTTTAGTCGGAGAATAAATTTTATGTGAGTTAAATATAAGTTAGGGTGTAATAGTATGTACATATATAAATATACCTAAATAGATGTTATCTAGGCAGAAAGCTGTCGTTTTGAAAATAGATATCTACTTAACTACCTAGGTACCCATTGCAATTTAGTTGGAAATAATCGCGTTCTAAAAAATGGCGACAATATTTTCTAATCTAACCAAGTGATTAGGTATGTCATCAAAATATATTTTTGGAAACAACCACAATTTTTTTTGTAGCTAAATGGAACGTGAATTATAATGGGCACCTAATGTGATGAGCACGACGATTCAGTTGAGATTTGCGAATCTCGTGTTGTCCCAAATATTCGGCGAGTTTTCGATTGCGCTTTGTATGTCACCAAGAGCAACGAACCCAGTGGGAACATTCAGTGCGTGTAGGTATAATAACTTGAGGCTTGAATGGTGAAATGTGCATGTGAAGCTACAACGGGCATTACATTAACCACCGTGTATAGAGGTAGCGAGCAATCGTGGGGCGGCAGCCGGTGCTGTCGTGGCAGGTGTACTATAGCATTATGTCCCGCATGCTCCACATTTGGCACACAATTAGCACGGAGGTGATATCGGTGCCGAATATAACCTACTAACGGTATCTTACCTTGTGATGCTGCTCAGCCACGCATAAGAGTTCTCATAAAGGGTGGCAGGTAGGGTACCTACTCGAAGCAATCGTTCACACAGATATGCAGTACTGTGATTCAAAATCATCCACACCAAGAGCTATCAATCTAGTTATCTAATTAGGATATGCTTATTGAGAAATTGATGGTTATCTTATGGTTATATGGTTGCGTCGAAAAATTCACCTTTGCAGGAAACCGTAAGTAATAAGAATTCAAACCGGCAGAAACGGTGAAGTGGGTATCTAATTAAAATCACATAACAAACATACCTATTGGACATACAAAACTCCAAACTACGCAACTGTTAAAAATTCTCATACCGGTCGAGACGACGGCGCGGGCGGCGGCATCGAAGGCGCGGGCGCAGCCGCAGCCACCGTAGCGTTGAAAGAACAAAACATTCCGCTAGTTCGTCATTATTCAAATTTTCGCTGTACTAGTTGCCCGCTTGTTCCGGCCTGTGCTTTTTGTCCTATTTCTTGGCACTCTGAAATTACGATTAGTCCGGTCCAAATGAGAGGCGGTCATCCGTAGTAGATGGCCGTGTGAACGGTCCGTTATCCAAACAGCTTTAGACAACACTCAGCAGCGGTTTGCGGAATAGTATTAAGAGTATTAAAAAGGGTTCACCGGAAGTCAATAATGCCAGATGTTATTTAGGGCAGATCGTAATAGAAACCCAAAACCATGCTTAGTGGTTTTTGATCTAGAAGTAAATAAAAATATTTTAAAACATTTTCTTCCATAAACAGATCATACAAAATAAAAAGATGCCATTAGTTAACTTATTTGATTTATTAGAGTTGGGAATTATAGTCGATCAAATCAAAACCACACCCCATTTAGGATGTAGGTATCTATCTAAACCAGCATGCAAGCAAACAAATTAAGGCGGAGGTGACTGCCTATAGTCTTTAAAATATACAGAACAATCCTCTCCATAACTCACCATGGACGTTACCGATACGATGGCGATTATGTAACGGACTCACAGTTTACTGTTTATATCGATTTCGGAACACGATAGTGGAATATCCATATAAATAGCCATGTGTCACGATAGCATGCGGAAGGTTCGTTGTCATCAATCATAGAATGCGATTTGTAGCGCTTCATCCGCAGGTAATGGAGGCAAAAACGTCGGCGGCAGAAGCGGCAGAGGTGGCAGCGGCACGCGCAACCCATGCGTTTCCTTTGATGCATTACCACATAATACACATTCTGCAACTCGTATCGGATCGGGGCCAACTTGAATTTAGTTCTGCTACAATGCCTATTTCAAAGTGAGATAGGTGTACAACTTGATGTCGGAAGTCTTATTACCTATAAATACTAAGTAGATAAATCTACTCATATCGCAAAATAAGTACGTGCCTAATAGTTGTAGCCTATATTATTAAACTAATGACCCGCCCCGGTTTTGCACGGGTGCAGTGCAGTACGTATCAATCTTCGTCTTGAAATCTTCTTACGTCTTGAAGTGACTTTATTTGATACTATTAATATTTATTATACCTATTATACATATGTATATTAAAATATTTAATGGGTGTTAAACCTCCGCTGAATATGAAAAAAATGATCACGCATCTTTAATTATACAAAAGTTATTTCATATAAAATAGTAGTAGATAGACATGACGTGACTGCATGACCTTCAATTTCACTTAATTGTCCGTAAAAATCTTGTCATTCAATAAAACTTTAATGTGCCTAACAGTAAAATAATGTTATTGTATAACGATTGTTGTTGAACACCGAAATGGACATCACTGACTGCTGTGAACACTTCCTCGCATTAAAAGAACATTAACACCGCTATACCGATCTCTAAACTAAAATAAGTTCACAGACAAATCATTTTCCGCTCGAAAGCGTTTCTTCACAATTCTTAATTAGTGCTTGCAAGGTGCTAGTAATTTATTATAGATAATGGCGTACCGACTACTGTTAATAGACATCAACTTTCATGCCCATAATAAACACATAACTCATTTCTAATTTGTAGATATCTAAAGATTCAGTTGTTGTTAGTTTAATTATTTTTTATTGAAGCCGTTTAAAACCATTTAAATTTCACCCGGAGCTTTCATTTCGCATTGAACTTTACTCTACAACTGACAATATCTTTCCATACGAGACATGGGTAACGACTAACGAGTGATACTCTCAATAATTTTCTAAAATATGTATATACCTACTGAATATATGTATATACATTCTTATGGTAATGGTTGTAATGTAAATACCGAACGGTTTTCATTTTCGCAGACACGGGAGATATGCAACTTTTGTAACATTTAAGCGACAAGTACCTAATATTATTTTATCACAAAAAATATGAATAATAATTAAATATTGTTTGTATTATCATAATTATGACACGTTCTACAGTTAGAAGATTCCATTCCAAACCCAATTGAAGACCATATCTACAAAAACTATAAATTGCAACACCATTTCATAAGAAAATGTTAAATTTTCTTAATAAAAACAACCTTATATTGAATGAAGAAAGGCCTGTCATACGCTGACAGTTTTGTGTAAGCACAATTGGTACGATTTGACGGACGTCCCATGCGTATGCGCAGCCACACTGACTGATAAATTGAACTTTAAAGCCAATGCCACGGTCGGTCATCGCTGTCAGCTGTCGCGGAGTAAACAACGCTTCCGTGACATTGCATTCAGATTCTATGGATCAGTCAATGCTGTGTATACACCGTTCACTGTTACATTACATTGAATTGAGAACAGAAATGATTTAAGTATTCAGATTTGCTGCATGTTTGACCAAGTCATTCCTACTAACAACCTACTAATTTAAATAATTGAGTAGCGGTTGCAGGCTCATAGATTTAAATAAGTACTCTATATCACCAAGCTGTTGAATTTACGTGTGAATAATAATGGGAAATATTCTATGACGCGCTAATATCTAGATACATCAAATACTTAAGTAATGGAATGGAGAGCTTTATTTTAGTTAAAAGCAACCCGGCCGCAACGATTACGGTTACGCATCAACGCAGACTACTCAACTGCTGAATTCACCTGCTCCACAATTATAAATCAAAGTGTTAATCCAAAATAACTTTACCAGCAACACTTTTTACATAAATACGGTTTATTTTGGAGGGTTTTATCTACACAGTGGATGGTTGATAGATTAGTCTGATAGTCATGATAGCCATTTAGACAGGTTTAGTTACATGCTATTTATAAGTATTTGGCATTATGGTTATAGTTTCCTTCACTTGTTTTCTACATCGTGCGTATGATTCTAATTGTTAAAAAAAGCTTGCTGTACCAGACGTCACATGACAGACGTCACCGCCTTCTTATCAAATCAGGAAAACGTAGTGTTAAAACCAACCATGAATTAATTACAGGCTAGTTTACATTTCTTGATTAGGTAGGTAACGGCGCCAACTGTCGATCCAGGAGAATTAAATTTTTATCTACCTTCATCTATGAAGTTGATTGCCTTTCTATAGCTGCTTTAATTCTGTATCATATCGATAGCCCCGCTGAGCTCGGTCAAAAATAAAGCTATTTGGTCATCTTATCTGGCGATCGCTTCCTGCGGCCGGACTCATCTACGGAGAGATTGCGACCCAAACATAACATCGATGACCCGATCGCAGCACCGAAATGCCACTCAATCAGAGATAATACGCAGTATCTGTAATTTCTCCACGCGAATGTCACGGTAATGAACGCATAGCGACCAATGAAGACCAATACTCCCTCTAATCCGACGCCAATCAACTATGTAGATCACGAGATTGCCGAATTGCGAAGCGGATCGGTGATCGTGTCGTGAGAACGATGGGTAAGGTACCTACAGGTGAGCAGGTGGTACCCTCCCCGGGCGGCGATGGCTAACTGTTCCACCATCATGAAGCGCGCAAGCCGAGCGCGCCACCGCGCAGTCCCGTCCCGAGACCTCACAGGCGCACCACGCGGCCCTCACCTCACTCGGATCCACCGCTACCGTTCCGCGATATTTGCAACTTGACGCGGCGCGGGAAAAGCTACCGGCTTTCAACTAACCTCGTCTAGTGCCTACATGAAACATTTACTGTGGTAGTGAAATTAAGCATAACAAAAGATAGTGTTATTGTTTAGGTTTCGTATCGGAAAATATTATCCCATCGGTACTCTAGTTTTAAGGTTTTTTAAAGCAGCAAGTAAGTAAGGTAATCGGGGCAGATAGGTTTAACGGTTGGCTCCGCGCTCGAGTGTGGCAGACCGCAAGCATGACGAGCGCCAGCAACTGCGCTCTTCTACTCCTCATGCTGGTAAGTTATGCCTATGGTACATTAAATTAATGGATATAATATTATGTGCTTTTATAATTACCATAGTATATGTAAATTGAATAAATTAATTTTATTCTTATTTTTGTTTATTGTTTACCTTCATGGGTAGTCACAAGAGACAATACCTAATTAAATACATTTAAACGATCATGTACGATCGTCCTCACCGCGGTTTTGTAATTTAATTAAGCATAAAGATATGCCAAACGAAACGAATATCAGTTAATTATTTTTATGGGCACGATGTTGTGAGGCTTCCGGCGACTGGGACCACAATAAACTGGGACCGCGGTCCCACTTGCCGGATCCTTTTAATTTAAATATTTTTCTTCCGGCGACTGGGACCACTCAAAAATTAATAGTACAATTTATTGTTCAAGTCAAATCAGTACAGTCAAACAAAAACATGCTTAATGTCAGAAATTAAAGAATAAAAATATTTAATGTATAAATAGCATTTACTTATCCTAGACATGAAGCATATCTGTTAAGGTTGGCTCACTATAACCATATTTATATTAATCAAATTTGTTCGAAAATGAAGCATTATTTGTGAAGGTGTTTTTATAAAGATGATATTAATCCTTATCCAAATAAATACGTTATTCATCACCAGTATTCAATTTAAAACAAAATTGCCATTTACAGCATTCGATTTCAATGAATATCTTAGGAGATATCGCAAATTTAAAATCATTCACAAACATCGCAGCAAAATAATAATCAAGTACTGCGCGCACCTTATGTGCCGGGCCGGTGCGTGCGTGCAGTCATCAGTTAGCTCTGCGAAACCCCTTCTTCTACGTAAACGAAGTTGCGGGTTGAAAGTTAGCGTTTGCCCAAAGTAACTATTCCACGCGGACGAAGTCGCGGGCAAAAGCTAGTTAATAATAATTAGTGAAAAGTGTTTGCAATGCGACGATAAAAACCAGCATTATTTTTAGCGTAATTTATGTGATTATGTGTATGTTCTCATTACCTTATTACGTTAATTTTGAATAGTAATCGAAGAGTGTTTTTAATGTTATATAAATAAATTATATTTTTTAATCAAAAACATTTTTTCTTTTACTACTTACTAAACATTTTTTCGTTTGACTGTACGGTTTTTGGCTTAAACAATAGTTTTTTTCATTCATTTATGGATGGTCCCAGTCGCCGGAAGAAAAATATTTAAATTAAAAGGATCCGGCAAGTGGGACCGCGGTCCCAGTTTATTGTGGTCCCAGTCGCCGGAAGCCTCGATGTTGTTTTACCCGTATCTAATAAATAATGAAGACTACATGCGCTATGTAAATACGTATGTAATTACAGTGCTTAACTGTACCGTACGTGATGATATATACGTATGTATGTTTTATACAATCGTCTCATTAGGAGAAAGAAGCTAAGAAAAACCATAGGTACGTTACACATCAGTCGACTTGATGGCTAGTAAATCATAAAATCGGTTGTTTATGATGAAGCAAGTCATGATTACGGTGCTATGATATTAGCAGCGATTTATTTTATCTTTGAAGATCTAATCTCTTCATCTTTTGTCTGACCCATAGATTCATTTCTGGGTCGATAATCACTTTCACGGTGCTAAATGAACCTAGTTTAAATTGTAGTCTAGCGGATAATTCCTCTTATTCAAAACTACTCGGTTGCCATTTAGATTTGGTAGTAGGTAAGAAATTAATGCTAATTCTGTGGTAATAGCAGTAGTACCTATGTGTTTCACTGTCCGTCTATCTGTGTTCAATATGAATATTTACTGGCTCATTCCAAAAGTTTATTACTAATTATAAAATTAAAAGTAATAATATTTATAAATAAAAGACACCACCGTGGTGCGCCACCTAAACATTCTCTCATTTTATTTCAAGTGAAATAGAAATACTTATAATCTTGCTATAAGCTGACATATATTTATATCTATATTTTCTAAATATTGGGCGAATTGATTGAGCGAGCTACCTCGACACGGTCATTGTAGATACGTGACGGAAACCATTTTTAGAAAATTAAATTTCATGCTCGAGAGATTCGAGTCAGGCTCAAAAAAGAACAAAAAAATCAGGCTCATCGTTGATAGCTATTCACAAATAACGCGACAAATAAAATCTCCTAAATTTTGTCAATAGACAGATTATAACTAAGAAAGTGAGTTTAAGTGCAAAAACTGCTTACAAAAAAAAGATTAAAGGTTTCATTTTCAGAATTCCGCAGATTTCCGTAATTTTATGCTTTCGCAACCTCAATTTAAGTAATTCGTAGGTATATTTTCGTAATGAAGTCTATTTAGGTAATATTTATTATAATCCATGTAGCTAAATGCGGAAATTGACATATGGCAACGAACTAGCGTAGATACTTAAGTACCTAAGTCACGAGTATTTTTCAAAAAAATCTAAAATCACATTTCTCACACTGAAAATATGATCATGTATCTACCTTAGATTTCGCATTTTGTCAGAATCACATTAGAGTTCAAATCCTGGCCTTCTTATTTGGATATGGCAACTCTAGCTTAGCTGTTTAGAAGTGTGACAAACACGTACAAGAGAATTAAATGTATTTAGCTATATGTAAACTTAATGTATATTATCTATGTGTTGTTAGGTATATTATAATAATTTTGGTAAGTTGGGTGAAGGGATCTATTTACTAGTGATGTGCCGAGTCGCTGTTTTGGTGGATCGAGTCAACTCGAGTCAGTTTATACGGTATTCGAATCATGACTCGATTCCCTCTACTCGAATTCTATGTTTGGTATTCGAATACTGACTCGAGTCCGGCTGGACACACACACAGGCGCACACTGGTGCACAGGCTAGACTCGAATCAACCCTCATTACCGATTGCTTTTTTCCTAATGTTGCGGTTGTCATCGACCTCAAAAGAAATATTGCTCATATCCGATTATGAAGACGCTTCATGATTTTAAATATTTATGTATCTAAGTTATTATTCATCAGGTATCAAAGTTATTACTTTCAGTTATTCGTTTGTGTTTTAAAGTCCAGTAAATGTTGTTTAAATTACTTTTTAATGAAAGATAATTAAAAACATAGAGCGTAACAAAACTCGTATACTAGACTCGAGTCAATTGAACTCGCATAAATAGAATCGAGTTAGCAAGTACGAATCGATTCTTCCTGACTCGAGTACCGGAATCGAGTCTGGCGTACTCGAATCAAAATAAATTGGTATTCGAGTAGGCGAGTCCAAAGCAGGAATCGAGTCTATCTCGAGTCAAACCGTACTCGGCACATCGCTACTATTTACGTGCTGTAACCCAAGTCGTGCTTGCCCGCGTTTTTTATAAATAATGAGTCCGTGAACTAGAAATTGAATGTTATTTCAGAATAATAGAATCCAATTAAGTTTTAATTGAATGTAAAATACTTTGCTAATCCAAGAAGCGACGAAATATACCTAATACTTACATAACTTACGAACTGCACCATTCTTAGTGATGAATTAAGTTGTAGGTTTCATTTCATTTTGGAAAAGGTGTTCGTAATAGCAACGATAAGCTTAAATCATGACTAGAATTTTCTTCTTACCTACTACTTATATGTTATGTTACGTTGATTTAATGGTTAGCTACTCGGTACTGTATGCCCGATGGTCTTGTGTTCGATTTCAACACATGGCAAATGTTTGTGTTTTAGCAAGAAATAAGAAAATACTTAAATTGATAAAATAAGATTACACTTAACGGCTTCAAAGTACATATCTCTTTAGTATTGAACTCTCGCACCTCACCATAATTATGTTACTGATCTAGGTAATTTATTTTATTTTGTATCTGTTAAATTTTAGTAATTAAATAATTTATTCATTATAGTATGAGTCATATACAGTAACAAAGACTATAGCAAAGTGTATATTTAAAACCTGTAGGTAGGTATCTATAATAACTCTACCAACTTTCGGATTTTTTATCAAACATGCGCCAAATTCTGCACTATACATTGCATATATGGGTTGGTAGATTTACGACCCGCCATTTTGATAAGCTTGCAAAGTCATGCGTGTGAAATAAGCTTTCTCTTTTGGTTTTTTGAAACAAATGGGTCTTATATAGAATTTAATCTTATATCACTATCAGAAAATGACTAAAATCAGTTACCTATGAATGCTTCAAAAAACTGCGTATAGATTACGATAAATAAAATTGTATAGGTTTGCCTTCCTATCGAACCTAACGAAGGACCTAAAATTATACCTCAAGTAGATGTTTATTTGCTATCTGAGTGTAGGTACGCACCTTCATGTTACGGTCATTATATACCTATCTACAAACTACAAAATACAAATAGTGGGCCATTCTATAGTAAGCTCGACATTTCATAGTCTCTACAATTCGGACTTATATCCGTGTCACGCTCAACAACATCATTTGCGGAGAAGAAATTATAATTTCGTATGTATCTATAAGGCAACTAGGGGTCAATAACAATAACTTAATCGATCTCGTGTCGGCTAATCACCGTGCTGTGCCGACAATAATAGAGGTAATGTTACAGATGAAGCGCAAAGCGTGCGCAAGCGCATGCGTGCCTTTGCTTCGTTTAGTTCTGCGCGCACGCTTTCAATGTCCGCTTTGCCCGAACGTAACTGCATAATATAATGCAGTAACAATGAGCACAAAAAGCTTACAATATTGTATGGTGTTTTATGCTGTTGTATAATTTTGTGTCTTTACCCTGTTGGTTGGTATCCACCGGTCTGGTCTGGCCACCACACTTTATGTAAATAGGTACCTACCTGTTACGAAGGTCCTAGCGGTAGCTTTAACAGTTCTGTTGTAGATACCTACTTCAAAGCCGATTTGTTTCCTTCTAGCAAGCTTTCATAAACCTCCATATAATCCTAATAGGTAAATATTAAATAGTAGATAGTTTTTACATGAAGCTAAATAGCTCAAATAGGAACATCTACTTTTATCCTACTTTATAATAATAAGCGTACTAATAACCTGTCTTAAAAATATAAACTTATCTTCCACCAAGTGATTTCCATTGTTGGAATAGGTTCCTTGGCGCACATTATCTCCAGGCACAATTAACCCCACAAACACGTCTCTAGTCGCGCCTGGGAAAACTATAAAGCGTGGGACATCACTTTAACAACCGAGCCTAATCTTTAAATTAAGGAAGTGCTAATTCATTCGGTCTGCAAATAGCTCGATTTTATCATTTCCAAGGAAAGCTACAAACTATAATTGTTTGTAGACAATCAAAGGCTTTGATAAGGGCTTATCTACACCGTAGAAGATGCTACCTCGACGCGTGTAATTAAATAGTAACTAAGTAGATCACTTAATATTTTGTCTACAAAGATTAAGTAGGTAGCTATTCGTATGAAGGTAGACGTCGATTTACATCTTCTCTTATGTATTACAATATAAAGCAAAAAAAACTTATTACCTACTCAGAGTTCACCAAAAAACGCTTTGAGACTATTACTAATATGCTATTTCGGATTAGGTGAGCGATCCGTTTTGTACGTCCGTTAAAGCCAGTCAGTAGGTACCTATTCATATATAGGTAATATGCTGTGGAATATTAAAATATGAAACATTGTCATCATAATTGTCTAACTACATGCAACCGTGAGTGACCTATAAATAACGAACGCAAGTGTATGATCAAAATACCTTAAACTACCGAACAGATTTTCGAAAATTATAGTAATAACATGGAGAGTATACTTTGCATACGTTAACATCCGTAAATAAACAGGTAAACAGTCACGAGCAATAATAAGTGATCATTTGCAAACTTTCAAACCAGTCTTTCTATGTTGGACTAGGTAAGTAAAGTAGGTAGGACATAAACTGACATAAATATTTCTTCTGCGTTTACTTATTGTCCACCATTTATCGATTTCCCAATGGTAATCATTTTATTAAGTTGACATCATTACAATTTATTCGTGACTGTACCAACCACAAGAAAAAATACCGTTTGTGTTAACATACAGCCAATTCTCTATCGTCACTCTTCACGCCCAATAATCAGAGTAACACAGTTTTTAGAAAAAAACCGTTTATCCGTCTGAGGTGAACACAAATTAGCATCAAGTAAAAGAGATTATCTGCATCCGGATCAACATTTCCGCCAAGACGGTCCATGACAAACGGTCATCGGTACGACCCATTCAGACTACAAAACAAAGGTGAAGGAAGAGATTGTGTTAAGTTACGATACAGTTGCAAAAATCATAACTAATGATTTCTTCAGCTTTTAATACAGATTAGTTGAGGTCCGTATTGACCCAGCAGTGTACGTTCCGCTATCGCAAATGTACAAAGCAGCTGAAGCAAATCGTTTGGCAAACTATAAAATCGACTTTCTTTCAACGGCAGCGCATTAGCCGACCTCACGTTCACGGACCAAATGATGTGGTATGGTTCGCTTCATTTACAAAGCCGCAACTATACACTCATAACCCTCATCAACTACTAAGCTCAATTGGACTCGATATAAGTACTTATAATTATTATATTGAAGCAACTTTCCTTGATATAATGTGTATCTATTTATTTTTAGGTGATATTTTTTATCATAATGTTATAATATTGTCTTAATAACTAGGTATATAGAATCGGACATCGCTATGCATATGTTTTCCGCAGTTCGTGCAATTTACTTTAATTACTTAATTTAGTAGTCTATATATATAATAATATAGGTATGTACTTAAATTACGAAGAAGTAACATCGCCCGCCCCGAATGCAATTCGCACAGGTAGTACGGGATTATTACTTTTTACACTAGAGGCACTGAACCCTAATTACCAATAATGAAAGTATAAAGTTAGACTGAAGAAACTCCACAAAATTTTAGATTGTTATGTTAAAGTGAAACTATCTATCTCCATGCACGTAAAATATTAAAAATAGACAAAAAGAGAACTAAAATATTCCTACCTACTGTTTTAGATAATCACAAACGTTTTCTTTGTGGTCAACATGAAGCTATCTTTAAATCGATCGATTTTATTATCCGTCCAGTACCTACGCATCATCTCTAATACTTTGATTAGTAAGGAACTTGCGGTATTCTGATCGTGTTCACAAAGCTAACGCAAAAACATAATTTACCTGGAGTTATATTAGATATGTTGCACTAATGGATGTCTAGAACTAGGTACATTGGAATGTAGAAATCTATGCCTTTAGCAAAGATGTCGAAACATTAACGGGTTAACACCTAAAAAACATTCCTAGATCTATTTGATCCTGAAGAACTTCAGTAGGTAGACATACGTGTCGTATATATTATATACTTAGTTAATTGTGAAAGAACCTCAACAATGAGTACATGCAACATATAACAATCAGTTAATTGCTTAATTGTATGATTGTTCTTCCTTCCACCAAAATTGAATGCTTATTGTTACAGATCCGGACAGTGTTCGCACAAGACTACGATGGTAAGCATCTAATTTATGCAAAAATCCTTTTGTTTATATTCTTATTTACCTGCTTAACGGGTACACACGTCACTCAATTAAATAAAGATACCGTCTCTATACCTACTAAAGTAGTTCAAACAGATTTGAGAATGATACCTAATGGTAAACTGTCGTTTCTCCGTTTTACCTAATTTCACAGGATAAATAATATCATATCATTTAAAAATAAATATGAACCCAGAACTTCCTAGATCGGGTGTAACAAAATCGAAAGTTTTCGATTTTTATTATACAGAAGTCGTTTCTATTTTAATAAATAAATAGTAAGTAAAGTAACAGGATATAAAGTTATAAAAGCTAGTTTTATTATCATTTCAGTAACTGACATTCAATGCACGTTTGCAACGAGCGGCGCGGGCCTACGCGATTCTGTAACAGCGCTTCTCAGGAAACCAGAAGGATTTCGCGGCGCCCCATTATTTGCAGACGACAGGGCAACAGACCCAGTAGCAGACCCCGTCTGTCAAATAAGGCCGGAGCCCGAAGATCCCACAGGACTACTCTATAGACTACGGATCTCTGATTTTACAAGATGCGGTGTTTTGAAACGGAATGTAAGTTATGTGCCCAAAATCCATTGTTTCCTAATAGTTTCAGACCCCTTCAGATTTCTATGGCTGAATTAAATGTTTTATCACAATAGCCAATTTACTTTACGATGTTCCCTCGAGATTCTACAATTGAACGAGTTCATGGAAGCTCTTCCGATTTTGTTAGAGCGAGGAAACATTTAGGGCACTTGCATTTATGGGCACATTAGTGCCGCCTTGTGACTTACCGTGAGACAATCACATTATTATTTCTCGAGAACTGTCGTAAAGTTTCGTGGAGTAATATAATAATCATAACACAGCTCGGCGTGTTGTGTCATCGGTAGATAATAACGAGTGCCGTAAAGTGCCGTTACTAACAGTATGAAGTGTATGAGTGTAGTACACACAACGAGCTGCTATATCATTAACCAGCAACCACCGACGCCGAGACCGGTACAATATATTGAGGTAAATAGATAACTAAAACACTCGTGTCAATGCGGGAATGTTGCCATCGATAGAATACAATGCACCTCGCTTCACATAGCAAGAGTCATGTAACATGACTACCAACTAATTGTACCAGAAAAAGTAATTGCTATGATTGTCATCATTATTAATGGATACAACTCATGAATGAAAGTGTTAGAGGTTTTACTCTCTGGTTAGTGAATTAAACGATATATCGTGTCCCTATTTTTGTTAACTCTGTTCTTCTATTTAGTTGAGTTCTATTTAGTTAACGACTTATCGTTATATTTTAAGGGGTTCGTGCACGTACGAGTATGGTTCCCGCAGTTTCCCGGAGTAGTGATGCAATCAGATCAGGAGCTGATCATAATGTGCAAGCCTCCAGAACCAACAATCATCGAAAATAAAGCAGCGGGGTTCGCAGGAAGCTTGTAAGTATTGAAGTTGTTGTTTCAAGACAACACGACGAATCTTAATGTTGTCTATTTTACCCGACTGCGACAGAATAAGGGTTATATATCAAAATATTTTATCAGCTGTAGGTAGGTAGTGACCTGAACAGCACCCGGTAGTTGGTATATAACCTTGATTTCTTAGTCCTCAACTTACGCGTATCTGTTATCTTGAAGTCGTATAACGTGTCCATATAATGAAGGTGAAGAAAATCTAACATAAACTCATATTGTTGGTTTTCTTTCATCTGTCAATGTACAAAGATAATTTTGTCAAGAATATATTATTATCTAACCAATAGTGGCAAATAGGCGCATTTGAATGTCTTTTCCTTTATCATATTAGGTACCCGTTATTCACGTAACAAATTAAAATACAGGTGCTTAATACATGACCAACTTTTAATGAACAGTTTTATTGACAGTCCTCACGGCGCTCGCGTCTCCGGAGTAGTGGAAGAGACTCCGGGCCGGCTCGAGTATGAAGTAGCGTTGTACAAGGAGGCGCCGCCTGTGTCCCGGCATACGAACCACTCCGTCGACTTGCCTGTTGATCAGGTAACTGCTGTACGTTACCATAAGTATTATTTACATTTTAATATAACTCATTATTATAGAGAAAACTAACTGAGCAGGCGGCTTTACCCGGGTGAAATTATATGTAGCTCCTTATAACATAAACTATTTGCCGGTGTTTATTGGAGATTAGTTAAAAGAAACAGAAGCACAGACAAACAAATGCTTGTCCGTCCCTACTTCTACTAAAACTACTACTTATTAGATATTATATGCTTTCTCATGCATTTAATAATTGACATTACAAACAGACACTTGAATTTTATTCATATGTTTAGATAATTGAACCATGACTCCATATACCTCTATGGTGTGACCGGGAAAATATCTCATTATAATCTATACTAATATTATAAAGAGGAAAGATTTGTTTGTTTGTTTGTTTGTTTGTTTGTTTGTTTGTTTGTTTGTTTGTTTGTTTGTAATGAATAGGCTCCGAAACTACTGGACCGATTTAAAAAATTCTTTCACCTTTGGAAAGCTACATTATCCCCGAGTAACATAGGCTATATTTTATCCCCGTATTCCCACGGGAACGGGAACTACGCGGGTAAAACCGCGCGGGGGCAGCTAGTTAAGTATAAGACGGTGGATCTACTTAGCAGCAATAATTCGAAATTAAGTTTATTTTGGTAGGTACGAAATGAATGTTTCGTTTTTTATCCCTAAGTTCCGCCATTGCGAATAAAACCGCGGGACGGTGGCTAAGTAATTGAAAAGCGAATCGAAATTTCCAGGCCGTGCCGATCGGCACGAAGCTACAACTGCGTGCGCGAATCAATCCGGACTCGGCGTGGAGGCACATCAAGCTGCTGGAGGTGGCGGTGTCCCCCGACCCCGATCGCCCTCACGCACCTGGTTCTGTTCTGCTCGTTAAAGATGGGTACGTTCTTTTGGATAGCGTATCAAAATGATGAAAAAGATAAAGATTTCAATTTCTACTAAAGCCACGTTTTTGTTTGGACCTCACTCCGTAAATAATTTTAAATCTCGTGCCTTCCTTTGTCATAAATATTTCGGTACCTAGGTATTGTTTTATTTTATAACCTTTACTTTCTAACTAATCTACCGATCGATAAATTTCATACTTATTGTAACTAAGTGATTTGACTATGGCTAGGTATCTAATAGTAACTACAAGGAACCTTGGTTGCCTGTGTATGTATTTTCTTCAGGGTAATTAAATGTGGTAATTATTAGTTTGCATTATCTTTATGTTGTTACAACTGGTTACAGATGCCGTAACCGTGACTTTGCATCGATCATCCCACACCAACCCGCGCGTTACCGCGAGCGGCATAACGAAGTGTTCCTTGACTTCGAGGCATTCTTACTTGCCTCCATGAAGGAGCGTTCCACATTGTGGATACACTCCCAGATTAAGGCCTGCATGGAACCTACTGATTGCCAACCTGATTACTGCCTGGATTTGTTTGAACCTTCAGGTAAATTTTACAATATATTTAGAGTGTTAGATAGCTTCTAACCCATGACAGAGTTACCTACGTGATCCGTAAAATACCTACTATTCATCTTTACAGTAACGTTTTTGACGAAAATTTAAATATATATTACTTTAGGTCATGGCCGAAAACGGAGATCGCTCGCCGATGCGTCTCAGCACCATAACGTAACAAGTTCGGCCCTCGTCGCCGATAACTCGTCGACACCGTTCACCCGGTTCAAGGAGAACCTGGAGTACACGGTAGTGATGCCCGGGGAGCTGTTCCACCGCACGCCACTCGAAGCGACCTGCGCCACCTCCATGATGGTCGCTGTGGCTTTAGGCGCGTTACTGTTCATGTCGGCACTACTGGTAAGATTCAATTCCTAACAATAAGTATAAATTATTGGTATGATGGTTACCGGTCTTAACGATGAGTTGATATTGTTTGAAGCCAAAGTTAAAATTCCATTGAACGTCTCGTAAATTAATTAGTTAAGCATTATTGAAATACTTATATGGAATGCATGTCGTAATTAAATGGTGAATGTTTTAGAAGTAGGTACCTACTACTTAGGTAGGTATTAAGTATTCAATAATATAATAATAATTATCCTGGGACATTTTTCACATAGATACGGCCAATCTAATTTCAAACTGACTCTAGCTATAGTAACCAGATAGCCGATAAACTAGTAGGTATATACCTAATCTATTTTTCAATAAATACTTACATATATGGATACCTATTTACATCCAGACACAAAACATATATAATAAAAAATATATATTTTCCAATTTTATTATTCCAGATGTGCTACCTGGCCACAAAATTAAACTCGACGTTGCTTAAGAATAGCAGCCTACAAGCTCCACCTGGGAAGGGCTTCGAACAAATTCTCAGGGAGCTGGCTCACCACTCTCTCCCTGACACGGGCTACACCGGTCGCCCCACCGTACAGTGATGAAGTGAATCTACGAACTTATAATGTACTTCTTCGCATAATTTATATTAACTAGCACTTGATTTCATTTTACTATTTTAACTGCGCAGTTATTCCAATTAACAATAAGATAACTTCGATATAAAATTTGATCGTACCATTGAACTATTATGTAATTTGTCACATTTGAATAAAATTAGGATTCTCAGTTTGACTTATTTATGTTCCTTAAATTGAATTTGTTTAAAGAATCGATAGTAGACAGTACCCACTTATAATTTTCTTTTGTTCATTAGTATCTGACTTACTTTACTACCTTAGTATTTAAATAATATGTTAAGTTAGTACCTAATGTTTTAGTATTATAGTATTTATTTAATTTAATACCTAAAATGTACTTATGACTGAAAAATCGCAAGTTATTTAACATAATTTATAACTTTTCAGTCATGACTGTCACTTTGTAGAATAGCCATTGATATTTAGGTAGGTATCTACTTAAGTGCCTAGAAGTTAAATTTAAACTAATTAATTTTATAAAATAAGATTGTAATTCCAGTGAGATTCAGAATTATTTAAATCTAAAAATGAAATATTTATTTTGTATTATTTAAAAATACCCTTTTAAAATCGATACCCGCTTAGGTAGTTTATTTCCCTTTTGATCGAGTTACCTTAAACGCGCGATGCCAATGGAGGCGCTATACCTAAGCATGATATTTGCCTAAAAAGCTATTTGCCCTAAACGAGAGATGCCGATGCCGATGAGGCAGCATACCTGAAATGTGTAATTGACTAGGAAGCAGATTGCCTAAAGTCGATGCCTACAAAGCAAAATGCCTAAGTGCCTTAATATTTATAAAGCAAAATGCCTAAATTGTTAAATGCTTATAAAACAAAATGTCTAAATTGTTAAATGCTTATAAAGCAAAATGTCTAAGTGGTTTAATGCTTATAGCTGCCTCCCCGCGGTTTTACCCGCGTAGTTCCCGTACCCGTGGGAATACAGGGATGAAATATAGCCTATGTTACTCGGGGATAATGTAGCTTTCCAAAGGTGAAAGAATTTTTGAAATCGGTCCAGTAGTTTCGGAGCCTATTCATTACAAACAAACAAACAAATCTTTCCTCTTTATAATATTAGTATAGACAAAAGTCCCTATAGGTACCTATCTATCTACTTACTAGATTTTACTCAGGACTTCACCCGCGTTACTTTTTGTGACGTAAGAATCGTAAAATGTCCTCCAGGTATTTCATAAAAAATATTATAGTCTCATATTATTATTACTACCTAGTTTTCTATAGAGATTATTATATTAACTAATATTTTTCAATTAAATAGTGCAGTGCCAAATTAACCACGTAGCAGGAATAGCAATTGCTACGGGCCCCGCGCAAAAGGGTGATCGCGAAAAGGGGGCCCCCGCGGTTCGAAATTTATTCATCTTCGCCTGAGCGTAACTTCTAGAATTTCTTTACCAGCACATCAGGGGCAATCAGGGCCCCTCTGTGATATTTTCTACGGGCTTGCTTGATCCGGCACTGACCCAGTGACTGGTAATTATTTTATTCGCTTACAATTTTCCGGTCTAGTCTATGCACATATTAAACATAAGTACCACTTCTTGGTTAACTTTTATTTCAGGTAATCTGGTTCTTAGCCAATTTCACATTTCAGGCATGCTGCTTCATCGGCATCTCTCGATTAGGGCAAACATCCTTCTCTGTCATTTTGTATTTCTGACAAACTGCTTTACAGGGAGATAATTTAAATTACCCTTATTTTAATTAACTATGATTGTGTAACATCAAGAGACCATAATTTGAAAACTTTCGTAAATTTTTTAAATTATGAAACTTGGAATGTTGTAATTTTCGTAACATTTGAGAACAAGAAGGCTTGTAACATTAGATTTATATTGCTAACAATTTACGAATACAGTCCCACCAACTTATCTGTGAAATGGCGAAAATTGGTACTACAGCTGTCATGTCGAAATGTCATTCGATTGTCAGTGTATACTACATTCGGGTTCTCTGGTTGTTTTGTCGTGATATTGGTGAATTTATTGAATTAAATATGCCGAAAGCTATTAAAAGTGATAGTCGAAACATTATTCTAAAGGTTAAAACCGTTAAAACTTCGGGCAGTGTCTCCGATTGTTCCATTTAATCAAACAAACAGACGAAGTTCAACATTTTCGACAGTGGCAGGTGAGTGTTGTCAACATTCTTGTTATGAATTACCCGATACTTAACTAATTATTTAAGTCCACGAAATATTCCTTTCTATTCTTGCTGCAGATTAGCATAACGGTAACGTACATCTAATAGGTAACCTACTAAGTGAGCGAGCAAACTGACCTGCCAGATTTCAAATTTCTACTAATATTTATTTTATTGTCTTATATTTCAGGTATGAGTCAAGGACTAATTTCAAAAATAGTTAAGTAAGGGCACGCAGCAGATGAAACTGGTACAAAAATTCACTGTAAACCTGGTATTCAATAAATCATTGTTAAGCAATTTGTTTTTTTTTTATTACATTACGCTACCACTAGGTACCACTGATAATTATAATTTAGTCAAATCTGGTGTTAGCGGTTAGGTATACATAACTAATTGCTAGACATCCAGGCACCTCTTGCAAGGGAGGTACCTACTTAACCTCGGATTAAATGAAAGTTATATCCCCCCGTGGAACATTTTATCTGCTAAATTTCCACTTCCTTGGATTCGTTTTTAGATAAAGCCATTGTTTATTGCAGAGAGACTAAACTGTTAGATTACCTACGTAACTGTAAATTATTATCAAATTATTTTTATATAGTTATCATTGTTATCTTGCTCAATTTTGGGCACCTTATATTAGTTAGCAACACTGAATCGACGGTGCTGTCCTCTTTCATTTCACAGATAAGTTGGTAGGACTATACATCCAATTTGATTATTGAACGCACCTATAAAATGGTGCCGAGAAAAGTAATTCACTCCATATCACACTCAAGAGGTGGCTCTGAATAAAACACATATGGTCAGATTATTCTGTTTTATTTTCATATGAAAGCTAAATTGCTTCTGCTTAAACGTGTACCCGCACTATATATAGCTACTTGCCATTGATATTAATATGTTATTGCAAAGATAACAACAAATATTAATGAAGGCCTATAAGAAAGGAACACTCTATTTAATACACAGTGAAGAGAGATAACAAATCATCATTCGTTATTATTTTGCTGACATCAAATTGTCTAAGACCCAATAACACGTTACTTAAAATAAAACAATAATGTCAATAATGTAACTTTAGTAGCAAAAATGTCACATTTCAACGAAATGAAACTTACGACCTAAGGGCCCTGGCAACACTGCAAATGCATGACATTTTACTATATAATTAATTATAATATAACGCATGCATTGCCTAGCACCAGCCAGCCCACGTGAACAGAAATTAAATATATTTCCTCACTGAGAGTTGGAAGATGCTGATGTGGGTTACTTAATTTTAAAATGTTTAAATTTTCAACGGTTGAATTAAGCAAGTGACATTAACTACATTGACAGTGACAAATTGTCTGACAGACAACCATGACAGGAACAATGAATGTCAGCTGAGCTGAGTCAGCTGAGTATAGGTCCTATGTGTTCAAGACTTATTATATTAGCACGTATGAGTTATTTATCACAATCATTTCTTAGTATTTAATGTAATACGAAAGAAAAAGCTTTATGTTTCATCTTGTATCTATATAATCTGTATCTTATAAAGTACACCACCTGTAAATGTCACAGGAAGATCATTATTTAGAAAATACGACGAATCAAACTAGATGTTCATACTTCATAGTGTAATTGTTATATCTAGTAAGGCTTTTAATAAAATTTACCTTTAAATGAGAAATTTATAAACACCAATTCATTTGATAATATAATCAAACACTATTCCAACCAAAATGAGCAAGAGAGTGTGTCCATCTGGCCCAACATCTTTAAAAAAACCAAAACACTGGTCATTGGGCTTACTTGAATCTATGAAGGACCCTAATTCTATAGTTAAAAAAACAGAGAGAGTAGTGGTAATATCAGATAAATATCCTAAAGCTAAGATACACTACCTAATGCTGCCTATTGAAAATATAAACAATATTCATGAATTAAATGAATCTCATATTAGTATTTTAGAAGAATTTGGTGAAATATATAAGGAGTTGAGAAATGAGAATGATAAGCTGGTGGCAGGTTTTCATGCAGTACCCAGTATGCAGAGATTACATATGCATGTTTTAAGTAAAGATATGGTCTCACAATATTTAAAGACTAAAGTTCACTGGAATAGTTTTACGACAAAGTTTTTCTTATCATATGAAGGTATCTTCTAAAATTTTAAGCAAATCCTTATTTTATTTTTGTTGGAGTAAATAATAGATATTATGTATGCTGACTGAGGTAACAATAAACTGAGTTTTATAAAAAAATGTACTGTTTCAGATATATTTAAGGAGCTCAAGGAAAATGGATGTATAGAAAAAATATCAAGTGAATTACATAAGCATTACATGACAACAGAACTTAAGTGCAACCAATGTCACTACACACCCAAAAATATGCCCCAGTTAAAAGAACATCTTCTAACTCATATTAAATGAAACATAAGATTTGTATAATTTGTTTTACATGTCATCTGTTATTTATTACATCAAGGAAAATGTTTAAATTTCCCAAAATAATAGTATTCCATTTATAGATCTTATTCTATTGGTGTATCAAGTTTGCATTTTTAACACTTGTCACCTAGTAGGACATGTATAAAAATAAAAGTATGTTTTTAAAATTGCACTTAATTTATTGCCAAACTTATTAAGTACTCCCACAAATGTCAGCACAACCAATTGTATAAGTTAGATAATATTATTATTATGTATATTTAACATATTCATTTCATAAACTTATCAAGCATCGAGTCCAGGATGCCATGAACAATGGCATCCTGGACTCCCCTAAAGCTCTTACACATATAGTTGAATTGATCTAAATTTTTTATGATTGTAATATATCACCATTCTGATTCATTTATATTGTAACTTTTAATTATGATTTATCAATATATATCATTGTGAGAGATGTTGTAAGTAATTTTTTATAAAAATAAGATTGATATTCTCATTCCTAATATCTTATGATCTATTTGTCATTGGACCAGCATGGACAGCTACCATGCCATTTATGCATCAATTTGTACAGAGCATCATTTACTATGGCAACTAATTTATTTACAAAGGGTTACCCATACAGGATAATTTACTGGAACATGGACTACACTCTGAATCTGGTAAAGAACTATTTGTACTGATAGTATCATCTTCACATGGGGTATTATATATAGATATATTGCGCCTTTTAAATGTTTTCTTAACACCTACTGAAACTGGTGAGTTCAATTCTGAAGTATCATTTTCACTATTACATAATGACGATGTATTCTCTGGTATTAACAGTTTTTGTGATATTTCTTCAACATGGTCACTGGGGGTTATTGGTGCCGGCAGTGATAGCTTTGCACTTTTTAATGGAGTTCTTGCTTTAACACTATCATCATTAGCAGGATTTGATTTGTCTTCAGTTACTACTTCAGGTTGTTTCATAATCCGACCAGACCGTGCCATGACCACTTGTACAGGATCATCTATTCCTAGTATCTTACATAATTTCTCTGTCTGTGGATTAATTATTGGCTCAGTTGGTGTACGCTTCGATTCATTTGGCATAAAAACTTGTGCAGTTTTTACAAAATCTGTATCTTTTAAAGTTATTTCTCCCATAATTGCAAGAACAGCTTCCTTCTCTTCCATTGTTGGTGTAAAATCATACCTAAAAGTAATTAATCATCTCATATTATCCATGTAAATAAGCCAATCTGAATAAAAAACTATTTGTAAATAACAAAAATGTATTTCCTTAGAAATCCAATGATAAAATGCAATTCTTTAAATAACATATGTACAGATTACATTACTTTCACAAAGACCAAATCTTTATTACTTTTGGAGCGCTAACTAAGATGTAGTGTTCAAAATAATAAAGATTTATTAATGTTTTACAGCATATAAATGTGTATTACCTTTCATTACCTCCAGGACCAGGCATATGACAATTAATATTTTTCACAGTAAGCAGATGATTAGTATTTTTCAAAATGGCTAGCCATTCCACATCATACTTTAATTGTTTATCACCATCATACTCAGATGGTAAATCCAGTATTTGTAAATGTCTCCGTTTTGGCAAACATTTGTCAAGTGCCAGGAATTTTGTCTCTGTACTGTCTTCATGTTCTACAAGTGCTGCAAATTGGCAATGCAGATGTGCTGCAAACCAATAGTCAGGTTTCATTTTGTGTAATAACTTTTTAGCTGGGACACTACCTAGTTGATTTGATTCAATATCTTCCCTAAAACATACAAATAAATAAAGTAATATTGTTTCTTCTAGTAATAAATAGCTTACAAACAATTAAGTTACCTTAAAAAGGGTTTCCTTGCAAGCAGTCTTTGTTTATTGCCATAGTCAGTAATCCCTTGCGGCCAGTCATGTGAAAGCATAACATGTACCTTGTCTTTAAGCTGTTCTAAACGAAAAACATCAAATGACCGGACATGATATACAGATCTCAATGAATTTGGTGTATATGGTATACATTCCCAGAGTCCTTGTAGATAATCATGACCTTTAAATATACCCGACATACCTGATACAAAATAATAAACATTATGGTAAGGAATAAATAACTCGGTTACATTAGTATTTTTTCATGACCTCAGTTACCTCCAATTCTTAAATCTCCAAACCAGACTACACCAGCTCTTCCAATGTAGTAAATATTTGGGGCGACCCAGCCGCCATATGGAAGCTCCTGCAAATAATTTGATGCTTCATGGTTCCCGCCAATAAATATGGTTAGAATAGGAGCTTGCCTCTCTCCACTGTAATATCTATAAATGCATACAGTCACACAATATCATATCAGAAAGTTTAAACATACAAAACCTATATATGGGGAATGAAAATACTGACTTGTAGAAGGAACACATTTGCTGATACTTTTCAGGAATAGCCATCGCCCGTAGATCGTCTCCATTTCGGACCGATTGAAAGTCACCGCAGCATATCAACAAATCAATTTTTATACCTTCCCTCTCTTGCAATGTTTCGATACACTCGTAAATTTTTTCAAGTTCTCCATGAGCACATCCCTCTACAGCAATTTTCATTTCACAAAGTTATTATGACCCAACTTAGATTTTTGCGACACTAAGTTAAATAATTTCAACCAAATCCTACAGCATGCCGCAATTAAACATAAACAACGCACACAACCAACACTGATGTGATGGATGCAGTGTTGCCAGCGAGGTATTTCAAAAGTGACCTGAACCGTCTAAAAAAGAAACCTTTAGTAACCTTTTGTATAGGAAAAAAATTGACGTCGTTTTTTTTTTTTTTAGGCGCGTCTCTCAATTTGGTCTCTTCTACTTCTACGCGTCTCCAAAATATTGACATCGTTTTTTTTTTTTTTTAGGCGTAAACATTGAATCACCTAAAAGTAACCTTTTCTGTGGTGTAACCTCCAAGTAACCAAACGAAGTCAAAAATCACCTGTGAGGTTACTAAAGTAACCTTCTGGCAACGCTGGATGGATGGGCCAAAGTTACTCTATGGGATGGGCTTGAGCAATAATAGAATAGAATAGCTGTCGATATTTTTCCGTTGTCATAATTATCGATAGATATAGTCGATGTTTCAAATGTAATATATCGATTCTTGGTATTTGTATTACGGTATCGACTATGTAAGTATCTGTAATGAATTTAACGTCTCATGATTCGTATCTAATTTAACTAAATACCCATTGCATGCTTCTTGTTACTCATAAGCACATTTTTAAATATTGGTATAAAGTCAGTCATAAATTTATACGAAGATTTCAAAGTCAAAGTTACTTTGTTTTAAGTGTTGCAGTTTTAGAAAAATCAATAGGTGCAAGTAACATGTAAGATAATTATATATTTTACTCTCGATAATTTATCGATATATTTTTAATAATGTTGAAACTGTAAATATTGTTGTTTTTTAATGAACATCCCTACAAAACAATCCAATCCAAATGTAACTGTCAGTTATGATGTCAAACCATCAAAACAGCCAATAGAAGCCCTAAAATCCTAAAATAGTTAAAGTATGAAATTTGCTATCATTTTGATGGCTAAGCCACCAGCCATTTCAAACAGACTTTTGGAGCCATATTTATACGTCATTTTTTAAGCATAAAATGTTTTGTTGCTCAGAGTGCCGGCATTAAAATAAAGAGAATTCGATGGCTTACAAAATTAAACAACTTTTACTTTTAAAAGTAATTTGAAATGATAAATACTCAAAGACCGTGAGAAACTACATACCTACTTTCTAACTATACTTCCGTGGATCCGCTGTATCTCTTTCTCTATCAAGTCCCACAGAAGGAAACTCAAAATCGAAACGTGATTCGCTTCTCCACGAAGGTTAATGACGTTAGATATTGTTAAGTATAGTTAAGAAAAGCGTAAGAAAAACTTCTATCTCTATTACTCTCTCTTTTTGCAAAATACCTAGGTATAGTGTTCGGTAAAAAAGCTCTCGTGCGAATGGGGGCTAAGTATATTTGTACCCTTTTGTCACATATTAATTTAATTTAAGCATACCTACCTATAGATATCTGTGTGGAGTTGAAACGAACTTTTTAGTTCTCGAATGCTTTAGGTTATTGATTTCCAAAGTGGTCCAGGTGGACCCTCAGGGCTCCACGACAGACTTGCCGGGGGTCCACGTCGGCGTGACATGAAATTGGGGGTCCACAATGCGTAAGCGGGGGTCCACGAACATTTATCTGGTTTCGATAGTGAAGAACTAAAATGTTGACTTGAGTTCACCTATTAATGTAGGTACTTCGGTAGATAATAATTAATAAATATTTTAAGAAGCTCAATTGTTAGATACTTGTAAAATCTACATAATCATATACTTAGGTAGATATATTACTTAGGTACTTATTTACTGCACCACCGTTAATATAATCAAGTGTTTGGCATGTTTGGATTGTAGAACATGAAGTCAGTACAGAGACCTGGGTCCTGTCACTTGACAAATGTTTGCCAAAATGCAGACATTTACAAATACTGGGGAAGCAATCAACCCTCATGATTAAAAATCTCAGGGGCACGCTTTAAGTTAATGGGCTGTAGCTAGTATCTTAAATGAATGAGTAGGTCCTTACTAAAACAATGAGTTAGTACCTACCCATAGCAATGACACAATTAAAAATATTACGTTTTTGTACTAACTAAAATGGTTCGGTTCGGCGGTAACCTACTGCGAGTACCTACCTACCGATATGTAGGTACCTTGACGATTCAATTAGCGGTTTCGTTGCGAGAAGTGGGTACAAAATTAGATCGTGCTAATTGTGACGTGGAAGTGGAACGCATAATATTAAAAAATAGAAAATCGCGATCACTATTAACTGTAGTCCACCAGCAACCGATAAAACCATATCTCATAAGATCAAATTTGTTGCCTAGTGATGCATTAGGAAGGTGGTTAATAAACTTGTGGTATTACAGAGTGTACGAAATATGATTCCATGTTAGGACCTATCAAGGTTTATTTATTATGTAAGTTTTCGTGTTAAGTAGGTACCTAGGTGATCCTCAAAATACAAGATCTTGCATGATTTTGTGCATCAGAGCCTGTATGCTATGCTCGTACATTCGAGAAATATTGTTCTGTGTCATGAACTGAGTGGCCGAATGTGAAGTTTAATCGATGTCACGCACGGGCCGGCTCAAGCGAGCTTCTCCAGTAGGCACGTAGATAAAGGCGCGGGCGCTGTGACGTCAGAGTGGCCGGCTGCCGCGCGCGCCAATGGCGGGACGAGGCGGGCGCTACAATGCGCCGGCGCACCGCCCACCGACCTCGCTGAAGGAGAAAACTTGGAAAACTTGTGATACCGTAATTCAATGTTATTGTTCATTAAAATGATGCTGCCATTTGTTGGCGATCTGCGATTTCTGATATCTATTTATTGTGAAACAAAGTAGGTATATGGGTATATTTACGACGTAATAACCATATTTCCATCATCCCATGTAAGTACCTAGATAAAAATGCAACTTTTAATTATATTATTTAGGTAGGTAAGTACCTACATTAAATTTGATTTGAATGAACCAAACCTTCCAACGAACACATTCGACGCCATGTAGGTATTTGTAATCGGTTAGTTAAGATTCGAATTAACCTATTCCCTTACTAAGTAATTTATCTTCATTTAGTCATTTCAAACATATATAATTTTTGTTTTAGGGTGGGAATAGTAGGTAGGTACGTGGTTTATTAGAATAAAAGCATTTGTAAAAGTTGGAATTAATTTAAACGTTCCTATTTATTTACATAGGTACCTACCTACTTGAGATAATTTTGTACCAATCAATAAATACCTACCTACCTAAACAAATACAAGAGTTACAAGACGAGCATATCAGCGGAGCGCGCGCGCTTCAGCAGCTTGGGTCGAGCATTTTTATAGTTATGTGCGGAGCATAAGGAATTCTTTATTGTCGATGCGCGCGAGTCGGTCGCACGCGCGCTATTCTCGAGCGATTTTAAAATTCCTTCGCGGTGATCGAAACTTAAATATTATTCATAAGATCAAGTTACTTTCTTAAAAATGAGTTGGGAGCAGGATCCGGATCGTCCATGTGATAAAATTGAGATTAATGAAGCCGTCGGAAAACTGTTAGAGACGTTCAACTATGACACGATAGTGCCGCAGCCGTCTAAGTAAGTAATGTTTACATAATTATGTTTTCTATGATCCAGAAGTGCCGAAATAATGACGCGGGTAGTTTTATTGCTTTGCATACGTAGACGCTCAACTTCGTAGTTGTTCCTGTAAGAAAACACGAAACAAGTCTACGGTAAGCCGGTAAAGATCTAAAAACGAATCGTTGAACCAATGATGAATACCATAGTAGGTAAATAGGAATACCTACTTCTTACAAGTCGACAATGAAGTATTTAAAATGCATATCTATAAGTAGGTACGTATATTATTCAAATACTTATCCTGGTTCTTGATGGAAAATAAGATAAATGATTTAACTTAACTTATTACGGTGGGATCAAATTATTTGCTTTTATGGATTATTATAATGTGCATAATTTAATTATATACTGCGTGAATTTATTGACTCTACTTATGAGGATGTCGATGGGTCAAGCCTCATATTTAGCCGAAGCAATTTAATAGGTAGGTATATTTTTTCTTGTACCTACAAATAAAATGTTGGATTGTTAAAAGTTTTATTATCTTATAATTAGCTACGTGTAACGTGGCGTACCTACACTTAATTACGTGCACGGTGCAAGATGGGTCAAACAAAGGCTTGAGCCATCTCTTTTTCATACATGTCATTAAATATCTGAAAATTGAAGATCGGAACGTGGGTGGAATCACGGGAAGCCACTAATATATATTTAACTGAAAAAAATAAAACTAGTCTCGTATTAGGTAATCTAGGATAAATAAACCTTTTAAAACAACCATTAACTACTGCAATGATACCTACTTACGGGCACAAAAAGTAGCCTATGTAAACTATCTGCGTTCCAAATTTCATCGAAATCCATTCTATAATTTTTGCTCGAAAGTGTTACAAACATCAATCCATTCATACTCACAAACTTTCACATTTATAATATTAGTAAGTAGGATTAAATAATTTACACGATCTAATATATCACACCACTTTTTGTACCGCATGACATTTTTGTATACAAATTCAATATTATTGTTGTATTACAACTTGGGCGGAGGATATGGGGATAATATATATATTATCAATCATCATCAGCTCAAATACGTCTTCTCCGAGGAGCTCGAGCCTCCCCCTAACATCGAGGGGGTTTAGGCCATAGTCCACCACGCGGGCCTAATGCGGATTGGCGGACTTCACATACCTTTAATTGTGACATCTCGGGCATGCAGGTTTCCTCACGATGTTTTCCTTCACCGATAGCCGGTGTGTGTGGTGTGAATCCGTAGGAACGTAAGTATTTATAAACTCATAGGTATGTAGGGGAGAGGTGCCATGAATGGGACAGGTTTTGAATGGGACAAATACAATTTACCGCGTTAGGAACCAAGCAGCCGATTTTTAGTTTTTACATTGTGGCAGTACTGACCAATAGACAATATTGACTTAAAGGTAATTTGGCTGTCTAGAACAATAAAATGGCGAAACTTGGTTGAGTTATTTCGTGGTTCAAAGTATTTTTTTTGTTGTTTTTGGGAATCGTTTATAAGATTTTTGTGATACTAATCGGCATTCATTGTACTGCAAACTTATTAGTGGTTTAACTACCTAAACAGTAAGTACACATTTATACAAGGTTATTCAGAAATACTTTTGCTTTGAGATTATTTTAAAAAATGCATGAAAGTCTTGTTTGGGACAGCTTGGTAAGTCTTGAAAGGGACCTTCAAATACTAAAGAGGATGCATGCTGTGTCTGCAAATAAAATTTTTCTACCAGTAATGAAGAATGGTTTTTATGTAAAATTTGTCAAAAATGGGCAGATGAAAAATGTGGTACCAAAGGCACCTATAATTTTTTTTGCAATCTGTGTCATTAGACTTAATTTTAAACAATTTTTAATAAGATTAATTGTGATCTCTTAGAAACCGATTTTCCAAAAATGTTCCAAATAATAGTAATTAAGTGTTATGAGAATATGATGACTACTAGAAATATACAATAATTGTGAATTTAAGATTAATATTTAAATGTGTCCCTTTCATGACTATCACTGTCCCTTTGAAGACCACCTAGTCGTGAATGGGACAAAAGTTAAGTTTTTTTTTAATTTGGCTTTAATGCTAAAACGTCTTGAGAAGATATTGTTTTTGGTTAATTTTTTCAAAGATAAATAAATATAGTTACGTCATAAACAAAACTTTGTTTTATTAAGCTTCATTTATTACTTGAAATCTTTGACTAAATAAAATTGTCCCTTTCATGGCACCTCTCCCCTACGGGCCAGGGATTTGAACCTGCACCCTCATGATCGTGAGATTCGTGAGTGCGTTTCCTACTGAGCCACCACGGCTCTAACGTATTATATTAAGTGTTAATAAAAGGTCAATTATTTGTACCAATCGGATACTTAGTTAGGTATATGGAGTTGTACCTACTTACGGCTACCGCGGCTACGACCGGCGGCTCATGAAAAAAGGATTATCTTATTAGGTACTTAACTACCAACTAAAATGTAAATTATGACATTACGTTTCACAAGAATCCATTATAAGTAGGTAGATAACAAGAAAAATGCTCTGCATTCATTGATATTAGTCGCATTTATTTTTGTTGTATCATAATAGGGGGCTAATTACTAAAAGAATAATAGGTACCTACCTACTAAGGTAAAAAAAGAAATTCCTAAGATCATGTTGGTAGTACTTGGTAGGTAGGTACCTAATTAATTTCATTTAGGTACTTTGTCCCGTTTATTCAAGCTACGTACCTAAAGTATGAAATCCCTGAAGAAGTTGTGATAGAAACTCACGTATTATTTAACAAGATTTGACAGATTTAAAGCATCGAATCAAGTCATAAAAGTTTAAATAACTGACAAATTTATAAGTAGGAAACAAAATTTTGAGCTTTTGAAAACCAACACATGCATGCAGAGAGAGGTAAAACACAACACATACCTTGGGTTCTCAATAAGTAGTTCACGTTATTTACAAATGCCCCACAATATTACCTACAAGTAAGTACTAACCTACTTAGTAAGTAGTCTTAGTTTATCTTTATTTCATGGCTAACATATCAAACAAAACAAATTTTGATTTTAATTAAGCAATACTATTTTACAAGTGAAACTTTCTGCTCACCGCCTTAACGATTTCCTTAAGAAAAGCCGTCGTTGTCAATTTCAAATCACTTTACACTTTGAATTCGCGCAAATTTGTACATGTAACTGACTGAATTGAATAAAACGTTAAACTTAGATAGTTCGATGTCTAAAGTCTATGTCACAGTGATCCCAATGTAAAAACATTCGCTCATGTCCGAATTCTAGATGTTTCTTTTAATTTTTGGCCATTACTGGTACCTTGTCCACCACTGGTACACTTACGATAGGTAGGTACTAGGTACATTTAATAACTCGACAGTTACGATAAAAAATACTACCTAAATGCGCCCTACCTAACTAACTAGGCTACCATAGGTTGTCCGATCTGAATCCGTCATTCATAGCGTTCCTCAATCCAACAATAGGTACCTAGATAGATATATATCTACCTAATACCGCTGGCTTTATCGTAAAATAGTTTATGTTTGACATGACCACAAATGACATGAATTATTCCGTAATTAGTTTTACATAAATAGTTAGAAGATGGGATAATTTACGTATCTAGGTACTGACTAATGTCGCGACCCTGGGTCATCGGTGCCGACAACATAAAAACGACACTCGGATCCGCCGCCGCCGCCGCCGATGCCTCCCTCCTCTAATTGAATAGGCAGTGTGTTATCCGTTATCTGCTCTTTGTTTATTAATTCCTATCATCTGTCGGCGTTTCACAACATTCATATTCAGAGTCCAAAATGCTTAAACAAGGTTTTTTGTGGTAAGTTAGTAAGAACCAAGTAGATACATAGGTAAACAAAACTAAAGTAGGTATATTTTACTTAAAAAGTTCCTACCTACCCGTGATACCTACGGGTAGATTAATTACTTTTAAGTAGTATGGTGTGTCCCACTTTTGAATTTCTAGGTGGGTACTTGATAAATTGAATTATTTTAGTACCTACTACTAGTTAACCAGTTATTTTAATTGTTAATCGAAGCTGGTAGAGTATATAAAAAATTTCATGTCATTGAAACCTACTAAAATGCCTAACTAAGGACTAGGTATTCAACATTAATTAATGAAAATAAAAAAATACCTTTTAATTCGTCGGTTCCGTAGTGTAGGGTGCGCCGTGTGACAAGTTTTATCGCTCCCTTCCTGCCCTCTACCGATTTATTTCCGCGTGTCGTGTTTGATAAATGCGCCTGCTCAAACATTTCTTGGTATAGGGTGCTTATCTACACTGCAAGGGAGTCCCCGAATATATAGCTAGGTACCTACCTATAGATACAATTGAGCTGAAATCTGTTATAGTTAAGCATGCTTGTAGGCATATTGTATGCGATATCCGCGATATCAGTTATTTATGGATTAGGGACTACTTGCTCACGGTGAGTAGTGGTACAAACTATTAAAGTACATTATGCTATTTATGCTACAATAGTAAGAACTTGTGTTCGACGGAACTAATACCTATAGATATTGACTGACAGAATTCATTAGATACTTTCCGGAACTCGAATTAGTATGACCATTCATGTTAATATGTTTTCTGAACATGTCTATTCAAGCCATCAATGTTTTGAGTTCAAAGGATCCGCAGTAGATTAAGATTTCCTCGCCTAGGCTCAGCTCACACCGGTGCGAGCAAACATCCCGTCGGTTTGCGGAGTGATTGTAGCCTGCTGTGTAAGTGGGGGCGCAAACACGGCTCACAGGTGCCGCTTCCCTGCACCCCTGTTTGTACAGGCCACTTCGCGCCCTTCGCACCCATGTCATTAGAGCTTTCTATTAAAATTGAACTTTATGACAGATGAATTACTTAATTAATAACATTCACATTGTTTTATTCAAATTTTCTTTATTTGTCATACATATCATATCAGAGATTAAAATGCTCTTCAGTCGTAAATGATAGGTATTATATTTTTTTATTGTGACGTTTTAAGTTACAGTTTGTTACGGTCCAGTTCGGCACAGCATTACTCTGTGACATGGTAAATAAATACCTAGAGCACTTCCAAAATCCGCGACATAATTTTTTCACGAAATGCATCGAATGATTTATAGTTGGGTTAAAAGAAATGCAGTAACATATCATAATTCTAGCAATGTGGCAAGTGTTCCGGGAGTCCAGTTTCAAATATTGACAGAGTGTAATCTGGTCGGCACCGTATGTATAGTTAGCGAGCCGTCGGTAATGTGCGCGGTTAACACCGCCGCCGCACCGCGCGTTGCCCGCGGCCGTTCCTCGGTCTTCATTACCGCGCGCCTATTTATTTGGAACAGAATACAACTCGCTAAACGCTATTCGCGAGGCCTCCAACGTTACCAGTTACATTATCACTGTTTACATAGTAAATTCGATAAAGACTTCAACAGCTTTCAAATCTGTCGTAATCAAGAAACGCGCGGATAAGTCGTTTCTAAAATCGAGCAAAATGACCTCTACCTAACATTATAACTGCAAAAGTATGTGAGTATGTATAAGTATGTGTGGATGTTTGTTACTCTTTCAGCAGTGGCTGAAGGGCTGAAGCAATCTGGATGAAATTTGGTAGAGTTAGAATATGTTCTGGAATAGGTCATAAGTTACTTTTTATACCGCGAAAGTTGAATGTCCTAAATAACTGTTTTAAATAAACGGTGAATGGATTCAAAGAAGAGTCTCTAAAATGTTCCAAAGGGGTAAAAATACATATCCCCTTAGTTATTTTTTTATTAGTAGATAATATCTAGAGATGCACCGAATATTCGTTTCGTATTCGGTATTCTATAAAATGAATAGATAGATAGTACTTAGGTACATTAACTCATTCCGACTTGATATACTTAAGTTTAAAAAATAAATGTTTAAGAAATATTTAAGACGTGTAAAAACAAATATCGATTTAAAGTTTAAAAATAAATAATATTTTGAGGAATGGGTTAAAGATTTAAATCAGTTTTCTTTGGAACTAATCATACACGAAAAGTATTTTCTATTAGTTCTAGTTCTATTAGGCTACATCTTTCTAGAATATAGAAATGCTTGAACAGAATAGGTATATTCGGCAACGAAACTAAATAATTCGGCCGAATATCCGGTTCGGCAAAGGTTTAACCTTTGCCGAACCGGATAATATACCTACGGTAAAATCACTATTCGGCGCATCTCTAAATTAATATCCTTTGGTAAATTTAAATAAGTAGGTATGTAAAGAAAGCAAGGGTGGAGATAGAATCCGCTTTAAAATCATAACGGGCGTAAAGTACCTACTTACGCAACGCAGCTTAGCTCACTCTGCAACTGCAACTGAAGTTACTGTAATGCAAAATATAAATTAAATGATAATGGTTTTCCACACTTGGATAGATACCTACCTATATTAATAATTGTGACGCATTTCTTGATAGACGTTCCATACCCCATACATATTATGAATATGATAAAGGTAACTGCGTACGCAACTTGTTTACGAAGATACGGCGGCCGAGTGGACGTTATCAGTGGTAATGTGGACACAGATGTGTTCCAGTGTTCCCATGCATCTTACCACCCTTCATCGGCCACTAATTGAATGGCACGCTATATCTGAATGTAAGTCAAGGACTTATATAACAGATTTTGTTTGATTTATATTATATCAACTTGCGATGCGACATCATGCGACCCACCCCTTCGGGCCGTTAGCTGAGCAGATATTGTTGTTCGAACATCTTAAACATAGGCAATTGTCATCAAATTAACACAATACAATATTACGTACCTATAAACGGCATTAAAATCCGTTGGGCATTGTAGGTTACAAATGTAATTAAGTTTATATACATGTATTTGTTATACTGGAAGCAGATATAGGTATGTAGATTGATATTCCAGCAAAGTAACTATCGAAACAAAAGTGTAAAAAGTTAACTTCCGGTACACGAGGCGAGTAGTGCCAATCGGATTGCATTCGCAGAACTCTAGAGTAGCTTATCATTAATAAACAGGGCGCATCTGTAAATAGATAGGACGCTCTTTTACCTATCAAATTTATCTGAACTACTATTTATGTAGTAAGACTTCTTGACTTCATACAGTAATTGCATGAAGTTAAGGCAACAAGAAAATGAGGAAATTGTATTGAGGACGGCTTAAGTAGCTATAATTATGTTATGAAGAATCTCTAAGTATGTGTCAAGGTATTATGAAATACTTAAATGAAAAATTACGAACGAAGTTCTATTTTAGGTTTTTTTTTATATCTACCACAGAGGTGACAAACAGGAAACACCTCTGAAACCGTAGGGTTCGAGGCCCATTCGGTTCCAGAGTGTGAGGATGACCTCCCCGTCGATGAAGAGAAGTGCGCTGGTAGAAAGTAGCCGTTGGTATCATGTCAAACAGTTTTTTAGAACACAGTCCGTTTTATAAGCTGTAGAACACACATAAGGAGGCAAAGTCACTCCTCTGTCTACCGCTTAGCTCTATTGAGCACACCAAGTTTTTTCGATGCCAGCTTGAAAAGGTCAGTCAGTTTAATTACAAATAGTTACTTTAACTGTATAGCACATATTATGTACACCTGCACTGATTATAAATAATAAAATATTTACCCATGTCAATAAAAAAATACTGTGAGAATATTTCCCCGTGCGTTTGAAACGATAAGTAGAATTCCGATACTGGATATCATCCCTCCATCGGTTGACCCTTGAAACATTTTCCCATAGGTTCCTACCCAGGTGACATGAATGTAGATAATCGCTATAATGTGATTAAAGAGCCATGTAAAAATGATAAAGTACACTCGAGCGCCAGAATAATGATTGTTAAATACATTCATCGGCTACCGTCATGTTTTACAACGCCATTAATTGCTTTACGAGTGTTGTAAAGATAACTGTGGTCGAGGGGGATGTTTAGAAGATTTCAAACTTGGCGATGGAAGAGTGATGTTTTACAACCCATCTGCGATGCTGTGTCTGTAGTGTAGGTACCTACCAGCCGCACTTCGTAATCCTGGATCGTTTCACGTTATATTGTTTAGTGCCTACTGCCTACATTATACACAACAACACAAATATGTACATATTACGTACGATGAAAAATTTACTACCTCAACATTGACCATTACGACTTCTTAATCACATAGATAATTTCGAGTAAAGAACCATGGAAAAGTACACATGATAATAAAATAATATAATTTTTTTGATGAACAGGGTGATACTGGTATGTCTGGATATTTAAGAAATAGATATGTAATATAAAAAAACCTATTTCACAGTTTCTCATTTAATAACAATTTATTCAGCAGAATATGGATTAGGTTTATTATATTATATGGTAGGTACCTTCTTTATCAGAATTTAACACTTAGGTTTAATGATAATTCTACGGTCATATCTAGCAGCAGTTTACCGTTAAAATGAAATAATATTCCTTCTGTTTTGGAATTATTTTTAGAGGACATGTTATTCCTTAGTATAGTTAGTTTAGTAGGTAAGTACTAAACGCAGTCGGGTAAAAATAAACACTTTTTAATAATCAAAATTGTGAAAAAGTGACTAATTATGAAAAGGGGTTCACATACAAAGCTATTCTGTAGTGTAGAAATACTTAGAGCCATACTGAGATTTGTAGAATATTTTACGAATTAAAAGCTAGGTATTAGGGTAGTAGGGTTTTCATACATCGAGTACTTACCTACTTTAAAAAGTACTATTTTAATTTTTAACTTATGTGCGTAATCTGTTATATCTTCAAAGCGTTTCTAACGTAAATATTTAACCGAATGTAGTGCAGCAACAAACTGTCTAATGTATGTTCCGTTTGCAAATTTACGAGAATGTTGTAGAAGTAAGTTTGGTGGGCGGTTGCGTCGGCGTTGGCGCACCACTGAAAGGCAGAAATAGCGTGGGCGGGCTCGTCACAGATGACAGCTATCTGCACTGTTTATGACTTCCTCAGCCAATGGCCTCGAGCTGGTGGCAACAATGCACCTGTCCAGACTTATCACCAAATTACTTCCGACTTACTTAATCGAAGTAACTATGTGCTAAAGTTCATTTGATAATCGCTAAGAAAAGGATGAGTGTAAACTAATGATTTTTTTAGGTATTTCATAAAATTTTCTTTAAATTTCATTTAATTTAATAATAATAGTATTATAGATAACTGAAGAATGAAAAATAACACTTCTGTAAGGAGGCATAGGTACCATAAGGGTCCCTTAAAATGAGATAGAGATTATTATCAGAAGTTAGGTAAGTATTGTATTTAAGAGTCGAGAAGAAAACTCTTAACGAAAAGTTTTTTTTATAAAATAAGTATGTCCACTTTGTAGTCTAAGTAGGTACTTCCATGAGCTAGCGCAGTACCTATTTATAAATATATAATTCCGAAAAAGCTATATAAATTGTATACCTAGAGACGTGAAACCGTGAACATTGCCCATATTAGTCTTCTTCTTCTGGGATATTTCTTTGCACATGGTTATCTGCGTTATATATAACTTTTTAACTAGTTTGCAAAAAGTATATTCAAAATATTGTTTATGTATCACCTATTGTGTGGTAACCATAACTTTGTTTAAGGCCATCAGTCACAATGAAAATTGCCTACCGCTTCTATGTGGTGTTAGAATTGGTTCGCAATATTATACAACCTCTAACAATAGCTCCTAATAATAATTTGGCCTGTATAACTACGCACATACCTACATTAAGCAAAATAAAAGCTGTCACCACTGCCCAAACCTGGCACGAACATGTTATTTATTATTATTCGTAAGCCACGTGTAACATAATATTAACCTTGAAGTCAAATATATTGATTTTTAAAATGTCACGCTCAACATCAGTAAAGAACAAACAAAATTCGGTAAAGCAAAGAAAAAAATACATCCTAAGCGGACAAAGATAAAATTGCGAAATTAGTAGGTACTAAATGTTCTTCAACTATGAAATAATTTATTTTTTTAATAAATATATAACTTTCGGTTCTTTAATATTTTGCTAAGACTACCTAACTACAAGCAAGTAACCCAAGCGAACGAACTAAGTAGGTACAAAGTGTTTAATTTGAGGCTCTACCACTTTTAAAAGTTTGTTTTAAGTCAGTGATAGCATGTGTTCATTTCAAATGATTCCTCGAAATATATATATCTTACCTAATTCTACGTTTTGCCGATTAGGTACATGTGAATATATCTTAATTTCTGCTATTTATAAAAAATGTTTCATTAAATCTAGAACCCGACAAGTCTCCACATCCTTTGTGTTACACAGATGTACCTCATAAACACGTGCCCCAATTGCCTTTTCAGTCATAATATTCCGAACCACTTGTAATCGTAGACAGTCATGGGTACATACGCGTCTATACTTATGGCACTTATGAATCTAAATCCTAAGCATATGCATGCATATGTAGAGCTGTCGGAGATGGATGACTGTGAAATCTGGTTGTAAATCAAACCAAGCTATTAAACTTTTTGTCACAACGTTACGTGTCGCTCAATCGTAAACGTATTCTTGAGAAATTATTCCATGATTAAAAGTATGAAAATAAAAGCATTTATTGCAAAATTTATATTTATTTATTTCACAAATGTACTTAGGCACATTTAAAATCAATATAAAGATATACGTATATAAAAATAGACATACTTAGTGTGTAACATTGTGCATCCATAAATACCTACCTATCGTTTACACAATCAACACATCATTTTACGGATACTTTATTTAATTAAAATTATTTATCGTCAACAATCTAGGTAATAAATTTTGCTCTATTAAAAGATAACATGACAAAAGTAAGTCACAATTTTCAGTATGATCTCAATGATTGATTTCAGTCATTGATGAGTCAACGAAATATAATAAGTATTCGTCATTATTTGGTCTTCGTTTGTGAACCATAAAAATTTACTAGTGCATGTAAGAAGACAATCGCTGCAAAGCAAAGTATGTACATGACTGTAGCCATTAAAATACCTACGTATGAGTAGTTTCTATCTGTAATTGTCAGAAGCTAAGATGTTACTAACCAGATGGCGGCGCGTGGTGGGTCTACTGTCGCCCCACAAAAACTCTTCGTGCTTCGAATGTTTCTCATCGTAATAATAATGTCCATTTTTATCATTTGTCGTTTCATTTCACTCAGAATTATCTATTGATAAATATCCACACATTTTACCATTGGAATTATTTACAGTCTCGTATGCTAGAGTGGTTTAATAAAATTCCCCTAAATATGTTTTAGTTACGAGAACTCGTTCTCACTAATAAACAAGGAAACCGCTCCAAGTTCGCCGAAGCAGAAGGTGATTATTTCTACTCATATTGCTTCCCGAGAGTAATCCGTTAGAAATCGATCGACTTTTAGTGGCGTGTCAGTGTTTGAAGAAAAAAACATAATTTATTGTCAGCGTTCAGATCGCAAGGAAACCCGAACGCGGCATTAGAAAATAAAAAAGTAATAAAATAAGAGATGTTTACGAGCGTAAAATGACGTGAGGCCGCGCCACTTTGGCTGTTTACAAATACTTGCGCCGGCGCACCAGCACCACTCCTCACCGCGTACGGCGCGCACGCACATAAAGGGTAGCTCGTAATTTATTTTCTTTATAGTCGTCACTTGATGGTTTCGGTTACCTAGTAGGACCAAGCTTACTAATTACCGAAAGCGCGCCGCCGAACAATTTGAGACTCGCTCGCCGCTCAAATTGCTCTTTCAAGTGGGCATTTCATAAGTAGGTATTGTTCATGTCAGCATATGATTTTATTTAACTTCCTTTCGGCGTTTCATACAAAACTTTTTTATAAATCTGTTATCTAAAAGCTAAAATAATTAATGAACAAGATTGAAGATAAGTATATTTTACTACATAGGTACCTACCTACTGTTGCTCAAAAAGTTCGTCATTGTAGCATATCAGAGCAGGGCTAAAACTGCATTTCTTTCCCTACGTAGGGGATAAAGTAGGTACCTATATTTTTTTATTAAAACGAACTCAGACTAAAAAGACTTTATTCATATTTAAAAAAAACATGAATCGACTATTACCAATATATTTTATTTTTGAAAATGGAACTGAAGAAATAAAAAAAACAGGCATTGGCGCGAAATCTTTATAATTTTTCTCTTATCAATTGAATTAGTAAATGTCATCATTCGTTCATCGAAAAAGCCGTTAAATAGAGAAAAAATAATTTCGTCTTCTAGTGAGAATGGAGATCTTGATATTGTATTGGATTATTTTATTTTCTCCTAATAAGTATAGTGAAAGCTGCGCTAAAAACTCATTATAACTCTATTTCTATTTACTCTCTCGCTAAAGCTCGTACGTAAAACTACCTAAAATGGGTTATTTTAGCCCTTACTACAACAATTTACTATTTTGAAGGTTGTAGTTCCGTGGTGCTAGGCTAGGAAGGATATCTGATTATTTTGAATTAAATTGTTGCAGAGGAGGTGGGTGCCTGCGTCGAGAGCATGTGAAGAGGCCTATGAATGCGTTCATGGTGTTCGCACAGGCGATGCGTAAGCGTCTCTCCGAGCAGCGCCCTTCCTTACATAATGCAGAGCTCAGCAAGTCCCTTGGAACGATGTGGAAGTAAGTTCTAATTAGAATAAGGCTAACGCTAGGCAATTCAGTAACGAATGCGACTATGCCGATCAGAAGAGACACAGAACAGAAACAAAGCCCAAACAACAACATAGATAACCCGTAAGATTGGTACTTTAAAAGTTCGTTTTACTTATACATTAGCTTTAATTTTTTTATCAAGAATTATTATAATTATGGATTTTAATTTTATAATTTTTTTTATTTATCAAAAATTAATTTGATTTATTTTTATTATACTTCCATTGTATCTATTACTTCAAGTATTAAATGAGGAAAATTTTGCTAAAAGTAGATAAGTTCTTACAGCGTTAAATCACGGTTATAATATTTACTACTTTTTTGTTTTGAATTCATTGGATAGACAAAGCGAGATAGTTTGAAAAAAAATATTGTATCGGAGCATCTCGCTCTTCCCCCGAAATATGTATCAGGAGGCTTCGGTTTGGAAACTGTGGGTGCGCGTGCGGCGCCCAGCGGCGCGGCGTGCATCGATTGTTTACTCATTAAAATGCTATCGCCGTTAACTAGCTCGATAACATCTATAACTGTCTCGAACCGTTCAAATAGAAAATTGTGGAACAAATTTCGCATGGACCAAACACGAAATAAATCTTGTGACGGCTTAAAATACTGTTTTGTTATAGGCTACTTCTACATTGAGTGCTTTTTACTTGGATACTATTACTTAGTTACTATTACGTAGATAAAATAGTCTATTTACTCCATTTCACCAAATGGGTTAAGAACTAAAGACACTGAGCGATAGCCTACTTAGCACAGTAGTGCCTGCCTATGTATTAGGTATCTAATAATCTAGTTGACAAGACTTTGTAAGGTAGTAGGTAAGTACAAAGGGCGTACGGAATTACTAGTACCAAAACTTATTAAACTACCAAATACAAGATGTGAAAACAATCATCATGAGAAGAGTATTCTAAATTCTACTACCTACTTCATAAAAATAGATTTTTTAGAAGGCACAAGACCGATCAAGTTAATTTCTTAATATAGAACTTTTTAATTTGAAAAAAAAAAACACGATATGAACTTGTCGTAGGCCACCCACATTCAGAGCCAGGGTACCTCACTCGGTCAGCTGGTTGTGACACGAGAATGACACGACTATACTCTCGGGCAAACTCTCGAATCATCAAAGAAAACAGGCGGTGAAGAGAGGTTGATTGCCGTGTTGTGATTGGTGGACCCTCTTTGTCATCGCGTGCGCCGATGATGCAGATCCCGCTTACTTAGATTAGCTAGGTCAAAGGTCCTGTAAACTGCTAACGTATTGATAGATATACCTTTTTTTTCGATTTGATGTAGGTAAACCTTACATAATACTTACCTGGTAGTTACCTTACCTCAGGTTTATTTTATCAGTAGGTACCAAAATCAGTATAGGTACCTACGTATAAAGAAGGGAACTTTTGGCTAGCCGTGGGATGAGCTATAAAAATAATATTTTGTTAAGTTAGCATTTCGCATTAAAGTAGGTAATGAAAAGGAAAAAATTGATATAGGTAGGTAGCTGATAAGAGTTTTGGTTATGAAATGAAGTACCTTTCGATGGTATTAACTATGAGAAGCTAGATAAAAAATGCAAAATGACATATACCTAAATACCTACTTGATTAAATGACGCATCTACCTAAGTGCATACAATTAGAAAAAAAATGCAAATTAAATAGGTTCGTAATGATATTATTTGAGCAGAGCTCACGAACACGGCACATTAGCAGTGACTGTGGCATCTGGAAATAGTCGCGTCGATGTTATCGAGGGCCGAGCACACTCTTCACTTCGGCGCACGATTCGTCCCACAAAAACTCACTAATGATTCAGCACTTGGATCAATCGTATATCTATACAAAAAAAAACAATCATCCATATCGATACATTCACGTCCCTTTACAGAAGTTTAAGCGAAGCAGAGCGGCTGCCGTTCATCAAGGAAGCAGATAAACTGAGAACGCAGCACAAAAAAAAGTTTCCGGACTACAAATACCAACCGCGTCGTCGCAAACCACCGCCGGCGTCCTCTGCACGACTCAAGCGGGAACCTTCTCCAGAAAGGGATCAAATAGATTTCTCAGGAATACCGGAACTATCGCCGGCACTGTTACCGGACGGCCCTCCGGACAGAGCAGAGCTCGAACAATACTTGAAGCCGGGGCCCATGGTGGAATATCACGAGCTACAGACGCGGTACCCCACCCATAGCCTCACTCATCATGCCCCTCCGCCTCTCTACGCACCCATACCACCACATCTTCACCATTCTCCTGCTGATTGGTCACATTACGGGCACCCTTAAACGTTAAGTACGTACTAACTTTCTCCACCGCTCATTACATTAGTCTTTTAACAGAAGAGCGTCTAAAAAGGGTTGATATCGGATCGTGTATAGAACTGAATCATAAGTGTAGAACTTTTTGTAACTTATAAAAATAGGTCACATATGCATGTAAATAAAAATAGATATAAGTTTTGTATCACAACGAAGCCGCTACTCTTGGCGCACGTGCGTTTAATCAAGAGCCAAGTAGGTTTGTAAACATATTTTGTTAGTTTAGCTATAATTTATATTTGACTAAGAATTGTTACTTTCAATGCTTCTTCTACATTTTGTGGCGACTGCTCTTATATAGGTAGGTATCCTACTATTTTATTTGATTTCTTCCTGCGTATTTCGCAACTATTTTACTTAACGTTTACCGATAGTCGGTTCAAATGTACCTAAATCAAGCCTAATATTGTAACAACAACCAGTAAATCGGGACATTACACATAGTGTTTTTTTAAGAAACATAATAGGTAGGTAGGTACTTCTAATGGACATACAATAATGTGATCCTATAAATATATAAAATTAAGTAGGCACTCCATAATTATTATACATACACATAAAAAAAATACTTATCATGATGTTAAAAGAATTAACATTATCATGTCAAATAATTTGAAAATATATAACCTCCTTCTTTTTCAAGTCGTTTAAAAATCTCTCTGTAAACTCCCACCTGACACTAATAACAATTGAATTTTCAATATGACAAATATTTATAATTATAGGTAGGTACCTACTATGTACAAAGCGTTTTTGTTGAAACCACTTAAATAGTAGGTAAATAAACTTTCGCCCCGCCTATGATACCCGGTTATCTGTATTCTACATAGACTGTATCTTAGATATATCTAGATAGGGGAAGTACGTCCAAAATGACACAGTGTTTTTTTAATAATCAATAACTTTTTTATTATTCGTATTAGGAACATAATTTTTTTATAAAACTTTGCTTATATTAATTGGTTACCCATACCTTAAAGGATTTGTCACAAAAATCAACACTCACAAAAATATTTAGTCTTAAATGGAGATCACGAAAAATCCGTTTTGTCCATACCGTATGGACTAAATGACATACACAGCTATCAACATGAATACAATAGTAAATAACAAAAATTTATTGCACAATTCACAAACAAATATTTTGGTACGCTTTGGCAAATCAGCACAGGCCGAGTGAACCCAACGACTGCACTTCATGCACATCAACCAACACCACCACCCTTTGAAGGTCTTAGAAGCCAGAAGCCAACCCATTTTTTTCTCCTGTACAGCTTCAATAGCTTTTTGCATCGCTTGCGGACTCCATGATTGCCAATTACTTGTCCTCTTATAATTCCGTGGCATATTGCAATCCTGTGAATTATGAATGTTGAATATGTTTACTATTACACACTATGTTGTTTTGTCCGTATTGGTTGTATGTCATTTTGTACATAACCTCAAAAAAATAACGATTCGAAAAATAATCTTATTGCAGCGACAATAATGTTGCAATTACTACACGATCACCTCAAGCACAAGATGCTTGAATATAAAAAACTATTACACAGTAAAATAACAAAAGGAAACTTACCGAAAAACAAAAAACTGACGACCACTAACAAACTTTTCTCCAAGCGCGAAGCACAAATGTCAACATGGCGTCCGTTACGTATTTTAAATGACTCTGAGAAATCCAATGGTATATTTCCGGTGGGGGCGCTTCCTAATTGTCTTATTTTTGACTGTCTAAACCGAGCTAATTTTTAAATATCGCCAATGTGTCGTTTTGTCCATATGTGTCATTTTGGACGTACTTCCCCTACATATTATACACTAAATTAAACGTATGCACTGGTTATTTAACTTATCCCCTATTACTATGGGAAAACCACGACGGGAGAGCCCATTCCACAATCTAAAAGCCCAAATATGATGAAATTCCTCATATTCCAAAGTTATAATAAGTAGCTTAGGTTTTTAGTAGGTTCACCTACACATATTTTATATAGGATTTATTAGGTGCCTTCCATGTTGTTGTTGTGATTTTTTCAAATAATAGAGTTCTAATAATGCTTTATTTAATAATTCTATTTAGTAAGTGTAGATAAGTAAATTCGGCTCTACTGCTTACAAAATTCTAGCGTTGTTGCAAATTTTGTACATTATTTTATATTGAACGGTCATTAACTAAATAAAACATATCCCATTGATATTGTTTAAGAATATCGTCCCTTAGCTTACAGCATCGCATAAGTCATTTTTACCAAGATTTCAGGAGACGAAAAGAACTGTTTATTTTAAAAGGCCAGCCGTCTTGCGCGCTGATACTACTTTTTGAATTAAAGCCTCTGACTGAAATCTATATCATATGACCCATGGTTCGACGCGCAATGAGCAGCTCTATACAACGGCATTAAAATGTAGAAACTGCCAATTTTCGACTTGAGCGGTGTTGTAAGCTAAGGGACGATATATGATAAATATATCCTACGCCCTGTAATTTTTTATCTAAGTATTTGAATAAGATATCATTAAATTATAAAAAAATAAATTTTGGTACCAAAATATAATATTTTATTTCTTTACACATTCTAGAAAATACAAATTTTCTTACGATATCTAAGACCACACTTTGACCATGGTAGGTGAGTAAGACCATGGTACCTGATAATGTAAATAACAGACATCCTACGTCCTACCTATTCTACTCTCCGGTGTGGTGGCATCGTATCGGATAAATAAATAAACACAAACTTTTTCCTCCAAAGTTTCCTTTCCAAACGTACATCGAACCTTGGTAGGTACCTACCTACTATTCGCCGTGGCGCTTGCTCAACGACACTAATAACGTCGCCATTCAATTCTAATAGGTACCTACCCATACATCGCAGTAGTGATTCCGACTATCTATGAGATAAATATAGGTATGTAGTCCTGATTTATTATGTTTAGATACATCTCCTTTTTAATTATTTATTGATATAAAAATATATTTGACATTTACTTAGTAAGAAAAGTCACAATTAGGTAACTGTGATGACGATTTTGCACATATTATCATATAAATTCCAAGAAATGTTATCCGGTAGTATATGGCCTCATGGGCCGAGTGATGCTGAGCTGCAGATACGCGGCGACCCCTAACCGCCTGCGAGCTTCCTGCCGCCGCGCACCCGTCCCGCCGGCCTCTGCCACACAGACTCTCCCTTGTTCTACCCTATATCTTATCACTCTCACATTTTTCGCAACAGACGCTAATGAGGCCAATAAACATACCGGCAAACTATGTAATTATGTGACTTTAAGATAATTTATGCTTAATACGGTTGATTTATCTCTCGCTGCATTTGTGATCTTTTACCGATTGACGAGAACGGGAATAATATTTCTACTGTTTTAATTATAAACGGGAGAATAATTAATTTATTAGCATTTTTCTAGGACCCTTTATTGTAGGTAGGTAGGTATATATGATTTTTTATAGGTAGATATGTATGAGGCAAGTAGGTAGTATCTTAACACAACGATTTCAAAATTAACGACAAAAAATGTGCCATTTCCAAGATTTCGAACATGTTTAAAAACAAAAATACTAACAAAAAGAGCCTGTTATAAATTGTTAATGGTGCATCGTGAGCTGCAATATTAAGATTGAGTGCAAATGATGCGCGAGGCGCGTGCGCAGGGCGGCAGCTCGCGTTACACATAGCTTACACATGGACCGACTGACGGACAGAATGATATCGTATACTTTGACTGACGTTCTTTTTGTGCGTCAACACATAAGGTATTAATTACTGGGGCGGAGGGTAGCACGCTCAATTTTACGCTTTAATCTCTGCTGTTTTTGTTTCCTTTTCAATTTAGTTACTGCATCAAACTTAACAACTGCATGTTAAGTGACAGTCAAATTAAATAAAAATCTCAGACTAAAAACAGGCCATTTTTTACTCCGTATTCTGCAGCACTAATCTGAAGTAAACTATGTATAATTAAAACTAGGTAGGTTCGTAGTACATTCTGGCAGGTATTTACTTTCCTACTAGATAATGGAAATAAAATATGTCCCCAGCGGTGATAGTACCTACCTAAATATTCGAAAATTTTGCTAAATAAAATGTGTTTTTGGGTTTATTGGCAGCTAGCTTAATATTTTACCTTTGGGCCATACCTAACTAAAGTGCAATTTCTAAATAAAATATACTTAGGTACCTACCTATTAGCAAAAACGAGATTGAGCTAAGTAGATAGTAACAAAAACCAAAAAAAGTTGTCCCAAACTCGGTAGATGTTTTCATGATAACATAAAACTCAGAAGGTACCCAATCCAAACTTCAGGACATAGGTTTTTAAAACAGCTTTATTTTCAATTAAGTCTTGAATCTTGATCTCACTGCCCATGCTCAAGGCAACTCAAGTGGTATCAGCTCATTGGACAGCCCGTGTGAACCTTGTCTCCGACTGCGACGGCAGATTCCGACGAGTGTGTAAGATGATACGACAGCGTCTGGTGAGCATCGCATGGAAATCAAATCCAACATCACAATGTAAGTACCTACCTAGAAACATCAAGCATTACTGACAACATGTGTGGAATGGTCCCGCTACATAAAATCTATATATGTACCTATACCGAGGTAGGTATATATACCGCCATGCCAGCTCGATGCTTGCTTAAGTTCCAGCCTAGTAATTATCTATATCTAGAGGTTCTTATTTAATAAATAAATAGTGCCTACTCAAATATAAATACATAAATCTAAATGAATCTGTTTGTTTGCTTGTTACGCTTTAGTAGTTTAGTAGTGAAGCATGAATTCGTAAAAACAAAACAAACTTACATTCCCATTAATGGAGTTATAACGAAGAATTAACACAACAAATTCATTTCCAAGTACCATAATATGCTTATTTCTAACTCCCAAAGTTGAAAATGCAACACCGCTCGATAAAAAAGTGTCGCGTTTTAAAAACGCTGCCGCGTGAACATATACATGGGAATGCATTTGTTGTATTTGAACGCTTTTTTAACGTACGTTATAAAACTCTCGTGCGAATGAGGGCTTAATGTTATAAACAAACTCCTTTTAAAAACATTACATCGGTCAACAGATGACAAAGACTACGTAAGATTCTATCACAGATTACTATATTAGTAGCTGATTCTATAGTCCAAACGTATTCGGAAAAAAATGTTTTGGCCGCGCTTTTCATATTAAATGAAGGTACATTTTAAATCAGGCTCTTATTGAGTATGGCAACAAACATATTCTTATTGGCTTATATTCTGCCAGTGTCAAGTAAATAATAGCTTATTCATCATAATCCTCTTTATAAAGTTTAAGATGAACTATGTTCAAGACCATGTAAGAATAGAATAGAATAGTAATTTTTACTTCATAGTCGGAGTGAAAAACTCTGTCTATTGAAATAAATGACAGAAAAATTTCGACCATTTACAAACATTACAATCAGTTCAGGATTTTAATAGGTAAACTGAGTTGAGAGTAAAATGGGACTTCAATATAGGTTAATCAAAACTTCAAATAAGCAGGATAGGGGATTTTGGGAACAATTTCATATAGAGAAAATAAGAATTATGATTTCCAACCAAATAATTATTAGTGTTGCCTTGCGCCGCCGCAGAATGAATGGTTTAGTTAGATGTCAAATTTGACATTTGACATATTGCTAAGTACGAAGTGTAGAGTTCCCTACTTACTCAAAAGGAAAATAAAATGTTATCATAGCTTGATTGGACACAAATTAGTTCTTGTTATTTTATGGGTGATTACACCGTTTTGGGGATGATAGCAAGTTAATTTGTGAGGATTGTTTAGTGTATTAATGGCCAAATTACCGAATGGCTGGGTTCAGCTGGTAAGTAATTTCTGTAAACATTTTATTTTACATACAAAATGTTCCAATGCATTGAGGATGGAAGTTGGTACATGCTTGTATTGTCTCCATGGACTGTTAATTGGATTAAATTACCCAATTGAACGTCCAATATCCTTCGTTGCGATCGTGCATTTTATTTGTAGGTATGTGAACTAAATTGCACTTTAAATTGCGAAACTCTCAATGAATCGAGTACCTAATAGGTATTGTGTGATTGATTACCTGGAGTTGCTAACATTTTGGCATTATGTGATGTAAGCTCAATACTATACTACTACAGCTAGGGCAGTGCTGATAAGTAATTAGAATTATTTGTTTCACTAACTCAAGGTTTCTCACTATTGTCATTCATTAGTCACGTTATTTAAGACTCATACTTGAGATAATTAATTCTAAGTGTTTAATTTGTTTATGTTGATACATTTTAACCCTGTTTTTATCAGTTATCAAATAAGAACCAATGATTGACTGAATTCATGGATTATGGTTTACCCAGCCAAAATGACACAAAATGTAATTTGGAATGAATTATCTGTAGAATTATTATTTCTATCTAACACAATACAAACTTAACCATCAATTTCTTATTTTGAATAATGCTTGACTTTATAGAGTTGTATTGTAAGTATCTATGTGCACTTTTAAAGATCTTTTAATTTTGTAGGTACCTTTCTGAAGGCTTCCAAGTAATAATTGAGAAGTCAAAAGATGCAAAATGCTCTCTAAAGGATATACAGTTACGTTTTTTGTGCCCTGATGACTTGGAAGAGGTTTGTATTGTTAAAGTGTTAATTAGATGAGTTGGTTGTACATTCAAGGTTTCACTACCTTAATGGTTGAAAATATGCTTTTCTGCTTTGTTATACAAAATTGTAATATTAGTTTTAGTGATGTTTCAGCTACAGATACTATACTGCTATAGTATTATATTTCATCCTAAGTTATCATGTGTTCCTTTAATTGTGCTTTTTGTACTTTAATAATGAATTTTCTACATAGCATTGAGGATAATCATTTTATTATTTCGGAATTTCCAAGAAAATTGCGCAATGAAGTAGGTAGTAATTATTTGAATTCTAATAAAACTGTACTTATTTCCTTATTCATCTAGTCCAGATGAGTAACTTTTAATTTGTACTCACTTATACCTTAATTTTAGACCTATATTTTTTACACTGATTTATTGGGTTTAGCGTAAATAAAACCTGTATTTCATTTTCCAGGTGAGGTGCTTGTGTAGAGACTGGTTCCCAATAGAGTACCCCCAGTCATGGTATGAGGACATTACATCATCCGAAAGATTTTTTGCATTAGCTGCCGTTCACAAAGCTCAGATAATAGGCCTCATTGTAGCTGAGATCAAACCTTATCTGAAACTGAATGCAGAGGACCGGGGAATATTGTCAAGATGGTTTGCATCAAAGGATACACTAGTTGCATATATACTCTCATTAGGTACTACACAGTTATTATTTATACCCAATTTGTAACTCATTTTGATGATATTTAACAAAACTTTAGCAAGCACTTAGATAATTTTTATAATTTCAAAAACATAGAAGCCTATATAAGGAATATGAATCCATAAAAGTGAATAGCTTCTTTTTTTGTTCATCCTAGTTTAATATGTGGGCTGAGTTTGCAGAATAATAATATCCTGGGACATTTTTCACAAATGGCCAATCTGATTCCAAACTAAGTAGAGCTTGTGATATGGTAACCAGATAGCTGATATACTACATATACTATTTTTAAATACATACTTATATAGATATTTACATTCAGACACAGGACAAACAGACATATATATGCATTCAAATGTTTGTCCTGGGTGGGATTCGAACCCACGACCCGCGGCTTGAGAGTCAGGGTCACTAACCACAAAGCCAACCGGGCTGTCAATAATTCATCTCTGTTAAAATCCTTAATTAACAATAAACAAAAATATGTCTGGGGATCAAAATGGAAATAACAGTAACAGATTTAATACAGAGTAATGTGGTAAGATTCAATATGTGTGATATGTTAATTTATAGGAGTGGTCCGCTCGTTCCGACGCTCGGGCGTGGCGACGATGCTGCTCGAAGTGCTGATCAACCACCTGTCGGGGACGGTGCCGCAGCCGCCGCACCAGCACCGGGTCAAAGCCATCTTCCTACACGTACTCACTACTAACACAGAGGCTATACTATTCTACGAACACAGAAGGTCAGTTGTTATCTTGCAAAGTAATATGAAATTCATTGTATTGCTATCTACTTTATTAATTTACTGATAATTGATAACATGCAATACCATAGGTAATTTCCATAGGTAAATTCACTGTGTCCAGGCACTGGGTTAATACCTAGTAATAAGAGGAAAATTATATGTGATGTTTATGTAAACTGGAATATTATGAGTGATTATTTGTCATACCAGAGCAGAGTGTTCACTCAATACCTCTCTTATCTCTACTATCCCACCAATTCTGCATTGCGAGATATTTCAAAAATATACTTTTTAAGTTTTAAAGTTTCTTATCTCGTCGATAATATCTGCAAAAAAAAATACGCCCAGTATATTATCAGTTTAGTTATATTATAATAGGTCATGTAGGACGATAAGTTTATAAGGAAAATTTAATGCCCGATCTTTATTTTACCCAATTTAAATTTCAGATTCCGTCTCCACTCATTTCTGCCTTACTACTATTCGATAAAGGGTAAGTGCAAAGACGGTTTCACGTACGTGTACTATGTGAACGGGGGCCACGCGCCGTGGGGGCTGTACGACTACATGAAGTACATGGCGCAGGCGGCGTGGCGCGGCGGCGGCCTGTACCCGTGGCTGTGGGGCAAGCTGCGCACCGCGCTCACCATCACGTGGCACAGGTAGTGCACTCGAGGTGTCGTCGCCCCGTACCACGCAACACGCAACACGCACCACGCACCACGCACCCTTCTGTACATATTGCGGTAGTTTAGTACGACTCGCTATAACTATAACTGGCTGGATGACAACCGATACTCGGCCGCGGCCACTTTTGTACTGGAATATAATGGTGCTTGTGTTTATGATGTGGTGTTCATTGTATCTTCCTTCCGCAATACAGTCGCTATATTGTAGTTACTTCGACAGTAAGTGTGTGCATTCTGATCATGATGTCCACAATACGATCAAATATATTATATAATTTTTTACACGATGGGAAATGAACCACATACGAATTAAAGTTTACGTATACAAATTCCAGTGTTGAAGAGTTCTCTAACGATACCATCCCTGTCACCGAGAGCCAGTTGTGAATGTGTGGTCATGAATGTTTCAATCTATTATTTAATTAAAATATTATTGTAACTGCACTTTGTTCGATTAACTAGTTATAATATTTGGTATATTAGTTATTAAGTTAATTACATACATGTCTAAAATACTCGCTAAATACATGTTTTCAATGTTCATCTTATACATTACACATGTGTCATGTATTACATAGTTTTTGAAACTTCACTTTTCAATGAGTTTTCAAAAATACTTACAATACGATGCATTGAGAGTCTCTAGAAACTAGATAATGAGTATAAGGGAATGAAGGCTTAGGCAATTTCATAACTTTAAACATAGATATCGCAAAAAAATATTTGTTTTGTGACAAATGTTTCTGTACGTTCTGTATTTGTTACACAGTATTCATTCATACCGAATAAAACAAAAATATACTTGATCCTTATGAAATGTTGTTGTTGAAATGTTTAAGTATATTAATGGATAGGAATCAAATGGAAAAGGACGTAAAGGTTACTTTTATCTTGAAAAGTATATATTCCTTGTGAACAAAGCCGCAGTCATAATCTAGTAAGAATAAGTTGTGATTGAGATAAAGTCATTTGATCGCCTGAGCCATCGTCCCATTTGACACAGCTTCCAAACCGCAAAATGTGCGCGAGAGAATTTTAAGGATACGATAACAATAGCAGATATGTATTTATAAAGTTGCATACCATATTTGTGTTTAATAGGATTTGACCTTACGTTCAATTGACACTATATTAAAATTAATTCTGCAGTGTATTACTCAAAAGATTGGCATTCGCAATCTGTAATGTGTATTTAAACTTTTATAAATAACTAAGCAGCGTAGGGGCCTTAATGTACTCCCTTACCGAGTATATAATACGCGTAATTTCTTTTCTAATACATACAATATTGTGTAATGTCAAATTGACTTACGACAAACTGACGACAAAGTTATTTGTGATATTTTTTAGTAAGCGAAGCTTTAAATTTTAATACACGGTCTTTCATGGTTTACGATAAATCAATATGCAATTGACACGACACTACATATTTTGCATGTAGGTTATTCAATAGTTCATCAGAATTTACAGTTTGTTGCAAGGGAAGGCATTGATTGATTGTTGGATTGATTAAGGAATAGTTGAGTGCCATGATTAACTGCCAAGAATAATAAAGTATAAGGTGCCTGTGTGTTCAGCATAAGATGTAATTTAAAAATAAACAATAATATTATCATTTTCAGATTTATAATAAAACCTAAGTCCGAAGTAGGGTTTTCCATGTAGTAGCTCTCACCCTTTTCTAATATTTACGATGGTAATTTTATATGTAATTACATATGTTTATTTATCTTTAACTATCTATTTTATGTTAAATTTTAACCAGTGTGCATAGTTATGTAATTTTTACTCATTGCAAACCAACCAAAGTATTTTAACGTCTTCATTTTGTTGTTATAACTCATACAAATCAATGTTTTTTTTAAGTATTATTTAAATTAATGTTAAGTGTTAATATGACAATGAGTATTATTTTTGGACCATTATTAAATTATTTGTATTTTCAGTCATGATATATGTTTTATTACGTTGCGTTATTTATGAAATATCGTATTTTTAGATAAATAGAGTTTTTTTTTTACTTTTTCCATAGTTATAGTACGAAAAATGTGTTAACTTCTGTGCAGTTCTTTATGCGATTGAAATTGTTTAATTACACTAGCACGTTCCTAATGATAATGTAAATTTATGTTACAACTATTTCTATACTTAGTACTAATATTACGGAGAGAAGAGTTTAGCTTCCAAATAAATATCATTGTTGACTAGCCAGAAGTTATTATTGTTCCATACGTTTATTCCTCATACGTTCATTAATAAAGGATGGGTAGATAAAGGTGGTCGGTAAGGAAAGAATCCATAACAATTTCAGAAAATGTTTAATTTTAATAATTGCTTCTTTTTTCATCAACTATGCTGTACAAACTATATCGCTTAAATTAGAATTAGCAATTAATAATTGCACGTAAAAAAAACTTAACAAATAGGTACCTTCAACTTTTCGATTGGAATGAACGATTATTTATTACATTACGTAATATTTTTTACAATATTTATAAACCTACGAAATGATAATCTATATTCAACAAGCAGTCACAATCGCCCAATGATATGTTAAAATTATTTTTCATAATGTTATTGCGGTCTAATTAGTAAGTAGTCGTAATTGCTTCGAGTGCCGGGGCGAGGCATTGGTGAACTACGCTACGAGATTTTGAGAGACTAAGGCGAGATCAGCCGCGCGGCGAGCGGAGCCTACGTCACGAGGTTGTCTCTCTCTGGCGCACCGCTCTTGTGGTTCTGGCCTTTGAAGTCTTTCAGACGAATCGGTGACGACTCGCTGCCCGAATCACCCTGTAACAACAAGCAACAGTTGTCTCAAATTATGTTTTATTTTTGTAATTTTGTAGCCATATTTAATACTTCATATTATTTTTGACACCCATTGAGATATGTAAAATGCCAGAATCAGGAACATTGATTTTTTTTAAGCGTCAAGAATCTTGGAACATTGACTAGTTATATGAGCCAGAATATTTACATTTGCGCCGAGTGAAGTGGTCTCTTGTAGAAGGAGCTCGCTGTCGGTACCGCGCGACTCCTTGTTCTTGAGGATAGAGCGCGAGCGCGAGTCACCCTCCAACGGCCAGCCGCTGCCACGTTTGTTGCCATTCTTACCTGAATCATTACAGGAATTTTTGTTAAAGAATGGCCAATATTAATAAGATTGGGTGGAAATTAATTTATTGCCCCAAAATTCAAAAATTTCCAGGAGGACTTTTAACTTTCCCGGAATAAAAGGAAGCCTATGGCTTTCCCAAGCTCTTGCTTATAGGTACCTATATATCAATTTTATCAAAATTGGTTTCAGTGGTATGATAGGCGTGAAAGCTTAATAGACAGACGGACATGCAGTTACTTTTGCATTTATAATATTTGTAGGGATTAAAATAAATAAAGTTTGCTACGCCTTGACATAGGTACCTACCTACCTACCTAAATCTTGGACAACCGTGTCCATAATTTTCATACTAAAGACAGGTTCTTTCAATGTTCTCGCAATCGTACAGTAGGTAGGTAAAGGTTAATTACTCTCGACGTAATTGATACATTAGGTACCTAGTAAAAATATACCAATTAAGTACCTACGTCAAGTTCGAGTTTATTATTTAAAGCAGTGACTTAAATCTGCGAGGCGGATTCATCGGGAATAGATACCTTGCTCAAAGAGTAGGTAATTTACTGCATATTGTCGTATTTCGTTTTAATTAATACAGAAAATCTTAAATTTAATGAACACTTGGCATTACACTCGGCTTGCAAAACAGAGGTAAGTATTACCTATATTGTTAATAGAAAACTATTGAATTTCATACAGTTAGTTATAAAGTGCCCACCTTTTGCTATTTAAATAGGTAAGTTATGGAACAAACCAAATAGGATGTGATGATTGATGATCCTCGTTGCTATCCCACGTGGTGGTTTCCTCTCGTCCTCCGACCAATCCTGCGAAATAAGCGGTCACGATCACCTTACGTTTTTGCGACACAAAGCCTGTTACGGACATGGACGGAGGTGGATGCACACCAATACACTAGGTACCTACTAATGACAAGTCATAGGTATATCCAGTGGGTACAATCAATCATGCGTTAAAAAAAATCATAAAACATCAAAACCGTGCAGAAAGTAGGTACATTTTATTCATCGACGGTAACTTGTTATAAGAGGTTAGGTACCTATTTATCTTGCGGCTTAGTCACGTGTCGCATGAAGACGAAATCCCGGGCATGTTCACAGCAAATCCTACCTACAGGCTATTTAATCGACTGACCTGTTGGAAGCGGGCTTTTCTGTGTTTGGGCTTGGTATCATCGGGCTGAAGCCCCGGAACAGCGGGCGCGTCTTCCAACGGCTGCGGCAGGCTGGTGCGCGAGCCGTCGAGCGTGCGGCCCGCAGCCCCCGCTATACCGGCGGCGGCCGGAGCGCCTGCGCTCGCTACCGTGTCAACGCCCGCTAGGCTGGCCCTCGAGCCGCGCGGTGAACTATCTCCCTGGGAACCCTTCGCACACAACACGCTCGCGTCCCCAGAAGCACTCCTGCGTACACCATTAAAGTCTGCCGTTATCCCACCCCCACCCGTGTTCGCATTTGCGCTGCTTCCGCCGCTACCGTCCAGAGGATTCACATACAAGTTTGAGGAGTCGTTCTCGCATGCGATGTCGCCCTCTGAAGGAAAAGGGTGCGTAAGGCATGATGCAAATGTATCTGTAATGTAAGACATAAGACGCACATGGAGCCGCGCACGATCCGATGATACCACGACGTGTGCAGCTCGTAAGTAACGTAACAAAGATATAAAACAAATGAATAAGTAAATGTGCCAAAATTGCTAGGTTCGATGATTTCGTGAACTGTGAATATTGTGGATGGGCGGAGCACACACACAAGGACAAGGAAAAAACTTTTATAAATCATGAAAAACACAACTGTGTTGGAGATGCATCTACCTATAGCAGTGGTATGTACAAATGTACCTATCTATACAGATTCGCTTAAGTATTTTTGAAATATGGCTAATATGTATATATTTGTAAATTTTACTAGCCACATGCAAACTATTCATGATGACTACGTAATCTACCCAGGAAAAATTACACCCACCGAATTTATCCGCCTTGTAATCGTTCTGGTCAATAGGCTTCTGGTGCAGCCCTAACGTTACACCTAAATGTAAATTTGATTTGATTTAACTCATATTAACACCATATCTACGTTTTGGTAATAGAAACCTTTAAATCTGTAGATTGAACAAAAGCTTAACATTCAATATATATTTTATTATTTAACTAATTATTTACACTTTTTTTTTTAAAGCAACGTTCGTGATGTATTCGCCACAGGTTGAAGTAAGAGTGCTATGAGCATACCCGGGCTGTCGAGGCTATTTGGTGTCGCTTCTGGTAGTGCTTTGGGTGCTGGATGCCGCTGTAAGCACGCCAGCTCCACACACACTGGCTGCCGGAGGTCCGACGTCGACATCGGCATCAGCTGCTCCGCGTCTATGAACTCTTTGTAACCCTACATGGAATCATGGCCTTGCATCAGTTCACATTCATTTGTAAGTAACATTATTTTTTCCTAATAGCCTCAATATAGAAACATCCTTTATTTTTTAAGGTTTTTACAAGCTCAAATATTACCAACACAGAGACATAGCACAAATTCCTACATTCTACGCCAAACAATTGTTTTGAAAACAATTATTTTTTTATCCGAATGCTGCAATGATAGTACCTATTCTTCAACAGCTACATAAGAATTTATTATTAACACTAAAATAAAAAATATAGGTATGCTAATAAATACTAAATGAATAACTATGGGTAGGTTCGCACATATAAATAGTCAAGTACTTACTGGTTACTTGCTGGTTGAAATCATAATTAGTAAAATGTATATATTTTTATTAATTAATGAACTCGAGTATGCAACGAATTATGAGAATGACTACATATAATTATTATTAGTATTTTAGTACCTTGAACGTGCAAAAACAACATTCAAACTCAGAAGGCAGCTGATCCAAGTCAAGCTGTTTGTCAGCCATCTTCTTTTCCTAGAAAAAGAGAAATCATTAGCGTATATATTTATTAATCTTACATGCTTAATGAAGTGTGGTTAAAATCATTGTTCTATGATATATGAATGTACCGAACACAAACAACGGAAGAAATATGAAACTAGCTTTGGAATATAAGGAAGCTTAACTCTGTGCCTTTCCACGTTCAATACACAAACGGACAACAGTTTAGTGCAACAAATAGTCATTTAGTGTTAAGGTATTACTAATGATCTTACTGGTGTTGGTTCGGGGTTAATTAGCAAGCGCTTCTCCGGCGTGCCAGGGCCCTCGTTAGAGTAGCGACGTTCTTTCATTGGGCTGTTCTGAAACTATGTCCTGCAGTGTTAGCGAAAAGCTATCGTGTATTTCTATAAAACTATACATTTATACTAAGGATGCGTGATGTCACTGTTTTTTTATATCAAACTAGTTTCCGTCCCGTAGTCTTCTACTTTCTTGGGATCTAAAGTGACCTATGTGCTATGCCAGGCTATAATCTATCACTGCCCCGAATATCATCCGTCCGTTCAGCCATTCTGGTGTGAAAGACTAACAAACATCCGTCCATCCACACATTAGCATTAAGAAGTAAGACTTGTGGCATGGCGGGAAGTACGATAAGGCTATCGTACTATCGTTCAGTGTGGCAATTTCATTGTGTCTGCAATACACAAATAGTTACTACATAAGTGGTCAACGCATCCTAGAGAAAGGCAGAGACTCTCACCTGGTTGGGTTCAGAAGAATTGGTAATTGTATGCTCGTACTGCTTGTAGCAGCCAGTAGTAGCCGGGGCTTCGCCCTCCAGACTAGTAGCATCCGCCTGCGACAAGTTGTGTCCTGAAGACACACACCATCGTAAGTAGCGACGTTTGCCATAGTTCCTCTCGAAGTGCAATCGCGATTTATAAACGAAGTTGTAGCGTAGGTACAGTTATAATAGACGAACAAGGCAAAACATTTATAATAAAAAAATGACAGTAGTAGCGGCGTAAACTACACAACACACATTCCACACGAACAGTCTATGAGATCCAGCGTCCTCCGGATACACACATCGGGACAGTCCACAGAAGAGGAAGTGTTAGTTCTAGGAAGCGTTAGGCTTACGCTGACAATGTAATCGACCTTAGAGTATAGTGTCTCCGTCGCACATCGCAAGCTACACGCGACGCGACGCGACTCGACCCCGAGTTACGACTTAATAAAAAGGGGTCGAGTGGATGACTGTGCGAGAGTAGTAAGTAGCTCATCTTGCGTCGTCTCTCGCCTCAATGAGGACGCACTTGTCACCTGAAGACAAGGAATAAAACACTCTGAGTGCACCTCGTCGGAACGAACGGGTGAACATAGCTGTAGCTGCGATGTAACGTGAACTGTATTGATTTGAAGATGTCTGCGAGTCCGGAGAGCCAACGATGCGACGTGCATTCATTCAACATTCATTGCATTCAGTTACATAGATGCAAAATGCAGTTTGAGCACAGAAGGCATGCGTGCAAAGTGATAAGGTTAGGTACTTTCGCGAGCGGAGAACACATGACATGGACAAGCGGCGAAAGCTAGTGGCTTACGCGGTACTGACCTGTGTCAACGATGACGTCGATGAGGTCCATACTCTTGGCGAATGCATCGCGTAAGTTAATATGGTGGAATGAAACGATGGAACCCTCGCGCTTGGCGCGCTCGAGAGCCTCCCGTCGTTTTAGCGCCTTTTCGCGCCGCATCTGGTTCTTGTAAAACTCGGCGAAATTGTTGACGATAATGGGGATGGGTAACGCAATTACCAACACACCGCAAATACAGCAAACTGAGCCGATGACCTTGCCCAACGGGGTCGTGGGGTAAATGTCACCGTATCCGACTGTGGTCATGGTGATGCCGGCCCACCAGAACGTTTCCGGAATGGAAATAAATTTAGTTCCCGGTTCTTCCTTCTCGGCGAAGTAAGCCAACGAGGAGAAAATTAACACTCCCATCGCAAGGAACAACATGAGCAATCCGAGCTCTTTATAAGAGTTTCTGAGCGTAAAGCCGAGCGACTGCAGGCCAGTCGAGTGTCGCGCGAGTTTAAGGATGCGTAATATTCGCATTATACGGAAGATTTGTACTACGCGACGCACATCTTGAAACTGATCAGTCGCGTTCTTATTCGTTTCTAGTAGAAAAAGAGATACGAAATATGGTAATATAGCCAGCAAGTCTATCACATTGAGTCCACCCTTGAAGAACTTCCACTTATCCGGCGAGGCACTGAATCGTAGCACATACTCGAGCGTGAACCAAGTGATGCACACAGCCTCGACCATGGCCAGCTGCGGGTTGTCCATGGGCGCGCCCTTCTCGTCGTACACTTGCATCTGAGGTATCGTGTTGAGAGTGAGCCCTATCGTGGACAGCACGATGAAGAGGATCGATATCACCGCGATCACCTGCAAGCACGTATCACTGAACGACCGACGCGCGTTGCGCGACGATCGGGCAGCGCCGACCGCTCCCCGCCATCGCGCTGCCACATTATATAGATATGTGATTTGGATATTAACTCCGACAAATAGGTATAGATTCCAAGGTATAGTGACATTATGTGTTTACCTAATCGATTTATGCCAGTGTTTATACAGAAATCTACTTTACTGTTCTTTACCTTTGTACAATAGTTAGCTCTACGTACTTAATATAGACGCAGATCGTCGGTGGGTATGGGTAGATGTAGGTAGGTAGGTATGTATTTACAAACAGGTAACATAGGGTGTAAAGCCAATATTATCTTATGTGATAAATTACTTATAGTTAATGCTTAAATTTTGGTGTAAAAATAACATCTATTCGTGTAATTATGTTAGTAGTGTTGTGTATGTGTAGTAAAAAGTTATATAAATTTAATATGGGTGAACGGACGTGCGTTTGTCAACCAGTCCTAGATGGTCTTATGTCAGATCGAAGCATTTTTATGAAGAGTAGACGCGCGTCCGTTCATCGCCCGCATCGCTCAGTTAGTCGGATCAGTACCACGAAGCGGAAGCGCTGGTGGGTAGATGAGGGAGCGGAGAAGGGCCGGATGGAGGAACGGAGCACGAGGGCGAGGTGGGGACGCCGGCGGAGCGACGCTCAGCCGTGGTGGGAGGCGGCGCGGGCGCGGCGCGGCGCTCGGCGGACGCGTGTCCGGGGGCGCGCGCGCCGTCCCGTGCCCCCCCCCACGCGGGCCTTGGAGCGTCGCCGGGCGGCAGCTGGTCACATCGCGTAAGCCCATCCCATTTTTGCAACTTTTGCGACAACAATTAAGCTTTGTTTTTGAATGGTTCTCCACTTGGAGAACAATCGACGCGGCTGTGAACATTTGTAAACATTATTCGTAAAAAAATAATAAGAGTTACGTTTTGATTACCATCGACGATTGTCATTGCCATGTTCTCCGATCCCTAACATTTCGATGTCTCTGTAATCTTAATACTAATGTAAATTATGAATCAAAATAAAGTTTTGAGATAAAGCACATTAGCTACTTATATTTTAATAGATAAATCTAAATAATAAAAGTTTGAATGCTTAAAAGGAAGTAGGTACCTCAGGTATCTCTTAGTTTCTTTATATCAAAACTTAAGTTAGTAAGTAGGTACATGATGTGTATGTACAACCACATCTCAAAAATTAAAATGTACTTTGTACTCAGACTTCATTCGTAGCGAAATATAGCTAGTTTTTTTATACATACATTCTTTTTACTTTTTTGTGGTCATGTCCAAAGTGTTCGAGTACCTTTGATTTTATAACGTAGTATAGGTACAAATCAATTAGGAAGTACCTAGGAACTTTGTTATTTTTCTGATAATTTACTCCTTGTTAGTAGGAAACGATCAGTTATTAAGTACAAATAAGTAAGAATTAATTAACTACTTACATGTTCTTATTAGAAGATAATTATAGTTACGAAAACGGTAAGTATTATTTAATTTTGAATATATAAAGCATAGAAATCATAGGAGAAGTAGCGTGTTTAATAATATGCCAAATAAGTAAATGTAGTAATATGAGAAACAGAATAACTCAAGCAATATAAAGGTATAATATAAGTACTTGAAGGGTATTTAGCGATTTATAATATACTTACATACATATACGACTTTACTTGCGTACCAACCGCTGTTGTCGAAATAATACATATATAGGTAATTTGTAGATAATTTTGTTGGCTGTAAATCAGAAACAATAAGTACTACACACCAGTGTCTCAGTTCGACAAAAGCGATTTCATGTCATGATAGACAAAACGTTAGAACACAACACCACATTCCATAAAACGAAACACGTGACAAATGGACGTACAACACCGAAGCACAGAACATATTCTAGACCCGAAGTAGGAGCGATAGATGTTATTCATGCACCACAAACATAAAACAATTATACCTACATTAAGTTAAGAACTACTTGTTATGAAGCTTGTTTCCTAAATACCCAGTAAGATATAACTTAGAATTTTTTGAAGTATTTAAGTATTCAGTGAACAAAAAAATAATGTTTCTTTAATCGGTGTGGTCAATTTCTTACGAAACAAGCTCTTTTATTTAAAATAATTATAATTATAGTGAGTACATCGAGTGCAAAACTTATATTTTATTGTTATTTACCCAAACATTATGTTTCAACATTAGTTGTAGTAGTTAGGTGGTTATTCATCTCAGTGTTGTCTTACATTAAAGTGAATTTTAAGTTTATGTGAAAAGGAATGATAGTGAGTATAGTGTGCCTACATAAAAGTAAATAAGATATAGAAAAAAACCGTATGAATACAAATTCAAGATGAAATAAACAAGTCAATAAAATCTACATAATAGAGGTGTTTCTTGTGCAAATTGATTGGTCTTGATGTTGAAAAAAAATATTTAAGTATAAAGACTTGCTCACAAACTTACAAAAGCTCTAATTCTAACTAACTAATTCGGTTCAAAATTGGGTTCATAAATAGTATTTTATACCTCTCCCTGACAATAAATATTCCTTGGCAGCATTTCTAAAGTAACAATATTAGTTTTATGTCCATTTTCGTGGAGTACATTACGAATGAATACAATACGTTACCCTGGCTGCAATGCTCGTGGTGGGCTTCTCGAGCAAGTCCCAGAGCCATTTCTGGTACTGAGCGCAAGTTCCCTGACCAAACTCCTCCTCCTCGCGTTGCCGTAGGCTCTCGGCTTCCTTACGCATCTCTTCGTGCACATGCTCTTTCCGCTGATGATACTTGTGCTGACAACACGATTCTAAGTACAGCTCATCTACACCCCAATATTCGAGATCATCGCTGAATGCCAACACACACATTTCGTCTACTAAGTGCAACTTTCCAGTCCGATAAAAATTGAGGATGGAACTGAAGCTTTTCGGATGCCTGGAATTGACAAAAAATGTGTTATAATTTAAATTTCGTTTTATTCATTCTCATGCATGCTTTCTCGGTGTTTATACAATAAATAAAAACTATTGTGGAAGTGAAATGTCTCAAGATTTATATTTTTATGACAAACTTACCGATCAAAAAAATACTCGTTGTCTTGTAATGAGTAGTCATCGCATAATTCAGTGATCGCCTCATGCGTGTTGCAGTCGCGGAGGCGACCCAGTCTCGTGTGCGGCAGCCGCTCCAGCGTGCGCCACAGAACCTCGTGTCGCACGCCGCCCACGTTGATGATTACCCGCTTGCTCAGCGCCTTGGCGCGGAGCATCATAAACGGCTCCGGCGGTAGCGACGACATCGATCTGGAAACATATGCACAATCTCATTAGAATTGATGATGTTAAGAATTTATACAAGTGATATATTTTATTTTAATGTTTTTGTGACAAAAGCTGTGCTGATGATTTAATCAACGCAACGAATAATATTAAAATGAGGTATAGGTATACCTGGAGTGCGTCCGCTGCAGCACAGCCGCGGCATTAGCGGGTAGTGTGGGTGCGGGCGCGGGCGCAGGCGCGAGCCCGCGGTCGAGCAGCGCGTCCTGCGCGGGCGCCGCGAAGCCCATGGGCGCGCGCGGGGGCGAGTCGCCCACGTGCCAGCGCGCGGCGCCGCGGCCCGCCCCCTCGCCCCCCATACCCGCTAACTCATGGCGCCAAGCGCCGTCGCCTCATCGGCTTTCCCCTACTCGAAGTCGTCTTGCAATTCCTGAAAAAATAAAGACTTTTACTTTACGAATTCGCATAAACTCAAATTACTTTTACTGCCTAGTGTTAAAAAAATATAGAACATACCTATTAATTTTCAGTCAAATATTATAGACGCAAGTAAATAGCATTGTACTTAGATCTAAACACTATTTATAACTAACTAGCTTCTGCCCGCCACTCCGTCCGCGTGGAGGCTAACACTAACTTTCAACCCCCTTCGTTTATGTAGAAGGATGGTCTCGCAAAGCCAACTGATGACTGCACGCGCCGGCCCGGCACATAAGGTGCGCGCAGTACTTGATCATTATTTTGCTGCGATGTTATTTTAAATTTGCGATATCTCCTAAGATATTCATTGAAAGCGAATGCTGTAAATGGCAATTTTGTTTGAAATTAAATACTTGTTATGAATAACGTATTTATTTGGATAAGGATTAATATCATCTTTAAAAAAACACCTTCACAAATAATGCTTCATTTTCGAACAAATTTGATTAGTTTAAAAATGGTTATAGTGAGCCAACCTTAACAGATAGATATATGCTATCGCGGACTTTTTTTTAGAACCTTTAAAGGGGAACAATTCTGTCATACATCATTTTAGGGAAACTTTAACCGTTTACGCAGCGTACGCAGCGGAAGCTCTCAAAACGAAATAGTAACTCCCGATTTTGAAACATTCTTCATTGGTGCTCCGCTCCTATTGACTTGTATCTCCTGAGATTAGCGCGTTCAACCAAACAAACAAACTCTTCAGCTTTATAATATTAGTATTCAGTATCTATAGATACTAACCTTAAAAACAGTAGGTAGGTACCTACTATGACAAATAACACTGAAAATATAAGTCTAAGTAATTTTTAATAGCATTAAGCTCCGTTTGATAGTTTGTTTTCCCCGATGAACTCCAACGGATAATAATCGTTCCTGATAAAGTTGTAAGGTTCGTTATTCTGTATTTGTAGAGAGTAGGGCATAATCGATTGCCGGATCGCGTGGCGCGCCGTCCGACCCGAGCGCGAGCTTATCAACCCTTCAGCTGGATCGACCCTAATCTAATAATAGCAGCGTACATTCACTGCACTCAGAAACACAATAACATGATCATGTTATTTACCTTTACTGAATGCCATTAGGTGACATTGCACGATTAAGTATTAACAATTACCTACAGGGAAAAAAATATAGGGCCTTTGTCGAAGGTATAAAACAATATTGGATAAATTAGTACAAAAAATAGTTTACTTATATTAAAAATAAATTGAAAAGTAATTTTCATTGATTTTGAGCTCCAAGTTATATAATATTATTGAGAGGCCAATTAAAGTTCTATTGCTAAACTGCTTGCTTGCTATTCGTTATTGAGTTATGTTATTTTCACACCAATAACTTAACAAATAATGATTTTTTAACAAAATATATTTTTCATGTTTATGAATGTTCCACAACTGTTTTTAGAAGTGTATGAGTAAACAACAAAGAAAACATAAATAATGCTCATCAATGAAATATTTAATTGTTTGAAAAACAAAATACATTGTCTCTTTCCTCCCTAATCATACTATTGCATTATTTTATTAGTCCATGTCACGCTACGGTTCCATATTACGTAAAGAGAACGCCCACAGTAACGAAATAATACATATAAGTCCTACAAGTCTAGACAACTTTTGGTACTCAAACTTAGGAGACTACCATTATATCCTATTATCACATACTGTTCACGCTTCTGTGTGAAACGAAACAACAACGACGGAGCTGTCATCATGAACATCATCAGCCAATGGAAGCACAGCATTCAAACCCAAACACCACTATATAAGGGCTGCAACGCTCATAAAAAGGGCCCCAATTTTGAATTGTATACTTCAGTGAACTATTGTTTGTATTAATAAAAACCAGTAAAAACCGCCAAGTAGTTTGAATGACATCAACCGTTAGGCTGCTCAACCAAGGCCAGATACGACCACGACCCACAGAACCAGCTATCCAGACAAACCGCCACGGATCTGCATACCAAGATCCAACACATACCTAATAAACGAGTAAATGCTAAAATTAGCACATTCACAGGTATATACTAACTACGAACCAATCTTCTCAGCAAAACCAACCTTCCGAACCGAGCGTTAGAGTCTGACTATTCATAAGTGCATTGCATATTGGCCTATTTGAAAAAAAATATTTTTGATTTGATTTGATACGTTTTATTGATACTACGGCGTAGACCTACGGCGTACCGTAGATCTACGTACCACTATTCCAACTGGCTTTCTCATTTCTTTTTATCCCTTCAAGCTGAACTGTACCGCAAGTATTACCTATACGACTTATTTCTACCTGTATTCAATATAGCTATCTCATAATTATTTTTCAATAGATTCGATAAATATTTATAACTGCATATATACATTATACGTATTTGATCATCATATTTATGGATTGAATTCATTCATATTTATTAGGCCTATGTCTGGCGAGTGACTAGTCAACGAACTAAAGTGCCCCCTGCTGTATATATTTACAGTAAAATATGGGTCACGTGACGCCCTTATATACGCAGCCAGCTATTACCCGACCCGAGGCGCCACTCAGTCTGCTAGCTGGCGTCTCCTTCGACACTGTCGAGCCGCGAGGCGGGAACGACTTAAGCTTACATTAGTCGTCTACTAGGGGTTTTACGTCTTATATTGAGTTAGAACATATATCAGCGTTTAAACTTTCTTCTAACTTCGTTAAGTGGGTGATGTAGAACGAGATGCAATGATAAAACTTGTGTGCTCGCCCAGGCCCCAGCGCGAGTGTGAAGACAGCCTCCGTATTGATCTTACGTCGTGAACCGGCCAAGCGAGGCGCCGCGCCGCCACTTGTAAATAGGCTAAAGCTACTTTGCGAAGTTTTATTATCGACTTACCACTAGAACCGGTTACCCGACAAAGTTATCTGTCATCTGCTTTCAAGCAATAAGCAATTATAGTTCTTATCCTAACGTATGAATGCTCAAAATACTTCAAACTAATTTTTTCTGTAAGTAGTGTAGGTAAATACTAGGCGCATGACTTGAATTTTTCCCGTGACCCATTTTCCTTGATTTATATTTCACTAAAGTGTGGGAACGTTCCACATGACGCTAAGGTAAATATCAAATCCAAGTAAGCGAAGAAATCAAATAACAGGATTCAGCAATTTATTTATTTATGCATATTTAATTTATTCACAAAAAATAAATTGGAATTTTTTGTGATCCTTCTGACAATTAAAATATCGATGTTTTCTTGCAAGTTTGAAAGGCACTTATCGTAGCACTCTCGTAAACGGGCTCTACGAGCCGTAGAGCACGGCCGCTCGGCCGGTTCGTAGCAGGCAGTTATGCTCTGTCCGCTCACCTCTGACCTTTTACGGCGCGTCCGCTGTTCCAGCTAACGTAACTACCGTCCGTAGAGTCTGTGCTGAGCTTCCAATAATTGAATTCAGAGCACGTATGCATGAATAAACTATTTTAATACCAAGCTTTCTGTAAAGCCAGCGGTGGCCCCTTTTATACCTGACTGCGGCGGCTAATAACCTTTTACGCTTACAATCTAACTATAATGCCATTGTACCTATATGTAATGCCTCTGCATATTAGACTATAAATGGGACTATGATTAGGTGTATAGAATAGCTCAGGGACATGGCTATTATATTCTGCACCGCGCAAATTGGAAAATAATGAATAACGATCGAGTAGCAATTATAGAAGCTTCGTATTACGAGCTGCTTAATTGACTCCAGTTATTAGTCAGCTCGTTCTAAAGATACAGCCCTATTATGTAGATATTTTCACGATTAACAAATGCTGCAGTCGGAATATGATAATAATCTATAGACGGAATCGTCACAGGCAAATAGAATAAATTTTGTAGGCCATTAAATTGGACCGAATTAGAGTCAGTGGCTATAGCGAACTAATGACAGCAATTATGGCTTTGTTTATCTGTCCCTTTACGGCGCCATCGACATAGAATAAATTTGTATGAATAGGCAAGACTACATGTCGTCTCGGAATGTGGATCGATACCTACAACGGCACCGCACCGCACCGCACCGCCTCCGGCACACAAAATAAATATACAATTATTCGCGGGAAATCATCAAATATGTTATTTACAAAGCCGTTCATATTTTATTATCGTGCTTTAGTTATTGTAAGGTACCATATAATATAATATAATTTATTCAGAATATTTATACATGTGACTAAACATAAAAGTTATTTTCCCTACAGTAGGTAAAACCAATTTGTTTATTAACAATAACCCCTCTCCGTTTTCCCTTAGTATTTGCCAAATGCTAATGGAAAAGCGAGGTAAAATACACATGTGTGATTACTAACATTAAACCACATCGCAACAAAAACACATGACAGGGATAACACACAAGTAATTAAGAAATGATCGGGTAAATGTACGCGGTGACGCGTGACAGTTCGCACGGCTAACGCGTGATGTGTCCTCCGGATTTAGATCGACGAGTGTTTTTGGCACGCTCGAGAGCTCTTCCCGCTTGACTCCCGCATCTCGCACCTTCCCACTCCGCACTTGTATCCAAATACTACGCATTGACACGACCAAAACAATCATAACAAGCTATCATTCGTAGCTGGGAGACTTACGTTATCCACCAAATCTACATGGCGTCACATATCCAGTAGGTACTTAAATGTTTAGAATTTGCTTTCTCACTGCCATGCCAGTACATATATCATTTTTATCTTCATTGCTCTGTTGCCAAATCCTTGAGGTTAACGTCGTGTTACTATAGCGCATTTATATTCACTTAATACTATCAGAAACATATTACCGTAGAGTAATATTAGATTATCTTATATTAGGGTAGAGCGGGGCTTGTTGAGCATAGGGGCAAGTTGGGCAATCGAAATATCTCGGAAACTATTCACCGTACGTATAGACATCGTATGGCGGAAAGAGGGAGGCGCGGGAGGGATAAACATCACGCGATCGCTAGTGGCTGCTGGGTAAGCGAGTTACGTGCACGGGCGTTTTGTTTATTTTAAGACCAAAAAGTAAAAACGTCATTTATCGCAAGTTTTCGTCTGGATTAGTCAAATGTTATTTGTTTTTAATCAGGTAAGTGTTAATCTTCCATATAATTATCGTACTTTTGATATGCAGAGAGGTTCTGGATATAATTCTCACGGTTTTTCTATAACCTCACTTTTATTTTGAAATTCTGGGTTGGGGTTAGTTGAGCATCGTTGCTCAACTTACCCCATGATAATTACGTAAAGAAAATTACTTTAAGTTTTGTTGTTCTGTCACTAAGACAATTACCATTAAGTTCCAAAGATTAATTATTATTTTTAAGATATAAGCTAAGTATATGAGTAATAATATAAAGAAATAAGTCTGATTTTAAACAGAAAGACTGAATCTAATGGTGAAGTTATTCCTAAGATACGTTATTGTTTTCTTGATTCTACTTTTGGTTAATTATTCAAAGAATTGCTATAAGTTTTGTTTTCTCTGTCACTAAAAGACTATAAATAAAGAACTGATTGTTAAACACTTATTTTATTTCATCACTAGTCAACATTGAACCTATGGTTTCATTATACTTTCTTAGTGCTCAACTTGCCCCACACCTTTGCTCAACTTACCTCACCTATGAGGTACATTGAGCATACTTGACTTTCTGCATTAAAACAGCTGTAGCTCTTCAATTTTACTTATTACAAAAAAATACTATTGACACTTTTGTTAAGCGATAAACAACAAATCCATCAAGCCGCATAACAATTTATAGAGACTTATCATTAAGGAGCTACATCCGTTCAAGTAAAAATTTGCTCAACTAGCCCCGCCTTACCTCTACTATGGTAAATGACCCAATGGTGGCCAGTTTAAGAAAAAAAAACAGGTTTTTGTGAAATATTACCAAAATTGTCAAAGTTTCAGCACTGAATATAGTGAAACTGTAAAGTCCAGTCCTTATTTAATATTTGTAATGTGTTGCGCGTGAGATACGGCAAAGCTGGATTCAATTAATTTAACAAATAAAAGTTGTAGTTTTGTGACCCAGTCTTGGACAGGGAAAATTCATTAATGGATACCCCAGTCTTAGTCTAAGTTTATGTTTATTTTATGGTTAACACATGAAACAAAACTAATTTTGATTTTAGTTAAGCAATACTATTTTACAAGTGAAACTTTCTGCTCACCGCCTTAAAGATTTCCTAAATAAAAGCCGTCGTTGTCAATTTCAAATCACCTTACACTTTGTATTCGCGCATATTTGTACATGTAACTGACTGAATTCAATAAAACGTTAAACTTAGATAGTTCGATGTCTAAAGTCTATGTCACAGTGATCCCAATGTAAAAACATTCGCTCATGTCCGAATTCTAGATGTTTCTTTTAATTTTTGGCCATTACTGGTACCGTGGCCACGACTGGTACACTTACATAGATAAAATGACACATACATAAAACAAAAGTTTAATAATGTAGCCATACAATACAGATGCAATGCATTTGACATGGCTATTTCATGTATATTATTTTATTATACGCAGCACCTGACCAAGCATACGACTACGACTTCTTTACAAATAATAACTTGTAATGTTACTTATGATAAACTTACCTAAAAAGTAACGTAGTCAAGATTGTAAAATTTCTTGCATTTGCATTTTTATTTCTATTGCCTTTAAGACGAATACGTTATACATCATAGTAATACATAGTTGAGAATTATTTTTATCCATCTCGGTAGGTATATAATGGTTTAACGGCTCAGCAGGGGACATACCTACCTACATTTATGAGGATTAAATCACCAGCCTCTTGAGTTTTCAGAGCACGTTTTCCAATTAACATGAAAAATTCTTTACAAAAGTACTTTACTTTGAGTTTCTCAGCTCTCTCAGGGTTGACATTTTTTAGTGCTTTATGATATTCCCGCAGGAAAATAGTAGTTAGTGATTTTATTAAAGAGGGATATAACATATCAAGAACCAGACTTAATCATATTTATTACAAGGTATTATGTATAAGAATAAATCATGATTGCCGTCCTTGATGAACGGTCGAGGGCCGAGGGTGAATTGATGGAGATGGAGAGAACTTTACGATTCCAAACCCTTGCGTGTCTGGAATTTTTAAATTATTTTACTTGGTAACCTCTTTAAAGATTCTTAAATCAGTAGGCCAGGCTTACCTAAAACAAAGTAAGCAAAATAAAGAACAATTTTCACGGGCATCCATCAGCGAGGTCACCAATACCCAAGCGGTACTAAATGTTATGCCTAACAAACTGTTGAGTTGATTCATATTTATGTTATTCGTGTTTATTAACCGCATAACGACATTTGGTATGGAAGTTTTATTTAGATTTATGAATGCCCCTAGTATGTTGGGAAAGCGTAGGTCAATGCGTGAGAAAATCGATTACTGTAGCGTTGATTTGTTTAATAGACTATAACAACTTTGAAAAGTAGTAGATATCTACCTACGTCCCGTGCGGTATATTCCTTAGTTTTCTTTCAAATTATGGACCATATCGGTGAATTTTTTTCGCTTTACATTATTTTTGAGTGACTCGTGTGCACAAGCACAGTAGGTATAGGTAGGTAGATACTTACGAAGGAATAAATACAAATATAAGAAGGCACATGTTTGTAAGATCAACAATTAACATGTTGGGGAAATCTCAACTGCCATGTTATCTATCGGTGATGTTAAAATTTATGATACAAAAGGCCATCGACACGGTCGCTTACGACATATTTCTCGTCTCCAAAATAACATGGATTCGGCTTGTGGCGCCGACGACGTAGGTCAAGACGAGTATTTTCGTTCTCGCCTTGATACAGGGCTACTGCATATCATACGCGTCCAGTTAATATTAACCATTCCGTCATTCGTTACGTATGCCAGTTCCGATATAAGAGTAATCCCTATTACAATTTCCAGACAACATCTCGTATATAAAATAACAAATTAGAGCTCATAGCTTTTATCATAAGCATCTGTCTCAATAGTAAACAAACTAAAGTCAATCAATTAGAGCAAATAAGACGAGGATACTGTGGAGCTGTCATTTAGCTGCGTTTACGCAGATCAATCGATCATTCAATGTTACTACAAGATCAAACGGTTGTAATATTTCAGGTAGGTGTTCTCCAAACAATATCCAACTAACTAGTAGTAGGTACCTAATTACTAAATGAGATGGAATACTTCATAAATTAAAATAAACTGTCGGCGAAACCCTAATAATCCACTAGTGCAGTTGTCTGTTTACGTGAAACCATTCAAGACGTATTTTGTTTATCTAATATCACTTATAAAATAAACCAGAATTAAATAAAGACATAATATTTTTTACCCACAATAATTTGTTTTAAATGCCAAAACGTTGTACATATTTTATGCAATAATGTTGGCATCGGGCATCAGGTGATGATAGTAGAACAAGTAGAGAGTGCCGAGTGTGCGGTGCGTTGCGTTGGATCTAGCTCGAGACATTGACCTATCTACTTGTCCGACTAGTAGGTATCGGCATTAGAAACGTGCGCTGCGCTATACGCACAATACAACATCGCTATTACGAATATATGCCGAGTGGAGATATTTTTGCCGAAGCAGCTGTCGGATGCGACCGCGACTCATCTGGCCCGTCGATCGACAGCGCACATCTGCACTGATCTCGAAAACTTTCATCGTAAAACAATACAAATTATGCCACATTTTTGTAAACAGTAAAAACGAATTTAAGTATACATCGTTCTGCCATGTTCCACGAAACAGTTTGATGTACCTACCTATTAGCGGTGGCTTTATTGATTGATAGAAATAATCTTGAACTTGGGCGCTGTCATGTCTTTTATACGCGGACTTTGTTTATAAACAAATAAGCTAGTTGTCGTACCTTTAGGAATTTAGATACAGGTGTGTTTTATTTTTTAGTTAGAGAATAGAATTTTATGCTGTTTTTTGAGGATTTAACGAAATATATTTCGCGGTTACCACATACGAGTCTACATTACATTGTTATAATATGTGGATACATGTTCATCCTACTAATATTATAAAGGCGAAAGTTTGTAAGTATGGATGTATGGATGTTTGTTACTCTTTCACGTAAAAACTACTGAATGGATTTGAATGAAATTTGGAATAAAGATAGCTTATAACCTGGATTAACATATAGGCTACTTTTTATCCCGGGAAAATGGAAGACCTCCCGGGTACGCGGGTGAAACCGCGGGGAGCCACTAGTAGGCTATAAAATAACTTTAATGTCGTCCGGTCATAAATAGCTAAAAATGAAGAAATAAAAGCTTCAATGACCGAAGTTCATATTTTAGTTGTCTACGGTTTTCCGGTCGAAAAGAAGCATTCATTACATCAGGGCTACACCTCAGTTATAATAAAACGTAGTTTAACTCGTAAAATATATTACTATATTCTACGAAAGTTATGATGTATGAGTAGATTCACAAGTAACATGACGAATCATCCTGAATAAAATCGCCATCTTGCATGAATCATAACCAATCGCTAAAACTACACGGGAAGATGAACGTTTTAACGAAGAATCATTTACAGTAGATTACTCATCTAAACCTAATTGATCAAGCAATGCAAGGGTCCTATACCGCATGACCTACGTATTGGGGCTGCCGTCACTGAGACTCATAAAGTCTCCAATTTAATAGCTGTCAATAATGGCCAAGTTTACGAGCCATCCTACCAATTTACGACATATTGGCAAGCAGCCGATCCAGGGTGTGCCCATTGCCTCCCGACAATTGATTTTACATCTACAATTGAAGTTCCGGATGTTAGTCACAGAAAAGCTTCGTTACTCTAGCTTTGTGAGATGACATGCCCATGTGTATGTAGACACAATTTACAATGGTACACCTTGAACCAGGTAGCTTTATCCCTACTATCCCTACTAATATTATAAATGCGAATGTAACTCTGTCTGTCTGTCGGTCTGTTACGCTTTCCCGCTTAAACCTCTCAACCGATTTTGATGAAATTTGGCCCACAGATAGTCTAAAGCCTGAGAACCAACAAAAGCTACTTTTTATCCCGGGAAATTTGAAGATCCCCTGGGACTGCGGGTGAAACCGCGGGGAGCCACTAGTATGGTATAAACAAATTAAGGATATAAATAATGTATCGTGATGAAATGCCATCCTTTGGACCTCCTTCATAGAAAATTACAAAAAATATGAATACCATCTTCGCAAAACAAGAGGTCCAGAGGGCGATCACCTACCCGATGGACTGATCTCATAAAATCAGTGAACCAGACCTCTATGGTTACCTGTTCACGCAACGCCTTACATCGTGGCAGGTGGAGAGGCATCGCAAGAGAGGTGGTGAACAAAAAATGACACGCAGCCATTACACAACCACGACCACTCTGTCAAGAGTGTACGACTAAGAAGAAGAGATAGTGTAAGAATTGATATTTTCTAGGCATTTTACAATTAAAGTGGATAGTTCCATGAAAAGTCTACCTTCAGTATTGTCCGCCAATAGTATTAATTATTTTAGTATTTTCATGAATCAGAATATTCATACCAATAATTATTAGTCTTGTTGTACGCCTACGTGTGGATAATTACGCAGTTTAATAACTCATCTTTATGTATCATTTAAGGATCAAATGTAAATAGAATTATCTTTTACTCTGTGTTTTATATTATTTTAACCAATCAATGAAAGACGAACTAGGAGTTAATAAATGTTTTCTTATTTCATTGCGGATGTAATATCCGTATAATGTACTTACAATGGACACGCGTTCGACTAAGTTCGTTTACACAAGATCAAAACAATCGACACACATTATGTTTAGACATGAACGTAATTTATACCTATCTGTCTGGTTACTACGCTATGTCATGTTATATATTTTTATCTGTTCAACTTAACACCAATCACTGATAATATCAACATTGTTGAACTAGATAAAGTCAGATCATAGTTAGATATGATAAAATTTATAATGAGCACAATGAATTAAAGCCAATAGTCATCAATACCTAAACATAAACTACCCAATCTCAAGATAGCTGACTATAAACATTTTTAGAACTGATGTTTTAACGGATTTCATTCTTTGACATTGATGTAAAGTTCCTGCCAATTTATTATGCGAGTTCATGTTGATTATTTACTTTATGAATGTATATCCGGTAAGATCTCACATGCACTGTGCAGATTTATCATCCTTGAAATACAACAGTCAAACATCCGTAAAATTTTATTATATAGGTACACTGGAAAAGAAAATGTTACATCAGAAATCCAACAGTATCATTCATTAGTTCGTTAGCAAAAAAATATTTTTGCGTAAGTAATAATAATTTAATTTAAGTACCTACACAGATACGACCTAACGATTGTTTTCATACATTTAGATTTGTTTTTACTTTTATTGTTTAATGTCTTACGGGTGAGATTTATAGCTGACGTACCTACTGACAATCATCAATCATCTTAGTATATCAGAAAAGTTTTTATTTTATTTTCACGCAAACAAAGAACCAAGTCCGCATATAAGCTTGCACCTAGTAACTCAGTTGTAATATCGACAGTGTAAGTACACTGCACTCTTGAGATCAAAGAAAACCGGCCACCGCCACATTGTAAGCGAACCGGAATCATGCAGCAGGAGTTTGTAAAGCCGCAGTTTTAATGCCTAAGTAACTCAAAATGGCGACGTTTCTGTATAATTCATTTTTGGCACAACCAAATATGTGTGACCTATAAAATTCGATTCATTTATTTAACACTAACTGCCGTCGCGCGGTTTTACCCGCATAGTTCCCGTTCCCGTAGGAATACGTGGATGAAATATACCCTAACTATGTTGTTTATGAATAACGTAGCTTTCTATTGGTGAAATAATTGTGCAAATCGGTCCGGTAGTTTCGGAGCCTGTTCGTTACAAAAAAACAAATCTTTCCTCTTTATAATAGTAGGTAGTATAGATATGCAATAGTACTCGTAACAAAATCCGTAATATTATAAGCTGTCATGATTTGTATTTTGAGGCCGTGTAGGCGGTACGCGTGTGTTTGTGTATCAAATCGGAGCGTTTATACTCGACGAACATGAGTTACTGCTTTACCTAATCGGCGCCCGCGTGCTACGTACCAACTATTTTCTGGGAACATGAACGAAGTGGCTCCCGGTTCCGTTCACTTATACAAAATTAACCCACTCACGGTTAATCCGACGCTAATAGAGTGTTACATATAAATTTCGGCACCGTAAAAGTTTTGCTTTTACTCACATTTGTTTGGGTTCAATCCATTCCACTAGTCATTCAAATCATAATTTCATTAGAACTTTTGTTTATAACATACACTTTTCATTAGTATACACAGTATTTACTGGAGTATTTGTTTTAATTTGCATAACTAAATTGTTTGTTTACATTGAGATCTCACTGCACGATCGATACCTTCTAATGTCAATTTTGACACCTGGCGCGAAACGTCATTCATGTAAGGGACGTTCCAGCGATGCATAAACACCTGCATAGTAAGGAGTCGAGTGCAAACATTGCGGAGACCGTGCGAATGAATTGCCGGTCATTCGATCTTTGAGATGTATCGTTTTTTGGGTCACCTCCCTATCGACTGACGTCAACCTTGAAGCCAGTCATTGGGTCAATGACCAGTGTTGCCACCTTAGTGGATTTTCCACTAAATCTGGTGGTTTGGAACCCCCTTTTAGTGGCAAAATTTTGCTTTTAGTGGCTAGTGGTTTTTTTTAGTGGATTAGGAGAATTATCATAAATTATAAGACACGACTAATTAGCCATATTTTAAACTTTCACAATATAAACCTGTATATTTTTAGGAGTATTTATTTTACTTTGCAGGCAACACTAATTCATTTCCATGAACATTGGAAAGCATTCACGGGGATTCACCGTTATAATATTTAGTATAAGGCGACTAATAAAAAACGATGGAATGCAAGGGCGAGATCTATCTGTATCTCGCTCTACGGAATACTAAATAGTTGAAAGGAATATAATTTACGCTTACTATTCTATTTGACAGTATTTTACAATACTTAGTCCAATGTTTTTGTACTCGGTCACTTCAATCGGATTCAGTGCACGCCTATAAAAGGACCGGGAATTATTATTCCCGTGAAAAAGAGCAACGTACTTTAACTTTTCTTTTCTTTTCATTTTGCTTTAATCATATTCATATATCTTAGTGAAAATTTTAGCGGTTTTCAGAGGGGTACATCTTTTTGTTAGTGGTTTTCTGGTGGTTTGAGGAGCCTTATCTGGCGGATTGCTATTTCATCCGTTGGCAACACTGTCAATGACTCGGTCATTTGGATCGCAGAGATCGCTTGCGCCGCATAGGCATAAATCTATTTTTAGATTTAATTTTAAGATTCTTTGTGTGGACTAACGACCGGCGCGTGTCACGTAATTGGAATTCGGACACGCCACGTCTTAATCCTGTACACCTTCCGTAAGTATTATACATATATTCATTTAACGGCAATAACCATTGTCGTATGCATTTTTATTTCATACTAATGTTGGTTATTTTACCCTTTAGGCCTGGATTGGTGGAGTTTTTTGCTTAGACAACTTGAACGACAGGAGTTGACATTGTCCAGCTATCCCAAGCAGGGATATTTTCCTCCTTAAGGTATTTATGGAACATTATTTTTATTTGCCACGTTAGGGAGTGATAGATTTTATTTGAGCACATGTGTTGTAGGCACATGTCTGGGCTGGGATGTGCCCACAGGCCCTATCCCAGTAGAGAATTGTTGTATTGTTTGTGTTGGCTCAATCTTAAATTGATCCCGAGTGGATTATGTCCAGGAATGACCGCTTTATTAGAACCGAGCACATGGTGGCACATGGTTGGTGTCCGCCATCTTGTGCAAGCTCGGGCCATGTAGGCATATTCTAATGTAAGCAATGATTGTGCATTCCAGGAGGTGCAACGTGGGGGCATACCTATTTGCAACGTGGGGGCATACCCATTTGCAACGTGGGGGCATACCCATTTGCAACGTGGGGGCATACCCTTTTGTAACGTGGGGGCCTATTTGCTACGTGGGGCTCGCCCATTTGTATTGTGTGGCTTGTACAGCGGTACAGCTCGGACTCGACTGCACTTCAAAGCCGAGGCCCGTCCTGCTGCGTGCCTGGCACCTGCACTGCATGCTACCCGCTAGCTTTTGGTTTCTTCGGCATTCATTCCGGTACCCTTTTTCATTTACATCGGCCTGGCAGCCGTTCTGCCAGTGGCGCTCATAATATTAACTTCATAAAAGGAAATTCAACTACCGTTCACCTCAGACCCACCCACTGAGTCTAGCTGGCACTTTATTAATTATCTTTATGTTTGTAGCTTAACTTTAAAACTTTATTTCATTAGCCTTTTCTTTAAGGCATAAATATTAAATTTAAATAAGCTTGTATATTAGCATAGGTTAATCTTTTTTAATTTAATAAATATTATACCGGGTCACTGATGGTTTCATTTATTTTATTTTAAAACAACTTAGGTTGTAACAGTGACGCCCATACGTAGGGGCTCGGTATATCTGAGGTGGTTGGTGTGTCATTTAGCTACATCAATAATTGTTTTTTGTTTGCGTTGAATTTCCTTTTTTAATAATTTTTTTTTTTCAATTGTCTTTTGTTTATAAAGCAGTTGTTTTTAACCTCACTTGAGCTTGCTTATGCCTTTGCACTTAATTGTCTTGTTTTTGCAATACTAGCTTTTTATTCAAAAAGCATTTTAAGTTTTTTGCATTTGCTTTTTTTTTAACGCAGCTCAAGGGTGGTTATGCTTTGACTATGACTTATAAGTATGTGTAATAGCTATTATTTTAAGCATTTAGGGTACCTGTGACATTTACTATGTATGATTTTGTTAAGCCAGCTCGACTTGCCCCCTTATTTAATTTGATTGACTTGCCCCTTATTTAATTTATTTTATTTTTATGGAGCGCCCAATTATTTATAACGTATTAGACCTTAATGAATTGACATATGAAGTTGAGATTCGCCATGTTAAGCCAGAGCTTTCATTATCTGCCCTACGCGATCAAATCAGGCCACTCGCTGAACGCATTCCCCATTGGAAGATTTTTACGACAAAAAATTGCGAGGAATCAGAGCTTTTTGCTATTCAGGAGACATTAAACAAAATTTCTTTAGATTTTGACAAGTACAAACACGTTTTTAAACGGATTAACCGCTTTAGGGGTTTAGCTCACCATGCATACCATCGCTTGCGCCGTGTTTATTGTGTAGGTCACTTGCGGGAACGCCGATTGCAACTGAAGTTTGAATTAGACTTTTGGCTAAACCAGATAGATGTCGTTTACGATAACTTTCTTCTTACCTTTGAGCAGAGACGTAGGAACTCTATGCCGGAACCTTCGTACCACGAGTGCGTTGATGCACTTTGGGACTCGGGCCATATTTACAATGGCATTTCATCTGTACAAGATTATCTTAGACTGTTAGATGAAATCTGCTATGAACATAGGATCCCAGAATCAGTTTTATTTGAGGCAGCTTCCATGTTATTCTCGGATTACGCTCTCATTTGGTATCGCAGCATAAAGAAGACCGTATCTGATTGGCCATCGTTGAAACAACTGCTGATAGACGACTTCACTCCTTACAGTTTGTACGATGATCAAATGTGGGAAAGGTTACGCAGTACAATTAAATCACCACCATCTGCTGGACCTGTGCCTAGTCCGTCACCTGTACCAAGCTCGTCTCCATTGCCATGTTCACCGTTGACTAGTTTGTCGCCTGCACCTAATTTGTCACCTTCACCATCTCTATCACCTTTGCTTAGTTCATCACCTTCACCTTCTCTATCGCCTTTGCCTAGTTCATCACCTTTGTCAAGCTCGCCTGAGCCTTGTTTGTCTTTACCTTCTTCATTACCTGTCTCTACTCAATCTTCAGATCTTTCTTTACCACTTGTTTCTTCTGTCATTGATTCTCCATGTATTTCAGATTTTCCACCTGTCGTTAATGTTGCACCTGTGCAAGATATTCCTCCTCCAATCAATGCCGTGCCTTCTAGTGTTGTTTTAAGGAAACCACGTATCCGGAGAAGTAAGCATCACAAAAAACGCAGACGCTATACACTATGCTTACGTAAGGTTCGTGTTAAAATTCCAGAACACCGAGATAGATCTTCTTTCCCTGCATTTGCAACAAAAGATGAGGACAAGGCAAGACATGTTGCTGAGCTTCTGACGTATGATAGGCGTGTCAATCTCAAGGCTGATCGTATTAGTTTAATTAGGTCATTTGGATAAATTTAGGGTTGCTTTCATATTAATATTTTTCGGGCTTGTCTTTTGGATTTTACGATTTTTTCTTTTTGGTTTGGCCTCACACGTTGATTTTGAAGTGATAGGAAGTTTTGGTTTTTATTTCGAAGTTTGAAAGGTGGTTCGAAATATTTTTGATGTCTGATAGGAAGTGTTATTTTGATGGCTGATAGGTAGCTTAGATATTTTGATGTTTGATAGGGAGTCTTGGTTATTTTTTTTGATGTCTGAAAGGAAGTCGGTGGGTGGTGAGCGCCGTAGGCCTTGGAGCATTGGCCCACAATAGCGTGTGTCAATGATGCCGAGGTGCTCATCACACTACTTTAGGTCGTTCGTGGGTTCGACCTATTTGTTTACTTCTGCCTCATGGTCAGAGCAGAGGTAAATTAATTGCAACGCAATTTGTGCAACGTTTTGTTGTGGATTTTTCCGGTGGTTAGTCCCAGTTAGGTTTTGTGTATGTCCCCTAATTTTAGGTTTTATTGAATCGTCGTGGGTTCGATTTCCACCTTTTTATTTTTACTAACAGCCCGGTCAGTAGAGTGATATTAGGAATGGAACAATAGTCCTGGCTTGATGGAAGTTCTTTTGAACAGGTATAAGATTACAGAACGGATTGACTTTTTTCTTTTTTTCTTTTATTATCGTAAGGATAGGTTTAATTTTTTTTTGTAACCCGGTTAGTTACAACTTTAAATTTTTTTAATTGGTTTAATATTACCAAATATTTGTTTATTTCACCTACGTTCAGACTCAGTATTTTAGATTTTGGAAACTTATTTGAATAGTTTCACTTTGGTTTTTATCAATTTCATTTTTTTGTTTAGTATTGGGAATTCGTTTGTTGGTTGGTTTGCTTTTCCAGTTTGGTCGTAGCCTTCTCTTGAACTTCGTATTCCATTTAAACATAAGTGTGAGTTTTGGAGTTTTTTCTCTTCACTCTTATTGTTTTCTTTGTGTGTTTGATAGGTTTGGTTTGGATTGGGTATGGCTTTTTTTTCGCCCCCAGTTCGTTTAGGTGGTTTGTACCCCATCTTTATTTTTGGTACTATTCTTCGTTTTGGAATACACTTTGTTCATTGGGCATTTTATTTAGATCACAACTGTTAGAGTATTAGTTTGGATTGTTGTTTTAGCGGTTCCCTTAGCTAACATTTTTTTTACTTCATCGTTGTTTGGAGTTTGAAACTATTCGCGGATTGATCCCAAGGAGTGAGCTGGAGGGCCAGCTCGAATTTTTTCTCTTTAATTCGAAAAAATTCTGGTAAGGTACGGGGCACTGTTACATATAAATTTCGGCACCGTAAAAGTTTTGCTTTTACTCACATTTGTTTGGGTTCAATCCATTCCACTAGTCATTCAAATCATAATTTCATTAGAACTTTTGTTTATAACATACACTTTTCATTAGTATACACAGTATTTACTGGAGTATTTGTTTTAATTTGCATAACTAAATTGTTTGTTTACATTGAGATCTCACTGCACGATCGATACCTTCTAATGTCAATTTTGACACCTGGCGCGAAACGTCATTCATGTAAGGGACGTTCCAGCGATGCATAAACACCTGCATAGTAAGGAGTCGAGTGCAAACATTGCGGAGACCGTGCGAATGAATTGCCGGTCATTCGATCTTTGAGATGTATCGTTTTTTGGGTCACCTCCCTATCGACTGACGTCAACCTTGAAGCCAGTCATTGGGTCAATGACTCGGTCATTTGGATCGCAGAGATCGCTTGCGCCGCATAGGCATAAATCTATTTTTAGATTTAATTTTAAGATTCTTTGTGTGGACTAACGACCGGCGCGTGTCACGTAATTGGAATTCGGACACGCCACGTCTTAATCCTGTACACCTTCCGTAAGTATTATACATATATTCATTTAACGGCAATAACCATTGTCGTATGCATTTTTATTTCATACTAATGTTGGTTATTTTACCCTTTAGGCCTGGATTGGTGGAGTTTTTGCTTAGACAACTTGAACGACAGGAGTTGACATTGTCCAGCTATCCCAAGCAGGGATATTTTCCTCCTTAAGGTATTTATGGAACATTATTTTTATTTGCCACGTTAGGGAGTGATAGATTTTATTTGAGCACATGTGTTGTAGGCACATGTCTGGGCTGGGATGTGCCCACAGGCCCTATCCCAGTAGAGAATTGTTGTATTGTTTGTGTTGGCTCAATCTTAAATTGATCCCGAGTGGATTATGTCCAGGAATGACCGCTTTATTAGAACCGAGCACATGGTGGCACATGGTTGGTGTCCGCCATCTTGTGCAAGCTCGGGCCATGTAGGCATATTCTAATGTAAGCAATGATTGTGCATTCCAGGAGGTGCAACGTGGGGGCATACCTATTTGCAACGTGGGGGCATACCCATTTGCAACGTGGGGGCATACCCATTTGCAACGTGGGGGCATACCCTTTTGTAACGTGGGGGCCTATTTGCTACGTGGGGCTCGCCCATTTGTATTGTGTGGCTTGTACAGCGGTACAGCTCGGACTCGACTGCACTTCAAAGCCGAGGCCCGTCCTGCTGCGTGCCTGGCACCTGCTTTTGGTTTCTTCGGCATTCATTCCGGTACCCTTTTTCATTTACATCGGCCTGGCAGCCGTTCTGCCAGTGGCGCTCATAATATTAACTTCATAAAAGGAAATTCAACTACCGTTCACCTCAGACCCACCCACTGAGTCTAGCTGGCACTTTATTAATTATCTTTATGTTTGTAGCTTAACTTTAAAACTTTATTTCATTAGCCTTTTCTTTAAGGCATAAATATTAAATTTAAATAAGCTTGTATATTAGCATAGGTTAATCTTTTTTAATTTAATAAATATTATACCGGGTCACTGATGGTTTCATTTATTTTATTTTAAAACAACTTAGGTTGTAACAAGAGCTAACCTTGACAGTCGTAAATATTTATAACTATTTTACGACGGTCAGTGTGAATGTCTTCTAATTTTATGTTAGTATTATATGTATAACTATCGATGCTGAAAGAGTACATTCATATAAACTTTCGATCACACACGTCAGAACGAATTGGATGATGCATTAAGCATAATATATTCGACGCTGTACAGCCTAGTTAGTTAATTCCATAAAATTTAACTAAAGTAAATATGAAAGCTCTTTTTGCCATGTACGTATTAGTAAAATTTTACAAAGAGAAATATTTTTCACGACAGCATAAATTATTTTCATACAAATGTAGACTTGAACAAAATTTTGTTTAAGTACCAGGTACTATTTAAGCATCGTGCGAAGGTGGCTCTACACAACTAGAGCAGCTGACTGGGACTAATTAAAGCGCGCTCACTCCAATCACTCCACTCAAGCCAATCGCTACTTAATTAACTGTCATGTGGTTTGATGAGTTTCAATGAAGTGTCTGCCGAAAGCGTCATGCTTTTAAGCAAAGCTATTAAAAGTCTTAATGAATAATACCAGGGCTATTATTATTAGTTTTTATTGTATTAATAATTATGTACAAATCTAAGTATCAATAGCTTGTCCATTATAAATTCTTTACTCGGTACTTACCTAAATAGCTGATTAAGTATATAGACAAGTCTATATTTAAGTGACTATTTCACTTGGGTATTATTATTATTATTTGGATTAAGCGGCTATTTCAAGTCTTCTCAGAGCTTGTATCACTGCGACCATACTAGGTCTATTGTGATCGCCACATTAACTAGATTTCACTGTCAAGACCTGCAGCTTTGAAAACCGCACTATGTTCTTGACAGGAATTGATTTTACCTCATCTGGGTGCAATATGTGTTTCCCCAGGTGGGTATTACGTTTTGGCATAAGTGGGTGACATTCACACAAAAGGTGTTTGGGTGTTTCATCTGCATTGCAGCAGAATCTGCACTCCTTTGTGTCACGGACACTGATTGTGAACAAATGTTTGTTCAGTCCACAGTGCCCTGTTAGCACCCTCACTACTTAGAGAAAATATCTCTGAAGCAGATTTCTTACTGAAGGCCTTTATAAGTGCCTTAGAGTGACTCATTCCAAGCACCTCGTGCCAGGAATTAAGGGATGAGTTTACATATATGTTCCTCAGGGTTAAGTTAGCTAGGCTTTTGGGTATACCGCAGATTGGCTCAGGCCCATAAGGGCTCCTCTTAGCTCCAGCCTTGGCGAGTTCATCGGCTTTTTCATTTCCAACGATTCCTGCATGTCCTGGTATCCACCTTAGTACGACTTTGTTCACTTGGGTAATTCAACGATAACGATTTCTTTAAAGATTTTATTTAACTGAAACGTAACTCAAATCTTATTTTAACAAGCATATTCAATGTATTTTTTTATATTTATCATGGTGCCTTTACTATATACCTACCTGATTTATTACTAGTTATTCATTAGAAATGATTATATTATAATTGTATCATAATTCTATTGCACGCCGACAATACAAACTAATTGGATGCAATGGACCGGATGTCTGGAAGACTAAAATTGTGCAATGAAAACGAACACTAGTCAAGAAAATAATACACATTAGTTGTCTAGGGTGTAAAAACCATAGTATGAGATCACAACTTCCAGACCTTTTAGATTACATAAATTATACATGTTACCTTCTCTCATGACGTTAAAAAAATGGCTACATCCATATTCGTAACTGCAAGTTCGTAACCAGTTACAAGAGAAGAATTTTTTTTCGCTGTTTCGTAACTAGTAGTGAGAGTAGAATTATTATTCCATTTTGGTAACTCATGTTTCGTAACCAGTTACAAAAGAATATTTATTTTTCTCTTTTTGGTAACCAGTTGCGAGAGAAGAATTATTATTCCACTTTTGTAGATCAAATTATTTCCATTTTTGTAACCATATAGTTTCCATTTCCATTAGTACATAATATATAAAGTAAATAACATCGAAACAATCAATAGGTAGTGTTGGCAAAGCCCGCGGTGTTGAGTGACTTTTTTCCTCTTTATTTTGTGACTGGTCAGGTACGTTTAGTTATTAACGTGGACGACGGCTGGGGTTTTTAAGAATCTATTCCTACAGCTTTATTGAAAACATTTAAAATTTCAACATTTATTTGACACTAATGGTTCCCCGCGGTTCCACTCGCGTTCCCGAAGGATCTTAATTTTCCCGAGATAAAAATTCCGTCTCCTGGTTCAAAGCTCCCTCGCCACCAATAAGAGTAAGCCGGTATGCGACTCATTCCAGTTTCGTAACTACCAAAAATTTACAAAAGTGGAATAATAATTCTTCTCTCGCAACTGGTTACCAAAAAGAGAAAAATAAATCTTCTTTTGTAACTGGTTACGAAACATGAGTTACCAAAATGGAATAATAATTCTTCTCTCACTACTAGTTACGAAACAGCGAAAAAAAATTCTTCTCTTGTAACTGGTTACGAACTTGCAGTTACGAATATGGATGAAGCCAAAAAAAAATAACGTATTTTAGGAACATCGGCGCGGGCGATACTGTTGTTGTAAAGAGCTACGGGGGACTTTAGGTACCGCTACGATAGTGCTACGATAGCTTCTATACCTGATACGAATTTTATAAGTTCAAACATGTTCAAAAATATATTTAAGTACATCAATGAGGTCTATATTTTAATTTATTTTGTTAAATCATAGTTACCTTCCAAATTAGTTAAATTAGTAGGCATAGTGTTTCTTAAACTTCGATATTTCTTGATAGTAAAACATTTATATAAAACTGCCTGGTCTATTTATTTACGCTCACATCACTCTCTCTGATAACAACTGGACTTTTGGACATAATTTCCATGTTCACTGCATAAAACTACATTTAATCAAATCATAAGCAACGATGAATAATCACAATGAGAATAAATGTTAGATTTATTTAAAACATTCTGATATTTTTCCCACATGATATTCTACATCAAAAACACATGTGTTAGCATATGTGTAAGTATCTAATTTCACTAAACTATTCACGGGACGGGAACGTTTTTTATTGTAACAAAAGCTTTCATAACGAAAGAAAAATAATGACAAGAATATAAATGAGAATGTCGCTTTGCTTTGTAGGTACACCTGAGAACGGCAGCGACCATTGGAATCTATTTATTTAGGTGGGTCGTCTCAATCATCGATTGACTCACAGAATGTGACTCAACCTGACGAATATAGACACATGTAAAAGATGTTGCAGATTCGAATAGTCCGTGTCGTGTCTCGCAATTGACCGTTTTTCTCGCTTCGTCAAACGAGCGTTTTCAAAGCGAGCGCGTTCGATACACACGATCGAACGGATGTGAGTCGTTAATGAAAATTTATCGTCTCGACCACAACGTGACGACTACTAACTCAAATTAGCAACATTTATTATGTAGACATCACAATTATCTCGTTTTCCACGCAAATGAGCTAACGCTCGTTAGAATCGGCGATGTTTATGCACTAAAACCATTTATTGTTTCATGAAGTTTGGTTAAACTTGAAATTATCAACATTCTTAACGTTTCAGTTAATTATGTTAGTTATTGTTTGACTGTAAAACTAAACATTTTTACTCGAGTTAATTTGTTAACGCATGCCAACACGCAATATTAGTTTGTTCACGTCTAGAATCGATTTCTTAGTGTTTATTATTAAGTCAACATGCCTCATAACTATTTACTAGTACCACAAATTCAACATTATCTACACAAAGTAATATTTTAGAATCATTGAACAGTTTTATTCCGGATATCCATATAAATGTTTGATCTTAAAATAACTGCAGTTCGGAAGTATAAATATAATTTTATTAAGAGTGATACACTTAATTCGCATCGAGATTGAATTTTAGTATACCTACCTGAATGCCAGATTTTAGCTCACTCAAAATTCAGATGTCTAAAAATAATTCTTCTACAAATGTTTGAGTATACTTATTGAAAAGAAAAACACTGTAATCAATTTAAGAGTGAATTTTTAAACAAGCTCACACTTGGCGGTAACTTCTTGTTATTTATTCGAGTGTTCATTTCGTTGCAGATACAGCGCATGCACTATAGCAATGATTCTGATGAAAGTGTAATCGCGTCGTAAACATTTCATGCGAGTTTCCAACCAGTTGGAAGCTCCCCGATATGCGATGCGATATCAGGTGGATTTGTTAAAGTGGCGCCTCGAGGCGCCGGCGGTGGTGGCGGCGGCGGCGGAGGCGACCCATTCTAAATAGGCCACTCGCACGTAGATTTTCACCGATACGAGCAAGGGTTAGTTAGTTTACTAGCTACATTATGTAGCCATAAATTAATTTTAACGTTTACCTTAGAAAATGTAAGTTGAGAAACTGTTAAATATTTTTTATTTACGAACTGTAGTCAAAGCAGCATGTTCTCTTATTAAATATATATAACTAACTTTTAACCACTAGTATACATAGTTTCTTTCAAAATTTATGTCTTAGCAGTCAACTGATTTGGTAATTAGATAGGTAACAAGTAAAAGTTACCTTTTTAAAGTTTCCGTTATCTATCTATACTAATATTATAAAGAGGAAAGATTTGTTTGTTTGTTTGTTTGTTTGTTTGTTTGTAATGAATAGGCTCCGAAACTACTGGACCGATTTCAAAAATTCTTTCACCTTTGGAAAGCTACATTATCCCCGAGTAACATAGGCTATATTTTATCCCTGTATTCCCACGGGAACGGGAACTACGCGGGTAAAACCGCGGGGAGGCAGCTAGTATGTTATATTTTTTTCGCTATATTTTATTTAGTTTTTTTAAACAAGTCAGTATAAAGTTTAACCTTAATCCACCTATACCTACTATACATATTTAAGAATCAATTTAAATAAAGATACAGATTTAACAGCCATCCAGTTAATGTCGTAGAAATAAAGGTGATGATGGTAACACATTAATGTTAATCATTAATGTTATTATACATTAGCGCGTTTGAAGTCGATGATGTTCCACTCATTCAAACCAAAGCTCCAATAGAGCTGAAGTTTATTTTCACAAATCAGTGGAGCTGTTACTCGACTACGTTTTGAAAGAAATATGGGGAAGTATCATCGGAAGTGAGCTAACTACATGGGCTGGCATTCAGCCAACTCGCTCTGTTCCTGTCACACACATCCATACACTCACACATCACACATGCCAGTTTGTAGAAACTTTCTTAATCATATTGCTTTGACCCTACTTTTCATTATTATGTAGATTTGCATTTTTATTTTACGAGTAATAGGTAGATATAACATGTAACAAATATGTCCTATTATTTTGCGTTTTGTATCTTTTCCAGTGTTACTCCATTAACAAAGGTCAGTGCCCGTAATAAACTGCCAGAATTTTTCTTTATGCACGTAGATACGTACCTTTAATAATAGCGTTTATTTACTTTACTTTTAATGTGTACTTTATATCGTTAAATAAAACAGAGCTTTCGCGATAAGCTCAGACTAACCATCAAGCGAAGCCACTCTCTTTGTTCCTTTGACAAGCACGGAACACAAATGCTGGTTACTTTGAGCTAGATCTTGATGTGGATTTTTCTGTCTCGCGGACCGAGCTTGAAAAAAATACCTCGTCATTTATAATTCCGGAGCTCAAAGGTACATTAAAAGAAGTTAAAAAAACGAAGTGGTGACCACTTTCCTTTGTATCGGTCTTACATTCATAGCTACATATTATAATATTATAACTACCAGCATGCAAGTACTGGCTTTTGTTCGCAAAGCGCTATATAACGAGCACTTACACGTGACGTGCGTGCTTACAACCGGGAAGAATGAGTTCAATTATTCACGTCTCAGAAACAGAGTTCACATACCGACTAATTTGTTATAACCTGAAGCTTATTTCCTCATGACTTTACAGTCAAAGCTACTGCGCTACTTAAGTAAGTCGTAAACATAGCAGCTATTTTAAAATAATAAAGTTGTATAACTAGTCCTATGTGTGATTCTTCGATAAATAAATATTTTGGTACGTACGTACATTATACCAGGTATTATAGGATGTAGGTATATCTTCAGAACAATAAATAATATCTCTGGCATAAGCTAGATGCAAAATTCTATATTCAAAGAATAGAGTTCGAAAACGACACCCGCCTACGTACGATACTGGTCACGACTTTAATTAGTGCAATGACAACCATTTGTGACGCAATGAAACGTATCAGGAGCCAAATGCTAGAACGCGTAGCGCAACGCAACTGCCCTAGGATAACTGCACATGCACAGGTGACGTATACTTACAGAAATACATCGGAGGCAGTGACACTCCGGGCCTCGGGAGTTGGCTAACCTGGTGGCCTGCCAGTGTCGGCCTGCCAACTGGGTGAACTAGAAGTCGCCGCAGGCGGACTGTCTCCAAAACACATTGTACTATCGATTTATTCCCCCGCCTCCCTATATAACCGTCAGAGATATAGGGTACGATCATAAAAATATACTGGGAGGAAAACAAACAATCGCAAAGATCCTTTATGACGTAACTTTATATTATGTATTTGGTAGGTTTATTACCTATTTACTAATAGAGTTATATAAGTATGATGCATATGATTCTTTTGAAAAAAACAAATTCATAAAGATTCAAACAATGGAAATAAAGTTATTAAAGAAATAATTATTGTACTTCTTGTGTTTTGGGTTTTAAATATTTTTTATTTGTTTCGGGACCTATATTATTACAATAGGTACCTACGACACATTCAACATAACCTTTATGTTCGTTATAAGTAGGTAATACCGCTTGTAGGGTTGTTGCCATCAATAACAGCAAACCGGATTTGATTCAGATGTACCTACATAGGTACTTATGTTTGTTACTAATCGGCTGGAGTGATTTTATAAAAATTAAAGGTATGGAGTAAGCTAACACCCTGGATTAACACATAGGCTACTTTTTATCCCGGGAAAATTGACGATTACCGGGAAAATTGAAGATCCTCGGGAACGCGAGTGCAACCGCGGGGCAACAGCTATTATTCAATATATCCTTTAAATTGAAGTGCCCCTGCATATTATCCTTGATACTATGATGTATCAATATTTTTGTAATTTCGGAGAAGCACTTTACTTTAACCTAATAAATTGGCTGGCCCTTGGCTGGCCTAACCAGCTATCGGAAGCGAAATATCTCCAAAGGCCTTCGAATATAGGTCAGGGCTGCCAACCATAAAATAATGAATGCATAGGAATTTGCCAAGTATGTAGAACTGTTTCATAAAAAGTAGATTAATGTACGTATATACGTAAGATCTTACACGCGTACACGGATCGGTACTTTTCTAGCCAAAATAAATTCATAATTTATTTTTATTCCACTGCCACATGCCACTCCAATTGGGATATAAAAAAAATATATTGATAAACTACACATCGACTCTTGTGACTCCGACACCGATGGGAATAAACAGACTGCGATAAATCTATCACCATCATTCATCATGTGACCACCTCCTACATGACCGCCAGTCAGAGTTGGTTTGTACTATGGTAATCAGATAATGATAATTTTAACATGCATTACTATCCCGCGGTTTTATATGCCAATTACTTTATATACCTACACTAATATTATAAAGAGGAAATTTTTTTTTTTAATTTTTTTATGATACAGCATTAGTAAATACATATAACCCTGAATTTTCAACCCTTTACAATCAACCCCTATTTTACCATCGTTATTTTTATTTTTAATAATTTATTTCTTTCTAATAAACTGATAGTTACAATAGAACGCGATGAACACAAAAACTACAAAACAGATTTCCATCCGGTTTTCACCAAGTTAAGGAGTATTTCATGGGGAAGGTTTTTATGTATAATACATCAATTTGGACCCGGTAAGTGGCGCTGGTGGGCAGAACGAAGTCTGCCGGGTCCGCTAGTATTATATAATATTGAATAGTACAATTTATGCACACAGACAAGTTCTCATTCCGGTTATTTTATAGGATCGCTTACAGGGATCGGTTGTTTAGTAATAAAAATACCTAAAACAGAAACATAAATAGTCATTACACATATGTATGTGTAATGTGAACCTAAAATGTTTAGGTACCTACTAACTGTGTATGTACACAGTTAGTAGGTACCTAAACATTTTAGGTTTCAGAATGCGAACCGATCGGAGAGAGGACCGGCCCGTCTACTAACCCTATTATTATGGCTACTAACCCCTTACAGGGACAAGATATTTATGTTTTACTAGATAACTACTACTAGATAACTAAGTAGGTACTTTGATAATTTCGAGGTTCTCTTGTCTATATTCAAATTACATACAAATAAATAGCAGTGTGAACAACTAAGTTACAAAATTTTCTTATTGTTAATAAATGTTATCCAGTGTGAAAATAGACCCCGGGACCAGCATGGCATTCAGGATATTTAAGTAACCGCTACAACTGGGCCGTCATTAGTTGCTCCCTTTGTGTCGCGATTACCGCGTTATCAATTTAATAGCACGATAACGAAGGCTTGTTTGTTTAGTGAATAATAATGCAGAGATATCGGCGTCATCTCTGCAATCGGTTAATTTGGAATACATAAAACCTTATCATTATTGTCTGATTGATCTGAAGTGTTCCATCCTTAACAGCTGTTTTTTTTTGGTTATTCGTTGAGCCTGAATGAAATTGGCTAATTTGAAAAAATATATCTACTCAAACTTCAGTGAGAGTAAAGGGGAAATAGCCAATAAGACGAAAAATTTTTTCGATGATCGAGCACAGCATATGTAAAGAATGTGTTCAAAATAGACAGAACAACTTTGTTATTATTGTTAGATTATTACCAAAGTAAAGTCATTAATAAACTTAATGTTAACACAGCATTTGGGAATAGGTATAGGGGAACCTGTTGTACCTTGGTCACTTTTACGTTCAACGATTAATAAAAAAAAAACGGTTATAACTAGTGCGATTTAACAAATTTTACCTGAGAGACGAACTAATGTGGTTCATAATATTAATTATACAAAAGCATAGATCATCCTTTTTATAGGATTTACATAGATTAAAAAAAGGTTGGAATGTTGATCAAGGTTCAACAGTGGTGATGTACCTAGATCCACCTATGTTGTACCTTGGTCATAGTTAGAACTTATCAAATAAAACCAATATTTCTCGACAAATAGCAAAAAAAATTTATTATTTCCACGTCTTTAAATATCTTTTAAGCATATCTAATATCTATGACATATCAATTAACAGCATTTATATGAATGAAATCAGTATTTTTCGTAACACCTAAATTAAACATTTTAAACAGAAGCACAGAAAGTGCTGTTTTAGCAATAGGAGTACGTTTGATCTTGGTTTTGCTACGAGGCATTTTACCTGTATAAAAAATAGCTGCCTCCCCGCGGTTTTACCCGCGTAGTTCCCGTTCCCGTGGGAATACAGGGATAAAATATAGCCTATGTTACTCGGGGATAATGTAGCTTTCCAAAGGTGAAAGAATTTTGGAAATCGGTCCAGTAGTGTCGGAGCCTATTCATTACAAACAAACAAACAAACAAATCTTTCCTCTTTATAATATTAGTATAGACAACAAAATAATAAGTATGTGCGTTCCTAAACAAAATTAACAAGAATACATTTGAATGTATGTACCTTGACCATATGACCAAGGTACAACTGTTTTACTATGGTCAAGGTACAACACCCCTACTCTTATATGTTTAGTCGCAAATGTAAATATGGAGATAATGATTAACTCTAATAAGTATACTACATTCAAAACTTGGCTAAAGTACTTGTTTAAATCAAATGGTTTTAAAAATGTATGTAGTAAATAACAGAATTAATGAAAGAAATGAAAAATATTAAATATCTTACTTTTTTGCAGCAAAAACGTTAAAGTGATCTCACATGAAAACTCGATGCAATGGCCGCCTGCAACTAACTTGATGTTGATTAGTCTTGTCAAAGTTCACTATACCTTAGTCAAAAAAACGGAGAAAAGCCGCGAACATTTCAAAAAAATAAGTGGTTCTAGGTACAAAGGGTGTCAAGGTACAACAGGTTCCCCTATATTTTTATTACCTAAATTAAGAAGCTTGTGTTAAGGGCACTCTTTAGATCCCGCCGTTTATATATAGATATTGACTTCCTCAATCGAATACGATTAAAAACCTAGCCTTGATAAAATATAACGTTGTATAAACAAGCGTTTTGGCACCCATTCCCATGTGGAATGCTAACGAGTGTGCTCTACTCAGCAAACTCATCGGCAATTAACTTTCCACTGTATAATGAAGTAAATTATACGAACATACTACGGTTATAAATCTAAATATACTCGCTGCTAAGACATTGTTTCTACAGACAGTTAATTATCGGAAACAAGATACACACGTTATTAAACGATAAACGCAGTATAAAATGTACATCCGTGTTTCCCGCAATCAGGCACATGTTTACTATATCCAGAGATAAAACCTACCTAACCGTACAACACTATTATCTGAGAATAGCGAATAAATCTGTCACAGTTAATTAACAATGTAAAGCTTCATGAATCGTTGTAATGTGTAACATTGTCGAGTGAACGTTTAAGAAAATAATTTGAAGCATTCCCCAGTTTTGTCGATTTGTTCTAATGAATTGAATCTTAGAGAAGTACTAACAGTTTGTTATGATAATAAAGATAATTCTAACATAAAAAAATCATCGAACGCATTAGGTATTCCAAATAACCAAGCGATTCGGTAGCAGTTAAAATAACATGCTTGCAAATAAAATACAGCGATAAATAAAAATGGCTGTTCTTTTCACCATGGGAGCCGTGTCAAGCACTTCACTGCATGTTTCTAATAAAAAAACACGAACCAATAAGTTTCTTTCTATGTACCTACCTATAGTACGGCGTGCGCAAATGCGAAAATAATATAAATGACGTACATAAACATTTTCTATACAAGTGCTTAAGTAAGTTATATGTAATCTATCTCGTAAGTTCCTAGTCCGTATTGTTATAACAATAATCAAAAATACAAATGTTGGATTCTTTCAACCGAATTTTGTAAGCTACCGAAACTTTGTCAGTTTATTTACCTGTCGATCCATCTTGATTGCATGGACACCACGTAAAGTTTACAAATGTTATCCCACATTGAACATTCTGAGAAAAATAAACAAGTGTTTTAACGTTTACTTACACATAGAAATATTAAACATGTATATATATATACTAGCGGACCCGGCAGACTTCGTTCTGCCCACCAGCGCCACCTACCGGGTCCAAATTGATGTATTATACATAAAAACCTTCCCCATGAAATGCTTTATGTAGGGCAATAAATTAATGTTTATTAATGTAGAGAATATATTTAAAATTAAAATTCTTGCTAGTCATCTAAATATTAAAAATAATTATTCATATTGTAACTATCAGTTTATTAAAAACGATTTATTGAATGTTACATTAACTATTAATAAATATTTATTGAATGAAAAAAATATTTATTAAAGTTGTCGTCAAAGAAATTAAAATATTAATAGTTAATAAATCCTTCCATCAGTGTATTGGTAAAAATCAGTGACTTAATATATGTATGATAAGATATGTATTTTCAAAATATCTGTATTTTTTATTTTTATTGAACTAAATAATATTTAATTATTTTTATTATAACTGATCGATTGAACGGTTTTCGACCGGTGAAGGCGGAAGATAAAATAAAAATCGCGATGGTAAAAAAGGGGTTGATTGTAAAGGGTTGAAAATTCAGGGTTATATGTATTTACTAATGCTGTATCATTAAAAAAAATTAAAAAAAAAATTCAAAAATTAAAAAAAAAATTTTTGGGATGGATTACCCTTAACATTTAAGGGGATGAAAAATAGATGTTGTCCGATTCCCAGACCCACCGCATATGGATACAAAATTTCATGAGAATCGGTCAAGCCGTTTCGGAGGAGTTTTACCACAAACTTTGCGACGCTAGAATTTTATATATTAGATATAACAGTAGCAATCCAGATGATCAAGTTATTTATTTTATTTAAGTAAATAATTTTAAACGCGTTAAATAAATTTAATCGCGTTGGTGGTCGAAAGGTAAAACGTTCAGCTAGACGCTACAGACCCCCCGGGTACGACTGCCTGCTCGGATAAGATGCAAGGGTACGTAACGGATAAGGGTACGTTATACGGCATTTTTTTCCAAAATAAATTGGCAGTTTACCTTTTAAGAATTACTAAAAGTGAATAGAGAAGTTCATTGAACCATAACAGAGGTGATCGTGAAAACAATAAAAATAAACACATACACATACACGTTGATTCTTTATTGTGTAAACACGACAGTCGCTATGTTAGGGCGGCGTCGAAAGCTTCATGTGATAGGTAACACGAATAGTTCACACCGCTGACCGCTCCGATGAGTTTCTGATGGACTTTTAATGAAACTATAATAATATATGCGTTCATTTAATTCTACTATAAAGTATTCTCAACTTTACCTATTTTTTGTGATTTATGAGCTAAGTCAGTACCTATCTATATCGATCGACACACCTACACGTAATGTCTAATTCTATATAAGTATTATACCTAGTAGGTAACGTAATTTATTGAGTTCAAGTTGTTGGGGCAGAGATAATCTGGGGAAGTTCTACCACTATACTAATTTCGCCGTGAACTACTGTTGTGTTGTACTGTTTCGTTTAGAACGTTAAAGGCCGACGACATTACGTGAGAGTTATGATTACCGACATATTGGCGATGCTCCTGGCCATTCCTATGTCTATAGGTGGCGGTGACTACCTACTGGTAGCAGGCGAACTGTCCAACTGTTTATCGGCCTACTTGGCACAAACGAATATGGCACAGTTGAGAGCAGAACTTTAAAGCAGCAGATTTATCACACCCTTAAACTACTGCAGTGTAATTTTGACATACAACTCCGAATTGCTGCATATGAATAATGTTGTCATAAATATACAGGAATCGACTTTGCAGCTTTTACACCATAATAAATCACTTTATTTTCTTTCAGTGTTTACGTTTTACATAAAAACGATTTTATTAACTGTTTGAGATGTTTTTATCAAAACAGTAGGTAGACGCCCTAAATACGTAAATGCCTTTTATAAATATTTGAAACTAAAATGATGAGATTTTAACAGTACCTAATATAAAAACGAAATTAGGTATTAATCTTATTCAGTAGCCATATAAGGCTCAACACAGCAAATTTGTATTATTAAAAGCTTTTGTGATAAAATCTTACATACCTACATACGTGAAATAAACAACGATACTTTTATGCTGGGAATCTGGAGTTTCTAGTTTCATCTACCCGTTTCAAAAATATAAAAATCAAAAAATAAAAACAGATGGTAGACACGGTAATGCACAGGAGAACGGTATGCGCGGTCGGACGACGGTAGTTGGAGCTGAACAAAGCTCGCCCGTCCTTTGTTCTCGCCGCTCGACACTCGCAGCCATTACACGATCGATATTCGCTCCAAGTCCAGGAAATTCACCTAATAGTGTATATACCTACTCGCATCATATTCTATGGGCTTTAACAGGAATTTCACGAACAAAGACACGCTGAAATCGATAAGAAAATTTCTGCGAATTATGTACAGGGGTTTTTCATTGTATATGTAATAAATTACGAACACTGGTCAGTAGGTACTATAATGATTTGATAGCCACCTGCCAGTTGCTTAAATGAATATTCCAATAACCCTAATATGATCGTGTTCGCTAGATGTACATTAACAGTAGGTATATAGAGAAATTTCCAAGAAAATTATATAATTTTTAAATATAAATTATCCAGAGATCCAGATTCTACCCACATTATTATCTGTATCCTCTTACCCGCCTACTACATGGACTGGGCCGCAAAAATACGAAGAATTCGATTTCAATATTAAGCTTTCTAATGGTAAAATCTAATGGTAAAATCTATTAATAAGTTTTGATTATTACCTTAAATAAATTAATCAAATAAACTAGCATTTATAACATTAACTATAAAGTAAGCAATATATTTAGAGTGGGTATAAGCACCTTCTCCTCTCAATTACATTAGGAATGCTGAAAACATCATATAAAGTAAAAGGGGTCGCTAGTAGTGATAGGAAGTCTGGAAACCGGCCAAATGTGGAAGAGGCTTATGTTCCTTTTTCTACGTATCTATAATTTCCAATTTGGCCTTGGGTACATAAATCTTATCACGTATACAGTTATGCTATGATTTAATTGATTGCTAGAAATATTTGGACTCTACTCAAGTTATACATTTATTGTCTTTCAATACGTCTACTGAAAGATTGAATAAAATACATACGGGCTTGAAACCAATCCATCACATATTTGGGGTACCTAAGACAACGATAGAGTTATTTTGCCTGTCTCTCTGTTACGCTGTCACGCCTAAACCACTGAACCGATTTTGATAAAATTTGGTACAGAGTTAAACTAGAGCTTGGGAAAGGATATAGACATTACCTTTTATCTCGGGAACGCAAGTGATACCGCGGGGCGGAAGCATGTAAAATATATATATTGTGCGACCAATAAGTATCTACTACGACTACTATGACAACTCGGACACTCCTTAGAAACTATTGATTTTACAGTGAATGTGTGTTAATCTTAAAAACAGTAAAATCTGCAGAGATACAGAAATATGTAGGTATATTAAAATTTATGTAACTGCTCCTGACGACCAGCCAATCTAGACAATCCTACTTTAAGGAACAAGGCAGGTAGGAAGATCACAATGTTTGCACTAAAATTGGCTTACTTGACTTGGACAGAAATTTATCACCGTCACCGTAAGTAAATCATAAAGTTTACCAATTACTTATGTCTCTTTGTTCTAGCGAGCACAAATATTTTTCACTTTGTACGATTTACACGAAACGAAAAGCATTAATAAACTTTTAGTTAATACCCCCCTAAAAGCTTTGCGTCCCCGATTTTAAGATTTATAGATACATCTTTAAGATATTATGTTTAGAATCATACTAATTAAGTAGGTAAACAAGCTAGTTACTACCAAAAATTTATATATTTTTTATTACAACTTACTATATTAATTGGTATCTATTAGTTTGGTAATACTATGTTGTAATAAAGATTAAATAACTTATTTATTCCATGTAAAGTTTGTCTTGATACAATTTTTGTTAACTTTAAGCATGAAAGCTAGCCGATGTAAACCTAATGAATTCAATCAATAATAGATAACAGGCCAGCAGGTATGGCGTCGTAAGACGTTGGATCAATATTGGAATAGGTCGGCACAGTGCTTGTAAACTTCACAGAGTAGTCGATACAGCTTGCGACTGCAGGTAGGTACCTACGTATATGGGCATAAATTCAGCTAACGCCCACCGTATTGCGAAACTATGGGTTCCACTTATGTTAAGTAACCTATTGTCAGTGAGTACTTAATAAATTAATATGTTAAACTATATTATTAGGAAAATATGTAGGTGTTCATTTTTTATATTATTATATTTATTGAGTTTACCGTCTTTAAATTTAGTTTTAGTTTAATGTATAAGTAGTTAGTTAGTTATTTTTTTTATACAACAATTATAATTTAAATGTTTTAATAAACACTTATATATATTACACATATATATATATTACTTTATACTGAATAATTTTGGAAAAGTTTTAAGCATACTTATGTTTATAGTACCTATACGTGGGAAGGGATCCTTCGATTTAGTGTAGGTGCCTAAATCGGAGCTCTACCTAAATATTTTTGTATATCAGTCTCTTGCTCGTAAACGGAACTTTTGATATATTTGTGCAGAATGTAAACTGCAATGAATAATATTGACCGGGTAATAGGCGCAGTTGCATAGGTACACATCGCAAACTTATGGGTTTCATTCTAACAAATAAAACATTTACCTGAGTGAACATGTCTATTTGTTTTATTTCTGGGTTGCCCATGGTTGTTCATGATATAGATACTACTCTACTGCTTGTTACTTGAGGATTTAAAGTGTGCATTTGGATTGAGGCGCATTTAGTTGTTGATTAGTACATCAGGTATCTGGTTCACAAGTAGGTATCTGCTTACTTCTCAAACTATGAATGTGTCTTACGTGTAGATACATCTACTAACATTCATACATTTATACATAGGTGAATACATTTAATATAGATACGTTGAAGGTTCACTTGAAAGCTATTGGCAAATTTCAATGTAGTCTAATTTTATCCTGAGCTCGTAGATAAGTATTGAATGAATTATTAAACGCAGATATTTATAGCAAAATCAATGCAGTAGCGCCGCCATAATTTTGTAATGCTAAGGTAATTTACTCATAAAATATATTATCCTATTTTATATCGATGTTATCGTATTCCGCGCTGTCGCTTATTTATAGTTTTACTAGCACCGCCCCCGGGTTCACCCGGGTAGTTCCTATAAAGAAATTATGTAGCTTTCTTTCCATTGATGAAAGAGCTTTCAAAATCGGTTTAGTGGTTTCACCGTAAAAGCGTACACAACAAACATGGTACTTAAATTTATGATAAATTATGTAAATTGGTTATATAAACTGTAATGGATGAAATCATACCAATATATCACCAATTAAATAAAAACATACAGCTGTATTCTACTAGATTAATGTTAGCTTGTTGTAAGTTAAGTAGTAATAATATCTAACACATGTCACACAACTGTGAAACAAACAAGAGGGTGAGGCTGTAGGGGATTTGCCGATCAAACTATAACTTTAAGGGAGACGTCCAACACAAAGCTGACGAACAGCTTCAGAATACTCATGTCATTTTACGAAGTTTATAACATCCGCGAAAGATGTGTTAGCTTATATCTATCCAAATTTCTGTTTCAATTAACTTAATTATATTTGTAGGTACTTGACTATAAAAACACTATAAGGCAATGAACTTTCTATGATATATTTTATAGTGCAAGCTTCCGTAGACCCCCTCGTAGACTCACGTAGCCATTTCGTAGACCCCGTAAAAATACATAATAAAATTTGTTCTGCGACAAGATAAACGCGTATCATTAGCATTCCCATACGAACTTTGTCATCAACACATCTTTTTGAAGTAGTATCATTGCAAAATCACCTATTTATAAACCGTAAAGATTGTGGACCTACGTTACGTGTAGTCGTAGTTTTCTTTAGTCGTGGATAATCCATGGTACCTACTGGTTTTCATTCATTGATATCCCCTACATCCACAAAGCTCATAATATTAGCAAGGTTATTTATTACTTAATAATAATCCACTAATGGGTCAGTATTTGGATATAAATAGAAGTATTTTATACTGTTATTTCATCTGTAAAATAAAATAATGACATAAAATCATCCTGGAATTTTGTTTTACTACGCATTTAAGTTACCGTATAGTATGGACCGTAGGTACCAATATTTAAAATAATTATACGTTCTAAATTATATGTACAGTAGGAAAATAAATATCGTACCAGAAAAGTACCTAACTACTTACATTTTTGTTGTGGTTTTTATCAAAATTATTTAGCAGTAGTAGGTATTATATATTTGTTAATATACCTTAAACTCATATCAATATTCTATATAGCGGTTTTTGTTAAGAAAGGCACGAAATAACATGTTGGGTAATATCCCAAATAAGCCTCCTCCGATCAATGCACCCTTACGCTATTGTTCCTGTATATAGGGGGTTCGCACGCGATGAAAGGGGATCCATTTTATTGTAGTCGGTCGACGCCAAAAATTACAACAAAGAATTGAACCTAATATATTGTGTTACGTTAAAACATGATAAAAATATATGGATCTAAATGCCAAATCTGTTTTGGTATGCACCAACTGTATTTAAACTGAAAGATATAGCCAAAAACACATTTAATAAGGTATCAGTAGATACCATCTTTCAGTTAATAGTAATTAACCTTAACCATTAGTTGTATTTAGTTTTGTTTTCTTTTTGGTAAATATGCTTTCTAAAATTGGTTTCTAGCCAAAGCAAAAATATCGCTAGCTAGTGTGTAAATACTTTTGTTGATCGAATAGATATAATATTATTACTTTGTTTGAATTATTTTGTTAAGCCATGCAACTACCTATTGATAAAGCAAGTAACGTAGGTATTTTGTACATCCATCGGCTTGTGTAAGTATATTAAAATATAACTCATTCCCCGTTTCTTAAAATACATTATCTTCAAAGAAATAATGAGCAGCGCTAAATTGTCTCACCTACCTATTGCCAACGGTTTTGTTGAGTTGCCGAATGTCGAAGTTGCGAAAATGGGTCACTGGATGGATGTCATGCAGGAGCAATCGATGCAAATTCACTGTAATATTTATTCTTGAAACTTTTAACAGTTTTTCGGATTGGAATACACCTGATATGCAGAATGACTTACACAATCATTCAAATGGATTTAATAACACATTCAAATCATGGATCACTAAAAATATTGGTATAAATTTAATTATGAATGAAAATGATCGATGTTTACCTCCCCGTGTGACCTTGAGAAGGAGGCAACGACGAGGAGGATATATCTCTGCTATCGATTCTGGAGCCACGTGTTTTCACCAATCGGTAGGTTCACCAGCAACAATGGAGTTGCCAGGGTGGCATAAAGAGTTCACAGTAACTTTCCACTCTAGAACGATTATAAAGTTAAGGAACAATGTGCCGGACGGAGCCGAGTGACAATCAACAGGATTCGCGCGCGATCGTAGGTGATGGTACGACGGCCGGAGGACGAGCGATCGTCGAGCGGTGAGAATCGAGCAGCCGGCGGGAGCGCGCGGGCGCGGACTGGCCGAGCCGAGTGGTCGCTCAGTCGCTCGACGCGCGCTGCCGCTATTTGCGCCCGCTACGCCCGCTTGCCGCCTACCCCGCACGCAGCCACCCGCAGCCGCCCGTAGCCGCCCGCAGCCGCCCGCCCAGACCATTCTCTGCGCAACGCAACAACAAACATTTATTTATTTCACCTGTCTCGACGCCCGCTAGCAACTTTACTTAAGAAAAAATAAGCATTTTTTTTTTCTAATTTATATTACCCACAGAAAGACTAATCGATCGTTAAAACTTTTGTGCCTAAATAACTAATAAACATTAAAATTAGGTAGATATAGAATGATTTAATCTCTTTACTAATTATGTATTTAAAAGTTATAACAACTATCTGAAGAGGTTCCACATAACGCACTTTTTTAGTTTGGTACCTACAAGATTAGCCAAAATAAAATTGGGCAGATAGTCCATCAGTCCTTATTGCAGGAGTTGAAAAAACATAACCATCACCAATGCGTAGTTGATGAGATATGAAGAAATTTCATGTGTCTGTAATTTCACAAACCACTACCTTTCTATATTTCTACCCACGTACTCAGGTAGAGCACTGACTGCTTAATAGTTATTTCTATCCAGTTAAGTCTGTATAAGTATAATATTTTTACCATTTTAGCATTGCTGTAAATAATGCTTAATTTTCGTACAAATTTGGTTATTATAAAAATGATTATAGTGAGCCACCCTGAACAGATAGACATATGCTATCCCGGACTTTTCTTTTAGAACTTTTGGAGGGGAACAATTCTGTCATACTTACATCATTTTAGCGTAACTTTAACCGTTTACGCAGTGCAAGCTCACAAAAGGAAAAAAAATCCCGATATTGAAACATTCTTCATTGGTGCTCCGCTCCTATTGGTAGTAGCGTGATGTTATAAATGGACTATCTAATGCTGAAAGAATTGTTCAAATCGGACGAGTAGTTCCTGAGATTAGCGCGTTCAACCATTTCAACCAAACAAACAAACAAACTCTTCTGCTTCATAATATTAGGTAGTATAGAAGTATAGATTGATTTATCAAATATCAATAACCTTGGGTAGCCACAATTTTCCCATATGCTTGGCCCTTCGACATTGCCTTACAATTCATTTTATGATCTTGAATTGTTACGACCAACCACCTAACGCCAACACTCGCGGGAAATGATTATTTACTGCTGCATGCATGTTGAACTTGAACATGCATGTTGTTTTAATTAAATGTTAGTAATTTAGTATTTATATCACTTTCTTTATTACCAGCTTTCATTCCGTAAGTAGATACATGGATTGGTCACTCGACAAAGGAATCTAATGTTAATTCTATGAGTATTTATTTAGTCTATGTTATTTTGATTGAAACAGTAAGGGCTTTTCTCTCATTGGAGCGCTCATGGGTTACCTAGGTATTATTATTACCTAGGTATTGGGTATGTCTTAATTATTTAATTAGGATAGGTTTATAATACAAACTAGGTACCTACTACCAAAAGGGAAATAAGCATGATAATATATTTAGAGCTGAAAATAAACTCAATACATATTTACCTACCTAATCTGTGATGAAAAACAAAACTAGAAATGAATACCAAGACGAATGGAAGAGCAAATGACACAATACAGCTATTCGGTAGGTACATGGTAACAAAAAAATATCATTTAGATACTTACTAATCCCTAGATCAAACATTATTATTTATAAGTTGAGGTTGTTTAGAAATCATAACGCTTATTGCTCCCAATCGTTCTTATTCCTAATTATTTTAACACAAGTTCTTTATTTTTTCCTTTGAACTCATTTTCCGAACTAAAGTTATTTATTTCTTTTTTTTATGTAAACTTATGTAATACTAGTGGCTCCCCGCGGTTTCACCCGCGTTCCCGGGATAAAAAGTAGCCTATGTGTTATTCCAGAACATATTCTAGCTCTGTGCCAAATTTCAAGCAGATCCCTTCAGCCGTTGGAGCGTGAAAGAGTAACAAACATCCATACATACAAACTTTCGCATTTATAATATTAGTAGGATTTATAATATTAGTAGGAAGTTAAATTAAACGTAGAAGGCATTGTGGTAAGTTTTCCACCGGGAAGAGTGGAGAAAAGAAGGGGAGGCCTTTGCCCTGCTGTGGGACAGCACAGGCTAATAATAATGTAAGTTTATAAATTAGAACCAATAAAACTAAGAAGTGCTTATTTGAGCAATTAAAATATATTACTAATGAATTCACTAAAATGTTAGGTCTACCAAGAGTTAGAAGGTTTTTCAAGTAGGAATAATACCCAATATCCACATACGTATTTAAGAATTGTGTATATTCTATACGTTATCAATACCTATATAATGATTATTTCGCCTTTTTGTCTAAATTCCATCAATCTAAATATAGCATGGAGAATAGTATATTTCGTTACAAGTGCGGAAAGGCTGTCATTGCAAAGAGTTCCGACGAATGACTACCCGAGCCGCGGCGCAGCCGAAGGCGAGGGTTGGCAGTCGGAACAAGTTGCAATGACGGTTCCGCAAGTGTACTGAACGACTATTTTTAATACAGTTGCGAAAAAATAAAGCAATTTAATAAAATAATAAAAACACAATAAACTAAACTCGCAATGAAAATTTCTGGAAAATGGCGCATACGGTTGGCGCCATTTTATAAGCAGATTTTTTTTCTTCGCCCATTTTGGTAGGCAAAGGGAACTATCCATACAGCTTAGTCTTCAGTATATTTTATTTATTGATATGAAATGAAATTTAATGAGATGAAATGAAATGAAAACTAACCTAAATAATTAAATCTGATATTGAGATAAATTACAAGCTTCTTTTTAGAAATATACGTATTTGTATTAATCCCAAAAACTCTTTAGTAAAACCTTCATGGTTGGTTTTTCTTTTTAATAGACATTATTTTGACAGTTGGGAAAGATGTTCGCACGAGTTCGGGAAAGGTAAAAAAAAAGCACTAGTGTGTAATAGCCCACTTTCCGAACGCTATACGTCCCTGCAATACACCACTTTTTGAGCAACTGTATTAAAAAGTCCGATTCAATTGATTCTAGTGCAACTCGGAATGCTAGATGCAATCCGTTGAGAAGCTACAGCACTATGTTCAATCTACACTTGACATGTGCAGACTGACTGTAATTAAAGTGACAGTGACATAACAGAAACTTATTTTGAAAGTTGACGGGCAGTGTAGTAGGGAAGGGCGTTCACGAATATTTCCGATAACGGTTGCGTAACCGATATACAGTTAGCACATCGATATCAATAGATAGATAGTAAATTTTACTAATTATGATATTTCGATGACAAAAATTACTTGGTAGGTCAAAGCGTTTAGTTAGCTATTTAAGTTATTTATCGGTTAAGCTAATATATATATTAATAATATAAAATGTAAAATTGTCAGTTTGTTCGCATCCTTACAGTTTCGTTTTGGTATAACTTAATGGCTTGAATTCAATATTGACATCGATGTTAACATCGATCGAATCAAAAGCATCGATGTCCGATGTATAACATTGATGTTTTTTATTTTGCTATCATGAGATGACCTTTTTTTAGCTGAATATAATCATTTGAAGACTATCTCTTTTGGATTAGGTGAACTAAGTACACCAATGCACGCTAGATGCGCATTAACTAAAGTTAAATTGCCTTTTTGATGTCACGATATTATTGAAATCAAAACATCGATGCCTAGATATTTTCGAAGTCAAAACATCGATATTTTCCAACTAAACGTCGATGTTTATTCAATATCGACCATCCCTATAGTAAAGTTTTTGACTCGATACAGTTTTCGTTGTATTATGTTGAAGTTGATAACCATAACCATAATCGGTCGGTATGGTATGATATCTAACACATATCCGATCCGATAAACGTTACGTTTTGATATTATAAATCCTGGGACATTTCCAAATTATTATAATAATTATAGAACTCATAAAACTCATTTCTTCATAGTGTCTAAAGCGAATGACTTGTGAGTAATGTTCGCATTTTCGGTTACTTTAAATAGTTTTTTTATTTACATAAAAATGTGAATATTGAACATGTGTGTAAATTCTACAAGTGATATCTATGTCTAGGTTATAGGTTTATTGTTTTGGACACAATTTATTAATTATAAATAGTAGCAGTAGCGGCCGCATCCAAAATACAATGGCTAAATGGAAAATAACTCGTCAAACGTATGGAAAGGAGGAGTTCAAATTTTCCGAAGGAGAAAAGGTTTCCATTGGCAGAGGCAAGAATAACAGCATAGTCCTTGCCAGCATCGTTATATCAAGAAATCACTGTACCCTGGACGTTAAAAACAATGAAGTTTTCGTTACTGACTTAACGGTAAATACCACTTAAACTAATATATATGTTATTAAATACACATTACATACCTTCTTCACTGCAACACATTTTACATATTAAAGGTATTCAAATTGAGCGTTCTGTGCAATAGATAGTTTCAACTTTAAATAAAAAACAATCATTAGGTATTTAAAAAATATATTTTGTGTACATAATGAAGAATATGTATAAATATTTTTATCACATAGCAACTTTAAAATTTAAGAAGGAACTTGTTTACAATGTATTAGAGCTCCACATTCACCTTTTTTGGGTACTAAAACAAATAGTGCACAAAATAAATGTTTCATTAATTTGATTTAAATATTAATACTTAACTATATTTATATTATATCTCATTATGTATTATGTTTATTGTTAACAAACACACATACCCATAGTATTTCAAATTACAAATCCAATGTAATATTTTATTGCAGAGTTCAAATGGTGTTTATGTGGATGGTAAGAAAATTTCTCAAAATACACCTCATAGCCTGACAAATTCAGATATCATTGGTCTAGGATGGTCAGCTGGTCCTCAGCTTGTAGACATAGATGATAAAGAAAAATTTGTCTTTAGATTAGTTAAAGAAAATGGTGAGATCCCATGCAACACAATTACTTCATGTAGTACTCAGAAACATCAAAATATAGAAGAACAAATCGCAGCTTTAAATGGTACTAATGATATTAGTGGTCCTTACATAAACTCTGCAAAACCATCATTGAAAAGAAAAATTAATAATGAAATTAACATTCTGAACATAAAAAAAGAAATCAAAGAAGAAAAAGTTTGTTGTCCTTTTGTCACTGTTGATGAAGATGTTATTGCTTTGTCCGAGAGTGATAGTGAAATTGCATTTAAAGTATCTCGGCTTGAACCTGTTACTGATAACAATCAAAATGTTAAATCAGATCAAGTTAAGAGTGAAAATGAATTTCTAGAATTTGAGGCATTTAATGTAAAGCAGGAATATCTAGGCTATGATGATGAGCCAATACAGATTGACAGTGATAGTGATAGTGAATCAGAACAATGGTATTTAAGACTATCACAAAGTTCACCCGGCAAACCTTTTATTAAAATGAAAAATAAAATAGATAGTTGTCAAGAAAACAGCTCTTATAGTCAAATAGATGATTTTGTTGACAGCAATGGGTTGGTAGATGATGATGAGGAATTCATAGATGATATTATTGTAATACCAGAACAACCACCTGATTATATTTGTAAGGTACAACAAGCTGATTGCATAAATTTGGCAGAGAAAGAAAAAGACACAACAGAGGGTATGAAGAACATAGACGAAAAAGTTAATTTAGACACTCAAAGCAAACAAAAAAGTGTAAATGAAATATCTAATGACCAGGTGTCATCAAGTGATGATATTCCAATTATAAAATCCAATATACTTGCTATTCCCACAAAATGTTTTGAGAATATAAGTAAAGACTTAGTTGATGGCTTGGCCAATTGTGTACCAAACCATGCTAATGAAAGTGTTTCAACATCTGGCCTTGCAGTTTTAGAATCGCCAGGTACTAACAACAAAAAAACACAAATGATTGACCCACTTATTAAACTGCCCCGGACAAAATCTCAGTATGTTATTGAATGTAAGTTAAATCATTTATGTAAATGGGAAGGTTTGTGAGGGTAGATATTTACTCCATTCGTACAATATCAGAGCAATGCATCAAAGAGATTTAGAAAAGACTTGGGACACTAATTAATTATGTTTAGAATTAACACATTGGCCACTTTAACACCACCCATGGCACCTAGTCATATATGAAATAATCTGATCAAACTAGCAATTTTTTACTTCCTTTCTCATACTCATTACTAGAATGCTTTACTCATTCATAGCATGTTTTACTCATTCAAGACGTCACTGAGTCATATATAACTAAAAGTAACTACTTATTTTTCATACTCAGGTCAGGACTATGTTCCTGTCATAATTTAATTGATTTATTTAATGTTTCAGCAAAAGATAAAATGAAATTCAAGGCTGTATCATCTAAACAAGAAAAGACAAAAAGGCACTCTACAGATAGACAGAAACTAACAAGTACTCAAAAAGAGGAACGAAAAAAGAAATTAAAAGAAATAGCCTCCAAAGGGAAGAAAGATTTTGAACCACAAACAAATAATAATCTGGAGTCCAGTTCCAATAAATTAAAAGCTAATGTTAAAATAACATCTACAAATCGTGGAGCTTTTCTTAGCAGCACTGCAAATTTACTTCCAAAAGATAAGGATAGCAATATTCACACATCACCAGATACAGGTATAAATGAAGATTCTCAAAACAAAAGGAAAGCTATTGTAAAACCAAAAAAAAAATATTATAATAAGTCTTCAATACATAAAGATAAAGATGATCAAAACAAAAGTAAATCACATGACACAGGAACCATAACACTAGAATCCACAGACCCATTGAAAGGCTTAAAACCTCTAGAAAGTGATAAGTTAAATGGAACAGAAGTCAGTCATAACTCTTTGACCGTAAAACAAAAAAAGAAAGTACGGTTTTCAGAAATTGGACCACAAGTCCATGTATTTGAAATTGAGCCTGGAAATAGAATGAAAAAAACAAGCTTAGTAAAATCAACTTTAGAGAATATTCGGCAATCTGCAGTATATTCTTTGGAAAAAATCACACTAATGAAAATCCTATGTTGGAATCCCCATTGGTTAGATGAACAAGTAAACAACAATGATCCACCTCCAATTTTGGGACACAATCATCCTCCAATGAGTATTTTTCATTCATTTGTCAACCACAGTCAATATGTTCAGTAAGTGCTTGTATACATTATAATTAAATAATAATAACATATAACACAAAAAATATGAATTATTTACATTATTACATACTAAGGTCTAAATTATTGTTTTGTTTATAATAAGCTTGAGCTTTAGAAAGGAAACCATAACATAGTACTGTAAAGTAGCCACCTGGTTGGTTGCTATTGTCAGAGTGCTATACAAAGTTAGAGATATATTATTTTACAGACTAATTGGTGATCTTCTACTTATGGAAATCTGGGAATGTCTAACAGTCGCTCATATGAAATTGCGCAATGAAAACAATTACCTTCAAATGAGAATAGGAAGCTTATCTCCAGTGCCTTCACAAGATCGTTACTTTGAATTATTCAATCTCAGCGTTGAAGGTAAATAAGCTCATTTTATCTATTCTTATTGTTAATGGAACATTTCTCATCACCATCCGTTGGTTTGCATGTTGACATATTATTTCTTTTACAGTTTCACTTCCATCATCAGAATCGAAAAGAGTTCCTAGAGTTGGAGAAATCATTCTTGTACATTTGGAACCTGAAAATGCAAAAACTCAAAGGTTCTTTTATGTACATGGTGTCAGAAGTGTAAAGTCTCCACAAAGTAATTATTTTTATTGTTTCTAGTCTTAATTATATATTAGATACTAATACCTGTTCGGTGCCATATTTTTGGTCTTGTCACTTTAGTATTATAACAAGCTGTCCATATTTTTTCCCAGATAATAAAAATACAAATTATTATATATCATTGTATGCAACATTCACTGAAAAAATGAAATGGTTAAGACCCGGTGAGGTCATCTTCGGGAAGAACTTAGCATATATCAGTAAAGAGCTGATGTTATTTGAAGCGATGGAATATCTTGCTGGTTCTCCGCTAAGTGAGGCTATTCTTAAACCTGAAGCGCAGCATTTTCCGACATACGAAATCGATCACACGCTCAATATCAAATCTCAAGTACGGCATATTTTTTTTGTATTTATGATTTTACACCAAATAAATTCGAAATGATAATATATACTTGACGAATACAATATTATATAAATACTTAGGAACATCTTATTCAACCATGTTTATGTTTTCAGTTTACAATGACTTTGAATCCGAGTCAGCAGTTGGCTGTGAGATCGTCGGTATCAGCTGCGCTGCACGATCGCCCCAGCATACAGATGGTGCAAGGACCACCTGGCACAGGCAAGCAATGAACCACCTTATATATCCCTCAGTTACTATCATCTTTCTAATGCCTTATCCTATAGTGTGAATGTCTATTAATAACGAAGAAAAATTTTCGTTTGAGCAATATTATTGCTTACATAGTTCCTTTGGTACTAAATCTATCGTATGTTTATATTTCTTTTAGGAAAATCGAGTGTGATCTGCGCAATAGTCATGACATACTTTTACGATGCTCTCGGGAAACGACAACAAAACAGAGGAAAAATTTTAATATGTGCTACGAGTAATGCGGCTGTCGACGAATTGGTTATAAGATTGCTTAAAATAAGACAACGTTTACCTAAATGTGAGTACTTAACATTATTTCATTTTAGCTATTTCATGTTAAATTATATCATACTAGTGGCTCCCCGCGGTTTCACCCGCGTATCCGGGAGATCTTTAATTATCCTGGAATAAAAAGTAGCCTATGCCCTTTCTCAGGCTCTAGCTAGACTATCTGTGTACCAAATTTCATATTAAACGTTTCCGTAGGTTTAGCGTGAGAGCGAGACGGACAGATAGTTTTGCATTTATAAATATTTGTTAGGATTCATAATTTTTTAATGATTGACTAAAATAATAATACACTGTCCTCTGATATCGCAGCAAACGGAGGTCATGAAGTATGTGGTAACCATTACTACTTAAAAATACATGGATAGGATAGACAGTGTAGATTGAGTTTAAGTGTAATGGGTGTGTACCTATTGTATATGTGGGGCAAAACCTCTGCTATCTAAAAAACGTTGCTAAGCAACCAGACTTTTGTAAATCTTGTCTATATATATATAATTCTCGTGTCACAATGTTAGTTAACGAAACGGCTCGACCGATGTCTGAGAATCGGCTACCGCATATCTATTTTTGATACACATACACACAAACGGGAACTACGCGGGTACGCGTACTAGGGCGGCAGCTAGTTTTCTTATAATTCAGAAACGAGCGTTGATAGTTACTATTCATAAGTGCTTAATTGAGGCCTATTTGAATAAAAAAGATTTTTGATTTTTAATAACCAAATGTGAAAGTGAACAAAACACGTGATGTGATGCACTTGTATGTAATGCAGGCGAGCGGTTCCGCATGGTGCGCGTGGGGCGCGCGGAGGCGATGCACCCGCGCGCGCACGAGGTCAGCTCGCAGCAGCTCGCGCAGCGGGACCTGGCCGCCGCGAGGCAACCCCACCCCCATCCCCATCCCCACCCCCACCCCCACGCACACGCACACGCACACGCCGGCATCGCCGAGGAGGTGACCATCCACCATCTTTACTTTTATTTTAAACGTTGATTTTTTATAGTATTCAGGTCATATACCGAGCGAATCTACATTGTTTTGCTTGAGCTTACGACCAACGAAAATATTATACATGTGAAAAAAACCGGCCAACTGCGAGTCGGACTCGCGCATTAAGGGCACCCCACAATTACAATGACAATATACACTAATATCCCGTTATAATGAAGCAAAATTTCCCTTTAATTTTTAGATATAATATTTTTTTGCGAATATAGCCATAAACACTTAGTAAACATTTAAATTACGTCTATATGTAGCCATTAACAGACAAAAATTTTCTGTCGAAAAATTTAATACAGTACCTACAATTTCACTATAATTTTCAGATATTTCACCTTGAAGCCAAAATAAACATGTGGAGAACGGCAGTAGAAGAAGCTAAAGACCCCGTACGAGTGGCGTACTGTCAAAGTCGAATCAGTGAACTTGTCAAAAGAATAACATTGGTAATAAATAATAAAATTATAATTTACAGCTCTATTATAATATAGGTATTAGTTAAATGAACCAAACCCTTTAATACAGGATTCCAGGATATTTATTAATGTTTTTTTATTAATATTGGGGAACTTTTTAGGGACAATACATAATACTATTTAATCTATAAAATGACTTAAATTAATTTTTTTACTGACATTATTGATGTTTCATCTTCATACAGTCTTTTTGTTAATATGTTACATTCAGTACATGCGTGCCGTACTATCCGTGGCTCAGTTGGGAACACCGGACTCACAATCATGAGGGTGGAGGTTCAAATCCCTGGCCAGTACCTCTGAATAAAACTTACCTATGGATTCACACCACTGGCTTTCGGAGAAGGAATAACATTGGAAACCTGCATTCCTGAGATGTCACAATTAAAGGCATGTGGAGACCGCTAATACCCACGTGGGGAAACATCTATGGTATCCAGACGAGGTAAAATCAATTCTTGTCAAGAACATAGTGCGGTTTTTCACAACTGCGGGTCTTGGCAGTGAAATCTAGTTAATGTGGTGATCACAATGAGAAGACTTGAAATAGCCACTTAATCCAAATAATAATAATAGGGGAGGCTCGAGCTCCTCGGTGGGGAGGTATATGAGTTGATGATGAAAATGTGTCGTACTGTGCAGGTGCGGTCGGGGCAGGCCGGAGGCGGCGGCGGGGGCGAGGTGCGGCCCGAGCAGCTGGCGCAGGCCGAGCGCCGCATCATAGAGGGCGCCGACATCGTCGTCACCACACTCGCGAGCGCACACAACCATAAAATGAGAGGGTATATTTATTTATCACCATTTTCACAATTTTCTGATTGTTTTTCTAAGTCTATTTCCCTTATTATTTAATCAACATTACTCACATAATATTGTAAATGCAAAATTGAGTGGGTGTGCCGTTTGATATCTAGGCTAGTTATATCCCAAAACTTATGTTTTCCACGCGATTGTAACCGCGGGGAAAAGTGAGTAACAGCTATGTCCGGGTTTGGTACTCACCATTAACAATAAAATTTTTTAGATTTAACATATATAGTGCAACAAAAAATTGAAATGTACAGGATTTCATTAATTCCAAATTCAGATAAATCACGGCCAATAATGAATGTGAATGATCAGGTTGAAGCGGCGCATAGCGCTGTGTATAGTGGACGAGGCGGGGCAGGCGATCGAGCCGGAGACGCTCATCCCGCTGACGCTGGACGTGACGCGCCTCACGCTCATCGGCGACTCTCAACAGCTCCCCGGCTACATCTGCTCACAGGTATCACACTTATATTATTAAGGCGAAACTTTGTGACTCTGTATTCTTGTTACTTCTTCACGTCTAAACGGCTGAAGCGATACTAATAAAATTTTTTAGCTGACACCCTGAATTAACACGGTTACTTTTTATCCCAGGAAACTTGAAAATCCCCCGGAAACGCGGGTGAAATCGCGGGGTAGAAGCTAGTTGTTTTATAACAGAAACGTATTGAAGCATACTGTCTACCTTATTTTTATGTGGTCTCTGTTCAATATAGACACTACTACAGTGCTGCTAGTGAACCTACGCCACGCTCATGAACAACAACGGATTTAGGGCGCCGCCAAATATTCATTAAATAAACGTTTTGTTTATTTAAAACTTTTCAGCGTGCAAAGAAACATGGACTGAGTGAGAGTTTATTCTCGCGACTGGCGTCTTGTACGGAACACTGGACGAAGGGCAGTCCCGTGGTGTTGTTGAACCAGCAGTACCGAATGCATCCGGACATCGCCGACTACCCCAACCGAGCGTTCTACGACTCCAGGATACAGACTGTCGCGCAACACCGACCGGATATAATGCTTCCGCCGTATTCCATTGTTAGCATACACAGTGGTGATAAGGGACAAGGTATATATGAAATTTATGTATTTTATGATATACTTACGATTGAAAATGAAACATTGTTAATACGTCAGGGAATTTAGACTCTACATTTATGAAGGTTTTTGGAGTTTAGTTCCATACCAAATCTACTATACGTTTTCATCGAGGGTATATTTTGACCAATCCAGGATGCCTGGTAATTAAAGGTTTCCAAATTTCCCTTTCAAAATAAATAGCATGACTAAGGATCATACGATTCGTATACCTATATCTAGTATATGAACTATCGGGAGCCCTACTGCTTAGTATGGAATGAAAGTCCGAGTATAACATTGTAAGGCTGTATTAACAATAAAAAAATTGGTTGCCTGTAAAGTCGGTATACGGGCGAAAGTTTTACGTGACAACGACGCAAGGGACGCGTGCCTTTCACTTTTTATGTCTGTCTCTCTCGCTCTTAGGCGGGCTAACCATGCCCGAGTGGAAGGGATGCGTGCCTCTCACTCGCTCTCATTGTGAGCGCATAACGTGAGCGGAGCGTAACGCAGTTTCTTGAAGTGTCACCCGGCAAACCAATTTATAAGACGTTGTCACGTCAAAAAAATGTAACCTCACATAAGTGAGTATGTAGTCAGGGAAAGTGTAGCTGTAGTAATGTACGTGTGTGTTTAGGCGTGACGGGCGCCAACGCGACGGAGGCGTGGGGCGTGGCGCGGCTGGCGGCGGCGCTGGCGGCCCGGCTGCCGGCGCTCAGCATCGCCGTCATCACGCCCTACAACGCGCACAAGGAACTCATCAAGAAGTGCCTCAAGGCGCTCCAACAAACGTACGTACGACACCTAATTTCCTATTAATATGTAACGAGTACATGCTACTATATAAATAACCATTAAAACTTGTATATTAGACTTTGGACTATTGAATATTCATAATCAAATTACCTTCGCTGTGTATAAACAATTAAAACTGTGAAAATGATAAGTTAAGGTTATTGATAAATAAAGTTAAAACGTTCGTATTTGGTAAAATTATACGGTCCAAGAATAATTTACTCTTATTTCGAATCGACATTACATAGACATAGTATTTTGATACGGTAACGATTCGATGCAGACTCCGTTAGATTGCAGGGGCACCACTCGTATGCCAAATTAGTCGATCAATATGTAAATATTCGGTTGTTGTCGGGTGTTGCAGCGGTTCGGCGGTGGAGGTGAACACGGTGGACAGCTTCCAGGGGCAGGAGCGCGACGTGGTGGTGGCCTCGCTGGCGCGCTCGCAGGGCGTCGGCTTCCTCACGGACGCGGGCCGCATGAACGTCATGCTCACCCGCGCCCGCCACGCGCTCGTCGTGTGCCTCAACCCGCACGCTACCATCGTACGTACCGCTACCTCGCCGCGCCACGCCACGCCACGCCACACCACACCAACACCACCCTATACACTATACCCTGACATGGTTATACCAAGATGGCAAAAGAAATGAAGGCCCTACTTTCAATAACAGGGCATCTTTTGCAGTTTAAAGACTATGTAAAATATTCTATGCCTGTAAAGAAATAACTATAATTTTTAACCAAATTCAATAAAGGAAAAGGTTCTCAATTTGGTTCTCAAATCAATAGATTAACACTATACACATTTGATTATATAAAAGATTCATTTACTTTTCATTATTCTAGGCTAGTGCTTACGCACAATGTATGCGCGCGATTATTTCAGTTCACAATACTGTTTGCAACATCTATCTAAAAGACTTTTTATTTTCATGTAATTCATTATAATTACAAATTTCTTATCTATAGAGATCGTATATAAGCAAAATTATTTTTGTTCCATTTTAGATGTAAAGAAATTACATATTGATTGATACCTTAATTTGCAAGCCACACTTATTTTTTAAATTTCATTTTGATACCGGATGATTCTAGATGTCATCTAGATTCTGCCGATAAAATAAGGAAATTAAGGTATCGAAATAATAAATGTACCCTATAAATATTAAATTAATAAATAAAGCAATAAGATTGACATAGACAGCCCGGTTGGCTTTGTGGTTAGTGACCCTGACCCTCAAGCCGCGGGTCGTGGGTTCGAATCCCACCCAGGACAAATATTTGTATGCATGAATATGTCTGTTTGTTCTGTGTCTGGATGTAAATATCAATATAAGTATATATTAAAAGGTTTAACCATATCATAAGCTCTGCTTAGTTTGGAATCAGATTGGCCGTGTGCGAAAAATGTCCCAGGATATTTATATAATAAATTAAATTCCATTACGATTCATAAATACTAATTTTCTAAGCTCAAAGTTTAAGTCGTATTTTACATAATTCCGATATTCAATTTCATTACCATTTCCGTATGCCGCAATCATACGTTTCACACATTTATGATAGTATATACCTGTAATGTCCCAAGGTTTTTTTTTATTTAGGTTTAATTATATTTACTCCCAAATGTTTTGTTGCAGAAAAATCAGCAATGGTCTACATTAGTCGAAGATGCGCAAAGGAGAAATGTTTATAGAGAGCTACCGTTTCGGTTATGTCAACCGATACAATCGGGTAACATGTATGATGAAGATATTCTTAAATACGTAAGCAACGGTTAATAAATGGATGCCTGCAACATCATCATCATCAACTGCTCATATACGTCTCCACCGAGGAGCTCGAGCCTCCCCTAACATCGAGGGGGTTCAGGCCATAGTCCACCACGCAGGCCTAGTGCGGATTGGCGGACTTCACATGCCTTTAATTGTGACATCTCAGGCATGCAGGTTGCCTCACGATGTTTTCCTTCACCGGCCTATGCTAGGCCTAGGCACGATGATGCCCGCAACACTGATTTTATATTCAGTAAGACACATGCAAGTTATCGACGGCACATAATTATTTCTAAAAACGTTATGTAGTTTTTGTAGATAGTAATTACCTGACAATATACTGCTATCTTCAACAATAATGAGTACTAAGTAGATATTGTTAACTGAAACTATTTATCGGGTCGATAAATAATACCCCCATGGATTACTGAAATATTTGTATCTCCTTCATAAATGTTTAAAAAATAGGCGTTTGTTATTACGACAGGAATGTAATATTTTGTTTACTGAATAGCAGAATGTTCCTATTGATATACCGCTTTATTTTCATTTGCATTTACGTTTACCGTGTGCTCTAAATGTTCTATTGATGTTTCATATAATGTATATAAAGTACCTATGTACTTATTCATTTCTTTACATGTTTAAGATTCCAGTCATAAAAACGTTTTATGTTGTTTTAAGTTATGAGCGTTGTTAGATCTGTATTTAATACTTGAATGAACATAAATAATTATTTTTACTATAACTATACACCCGAATAAGTCTCATCAATTTGATACTTCTGTATCAAGAACGTCGAATAGTGATCTCCCTTCGTCATTTGTATGGAGAGTAGTCGACGCAGCCTTAAATGTTAGATTAAGAATTAGCTTATATTAAAGTCACTGGTATGTTTTCTTTTTACTATGTGTTTAACTTGATGGTTTAGTAACATATATTCAAAGTAATTTATATAACCGTTACTAATGGATATTTAGTTCATCAGAGGATTGAATATGAATTTTTGCGTTTAACCATTTAATCGCCACTATAAGCCACCTTGAATTAGGGCCATTAATCAGACTCTTCAGTCAATGTAATGTTATTTCTTTTATTTTTTCAATAAAATGATAAGAGCATACCAAAAGTTGTTTTGTTAATTTATTTTATAGCAAGCGATGACAAATCCTTGAGATCGTCAACCATCACTCAGTAGAGATGTGGCACTTTCTATCTGGTACACGTTTTCATGCGCATAGCTATACAAAAGCAACAGTGAAAAAGTTAAAAAGCTATTTTAATGACGAAAGCAAAATAAATTTGACAGCTTACCCAACTGCCACGGTAGGGATTTTTAAACTGCTGTTACATCGCAATGTGAAAATATGCCATTAAGGCTGCGTTTCCACCAGAGATGTGCGAGGATGCGTTGCGAGGAATGTGGTTTTTAAGAACCAATAGAATCGCTTCATTGAGCTATACTAAGCGAGGCTTGGTCAATGAAGGGATTCTATTGGTTCTTAAAAACCACATTCCTCGCAACGCATCCTCGCACATTTCTGGTGGAAACGCAGCCTTAGGATGTTACAATAATTTAATTCTGCCAATTATTTTTTCTAAATAATTTCGGTTTAATTGAAATGTTATTACGACCTATGTCAGTAAAAACAAACATTACAAAAAAACACATACACATTATGAATTTATTTACTGATAGTAATTAATTACATAATATTTCATGTTTCAACAGTTTCCCAATACAATATTAGTGATAAATTAACATTTGAACTAAATTTACCATCACTTTACATCTGCTTTTATCAGTATACGGATGTTATCGGCAATGCGCATTATAAAAGAAGTACTCCGGTTTACTAAAAGCATAAATAATATTTTTCACATGGTTATTTTTCGTAATTCAACTCTTTACATACGGTCATATAAGTTCAAGTTTTTCCGTAAATAAAATAACTTATATGACTTCATGATGTTCTGTCATGAAATGCATGGTGCATTCTACATGCAATTTACAGTTATGACATCAATTCAGATATCAATTCAATGATATCAGATTCGGTATCCCAGCCCCCCTCTTCGTGGTTTACAAACGTTAATTATTCCTCTTTGCGCATGAACTCATTGTTTCGCGAGATCATTGATTGTAGTTTTTTTTATAAATGCAGGAAGCTGATATCTTAAATCGATTACGCCTAACGTTCCCGAAAAAGGGTCTATATCGGAGAGTTGAATCAAAATGCCAAGAGTAAATATTTTTGGAATGCATATGCAAAGAACGATACTTAACACAGATTATAATAAATGTAACAATGACATAGGTTTATATGTACTTAGTTAGGAACTGGAATACAACAATAGTTTATGCTTCCAATTAACCTTTATCCATGGTAATAAGAATGTCTGAAATTGACTAATTTGTTATTTGTATAATGGAAGACGCGACTGAAATGATGGGCACTTGATCATGAACCTATATGTGTTTCGTTTGGACGGTACCTAATACACTATGTATCTAGAAAATGAATGGCAAGGTTGAAATGAAGTAAATTTCATACTGATATATGAATATACACATTTCCGGTAACAATTCGTGAAACTTGCAGGTGAGATACAAGCAGACATATCTAATGAAAAAAAGTCAACTGACAATTTTATTGCAAATATTCAAAATATTTCTGAACCATTCCAGAAATTCAGAAATATTCGAAACAATTTTATTAAAAAAATAATATGTATATGTATTATTTTACATTATTTTGACTAACATAAAATAGCCAGAGGTAAAAGCCAAAGAAAAATAGCCAAAATATAAAAAAAAACTTTAAAATTGTATTTTTTACTTTAATTTAATTCACGAGCTTATCTTGGTCGCACACTGTAACCCATTTAAACCAATCTCTAAAGGCAAGTTAAACATAAAACTTCTCGTCGTAATGTGTTTTTTAGCAGGAATAGTCTGGGGTATAACTAAACTATATACAGAATGACCTATGCTCTCAAAGCTTCTCAGTTAAACTTCCTTTAAATTGTAAGTCATGTCATGATACATGACAAACATTATAGTAGAAATTGACACATTTGAATAAACCTCCGTTGGATGTGCTATTCCCTAAACTATTCCAGTTATATATAACAGAAAGAAATTAAACATAGTCGGATCATAATTAGGCACCAGTTTAGTCTGTCTGTTTGTTACGTAATATACGACAAGTTCTGTGATTGACTGCTCGACTAACACAATAATAATCCTTTTATTATTGAAATATCACATGGTAATATTTCTCGCCGCTCTTGGCCCACTCATTATACTGGATGAATACTGTACTTGTCACCAACGACTAAAATTTTGTTACTCGTCACACCTACTTGGCTACTTATAATAAAGTAAAACAAAAATTACGTTTACCTATCAAATAACAATTGAATTGAGCAGACAAAATACAGAAACAAGTTTACAGTACAGATTACCTACATGTATATCAAACTCCATAATACATATATTAAATAATAACATTACTATAGGATGTTCAAATTTGTGAAATTTCTTACATAACTTCACTTAAAAATCACCAACAGAATGGCTACCTAGCCAGGTCAATTGCAGTCATTTACATTCCACTCATTCAAGCTCAATTATATTCACTATTTAATGTAATATAAATTTATGTGTTGTCGTGAAATTCTTCTCCAGTCATGCATCGAACCACACATTCAGAAACAATGTATCGTTGAAACTCTACATAATCTAAATCAATATGTCCAATAAGCAGATAAATAAATCTTGAGGTAGACTGTACTATAATTTTGTAGTGCACTTATTTCATATAAAACTACATTCTTAGTTTCATATAATATATCGAATCTGTAAAAGGACTCTTATAGACTAGTAATCCTTTCCGGTTTCGCACAGGTGCAATGTGCCACTGTAACTCATATAAATGCCGGACGAAATAATTTGCAGCCAGCGTAAGCAATACATGCGGTGTCCGGCAACATAATTATATAGCTTGATTAAAAATTATCGACCTTTCTTTTTACCTTATACAAACATTTAAACCTTTCGGAATACATTGTCTAAATAAAAGTATAAACAGTATCGAAATCGGTTGTGTAGTATAACATTTTATTTGTAAAGACCTAAGCGCACAAACAGACAGACGCTTTAAGCTACTTTATTTTATGCTAGTTAATAGTGATAGTGATTTTAGTATATTGTTACTGCTACTTCAGTAACCACAAATGCGTATCACATAAATTTTGGTACAGTTGTCTAATGCCTGCCCACATTTATGTGTAAATAAATGAATAATTTCAGTTGTTTGGGCGTGTAATGTGCGTCGAAATGAGAAATTGAAACTAGGTACTACATACAAATTGGGTGTATTATGACCGATCTTAATTTGCACATTTGAAAATTGTTTTATTTTTACAATAATGATACATCAACACTATTTTCTTTTAAACTATTAAACACTGTTTTCTTTTAAACTATTAAATGGTTTTCTATAACAAGTGCCGCGCGACTTACGCGATTACAAAATTTACGAATTGGCGTAAAAATACGTTGGAATTAAAAATGGGTTCCATCCGCCTTAGGTTACAAAATATATAAGTCGGCAACATTATTTATTGTTAAATGACTTATCCTAAAGAATTCTTTGCATATTTGAATAAAGGCTGACAATGGCAGTTAATATTCTCTCTAAACTTACAATCTTACATTTTGTCTTATGAATCTTTTCGTTTAAACAACGTTTGGAGTTCAAGGCGCGGCGGCGGGAGCAGCGGCAGCGGAACAATGTTTACGTTTAAATATTTGATGACTGTAAAGACTTATCATGTCAATGACTTACTAAATATATTTAACTAACAATTTAAGTCCATAGTATACTATCTATTTACACAACAGTTAAGTTGACACTGACCAGCCGGGGTCAATGGTGCCTCGGGTAGTGGTGACCATTGCTGTACCTGAAAATTAATCAAAACATCACTTAGAGGTTCATAACAGATAAAATATATTATTATTGAAACTTAACTTTTCTGTACTCTATCTCTGTTTCTGTAAATGCTGTTTAAAATCTCTTCATTAAAACATCCATAAAATGAGTATGTTTTTATTTAAAAAAAATTATCTCTCTAGAACATATTTTTTTAGATAGTGTATTATTAGAAATTGCAATCCCTTTGTGCTCGAGTCCTACTCGCATCGCATTAACAGGCGATTTTTAATTAGAAATAAGCAGCTTTGCGGGAGCGTTTATAGTAAACTAGCGACCCGCCCCAGCTTCGCACGGGTGCAATGCTTATACATCACATTAGAAATCCCCAAAATTGACAGTGTTTCTCTAACATATTATGTATTGTACAAACATAAAAACCTTCTCCATCAAATACTCCGTAATTTGGTGTAAACCGCATGAAAATCTGTTCCGTAGTTTTTGTGTTCATCGCGTTAAGACAGACAGGCAGAGGCGGCGGGGACTTTGTTTTATATATATATAGCTATAAAAACGTTCCTCTGGAATCACTTTATCTATTAAAAAAACCGCATCATAATCCGTTGCGTAGTTTTAAAGATTTAAGAAGACATAGGGACAGACAGCGGAAAGCGACTGTGTTTTATAATATGTAGTGATATGACTTTACCTATTGAATCGCTTGTACTTGTTGCTGTGATGTTTATTGAAATGCTGCTGGGGGCGACGTTCACCACGGTACTTAAAGCTTCCTCCCCAATGAGGCTTATTTTGTTTTTCCTGCAGACATACAGTGAAAGTGTTACCATATAACAAAATAACATAATATAGATACATAAAAATACTGATGGTTTCTCTCTTTTTTTTAAATCTTGTAGTTCCTTATTCTAGTTTGTAGATATGCCTATTATTTATCAGTATAATCATGTAAAGTACAACATAAGTTTAAGGCTGTTGTTATCCCTAATAAAGAAAAAAATAACAAAATAGTAATAATTCAATACCTGAAAAGGATTGTATCCATTCCTGTTGTTGTTGAAGCGATTATACTGGTGAAATTTCTTGATTTTCTTGTTGCGACCGCGGTCCATCTCATCTGTGGCCTCGAGGGCCCGTTTACGCTCGTCACGTCTCTCCTCGAAAACCTAACATTTTAATAGAATACATAAAACATAGGTATGAAAGTATTTGTCTTAAAGTACCTTTAATTAGTAAGCAAAGAAATAACATAACCCGCAAATATATACATACAATATTTGAATCATGTAAGTGTCTTCATCCTTAAATAAATAACACTATGAACAGTTATAAATGAAAAGGAAAACACGAATGAAGTTAATGCTTAAGAAAATAAAATATAAAGACCAATAAAATACTAAGACCGTCATAGTAGTTAATACGTGTGTTATTTAGATCTAGATTTGAAAAATGGAATAGACATTAAGGCGTTTATTTTCATGAAATGCTATACATATTTTCATTTATAAAGCCGAAAATTTGAAACAGCCACCAGTGCACGATGGGTTTCAAGTTATTAAACTTAATTTACACACAATGACACATAACAACACGTGACCAGGAGGAATTTCATGATTAGAATTCCATTTGATATAATTAAATCCATAGTCGTTAACATAACTATTTAATATAATATTTCATAGAAAACTTCAAATCACAAGATATGCGATTACATTCGAGACACGTACCTGACGCGAGAGCGCACTGTGGTTTCCGTTCCAGGAGGCGACGGGCGCGCCGTAGCCGCGGTGCGACAGCGTGTGCAGGTGGCGCACGGTCTCCAGCGGCGCGGCCGGGGCGGGGGCGGGGGCCGGCGCGGGGGTGGGGTCGGGGGCCGGGGCGGGGGCCGGGGCCGCGCCGCTCGCCGCACCCGCCGCGCCCTCGCTGCGGTCGCTCAGCGGCGACATGCTGCTCACGCTCGTGTTCGGACTGTGCTCGTTCTCTGTCCGTCTCTCCTCCTTTTCTTTTACCCTAAAAATAAATACCGCCCGTAAGAACGATTGCGTTCACTCGTATAAATAATAAAGCCGGACCGGGGGCTTACTTGTTGTTGGTGACGCCGTTGAGGCTCGGGCTGAGCAGCGGGCCGCTCTTCTCGCTGGAGACGGTCCAGGCGTGGTGCATGCTCTTGGTGGTGAGCACGAGGCCGCGGGGCGACTGGCAGCGGCTCGGCTTCGGTTTGCGCGAGTCGTCCCGGTCGGTGCGCTCGTCCCCGCTAGATTCTGAATCGTAAGGAACTAACCTCGATCCCGTGCAACCATTTCTCTGACTATGAGTGGCCGAATCGCCTTTATTCATCTGCTCCTCTAGTTTTTCTAGTGGCGATTTAGGTGGCTTCACGAGTTTACTTGTGGATGTCGACTTCTCCGGCGTCTTAATACTACAGCTCATCAAACGGAGATCAGAATCACTCTTAGATAGTTTGAGTTTCCCATTGCTGTCATCGCCGTTTTGTCTCTTTATCCCAAAGCTTACTTTTCTATCCTCATCAGGTTTGAAGATTGCTTTTTCTATGCCATTCAAAATCTTTATAGGCTGAATAACTTTCTCGACCTCTCCATTTTGCTTCACTACCCATGGCTCAGAGTTTGAGTTGCAAGATTCTGTCGACTTACTTAATGTACTGTTTAATATTATAGGTTTTACTTCTGGCTTTGGTGCCTCTGTTGCGGTACTATTAATAAGCACGGGCTTTCTCTCGTCACTTCTATAGAAGGTTAGTTTCAAGGGGCTCTTTTCTCTATTCAGTATGTTAGTAGGCAGTTGAGGGCCATATACTGCACTCGATGTTGATGCGATTGGTGCAGAAGCATCTTCAGCTGAGTTGTCTTTTTCAAAGAACATGATATAAGCATTTGTACCCAGTACAGCAGATAGTGGCAGTGGTCGAACGCTGCTATCATCAAACTGATAATAGTTACCATTTGGAGCTTGGCCGATTGCCGTGTAATGTCCACAGTTTTGTGATGGGCCCAGGTGCGTAACCAAACTCACCAATTTGTATGACTGAAATAAATTGGAATAAAAATAAATAAAAGATAATGCAAATAAAATATGAAAGAACTCATGGACAAAGTTTGACAAATTCAGTTCAATATTCTGACAAATTTAGTAAAATAGTACTTTATTTGTTCTCCCTTAAGGTTGATTTCAAACTAAATGTTATTGAAAATATGTCTTTTCCTTTCTAACTACTAGGAGTAATCTTTTGCTTTGCTGGTATTTTCTTGCATTTGTAGCTTTATTACAAGGTACCATGGTTGTAGTTTGGTTGAACTCAAAACTATTTTAGAACTTTTGTCTCGGTTCGTTAGTAAACAAATGTAGCCATATAAGTAAATATTCAGGCGGACAGTATTTAGCTGTGATTTTGTACCTAACGCGACATCTTTATTGTTACATATATTGTTTATCAAAGGTTATAGTTATTTTTCTTCATAATAAACAACCAATAAAATGTTATATTAAATATGTGCATATGTACACTTACCAACGGTTGATGACTGTTTTTACTATACATATATTTGTTAAGTGTAATTTTCTTTCGAAATTGAACATGTTTTGATAGCTTGCCTCCAGCTAGTGAAAACCTTTTCAATGCAATACACAACACCATAGGAGCACGTTCCACAAAAAATTGTTTCGTAGCGGAGACCTAATAAAGATAAATCACATTACATAGTACTAAAAAAACATTTATTAAAAACATATATCAAAAAAATATTTTTCTGTACCTTTTTGTTACATCCTTCACACTTATATCCTAAATCTTCTAATCGTTCACGGGAGAAAAAGGAGTCCAGGGCCTCGTCCAAAGTCGAATGCTTCCGGATGTCAAGCAAGAGATCCTAAAAATTTTATAACAAATTAATCTCACTAATAAGTATATTTGTAATTGACATTTAACTCCAACATACTTTAAAGGTGCAAACCTGAAAATGTTGGTATGTAGTAGATAGGTGATGACAAGCCAAGCAACGGACCGTTGAGCGTAAATATCCACCTAAAATTTGGTTCATAGGTGTTGTCTCCTTGCTGTACTGATCAAACTTGTCTGAATTCCCAAATCTTAATAAATAGCATTTTTCCATTGCCTCAACCAGGTATCTGAAATAACAAGAACAATTTTAAGATTAAATTAAAGATAAAATAAAAAATAAAAATGAAGGCCTCAATGTGTAGCTAACTGCAAACCTCAGGAATAACTGGACAATTTAGATATTTTTGTACTTTCAAAGTTTAATGGATAGAAAGTTAAGTAGACATCAGTATTATGATTTTTGTTTTACTGTATAATGAGTTACCTCAAAAACTCATGCGCATCCTCTTGTCGACCAGGTGTCAAATGTCTACAGATGAGTCGTAACTTTGAATACACCTGCCACGGTTTGATAGGCGCGCCGCCACTCTTCTGTGTCGCCATTAATGTGGCTCGCATTCCACAAATAACACATGCTTCTGAAATATGATGAATATATTATATATTAATAGATATACATTTGTTGAAGGTAATTTTTACTGGTAAAGTTTACACAAACAAATTAATATTACCTAAACTCTATGATGTCTCTGTAGGTGATACAGAAGACAATGCAATGTTGAGAAGTTCAGACTTCAATGTGGATAATGATAGACTAGAACAATATTAAGTAGACAAGGGTATCAATTATTTCATATTTTTTTGCCCTAAAGTTTCCAACTACAGAAAACCTACAATATATCTGTTATTATATAATTTATTTGTTTATGAAACATAGTCACAAACAATAGTACATGAAAAAGAAGGATATAACTTAAAGGTACCATAGAAATTATTTATTATTTTATTAGATTTTATTAGATTGTTTAGAAAAACGAAAATTGAATTAAAATTTTATTAGTCTTGTTAGTTTTAACTTTCAACACTATAATTGCATGTCTACTTTATATAAGGTGAAACATGTAGATCTCTAACTAACACCATAATGTACTATGTTTCTATAATGTAATATTACCTGATACTTGATAAATAGTAAACAAGCTTTGCTTAGTTCAGGATCAAATAAAAATACATGAATAATTTTCCTTTATTAGATGGGAGTTTGTATACTTTTCATTCTATACTTAGAACATAATATGATACTTAGATAAATATATATTTTTTATGGTGTCTACTTGCAAATGATTATTTTAAGTTTACTGTGATGCAACATTATTACATACCTTGTTGGTTACATTTCTCAGCATGAATAGCTTCTAATACAAGCCAGTTTGCCAAAGCAGGCACATGGAAAAGTGCCTGCAGGGTTGAATTCAGGTAGCAGGTATTGCCCACATTCTGCATTCCAGCACCAGCTGCCCAAGCATTCTGCCACCCCAGATGTACCTTTTCAACAGGAAACAATACTCTTTTGGGCTTAGGCAAGCCATCTTCATTTTTATTGAGATCTGTAAATATATTTTTAGGAAATGCTAAGATATTCATACCTTTACAGCCGTAATTGTTTCATTTCCATCAAGGATTTTCAAAAATATATAATTTAAAAATGTTGTGCTTATAAGATATTAGTTTTCTGTTGCCTTCTATTTGGGATGGTTGTGTATATTCACACTACATTTGTCAATTTATTATTAAAAGACAATATTTATCAACTTTTAAATATATTCACTACTGTGTAATTCCTATATAATCATTAACCACTTCCTATATTGGTCCTTCCTATATAGGTATGGTTTGTTAGGAACTCAGTACATTTATTGACATCTCAATCAGAAAATATAACCTATAAATTAATCTTATCGCGTGTAGAATCCTCACTGTCTTATTCATTTTATAAAGATTAAGGCAGTTATTTACCTGATGTTTGGTTTCCAGCAATACAATCCTTCTTGAGGAGTTTAGTTTCATGCATAGGTTTTTTAGGTCGGATGACCACGTACTTAGACTTCAGTCCGTCAAGAACATTACTTTGATAGTCACCAGATTCTTCAAATTCAATCTTAGACAACAGAACACTTTTAGCTGAGGAATATAGGCGACTGTCGAGTAACGAAGAACTTTGGGTTTCATCTGAGGTGAGAGACAAACGCAATGCGCTTGATACTGGATCGCAAGTGGAAGCGGGCATTTTACCTCCAAAACTGCACTATCACGATATCAAATCACAGAACAACACATTATCTATTTTTAAAGATATAACCAAAATTCTACGCTTACTTAATAAATTGTGACATTTACTTATTTATAATGTGTAATTTAAAAAAGCGCAAGAGGAAAAATTTACGAGACATCAACCAACCGTACCAAATGGATGGAGGACACAAGTGTTGCCACTGTTGCCTGCCATCCATAATACCAGTCCCATGCATTGCATGTGCCATCCCCATAGAAATAATAAAATAAAATATAAAATGTCTTTCGCACTATACGTTTAGCCACCGTAAAATATTAGGTAAGAAAACAACAATATTTAAGCATTCCAATAATAGGTATATTAATATTCATTGTTCTTATCAATGTTCTAACAGAAAAAAACATAACTACATTACAAGGAGTACGCCCTCATTCGCACGCAAGTTTTTTTACCGGACGGTAAAAAAACGTTCAAATACAACAAATGCATTCCCATTTTTAAGTTCACTCACACGACAGGTTTTTAAAACGCGACACTTTTTTATCGAGCGGTGTTGCATTTTCAACTTTGGGTGTTGGAAATAGAGCATATTATGGTACTTGGGAATGCATTTTTTGTGTATGAACGCTTTTTACGTTAAAAAACTCTCGTGCGAATGAGGGCTAAGACACCAGGAACATTTAAAAATTGTAGAGTAGTGAGACTTTAACCACGGGCCGATCTATGTAAGGGCTTTTTGAACTGCAGCCCAGGGCCCCGTGGGTTCATCTCAGTGGGCCCCAGCCACTGTTGAAGCTGAAAATGGACAATAACACTAATATAAACAAATTATTCCACCGTTTTATTTTTTTTCCCATTCCTTCACAAAATACCAATGAGTAGATTTATTAGTCAGGCCCTAAGTAGTTTTAGTCCGGGGCCCCACAAACTTCCAGTCCGCCCTGACTTAATATTTATCTAATGAGAAACAACACATTATATAAGTAGTAAAGAAAGCCTCACTCATAGAATAATAAAGATTATCACGCCTTCCTTATCTACAAAAACAAAGATACAATTGTCGCTCACAATATGAAATAAATTAAATCCCAAATAATCTATACTAATATTATAAAGGAGTAGAGTTTGTTTGTTTGTTTGTTTGTTTGGTTGAACGCGCTAATCTCAGGAACTACTGGTCCGATTTGAAAAATTCTTTCTCCATTAGATAGTCCATTTATCGAGGAAGGCTATAGGCGATATATCATCACGCTATGACCAATAGGAGCGGAGCACCAATGAAGAATGTTTCAAAATCGGGAGATTTCTTTTCCAGTGGAGAGCTTCCGCTGCGTACGCTGCGTAAACGGTTAAAGTTACGCTAAAATGATGTATGACAGAATTGTTCCCCTTCAAAAGTTCTAAAAAAAAGTCCGCGATAGCATATGTCTACCTATTAAGGTTGGCTCACTATAACCACTTTTATACTAACCAAATTTGTTGGAAGATAAAGCATTATTTGTGAAGGTGTTTTTATAAAGATGATATTAATCCTTATCCAAATAAATACGTTATTCATCGCAAGTATTTAATTTAAAACAAAATTGCCATTTACATCATTCAATTTCGATGAATATCTTAGGAGATATCGCAAATTTAAAATAACATCGCACCAAAATAATTATCAAGTACTGCGTGCGCCTTTATGCGCTGGGCCGGCGCGTGCAGTCATCAGTTAGTTCTGCGAGTCCATCCTTCTACGAATTAAACGAAGGGGGTTGAAAGTTAGCGTCAGCCCAAAGTAACTATTCCACGCGGACGGAGTCGCGGGGAGAAGCTAGTATTCTATAAGCGTAGCCCATTCAGCTTAAAATACTTTGCAATGCTGGCTTGAATACCAAGCCAGCGCTTGCAATGAATGCAGTATAATTTTTTTAAATGATACCGCCAATCTGTTTTCAGCTTTAGTAGTGTGGGTGGGGTACAACTCTCAGGTTTTCGATATAAACAATCACGACACGAGCCGAATAATATCATCAGTTTTTTCGATAAATATCGAGCGTTAATTAATATCGAATTGAATGAGAGTGTTAGAATCGTACCGTACGTAACCTCATAGACTAATAGTAACCTTACGCTTTGCTTGCGTGAAGTTGCGTGCGTTGCGGCTTGCTTGATCCGATTATTTTTTCATGTTAATCAAATTAATTAAACTTCATGTAATTTATGTAATGGTTGAGTTCCTGCGCACCAATGATTTTTTCTAGCTAAATATGAAATAAATTGTTACATACAATACAAGGAACAGTTATCTGCATTATGTCAAAAATAGTGTAATATTAAAGGAATATATTTTTGCCGTATATAACAATGAATTTGTTATATGGGTTATGTTTTATGCTCCTTGCAGGTAAGAGCATATTGGCATATTTACGATACTTCCAATTTATGTGTATGTACCTATCTGTCTTGTGTATAGCATAGCACAGGTACTAGGATCATTGCACTCTTTACTTCATCAGCAAATTTTCATGTACCCCTATCATTAATACAGATTCATTAAACTAAAGATAAAAATACCTTCTGATATTAATTACATTGTTTTTCAGTTAGTTTCCAAATAGTGTCATCATCAAGAGTTCTAGAATTGAGTGATAAATTTATTGATATAAGCCAAGATGGTATGTGGTTTGTAAAATTCTATGCTCCATGGTGTGCTCACTGTCGTCGTTTGGAACCAGTTTGGGCACATGTAGCACAGACACTTTTCAACAGTCCTATTAAAGTAGCCAAAGTAGATTGTACTCGCTTCACTGCTGTGTCGACTCACTTCAAAATACGGGCCTACCCTACAATACTATTGTGAGTTATCTTATTTTATTTATCTAGTTAGATTATTGAGAATCACAAAACTCATGATTACTACTGTAAAATGTCTAGTACAAGTTACCTAGCACCTATATTGTTGTGATTTAGAAATCAGAACCTAATTTTTAATGCCATCTGGCTATTATTTTAATTATAAAAGCAATTCCTGATTTCCTAAAATTGGAAATTATAGATTGGCCAGCAGAATATGCAGTATAACTATAATATTATTATTTGACAGTCTTAAGGGTCCCTACCAACATGAATATATGGGAGAAAGGGTCAAAGAAGACATGGTTAACTATGCAATGCGTATGTCTCAGCCAGCTGTGCAAAGAGTCTCTCATGCAGATAGTTTGGGATACCTAAAGGAAACACACTCTGTTTTCTTTGTTTTTGTTGGAAAACAGCAGGGACCACTATGGGTCAGTAAATATATTATTACTTTTTTAGAGTGTATATGTATGCGATTCAATACTTTTATTAGACACATTTCGACCCACTGATAAATACAAATGTAGGTATATCTAAAACATACTACCAATTACCTTGGCACAAATTTATATATCCTACAAACCCTGTAGTGTAAAAAATAGTAAAACTTTCTGTGAGTGTGAGAATATATATTCTTGCATTGCATCTAAAATCTGAAGTTTAAAATATAGAAAAATGTTATGTACCAAATTGATCTCTCATGAAAAAATACTATATTATTATTATTACAAGTTCTTTAACATGAATGTCTTTTTTTAGGAAATGTTTACACTTCATGCTGAGAAATACCAACCACATTCATGGTTTTATGCAATGTCCCATGATGTGATTAAATCTGACCTAAAGTTGCCAAATGAAACAACTATATTTGTCCATAAAGAGGATGAAGCATTCTTGTTTGAAGGTAAGTTAAATCTATATTCTATACCATAATGGTACAAAAAAGGAACCCCTGAGGAACTATCATCAATATCTTTTATGATGTCTCAGCATCTACAAATGATATGACTTATCTTTTTCATTATGAAATACTAGCTGCCACCCTGCAGTTTCACCCGCGTTGTTCCCGTTCCCGTGATCAGGGGTATCAAAAATAGATAGAAGCCGATTCTCAGACCTAATGAATATGCATATAAAATTTCATAAAAATCGGTCAAGCTGCTTTCAGAAGAGTATGGTAACTAACATTGTGACATATATATACTTATAAGATAATATGTCATAACATATTTGAAAAGCGGTGGTATCCTTTATAAATCCCAATACTTTATTAATTTAATTTATGTAACATAATTGTAATGTGGTAAAAATTACCTTTCTACCCTTATCTCCAAAGTTTGCTAGCTGATATTGCTATAATCATGATTCTGTCTGATAAGATGTTCATATATTTGTTACGGCTTTTATGTTGAAGTACCAGAAAATCATTAGAAATAACAATTAATAACATTGGATGACTCATTATTTAAGGATCCTATAATGTTTCAAACATTTCTACAAAAAATGTGTGCCAAAGTACAAAATATGGTAAGTAAAAGATGTTTCATAATATTGTTGCAGTGGATCCTTTAATTCTTGAAGATAGAGAGGCTTTAAATGTTACTTTAGACAAATGGATAAATACAGAGAGGTTTGGATTTTTCCCAAAAATCACTCGGTCCAACCTAAATGAACTGATGGATACAGAAAAATTCATAGTAATTGCAGTTGTGTCTGAAAATAAATTAAATGAAATTACTCAAACGGAAAGAGACTTTAAAGATATGATTGAAGGAATTATCAAGTTTGTATAATTTAATTTTTTTCTTAACATAATATAAACAGAAGTTGATTGCATAGTAAATTTGATGTATTTTGATTTCAGGAACAAAAAACGAGAACTGCATGATCGATTTCAATTTGGCTGGATGGGTACTCCAGACTTAGCAAACTCTATTGCTATGTCAGAATTGACAGTACCACATTTATTAGTTCTCAACTCCACTACAAGTCATCATCACATGCCTGATGATGATCCTGTACTCATGACTCCAGAAGCGGTAACAATTTTCCTAAACCAAATCCACAATCAACAAGCGCCGGTTCGTAAATAATACTGATCTTATTTTCAGATTTGTACTTAATTGTGTACTTTATAACCAAGACAAATTCATTCAGATTCATAACACCAAAGTGACATACATAACTTATTACAACATTATTTTCAGACATATGGTGGTAATAATTGGCCTGTACGAATGTACAGAGGGTTCTTTGAAGCTAGAACGACTTTGACAAATATGTGGCGTGGTAACCCAGTATTAACTGTGCTTGTATTTGGCCTGCCACTTGGATTCCTCTCACTCATTTGTTACTCTATTTGTTGTGCTGATTTCCTAGACGCAGATGAAGAAGAAACATTAGGTATTAATCTCAAATTCACCTTTTTAAATTACGTATACATACATACAAGAACTTGGAACTTCTTGTGAGCAAATTTTAACTGTCATATTTTTTGTCCTGGGTATTTCATTATTATTTACATCTAGTGAATCTGCACACCATTCTACGTTTAAGGGTTCTAAAACACTGATTAATTACTGTGGCTGCATCTGCAATGGTGGCTGATAAGTATTTGTTTGGGCTTTAATTTGTACATTATATATAGTCATTTATATGCAAGTGCAGTTAGCACTTGCATATAAATGACTAGAATCTCCATTTAGATACATACAATAAATTGTCAGGGGTCAAAGTTGAGCCCATGGAAGTCTTTAAATTTGATATAAATAAAAAGCGGTTGGTGTATTATAGTAAATATTGTATAAATACGTTTTTCTATTTATTTTCAGAAACACACGAAAAGAAGGATTAGAACATTTCACGATGCGACAGGTGCAGGATGTGTTTTGATTATATTTAATTTATGGTACAGATTTACTTAAGATATCAGTATTTTTGCATTTATGTGTCATAACACAACCATTTTGATAACAGACATGTTAATCTATGGACAAAAATCATGCGAACACTATTATTTATTTTTGAGTGCAATATTTTTTATACAAAACTGACATTTATTATAAAAGTATTTAATTTGTCTCTTAAATACACATTGATTAATAATTTAGAAAGGTAAGTAAAATACTCAAATATAAGAACCAGATCTATTTGAAGCCAAATATAGTTAATAAAATGATAGTACTTAAAGATACACAAATATACATGTTTTTTTTACGGCAAACTGAATCGGATTATCCCTTTATTTTACCAACTTTAAGACTTTAACTATAATAAATAACTTCTCAATACAAGTATGCCATACGACATAGATTGTTACATGATCGTTCGTTTTGCCTCTGCAACGGTCGGCGTAAAGCGAGTTGTTTGACCAAATACTGTTCTTATTTATTTATAATAAGATGCAGAATGAATTTAAGTTCGTATTCATGCAAAGATATAAAGTACATAAATGGAAGAAATTATTTATTTGATTAGAAGAAATTATTTATTTGATTAAATGAGTTGAAAATCCCTTAATACAAAAATAATCCATAGCCATAGCACAGGTTATTGATATTGTTGAGATATCTCATTAAAATAAAACACCGATTCTATTTGACTCATATGAGCTTTAAACTGATTGTACCAAGTAATGTAATTATTTCTGAGGGAAAATTTATTTCTCTCAATTTCAATGATTCTAATGTTTGGAGAAATTGACTCTTGACTGTTACTCTTGTCATTCATTTTATTTGGAATTCTTTTTGGATAGATGTCTTGATCATAGACAACATTTTTGTTTCTTTTTATATCTATAAGTCTTGTTTCTGTTTTGGGATGGATGTTTTTTGATTCCAGTTTGTTGAATCTGCCATGTTTACTCGTGTTATCTCTCTTATAAACAGTATTGTGCTGCTTTACTGTAGCTCTTTTATCTTTTGTACTGCAGAAGGCTGTTGGATAATCTAATATTAAATCAGTAGCTATTTTATCAGTTTTTGTCTCATCTATGGGCTGATGAACATCTTCAATAACATTTATATTTTCATTACTAGATTTTTTGCCACTATTGTGGGATGTATTAGACATATTTTCTGAAATAAATGTTTTTGAGTGCACTTTGTCACTGCTCTTGTATTCTTTGCAACTTCTAATTGTCTTTCTTCTAAAATTAATTGTATGCTCATCTTCCAGACCATCCAAATCATGACACCTAAAATTTTCATTATACGATTTTGAAGATGTTTCTTGATTTCCTTGACATATATTTGACTTCAAACTATGAACATAGGCTAGATTATTATCAACAGTTTCAGACAGGCTATTAAAATATTTGTATTCATTTCCTTGTCCTTTAAGATTTACTTGATTATTATTAAATGAACTTATTAATGAAGAGAATGTATTAATTTCACAATTACGATCACATGAGATGTTGTCAAATGAGGTTTGAAATTCTTCAAAGCTTTGTAACACTTCTGTGATTTTATAATTTTCACCAATTAATGCATGCCATAGCTGATTATTAGATGTTTTGTTCATAGTTTCAGTGTAAGGTGTAGCAATTGATTTTTCAATTATTCCATTATCTTCTATTGAACTCTCATCATAAAACATTTCACCAGTCCACATTCTTTTCAAGTTTAATGGAAACTTTATAGAACTTAACATTGCTTGAAACTTATTTTGTTCTTTTCCTTCACTAAGTATTGTTATAGCAGTTCCAAAAGATCCAAATCTCCCAGCTCTACCTATTCTATGTAAATATGTTTGCCATTCAAATGGAGGTTCAAAATTAATGACTAGGTCTACATTTGATGCATCAATACCTCGGGCAGCTAAGTCTGTGGCTATTAATATCCTACATTTATATTCTTGCAAAGTTCTTAGCGCATCTAAACGTTCAGATTGTTCCTGTTGACCATGAAGCTGTTCTGCGGGCCATTTATTTCTAGTTAACATTTTATACAATTCTCCTACTCTAGCTTGATAATTACAAAATATCAGGCACTGTTTAAATTGCATTTGTGAAATTATTTTGAGAAGCTCTTCAAATCTATGCTGGGTTTGCCGAACTATGTAGCTATTGTTCTTTACTAGAGTCACATGTTGTGCAACACCTAAAAGAATCATGTTGCTGTCAGGACATATATGTTGTGCATTTTGAACATATTTATTTATGAACAACTTGGAACATTCAGGATATGTAGCACTGCTCATAATAACCTGTTTCTGTTTTGGTAGCACAGAGAATATGTAGTTTATATCACGCTGAAAACATTTCTCCATCAATTTATCTGCTTCATCAAGAATCAAAAGTCTTACAGAAGAAATATCAATATGCTTATCTTGAATTAAATGCCTTAATCGTCCTGGGCTACCAACAACAATATGAACCTTATTTTGAAATTTTTGTACATCTTCTTGAACTGAGAGTCCTCCCATTACAACCTCAACTTTTAAACCTGTAAAAGAAATTTACTCATTTATTGTTAAAAAAGTTGTCATTTCAATGTATGTATGTTAAAAAGTAAATTCACTGGGATACTCTAGTAATGTTCACCAAAAGTAAAATGGTAGTGACTGATAAAGATTAAAAACTTATTGGCAATAACAGCCAATATATTTTTCACCTATGTGAAAGCATCTTACAACTTTTAATCTGAATAATTAGATTTTAATCACTAAACAACCCTTATTTTTTTTATAACTGATATAGAAATGTAGTAATATTAAATTATAAAAAAAATATTCAAGTACCCACCATTGAAATGTGATCCTATTTGTTTAATCACATCACATATTTGTGCAGCTATTTCTCTTGTTGGTGCTAATATGACTGCTTGTAAACGTTTAGTCAGGTCTAGTTTTTCTAATGCTATGACACTAAACACTGCAGTTTTTCCTGTACCAGATTTTGCTTCCAGTAAAAGATCTAGAAATGAAATTTTTGGTAAATCTAAACCTAAAATCAATATAAATCCTACGACATTACATTAATTTATTGAGAATTGATAGTTTTAATGTAAAAGTAGCTGAACGAAAGGCTGTGAAACACCAAGACAAAAAGCTAGCGTCTACGGACTTAAGACTTAAAATCACATTTGATACGACATTCCCCCATATAAAAACCCTAAAACTTACCAAATCCACATTTACCCAGAGGTACACCATGTAATTGAATCGGAGAAGGTTTATAGAAACCTGAACTTTTCAAACCACACAATGTTTTTTCCGTCAAGAGCATTGTATCAAATGTAACATCTTCTGTTATTCGTATGTCTTTGGTTCTATTACCTTGGTTGACAATATGTGCTAAAACCATTTTTTATGTTATGAGTTTATTTACTTTTGCTTACAACGAACTTAACCTCGCAAAGTTTTCTTGTTGTATTATTTTATTCCATGCCGATATATCTCATATCATCTGCCGATAGTAACGTACATAGAATGTTATCAGTCCGTCCACAGAATATTTATTACCCTATAACCCATTCGCACGAGTTTTTTTAACGTACGGTAAAAAGCGTTCATACACAAAAAATGCATTTCCAATAATATGCTCTATTTCCAACTTCCAAAGTTGAAAATGCAACACCGCTCGATGAAAAGGCGTCGCGTTTTAAAAACGCTGTCGTGTGAGCATATGGGAACTCATGGGAATGCATTTGTTGTATTTGAACGTTTTTCTACCGTCCGGTAAAAAAGCTCTCGGACGAATAAGGGCTAGATAAAAGTTGGGACTACGTATTGGTTCTTTTTCCACGATCGACTATTTTATATTCGGCTATTTCGGCTAACTAAAGTATGTCAGGCTGGCAACACTTTATATTCTATCTATCATTCATTTCTATCTTTGCGCGTGTGTGTGTCAACGAGTGCGAGTTTTCTGAAATATTATTATTTTATTAACTAAAATTTTTAAGAATATAATAAATTCTGATTTTTCGGAAAAGTTATTATTTATAAAGTGTCTTTTAAACAATGATATTTTTGCATAGAAAAAAATATTCAAAGGTGTGTGTGTGTGTGTGTAATCACTTTTCATTCATCGATTTTGGTTTATTATTTTGAGCCTTCGAAAACTATTTAGTACTTCTTATTCGTTACCCAATTGTTTTGCCAGTTACATTACCTATATTAAACAACGTTCTTAATATAGTATCTCATCTTTATTTACGTCTTAAAGTCATTCACATTTCGAAATGATATCCGATCGCTTATTTTCGATGTCGCATTTCATTACAGGGCTTTTCTATATCGTAACTCTATTTTCATAAGCATAAAACATTATATGCTGACGGTCTCAGTATATAGGTTATGGTGGCCCCAAATGGGAACTGGGCAGACAATTTATGTATTTCATAACATTTTTAGTTGCAATAAATATAATATATTTATCAACCTTTTAAAAGCAAATTAATAAGAAAATATGTTTTAATATAAATAAATGACTATGTTATAATATAAAAATACCCTTTTTAGGAGATGCTCATACTCAGACTTGATGATTTTTTAAATACTTGATCTCCCTTTAGTTATATTTAATTATTGTAGTATAAAATGGTATAAACTTTGACCTTTTACCATCGATATATATGTACTACGTACTAGATAGGGCGTTCCGAACACTCGCTTTTATCAACTCAACTGAACTGCAGTCCCCACACCCGACTTTAGTGTGGCTTCGACATTCATTCAGTGCGGGTGCGCACGGAGCAGCGTTAATAACAACGATAATCCGAATCAAAGTAGACCCTGGACGAAAATAACTAGTCAGTAGTCAACTAAGTAAAATTACTACCTGTTTAAGTGAATTAATAGGTGATAATTCCGTAATTCCAGAGTAGAAAAACAATTTATCTATTTAAATACCACGCCATTCTACAATCATATACTAAAACGTGCAGATGTTCCCTTAAAACTGGTTGTAGGTAAAAATATGTAACTGAACACAGACTTGATATGTTTTTTTAGAAAGGTTTTAATTTGATTAATTGTTAATGAGTTTTTAATTAGTAGTGATAGTTTGATATTTTGAATAATTGTTTTATGTTAATTCAAGCCCTGGCCCGTACCTCTGAGTACTCATTTAAGCCATGTGAAGTCCGCCAATCCGCACTAGGCCCCCCTAATATTAATATAATACATTTTGAAATCGAGTTTTATTCTAATGAAGTTTAGAAGGTAAAAAAGATGTGTCACATCTGCGGTGTGAACTCTATAGGGACGACATCTTAGTGTAGTTAACTGAACGAAACGCGTAAGCGCCATGAAATTTGCGGCGCTTACGACGTTTTGGTCGCGAGAAAACTATACTCTAAGCAATCTAGCGCTGTATCTTTTAAAATAGTTTGGTTAGTTGACACAGCTTTATACAGCGCTGCAGCGAACTTTAGTTCTAACTCTTACCAGTTTTTAAACAAATGTTTTACATGAACGTTCTTGTCTATCGCTATACGTCGATGCCTTTTACACATTGGCACATACCTGCATCTCTATTAATAGATATATAGGTTCTGTAAACATAGAATATTTATAAACTAAGAAGCAAATATCCTGAAATATTTTTACACACAGCCTATTATTTATTTAAACCAGATAGAGCTTATACTATGGTACCCATATGATGTAATATAACTAGCATACATAGACACATACATAACATGTTCATGCACACTAATATTTGTCTCATGAGGGAATTACACCCACAACCACCGGCTTAAAAGTCAGGGTAACAAACCAATAAGCTCATCAGTCTTTTAATGTCTTTATTTATTTATTTATTTTTATTTATTTATTTATTTTAATAAAATTACAAAATTAACAACATATATATATACAAAAGTGTTTAACTTAAACAATTTGGACAGCCTTATCACATTACCGATCTCTACCAGGCAACCTAGGGTAGAGTTATGTTATACATAGATGATATAAAATTTGCAGTAGCGCAGTGGCGGGCTGCGAGCACGGGGCGGGCGGTGCGGGTGGTGCGGGCGGCGGGTCGGGCAGCACGGGTGGCGCGGGCGGGCGGCCGGCGGACACTATTCGCCGGGTCAAGGTGAAGATGTCGTCGGTGTCAGCGCAAGGCGTGGTGGAGCGCGCCTCCGCTGAGCTGTCGCGGCGCATCACCGGCCTGGGGCTGCGGGGCCGCAAGCGCTCGCCGGGCGTGGTGGAGCGCGTCGCCAACGCGCTGTGCGGCCCCGCCGCCGCCGCGCCCCGCGTGCCGCGCCGCCGGCGACCCTCGCCCAGGCCGCTCGTGTGGAACCAGTTCGTGTTGGAGGAGAGATTCCTCGAAAAGTTTTTTCTGTACTTCAATGCGAGCGACAGGCGATCGCTTGCGCAAGTGTGCACGCGGTGGCGCGATGTCTTGTACTCGTCGCCGCGGTGGTGGACGGGTATCGTGGCGTCGCTGGATTGCCGGGACCTGCGCGCCGCGACGGGCTGCTGCATGCAGAGGTTTTACAACTCGTTAATTAGGAGAGGTATTCGCGGGGTTGTGCTCATTTCGGCGTCAGATGATGACATTAATGAATTTATAAGGCAATTCCCTCTGTCTGCTCACCACGTTCATGCGATTGGCTTAAAGGGTTGCACGATAACAGATAGAGGCTTGGAAGCTATTTTGGATCATTTGCAGGTCAGTTACAGACACTGTCTAACATATGATTCCCATATATAATTAAACAGACATGGCATATAAATTACATATTCATTTCTAGGTACTATTTGAGCTAGAACTAACAGGCTGCAATGAAATAACTGAAGCTGGTTTATGGGCATGTCTAACACCGCGAATTGTCTCACTCACGCTTACTGACTGCATTAACATTGCTGATGAAGCAGTAAGTATTTTGTATTCTGTTTACAAAAAAGTTCTAGGTGATACTTAATGGTAATTAATCAAAAATAGTTTGAGTACCAAACTGATAAAATTGTGTCAGGTGGGAGCTGTCGCACAGTTGCTGCCGTCTCTGTACGAGTTCTCATTGCAAGCGTACCACGTGACGGACGCGGCGCTCGGCTACTTCTCGCCCAAGCAGAGCGCCTCGCTCAGCGTGCTGCGTCTGCACAGTTGCTGGGAGCTCACTAACCATGGGGTCGTTAATATTGGTGAGCTATATAATGTATAGTGTAATCATTAACCAGTATTATTATAAATATCTAATGAATTTAATTATTTCAATATATTATCAATGGCTTTTTATAGGAACGATAGTGGTGGCTGTGTTCTCGCTGGTCACAATCATGAGGGTGCATTTTCAAATTCCAGGCCTGTCCACTTCACCTTTGAAGGAAATATTCACATTGTCACATTCAAAAGGCATATAAAGATTATAAAGTCCTCTAAACCACGCTAAGCCCGTGGTGAAGTAGGTATATGACCTGAATGATAATAACTTCCAATAATCCATTTTTATAATGATACAAATGATATTTTATTATGTTTATTTATCCATCTATCTGTTCTTATACCTATTTATAGTGTTAGTTTGATTGGTGACATACACAAGCATTAGCAAAATCCCCTAACGTTTAGGATAGGTTAGGGTTTTTTATTATTGAATCTCCTAATAAACTGGCTTCTACCAGTTTACGTAAGGTTCGGTTAGATGATTTCTGTGATTTCTGTCGATAATGTTCTGCGACGTAGTCATGTCGCAGAAGGAGGCGGCGGAGCGCGAGCGCGAAGCCGCCGCTGACGCGCCCCCAATGCGCCGCCGCCGCCACGGTCGTCGGCGCCGGCCTTTTGAGGCTCAGGTGCCACCCTAGACAACAGGGAGGAATGCACCGCCCCTATCCTAGGGAATTCGCTCATTCGCGAAGTCCTTAGGATTTGGGGGGGGGGGGGGGGGGTTCGGGCAAGAGCGGGGGAGGTCCTTCCTACCCCCGCGGGGACGAGCCCCTGAACTGTGGGCAAGCCTCGCGACCCTCGTAGCCCGAACGTAACGGCGGAGCAGATAAAAAAAAAATGATTTCTGTCGATCAGTTACAATCTTACGAAAAATAATGCGTCAAATTGGATACCGCTAACAACCTATCGACAGTTACAGTTCAGTACAGTTGAACAGAATAAAAATATATAATATTTCCAGTGCACTCGCTGCCCAACCTGACGGTGCTGTCGCTGAGCGGGTGCAGCAAGGTGACGGACGAGGGCGTGGAGCTGCTGGCCGAGAACCTGCCGCGCCTGCGCAGCCTCGACCTGAGCTGGTGCCCGCGCGTCACCGACAACGCGCTCGAGTACATCGCCTGCGACCTCAACCATCTCGAGGAGTTGACCCTCGACAGGTACCCTGCACTGCACTACACTACACTACATACCTACACATTACACACTACACAGTACACACCCTGTACATGGCATTATTAAGCGGAGAACTGCTCATTTTTGGTATCTACAAACAAACACTATCCAAATTCCAATATCTATGATATGTGTAAAGCAAATAATTATTAGTTACCTTATAAACTAACCATTGAACGGCGCATTGAAACTACTTCTGAATATATTACCAATCCTAGTTGTCATATAGAAACTAAACAATGTTACGTTACCCAAACTTTGAGTACCTATTAAATACCAATTGACAAGGAGGCTATGGCATGTTCAGATGCGTGCACATAACGGACATCGGCGTGGGGTACATCAGCACGATGCAGTCGCTGGCGGCGCTGTTCGTGCGCTGGTGCTCGCAGCTGCGCGACTTCGGCGTGCAGCACCTGTGCGGCATGCGCTCCCTGCACCACTTGTCTCTCGCCGGTACGTACCTACACCACACCACGTGTCACCGTATTATTTCCCTAGCTGCCTCCGCGCGGTTCCACTCGCGAAGTTCCTGTTCCCGTGGGAATTCGGGGATAAAATAAAGCTCCACAGTAATTTAGCTTTTTATTGATGAAATAATTTTGAAAATCGGTTCTGCAGATCCAGGAATTACCACTTACAACGTCACAAACTCACGAACTACCTCTTTATAATATTAGTATAAAAAGTAGCCCACGTATTATTAGTAGTAAAAAGTTCGCCGGGATGACTAGTAATTACTAGATAAAATCCACATTCCTTAAGTAAATCTTTATAAGAGTTATAAGACCATGGTATTAAAAATGATTATTTTTATACAGGTTGTCCATTACTAACGTCGGGTGGTCTGTCGAGCCTCATACAGCTGCGACAGCTGCGCGAGCTCGAGCTCACGAACTGCCCCGGCGCCTCGCCCGAGCTCTTCGACTACCTCCACGAACACTTACCGAGATGCCTCATCATAGAGTAAGGTACACAAACAACGGCATACATATTCTGTCCTTTTAGCAATAACAATATTAACTTCTCGTATGAAAGATATATATGTACATCAAACAATGGTTTGATGTACATTGCTAATGAGCAACTTACTATAAGAAATAATTTGTCTGGTTTTGGATTGTGTTATATCCCAATACAAATTAAAAAAATTTTAGCATCCTGCTATCACCGATCATTTTTTTTATTGAATGCACTGCTTGTATAAAAAATGTTTCCGATTTATTTATTAAATAAGGCATCAATTGAATTCATATGAAACATAAGATGTGTTAAACGTGCATCTCTTTTAAGATTGCCGTATTATGTTCACTATTATTCCCAAAAGATAATTAGATTTTTATGCCTTTCAACGATTATTTGACCACCAATTTATAATTGTTGACTTATTCCTAAAGAATTGCTCAAATTGTTTGATATGCCGTATCGGGAACAGTGTTAAGGACTTTTGAAATATGTATATTATATGTCTAAGCCACACAATGTTATTTTTATTCTATTAGTGTGTCCAATTAACGAAAGTGCCTGATCGCCTTCCTACCCCACACACCCGCACTGCAAGGTACCTGCTTGTATGTTTTTTATTTATAAATATAATTATTCTCTTGGAGTTTATTGATTCTGCTTTTTATCAATATTTACATGACAATTTGTGGCTTCGGCTTATACAGAATAAACTATTTGTATTATAAATGGTATTCTTTATTAGTTGGGTAAATTTATTCATAGTTTTAATTACATCGAGACATTTTGGTTTAATGTGAAAATAATACTATATTGCTTTTTTCAATTCTGAGTGCGTATCGCGAAACACTAATACAAAACTGTGAATAAATATTACACACAATATTTTGAGAAAAAAATATTTATTAGCTATAATTTGTGTGGATTTATGTATAAAGTTAGTGTAATTTTTTCGTGTTAAATTAGTGTTTATTTAAGATAATTTACTTCTAAATAAACCATTATTAAATGGTTTGAGTGTGTCCATTAATTAAATGTAATTTATAGAGTAACGTGTTCATGTTCATATTTATATGAATTTTCTCAATAATTGGATTGTTTTTCCCAATGTGGTTCAAATCTTAAATGTTTTACTGCACATTGTAATATTACTTCAATCTGTATATTACTGCTGAATGAATGTTCCCTATGAATGGTTTTTATTTATGATAGAACTCGACTACTGTAATGGTGCATCGTTTACTCTCCTATTGAGGAAGATGCCATAATGATAAAAGAATACAGCTGAAGCAGTGTTTAGTACGTGCTCTCTAGCATTTATATATTGTAATTATATACTCTGATCGAAATATGCTCAGATTACGCTTTTATCAGTCTGTTTTCTACATTTAAATGGATTGATTAATAGGTATTTTGGTGTCAAATGGTTCTTCACCATTCTGCCTGAGATGATATTTATTTGATATCTTAGTAGATCTCACGATACTTCCTTCTTAGTTAAACATATTCTAGTCAATTTGGACGCTTTTTTTACCTTTGTAGCACGATGTAATTGTGATTTTATTTCAATATAGCATGATGACGCCCTTTGCTTACCTGTTGCCTTCTAAGTATGCAATATAATGAAATGATGAATCTTAAAGCCTAAAAGCTATTAAATATGACGCATGAGCAGAGTAGCTTGCATAATATGCATATATATGCATAATCGATTGCGAGATATTATCTCGCAATCGATTGCAAACAATTACATTGAAGTTAATTGTAATTTACTTGAATGATATTATATTTTATTAACAGACCATATGAGGTCAAAATTAGTCAATTAAGTCATCTTTTGGCTAATCTGATGCCCCGCATGAGTCCTACACAACAGAATTCAGGAAATTATGAAATTAATTCAATGAAATCAGGTTTAATCAGTTAAACAAAAATATATCTGACTTAACGTTTTTGCTCACAGCCTGCGACCGTACGTTGGCATTTTTATATCCACTTTATCTCTAAATAATTTATGATGATGTAAATGTGTTAATAAGCGTTATTGAATGAATACCTAATATTTCGACCTATCCGTAGAACAAAGTTCTATGTGACTTTGAACCCAAACCACTTTCATTTTATGTTTATATCTACAATTAGATACCTATGTTTAATAAACGCATAGTAATGTTTTAATATGTAGGTAAAAGTATAAATTCTCTAAACCGACTAAGATAAAGTTAGGGTAAAAATGGTAAAATATGTGCAAATAAATCAAACTTTAAATCACTCTTCTCTAAAGTAGGGATTTGGCAGATAGAACTGTGTTCTACGGATAGGTCGATTTATTTATTTTTTAGCTTACCCACTAAATATACACTATACATTTTCTTATAACTACAAATTACAGTTTCTTTCCTAGCATGCATTTTGATTAAAGATTCGTTTGTAAAGTTTTTTGTTTGACACTTTCATTTTGTACATCTTGGCACAAGCTTCCAGTAACATGTACCCATATATTAAAATATTTATTTTTGAAAATCTATTAATCGACTAAGTATGTAGTTAATGTTTTAGTCCTGTTTGACGTATAACAATTTTTTCATCTGCATCATCATAGAATCATTGGGTCAAATTATAAAACTAATTGTAAATGCCATAATTATTGTGTAATATATGTATTGTTATTTTACCTTCATAAATGGAACAGAGTATGATGTAGATTATATACGTACATATACGAAGTCTCCCGTAAAATGAAGTAAAAAAATACTACTCGAATAGTCATACAGCGCCCGTTGTTTGTTTAAACGAAACGGATACCAAGTTCCAGTTGCTACTATATTGCGTTCTTACTGCAGCTTTACAATTCATTTTCTGAGGACCTATATAATTAAGTGCATTTTTTTATATTCGTATTTATAATTATATATGTAATGTTTGTCACCCCTGCAATTCGTTCATATCCTGTATTTGGATTCGCCAGTGTTGCAAATCTATGCCATATGCCATAAAAACAAGTAGGCACATGCTTAAAACCTACTCAGTTTTAAAGTCTTAAATCTGAGACTAAGCCCAGTCAGTAAAGTTGTTCCTTTGTTTACCTATCAAACATCGAACTTTAAAATGTCGTTTGGTGTTATAAGTCAGAGAAGGTACCTTTATTGTTTAGTTTAGTATTTATAGTTTTTACTTTTTGTTAATTAACTTACATTTACTTATCTTAATACTGCATCTCTGAAATTCTAAGACAGACTCCTTTTTTGCATAAACATTCATCAATATAATATTACGAGTTTGATTCGCATACTCCGTGTCCGCATACCATAAATCATACCCAATCAACCCGGCATAGCTATGGGGAAAAAAAAGCTAAACGTTAATTTTTCGCCACAAACTGATGAGATATAAAATTATAGATGGTTAAATCCAAACAAACAAACGACGACAAAATATTTACTTTATACCTAGCGATAATTCGAACCAGTAAATATACACAACCAAAAAAAATTCAAGATCATTATTAAACCGAATATCTTCTAAAATAAATGCTATCAAAATATCATAGGTTTTTTTGATTGTTTTGAATTCATACATGCGTACAAATTCAGTCAGTGTGCTTGCTATATACCTAAGTTACGTATTCCGTATATTACGTAGTCTAGTGTAGGAAACACAACTTTCTGGATTGGAAATAAGCCATGACTTAGATGAAGCAGATAGATGTTATAGATATTTTAGATTGCTTTTTACTTCGAAGTAGATTTTAATCAGTAGTGGTCATACTAATATTTTACATGTTATGTTAGGTGTGAAGTTGCGGACTCTGAATATTTTAGTCCTTTAGACCAGTGTTTTTCAATCTTAATGATTTCGCGACCCCTTGTCAGATAGACATGGAATTTATAATTTAAAACACTACCCTCTCATTAAAAGTGTGTTTTTATTGTAGTCTATTCCCTTCTGCTGGCAACCCTCCGACAGGTTTACCCCCTTTTGGGGTCGCAACCTACAGTTTGAAAAACACTGCTATAGACTTTTATTAACCGAATAACGTTTGCATTTTAATTAGCACTGCATACAAACTGCTACGACCCAGGCCTTCCTTGACTTTGATGGGCTGATCTTTTAATATGACCAATGAAAAGACCCTTAGTTCCAATATTCACAATTGAAGTTTATTTTCACATAGTGCCATACTCATTGAATTATAATATTCTTGATAGCAAGACAGCACACTTTCAATGTTTGATACTAACTTAGTGAGATCAGGTCATCAGGATCAATACATAAGTTAGATTACCTTTTTTAAATTGCAAGGCATACTACTAAACAGGATGTATTTTTCATTTTCTTATATATCGTATCGTTTCCTACACAGATAGTTTTCATCATCGACGTATAGCGATAGACAAGAACGTTCATGTAAAACATTTGTTTAAAAACTGGTAAGAGTTAGAACTAAAGTTCGCTGCAGCGCTGTATAAAGCTGTGTCAACTAACCAAACTATTTTAAAAGATACAGCGCTAGATTGCTTAGAGTATAGTTTTCTCGCGACCAAAACGTCGTAAGCGCCGCAAATTTCATGGCGCTTACGCGTTTCGTTCAGTTAACTACACTAAGATGTCGTCCCTATAGAGTTCACACCGCAGATGTGACACATCTTTTTTACCTTCTAAACTTCATTAGAATAAAACTCGATTTCAAAATGTATTATATTAATATTAGGGGGGCCTAGTGCGGATTGGCGGACTTCACATGGCTTAAATGAGTACTCAGAGGTACGGGCCAGGGCTTGAATTAACATAAAACAATTATTCAAAATATCAAACTATCACTACTAATTAAAAACTCATTAACAATTAATCAAATTAAAACCTTTCTAAAAAAACATATCAAGTCTGTGTTCAGTTACATATTTTTACCTACAACCAGTTTTAAGGGAACATCTGCACGTTTTAGTATATGATTGTAGAATGGCGTGGTATTTAAATAGATAAATTGTTTTTCTACTCTGGAATTACGGAATTATCACCTATTAATTCACTTAAACAGGTAGTAATTTTACTTAGTTGACTACTGACTAGTTATTTTCGTCCAGGGTCTACTTTGATTCGGATTATCGTTGTTATTAACGCTGCTCCGTGCGCACCCGCACTGAATGAATGTCGAAGCCACACTAAAGTCGGGTGTGGGGACTGCAGTTCAGTTGAGTTGATAAAAGCGAGTGTTCGGAACGCCCTATCTAGTACGTAGTACATATATATCGATGGTTTTCATCGATAAAAATATCAGTACTTCTATGTAGGATGCTGGCTTGCTGAATGTGATTATCCGGACAATCTTTATTTATTTGCTATTATAATTTTGAATTATGGAAAAAATAAATAAGAACTCCGCATTTGTATAGGTAAAAATAAGAAAATCTATTAATAAAATGTACCTAATTATTGTTCAAGGATCAAACTTCCCATTAATTATTATGCTATAACACGGTTGTATTAAAAATATAATGTACAAGCATTAGAAGTAAGATAAATGAGTTGTATGAACTCCAATTATATTTATTTCCTACTTATTGTGATTGTGTTCAATCTTGCGCCTCCATATTTTTTTATAGAACTGAAAGGTATTGATTGAATGCGAGATAAAATTCCATAGGATGTTACTTCGGGACGTCACAATTGTATTTTTATACAGCTTCAACTTCTTTTGTAAATTAATACAATTTTTATTTATATTTAATGTGGTTCTTGTTATAACCGAGATAAAATGATAAATGTATTTAAATACTACGTCATAATGATTCGTGATCGTTTTTATTTGTGACGAATGCACCTAATTAATTAATTTGATTGGCATCACTTGTCTCGTATAATGTTTGTATTTTAGTAATAGTTCAATCATTTTCATGATTGACACACAATTTGTACAATACAAAGTGAGATGTTATAGTGCAATATAGATGTACTGTTTTAAGATTTGTTTATTTATGCATCCCTTCCTTGCGTGAGACTAGTAAATACAATTATACTTTTATAGTGGGGGGTAGCCGAACTATAAAGTAGATTATTCCTACTAATATTATAAACGCGGAAGTTTGTGAGAATATATGGATGTATGTTTACCACTCTTCCTTTCACGTCTAACAGAGTTATGTTCTAAATGCCCCAAGCTTTTTTACAATGAAACTCTGTTTTTAGTTCGTGTACCTATAAACACGTGATTTAAAAGTTTTTTTTTTTACTATTTTGAGTAATGATATTTTCCCTATGGGTTTTATAATCACAGATAAACTTAAATCTCCAAGTAACGTATGGACTCGACTTTTTGGTATATCATCATAAAAATATAGATAACTAGCTGCCTCCCCGCGGTTTTACCCGCGTAGTTCCCGTTCCCGTGGGAATACAGGGATAAAATATAGCCTATGTTACTCGGGGATAATGTAGCTTTCCAAAGGTGAAAGAATTTTTGAAATCGGTCCAGTAGTTTCGGAGCCTATTCATTACAAACAAATCTTTCCTCTTTATAATATTAGTATAGATAATAAATCAAATAACGTTTGTATAGTATTTGAGAATAAATAAATATTTGAAGATCATTGTCAATGATTCCGTTACATACAGATATTACTTTATTTTTTCTATGTAATTTTAATATATAACAATATTAATAAAACAATATTAATATTTTGTACGATTTATTGCGATAACACAGTCTTACAAAACGAATCAGTGATGATAACATGAGACACTAATGGTAACTTGGAATTATTATAATGCACACATCACATAATTTTGACTAAACTTGCATATCAACAAATATAATTTTGGGGTTTTACAAAATGCAAGTTAACATTCTTATATTAGTTGCTAGGTATCGAAATGCTTAGTTAAAAAGAAATTACATTTAAATTATATAGCAAGATTTTAGACATTCGAAAAAGAAGAAAACAAAAATGGGTTCAACACCAATTCATCACTCAACAAATTATTTAACATTAGTTAAAACAATATTTATATATATTTACACAATATAATTATGTTTTAATAGTCCAGATGCAAAAAAGTAATTATAGATAAGTTTAGGGAGTAAGCATCTATAATGACGTATTTTCACGTTATTGGCTTTGTATAGGTAGGTAAATGTATTCAAATGCATAAAATAAAGGCCAAAATAGTACCTGGTCATACACCACAAAGCTTTGGTATGTGCAGATTTTTCCGTAGTAATTAATGTAGTTTGTAACCATAATTTATATTTAGCTGCCCAGCCAACATACAAGGCAATATTCACTATTTACATAGCATCGGTATGCGGGTGTTATAAGTATAGGATATTTAATATTCATTAAGTTAAATTGCAATGATTTCGTAACCAAATACATAAGACTTGAAGGATTCCTATATGATAAATAGTGTCCCTGCAATGTGGCAGGCTAGTCAAATATTAAATGGAAAGTAAAATACGATCAACAATAAGATTTACACAAAAGAATGTTCCCGAAAATAAATAAAGCTAGTCGCTAATTAGATCATCTTTGATTGAAACATAACTGTAGATTTCGTTGTTGTTTCAGTCTTGTATCAATTGGTCCTGAAATGATGACATGTTTATTAATAGCACAATCGTGCGATCGGTCGTGCGGTCGCGTTATAACAGTAGTATAGTACATATATGTGTGTTATATTAACCGTCGGTGGCGCGGTGGTCAGTGGTAGGGCTGCAGGTAGGCGGTGGTGGAGGCGAGGTCGCGGCGCAGCCAGGCCGCGTTGAGGCGCACCGTCTCCAGCGCCTGCTGCACCGACCGCTCCGTGCCCGGCGACTGGTGCGTGCCGAAGAACTGCTCGATCTCCACCGCGCACGCTTCCGACGCGAAGTTCTCCGTCGTAGACTTCACCAAACGGGCCAGTAGGAACCCACCCTGAAACATATCAAACGCTCGTGTCATATCTGTACAAACGTCGTTTACTGGATATGTGGGTGTGCATTTCTATACTAATATTATAAAGAGGAAAGATTTGTTTGTTTGTTTGTTTGTAATGAATAGGCTCCGAAACTACTGGACCGATTTCAAAAATTCTTTCACCTTTGGAAAGCTAAATTATCCCCGAGTAACATAGGCTATATTTTATCCCTGTGTTCCCACGGGAACGGGAACTACGCGGGTAAAACCGCGGGGAGGCAGCTAGTATGAAATAAAGCTGTTTACCTGGTACCGATCCATGAACTCCTGCCAGTGGTCCTTGAAGAATTGCCACGCCAAATCCCGACCGTTCCTGCTCAGTGCCACTGATACAATTACAAACACGGTGTCCTGTGCGCGCACTTCATCCTGAAATAGTATAGTACTAATATTATGCGCCTAAGGTTATCGCAGTGTTCTCGACATAACTACATATATAGAGGACTGTACACAAATAAAAATAGCAAAGACTTCTCATAAAGCTCAATAGTTCTTAATAATTAATTCTTAATATAAAATAGTTTGGTAGTCCAACAACTGCGGTCACGATTAGTTTTGCTGAATCTATACTAATATTATAAAGAGGAAAGATTTGTTTGTTTGTTTGTAATGAATAGGCTCCGAAACTACTGGACCGATTTCAAAAATTCTTTCACCTTTGGAAAGCTACATTATCCCCGAGTAACATAGGCTATATTTTATCCCTGTGTTCCCACGGGAACGGGAACTACGCGGGTAAAACCGCGGGGAGGCAGCTAGTCTATAATAATTTCATAAAGCTTTGTTTGTTTGGTTTGACGCGCTAATCTCAGGAAGTACTGGTCCGATTTAAAATTTAATTTACTCCATAGATAGCTCATTAATCGAGGAAGGCTATATTTTATCCCTTTTTTTGTACGGGAAAGAGATCTACGCGGGGCGGAACCTAGTATTTTAATGATATATCTTACGGATATAGCAAAGTCGAGCACGCGCGTGAGCAGGGCGGGGTCGCGCACGGCGCCGAGCGCGCGGCTGATGCGGTCCTTCTCCTCGTGCAGGTCGGCGGCGCGGTACAGCTGCAGGAAGCGCTGGAACGTGGCCGCGTCCGCGTCCGCCAGCACGGCGCGGTAGCACGCCGAGCGCAGGTCCGCCGGCAGCGTGCACGCGCCCGATATGTGCGCCTCGAAACTATACACACACATTATTGACTACCTCATTCGACCGTCACTATCAGAATGCTATTACAGATCGAACTACATGGCTTCAATTGAATATATAATTTTTTATCGATGCGATTATTCCTTTTGCAGCATGATCAGTAGTAATGAAGTCAAATTGCTTTCGTTAAATTACAAAATTTGTCACCGATGGTTTTATTTTTGTTTCTTATCAAAATATATTGTTACCGAGTTTTGGCCTCCTTAATAGTGTCAGGGTCCTCGAAGCTAATCATTTTATTGAGCACTAAGCTCCTGAGCAACGTGTCGAGATGGCTCTCTTTGTCCGCAGCATCCCATCCTAACCGCCGCGTCACGTTGGAAAACAGCTTGCGTCCATAATTCTTAAGTGGCTTATCGAGAGCAGTGTGAGAGAACAATGCACTTAGTTTTGACAAACAGTTGGAAATAGACGACCATACTGTAAAGTTTGCCTCGTTGCTGAAAGCTTCAATGAGTTTTAAGGACTGAAACGAAAACAATTGATTTAAAAACATCGTAAACTAATTGAAATAAATAAGTATATATAAAATGTGTAAACATTTATACCTCGGCAGTGTGTGTATGGCCAGCCTGCACGAGCGCGAAACAATCGTCGAGGAGGCCGAGGCGGTCCAGCGGCGGCAGCGAGCCGTCGCGGATGGCCGTCACCAGCTGGGCCAGCATCGCGGCCGGGTACCGCGTGCGGTAGTACCCCACCTACAAATTCATTCACATTTAAAATACCAAAAAAAATACCTGACCATAATACTAGTCCTACGAAGGGGTAGCAAGCACAACATCCCAGTATTATTTTTACTTACTGTGCCAGGATTGAGCTTAACCCAGGAACTCTCAGCAACATCTTTTAGTACCACTTCTTGTGTCCGCTTTTCCAAAACGGTACTAAGAGCAACCTGTAAAAAGTACATATATACAAATAGGAGTTCAAAACAATTTTGCATTTTCATTAGTGACTTTATAATGTCTCGGTTTCTGAAATATACACATACAAGTATAGAAGCATGTACGTAACTAACTATAGATAAATATGATCTAAGTCTACTAAAGAAAATTAACGTAAGAGAACATCATTCTTTACATATTCTTTATCCTTCCGAATTTCGATAACATTAGGCGAAGTAGATAGCTTTCTAATAACAGCACAATCATCGCAATCTTCTCTCGTACTATGTTCATCAGATAATTTCTGACGTAACTGTTGTCACAAAAAAACAATCGTTATTGCTATCGGAAACACGATGGTTATCGATAATAAGGAACTGTTTTAGGAATTGGGTCAAGTAAATCTTATCTTATGCATTTCAAGGTGCAGTGATTAGATATTATAACATAACAATTGATATTTTTCTTTGATAAACAAATTAATAACCTTGTATAATAACAAACATTAAAATACCTTTGAAGGTTGTTCCTGTGTAGAGATTGTAATAGGTACCATCCAGAGCATATCACCCCCTTGACTTCCATCTGCACAGAACTTTTGCTGTGTCAACTTGAGAAGTCGATCTGGGCCTTTCTGTTCTGAGCTCACCTAGAAGCATTATTAAATAGCTATTTACTGCACTTTCTCATGTAAGTAATGTTTTGAGGGCATTGGGGTAAGCTGGATAGCAGGAAAACAATAACTTAAGAGGTATATATATCATTTTAACAAAATTATGATAAATAAATAAATAAATATCCTGGGACATTTTTCACACACGGCCAATCTGATTCCAAATTAAGCATCAAAGTGAGCTTGTGTTATGGTAACCAGATATACTGATATACTACATATACTACTTTAAATACATACTTATATAGATATCTACATCCAGACACAGGACAAACAGACATATTCATGCATACAAATGTTTGGCCTGGGTGGGATTCGAACCCACGACCCGCGGCTTGAAAGTCAGGGTCACTAACCACAAAGCCAACCGGGCTGTCAAATCAATGTAAAAGTCCCTATGTCACCCCAACCTTGTCTTATATTATAGTCCTCATATAGTAAAAATATAACAACCAATATTCTATCAGGGTATTCATATGCACTGAAACCTTTTTTATATATTTTCTTTATTTAGTGTTAATAAATTAAACATTACTCCAAAAAAATTGCAATGTAATGTTCATAACCTTGAATTAAAATAACATTGATTTTTTAAGACATTTTAAAAATTTACCCGCAATAAATTGTTTCATAACAAATTTGTTCATGTTGATATAACATGAAGAAATTAATTGTAATAATTCAAACCTCAACAACGGGAAAACCCATCTGTTTTGTCCATGTCGACATAACAGCTCCTACAGGCTTATTTGATGCTTCTTCCAGTGCTGCCCATAAATCTTCTGTAAAAGTGTTTTTATACTGGAATATAAATGACAACACTTTGTAAACATATATTTTCCAATGAGAAAATAAAATAAAAAGAAAAGAGTGATATTAAAATATGAATGGAAATTCAAGTGGTGAAGAAATGATCATGTGTCTATAATATACCTGATGCCTGGTAAGGTAAATGTTCATGCCTTTACGAAAATCATCATCTCCAATGTATTTATGTAACATGCGTATTACAGATGCACCCTTATTGTAAGAAATATCATCAAATATCTCATCTATTTCAGAGGGGTGCCCAACTGGTACTTCTATAGGATGGGAATTCTTCAAACAATCCAATTCTAGTGCCCTAAAATAAACAACTTCATAAAACTCATGTGACAGGAAATTGATTAGTCATGATAACAATTACATGCAATATAATGAAATTGTGTTGTTTACCAATGTACACAAGTGAATGACCTCAGCTTGTGACATTAGCATATTTTTAAAGTCAGCAAAGCTATTAAAATTTGCTTACAATGCAAAAATAATTTCTTCTTTGCTGAGTCATGCCAGGTCATTTTTTTTTGTTTTAAAATTAATGTGGGGAGTAATATTCAAAACAATACCTGATATAGTTCTCAGTAACAAACTGTGTCCAAATATCATATTCTGGGAATAAATGGTTGACACAAAGAAATTCCACAAATGACGCATAGCCCTCATTTAACCAAAGATGTGTCCACCACTCCATTGTGACAAGGTTGCCAAACCACTGATGCGCAAGTTCATGGCCCACTACCAAGGCAATCCATTGTCTCCTCACAGCTGAAGTGTGCTCTTCATCTACTAAGAGACAAGTTTCTCTGTATGTAACAAGACCCCAATTTTCCATAGCTCCTGCAGAGAAATCAGCTATAGCAATCAAGTCTATCTTTGGTAATGGATAGGCAATATCAAAGTATTCCTTGTAGTATGGCAGAACTCTTGCTGCTACCTCTAATGCAAACAAGCCTTGTTTACTTTTTCCCACAGGTGTATACACACGCACTAAAACACCATCACGGGATTTTTTCTCTACATAGTCATATTCTCCCACAACAACAGCCACTAAGTATGTAGACATTACAGGAGTTGTATCAAACGTTAATATTTTTTTACTTTCATGGATCTTTTCCTCTTTCACTGGCATATTGGACAGTGCCACTCGGTCTGCTGGAACTTGCAGTGTGATGTCAAAAGTAGCCTTAATGGCAGGTTCATCCCAGCACGGGAAGCAACGACGAGCATCAGTAGCTTCGAACTGGGTGACGGCAGCATAACGCTCCTCCCCTGCCGGAGTCAGGTACTTACTGCGGTAGAGCCCTTTCATCTTGTCGTTGATCTCACCAGTGAACTCACATAGTAACGTCGCCTCGCCCTCCACCAGTGGCTCTTCGAACGTTATGGTTACCGTCTCATCCGCCACACTTAGGCTCACTTCCTTAGGATTTATCGACGAATCCGAACCTCCATCCTTGTATTGGAGTTTTACACTTTTCAAATCGAGATCTAAACTGTTCAACACTATCTGTTTAGTAGAATTCACGATCTGAAACGAAGAAAACACGTCCACTATAACGCGTAATGCATGGAAACGGTATTTCAGCAAAAACGATGATGAAATATGTTCTCTTACCGATACTTTCACTGCTGTTTTTCCCGTGAACGTAAATTTTTCAAGATTAGGTACCAATTCTAGATCGTAATGTTTAGGTACGATATTTTTGGGAAGGCGCTGAAATGGTTTGTTTTCGGGCATTGTCACTTTTTCTTTCAAGATCGCGAATGTAGGACGCACTGCAGAGAAATACCGTAATGACCGAGTGACAGAGTGAACTCGCGCTCCAACGGCGCTGCTGATACGCGCCCCCCTCGCACCTCCCAATCCCCACTCCGAATAACGGTATTCGCTACGTAACTTGTAATGGCGACCAAAATTTGAATAATGCTGAAATGAATTACGTATGACGCGTGGAAGTAGTTGTAGCGTCATGAAAAACAGTTGTAGTTCAGAACAAGTGAGTTTCTTGTGTCTATCGCTAGCTACGCTATCTATCCAAGAAAAAGTGAAAGTTCGTCAAATGTGTGTGTGGTTGGTTGGTTATGTAGATAGTTTTTTTTATAGTACTCTATTCTGTCTATGGTTTAATCTGTGGGTTTAATATCCTAGAATTATCTATGAGATGATATGCGATTTCGTATTTTGACGATTGAATTCTTAGATCAATGATTAAATTGCAATATTTGCAATATTATTAGGCCTCATTCGCACAAGAGCTTTTTTACTGGACGTTAAAAAAGCGTTCAAACACAACAAATGCATTTCCATATGGTCTATTTCCAACGCCCAAAGTTAAAAATGCAACACCGCTCGATAAAAAAGCGTCACGTTTTAAAAACGTTGTCGTGTTTTTTATTTACTTGGGAATGCATTTGTTGTATTTGAACGCTTTTTTAACGTAGGTTAAAAAAGCTCTCGTGCGAATGAGGGCTTACGCGGATTGGTTAGTGCACAATATATTCTCAATTTTATTGATATCGTAAACGTATATACATCACTTTTTTTACCCAAGTCTTCTTTCATGACTCGTTATCACAGGAAAGCGATTCGGGACAGATTTTCTGTTTATTCAATAAATAAAACGATAAATTTAGAAAAGATCGCTGCCATAACGTATTTTGCCCAGCATGCTGGCGGCTTGCTGCCAACGTTGCCCCCTTTCAAAGCAAAAAGTACGTCTATGTGGAAAAAAATTAATTTTGTTCAGTTTAAAGTATTTTGTATTGTTCAGATTTCGACAAGTCCGATAGTCTGTGTCTACCTTAATTATGCCATAAAGCTATGACATGTGTCAAAGTCAACAAAAAAAAATTGCTAACCTTCTTTCTTTCTCTTTGATTGGAAAGAAAATCGTGAAATAGGAAGAAAAATAATGCATCATACTATTGGATACCAGTAATTATATGATTTGACGCAGGAATCGAAAATATATTTGGTATAGTTAATGCAGGTATTATAAACCTCAACGAAGTACTTTTTCTGTAGATAGTGCGCGCCGGTGAAACTGTGATCATGGCGAATCCGTCATCAGGCGTTGGTAAGATTCATATTTTTGTACGATTTTATTTGATCTATTTGAATATCTAATGTTGTCATTATAATAAACAACGTGTGGAAATGTTCATAGATATTTATTTTCTTATCGTTTTTTATTAGTGGTTCCTCGGAACTTTCGTCTATTGGAAGAACTTGAGCAAGGCCAAAAGGGAGTGGGCGATGGAACGATCTCTTGGGGACTTGAAAGTGATGATGACATGACACTCACTCACTGGACGGGCATGATAATTGGCCCTCCTAGGGTATTTATATTTTAATATTCTTCAATTAATTTTTCGTTCATACCTGAAGCTTAAGTATAATTTTTTTGCAGACTCCATATGAAAATAGGATGTATTCACTTAAAATTGAGTGTGGAACTCGATACCCTGATGATCCCCCAACTGCGCGGTTTATATCTAGAATCAATATGAACTGTGTCAACAGCCAGACGGGACTTGTAAGTATTATAATTTTTTCTATTGAGATCCATTTTTGATATTATTACTATAATGTATTTTAACTAATTTGTGAACTTAAGGTGGACAACAGACAAGTACCAATTCTCGCAAGATGGCAACGTGATTATACTATCAAGACAGTTCTTCAGGAACTGAGACGTCTCATGACTCTCAAGGAGAACATGAAGCTGTCACAGCCTCCAGAGGGAAGCACTTTCTAATTTTCTCTCATTCTATAATGTCTCAATAGACCCAATCTACTCAGTTTCACTTTTCCATACTGCACTTTGTTTTCATATCTACTTACCTATGCTTGCCTCTTATTTATATACTGTATTAAAAGACAACATAGGTACTTCATTATTTCCTCCTTGTTCACTAAGTAATGCTATGCTTATTGTGTATCTTAGATTTGTGTAATGCATTTATTAAACCACAAGTCATTTATAAGCTAGATATGTGCAAGAAACTTTTTGATTTCATGGTAGATTGGGCAGTTAAGTAAGAAACCTTTTTAAATGGCTCTTATTACCCAGTACAGGGGCAACAACCATTTATTTATCATATTACCTAAATTATTGTGGCCTTTTAAAAGAGTTAAACTTGCTTCTGATATAATAAAGCTAGTTTGCTGACATCTTGATTTTAGGTAAGTGATTTTTATGTCTTACTTTGTAAACAACTCTTATTTTCTAGCTATTCAATACTACTATCAAGCTGTAGTTGTTTATGAGGAAAGGTATATTTTATTTTAATACATACTATATCTCATGCCACATCTGAATTGTAAGGGTTTTTTTTCCTATGATGTTGATCTTAACACCGAATTGATGTGACAGAAAATGCTTAGTTTTCTTTTAGTACATGATCAAGTGTATAAAAAAAATAAAAAATATTTCTTAGAAAAATAAGATAAAGTCCTACTGGTTCATTTAGCTGAGCATCAAATTTTAAAATTTGCATTAAATATATAACATTGCATTAAATGCAATCCAGTCATGGTTATATAGCCTTGTATTTTTTTTTATTTGGAGTTTATACCTACACCACGCAGCTCTCATGCATACACTTAACATGAATTTATTATTATGTAACTAAATGCTGTCATATTGTTTCATACCAATGTAACTGGCAAAGGTAAATAAATCAAATAATACTGTCATTAAATATGTATTTTTCTTTACACTTGAAGAGAGGTGGATCCCTTTTAGGCTAGTTTTTCAACTTTCCCACGATAAAAGGTAGCTTATCACCCCTTAGCTTACAACACTGCATAAGTCATTTTTACCAACTTTTCAGGAGACGAAAAAAACTGTTTATTTTATAAGGCCAACCGCCTTGCGCGCTGACACAACTTTTTCATATGACCCATGGTTCGACGCGCAATGAGGAGCTCTATCGAACGGGATTAAAATGTAGAAACTGCCAATTTTCGACCTGACCGGTGTTGTAAGCAAAAGGACGTTATGTACTTTTTCAAGTTCAAGCCTATAATCGGTTCAGTGTTTTAGGCGTGAAAGAGTAACAGATAGTTATTTCCGCATTTATAATATTAGTAGGGAATGGTTTGTAAGTAAATATACCTACATGCCTAAGAAAAAAATACATTACTGAATAAAGTTCTATACATGTTATAGTTATCCTGATCCTTGAGTGCGAGAGACTAACTCGACCTTATTGGCTTTATTTAATTAATATCTGTTAAATATGAAATAAAAATAAACTAAATTACTTAAATATCGGAATGTAGAAAACAAGTTGAAAAATGCAGTTATTATTTTATTAACATGTATGTTTATTGATACAGACAGTTACAATTTATTCACAAATGATTGCAAAAGCTTAATTTTAAGCCAAGTATAGACGGCTACCAGGTACACAGTTATTAGAATCAGTTTTGTTGAAGTAAGCTATTGTTTGCCGCAGGGATTTTGTCAAAATCATGTAATTAACATACATAATAAAAAACTGATTTTTAATTTAACAGCGAAAAAGTATGAGATTTTGGGTGGTCGGATGGGCATTATGATAACGTTGACAATGTCCCTACGACATTTAAAAGATGTAAGTACTTACTTATTCCAAATATATATATATCTACATAATTTACTTCTTACAAATTCAATATAAAGGTACAAATTACAAAGTCTGCCTGGGTAGGGTACCCTAAGTAACGTATCTACCCGTTAACAAATAGTGGTCAATGAAGAACTTATATGTTTGCCATTAAATGGCATTGAATTTCGTTAATCGCAATTCACTTCCTATTCCCTATTTTTTTTAAGCACAGTACCTACCAATAGACATTAAAATTTACTCTAGCTGCCGCCCTCAGTTTCCTTGCAATTGTCGGTTAACCCAGAATATTTTTTATCTGAGTACTAAGCCGTTTAGCAATTCGGAACAAATATGCAAATTATGTTTCGTCGTACGTAACAAGAATCAGATGATATAGAAAAAATATATATATGGCATGTAATCCTAGGACGGTAACATTGAAATAAAATACCTACCTAAGGTCGATAATACATTTGCCTACGGTTAAATTCTATCAATGAGGAGTTATAATTTTTATTTTTATACCAATACATAGATTAAACAATATTTTTTATATTTAATTATGTATACAAAGATGTTGTTCTGTATGTACCTGCCGAATGCTCATCCTATAAGATTCCACTTCAAGTGAAGTGAGCTTCTAGGGCCTGGCAATCTCAAATATGCCGATACCAGTTAAATACATGAGAACGGAGATAAACATGAATAGTTCTCATCCTCGCCTCGCCTTTGTCGTGGCTCTCCTACTTGATATCAACTTTTCTATATTAATTAATTTTACCATGTACCGACTGTTCTAAAACTATACCTTACATTTTGGATTTATTGCTAAGCCTTGGTTATAACGGTACATATGACTATAGAGAAACTTATAACTGAGAAGGCCGCTGCATGGTGCAGTTGGGTGGGAAGGAGTGTGTCAATACCCACCAGGGTCCCGTTTCTTATATCGCCTGCCGTTAGTGATAAATTGCACTAAAGCCGATACTGACATTGCATCAACATATAACAGATAGGTAAGGTACCCAATTAAAGTATGTATCTATTTAATATGCAGCACCATAATCTGTTAGCATACCTAAAGAGATAATGAATATAATAAGTAACAAATTTCTTATAGCTCCCAGTTCAAGTGGAGAAGCAGAATGATCAATAAATATTGCTCTGATTTTATCTGGGCCTTCGAGTATTAGATTGTATGGCGGCACCGGTGCTACATAGTAAACACACCGCGAGTTTCGAATCTACTGGTGTATTCTGACTTCGTGACAACTTTTTTTAAATATGCAACGGAATAGGTACAAGATATTTAAAAGGCGACAAAGTGCAGTTCATTCTAGATCCATCATCTCACCCAGATACATTTCTTTATAAACTCTAAAATAAAGAAAAGGAATTAATTCTAGAAGATAAATAATGGCAATGTGATAAGACAATATTATGATTGCACATAAGCAATAATCAGATATATATTATCTTAGAACGTTTACATTAGATGAAAGGTAAGGTTGACGAGTTCAAAATAAAGTTTGAATAATTTTACACCTCCGTATTAGCATAACGATTGAATCTCAACCGTTATCGACAAGCACCATGATAATGCCTACTCAGAGGTACAAAGGACGCACATTTGTTTTCCAAAAACTTAATATTATGTTGGCACTGTATAGTATAGTTCCAGATATCATAGGAAATGCGTAATACACACAATTTCATTTAATCTTTGGTCTGGTATATTATTGCAGTATAGAGCACCCACACAAGTGCAAAAAATTTTCAAACTTAAAATTGTAGGTACTTAAATGTGATATATTTAATGTCAACTATGTATAATGTTAGTTTAGTTAACTAATGACAAAGTCAACTTAAATTACGAAATATTTGAGATAAACTATCTATTTACAAAAATTTTAATATGTACATAGATTTTATACACAACATTAACTTACACGAAACATGTAACTACATATTTAATATATCAATTATGTGCTACAAATAATAACTAACATAATTTATCCCCACAATCTAATCTTAATAAAATGCACAAAATGTTCATAACATAGAGGTTAGCCGTGTAGGTACCTACAATTTTGTTACAGTAAACACAAATAAAAGTTTACCACTTTAATTGATCGATATAAGAGATCTGGGATTGATTCATGCCTATTGCTAGGAAATAAATAATAAATCGTAATAGTTGTTTAAAATTTTAAGGAAATTTTCATAACCCTGTCTATCGTTTACCCGAAGATTATGGTGATAATGAATCAGTCGATGGATTTTCCTATATACGATACAATACATGTAATATACAGGCGTATTTCAGTTCATAAATGAGAAAATTAAATACAATAGATACCTATATTTTTTTTTAATTATAATCATAAATAAAGGAAATGTAGAAACCCTGTCTCCCTATTAGGATTTTCGATACATACAAAAATACAACATTTGTTCAAAACCGTGCTGGATGTTACATGTAGGTATACCTAACCAGTTCCATGCGTTGCTTTGATTTTATAAAAGTTTTTATTTCATTTTGGTATATTTTTCTTAACACCATGTTGTACATGTTATTTACGAAGCATATAACATTGTCCATACATTTTGATGTGTTCACGAGCCCATTGAAACCTAGCGTGCATTCGTATGATCCGTTCCTTGAGGAACGAATTGAGTGCCTATTGAATAACACTGACTGAGCGTCAGTGTTATTCGGAAGGCTATTAGCGGCGGACTTGCTACCCACGATTGTATAAAAGTAAATTGAGACGAAGAACGTGAACGTTGACATATTATGTTGATGCGTTGCAAATAATCTGAAGCCGTCAATAATTTTGTTTAAGTTCGCGAATCTACACACACCGTACGTATATACTGTGTTTCCGACACCACATAGAAGGTATATGTATTTTTTTTGTATAAGCCTTAGAGATCAACGAAACCAACATCAGACCTTTATTTATAAAACTATGATACTATGAACTATTCATAGGTGGATGAATTTTGTGAACAATCCACCAATGAAAATGTTAACTTTCCGTCCATCATCTTTTTCGGACAACACAATAATTTATCGTCACTGTAGATTATTCGAATAGTGAAAACTTCGATTACTTTTGATAAAATTATATTTGATTATCAATTTATTGATTTGTTTATCAGAATAGAATTTTGCGTAGCTTTGTCGCCAAATGGCTAGCGAAGAAATACTTAAATTATTTTAAAATAAAACTAGTGTATGGCAAATGCGATGAAGCTATATAATGTGATAATAAATAAATATCCTATATAATTTAAGAATTTGCTATCATCTAAAACACTCGTTATTTCTATTTGAGAAATCTAATCTATATCCCATAATATTGTAAAACAAAGAACGCATGGAACCTCATAGATCGTAATAAATGATGTATACGTAAAAATGTATAAATGGAAGTGTAATTTAATTTGGTGGCAAACGCGGCGACGCATTAATAACGTCGACTGTGGAGCATAGAAGGTGAACTATGAGATACACACGCACGCATCGACACTCCGTCTAAGAGTCGAGTCGTCATCCCTCGAGCCCCGAACGGTGGCCGCGACCGGAAGGCACGAGGCCGGCCCCGCGCCGCTAGCACAGGCCGTGCAGCCGGCGCGCCGACGGGGCCGGCCGCGCCGCCGCCAGCAGGCGCAGCAGCGGCCGCCCGCAGAACGCCACCAGCCCGCCGCCCGCCCAGCGCGCCGTCGCCGCCTCCTCCACCTCCGCTATGCGGTTCAGCGAGCGCGACTCCCGCAGGCGGCTCTCCTTGCGCGCCGCCCGCCGCCGCCGGCCGCCCGCCGCGCCGCCCGCCCCGCCCGCCCCGCCCGCGCCGCGCGCGTCCCCGCCCCCGCCGCCCGCCCCGCCCGCGCCCGCCGCCCCCGCGCCGCCCGCCCCCGCGCCGCCCGCCCCCGCCGGCGCCGCCACCGCCCGCCCGCCGGCGCCCAGCGCGCCCGCCCCGCCGCCGCGCTCCTGGCTGTCGCTCGAGTCGTCGTGCGAGTCGCGGCGGGCGCGCTCCGGCGGCGGGTCGGCGCGCTCGGCGGCGCGCTTCTTCTTCTCGGAGTCGTCGTCGGACAGATCCGACGAGGAGCAGGAGCCGGCGCGCGGCCGCCGCCGCCGGCACTCGATGCGCTGCCGGCGCGCGGGCGGCGGGGCCGGGGGAGGCACGCGCGGCACCGAGCTGTCCTCGCCCGCCACCGGAGGACGCGGCGAACTCGCCCCGTCGATCTCGTCCTCGAGGTTCACCTGCGGTCGCGACGAATATTATCGGGAGGTAGGCTAAAATGAGAAACGCATCGCGGAAACGGCCGATAAACGGGCGGGAGGTGCGAAGCGAGCTACGGTCACCTTGGTGAGATTATCGGCTAGTAAGGTGGGGCGATGCGCCCGCGCGGCGAGGTGCAACCGCCCCTCGGAGCGCGAGCCGCGGCGCGCGGACGAGGGCCGCGCTCCGCTCTCCTCGTCGTCCTCCTCTTCGCGCACTATGCTGCACTTTCTCGATCGCTGCCGAGGATATATTTGTATAAACAAAGGAATTGCTATAAATTGGCATCGAACAAAATTGCAATAAAGAACGATGCCCACATTCGACCTGAATACAATTTGAGTGCTATAAGACGGTGACGGCACTGACGGCAGAGACGGCACCGAATGGTACCTACCGGTGGTACATCCTGCGGCGTGCGCGGCGCGGCGGAGAGCGGCGGCGGCGCGAGCAGGGCGCGCGAGGCGGGCGGGTCCGCGCCCGGCCCCGGCCCCGCGCCCGGCCCCAGCCCCGGCCCCGCGCCCGCCGGCGGCCCTGGCCGGGGCCCGCGCGACACCATCAACGCCTCCGGCCGACGCGCGCTTCGGGGCCTCTCCTGCTGTTGCAGAACCTCTATCCTACATAACAGAATTCGAAATATGTAAACCTTTCATTTCGTATTGGGTTTTGGGAAGATGATCGACAGTTTAGATGTTTAAAAACCACTAACTCGTTCTCCCAAATAATAAACTCAAAGCTAGCTTGAGATTATATCTTGTATCAATATCAGAATTAAATATAAAATATTAGCAAAGGGAAAAAAAAGGTGACGTTCGGCTCTGCCTAAGTTTCAAAAAACTTATTTTTAACGACATTACCTTTTAGATCTTAATTTTCTCTCTGCTAATAAAAAATATGTTGCAGTAATGTGATTGTATTCATTTTTTTCCAAAGCATCCATTATCTGATCCTTTGTAGCAATAGTTCCATTGACCATTTTCTGTACTATTGCAGATTGGTCTTCCTCTGATAGTTGTTCCTTGGCCACTAGTGGTGTGTCAAAATCTTCCACTGTGATGCCTTCTCCAGAAGTAACCCAGGGGTCAGTCGCTATTTCTGACAATGTTGCACGCTTCTCAGGTTCTCTCACTAGCATTCTCCCTATAAGCCTTAGAGAAGAAGAAACTTATTTTGAAGTTACTTTTAACCACTTCACTTTAATATATTCTCTGTTAAATAACTGTCAGGACAAGCATTTGTACTAACTATATCTTTGTTGGGATGTTGACAACAAAATATTTGTGCCTAATCAGTTTGAAAGTTTGTATAGAATATAATATCTCAAAGATCATATTTATAAAATGATTTGGGAAAAGTTGAGAATGCAAATGGTATATTTGTATCGGCATCTTAATAAGAAATATGCGTCAAATTTACCTGGGAAAGAAAGATTTCAATAATTATAAAATCTACTACATACCTTTTACAACCATTTGATATATGTGGTGGAATTGTATATTTACAATCCATTATCATTGTCAAAGTTTCACTATCATTAGCTTCTTGAAAAGGAGCCTGTCCACAAACCAACATATAGAGTATTACTCCCAGAGACCAAACATCGACTGCAGGCGCATCATAGGAGTCGCCTAGTAATATCTCTGGAGCCGAATATGCTAAAGATCCACATGAGGTTTCTAATTTTTGTCCTGGACAAAATTTATTGCTGAAGCCAAAGTCAGTTAGTTTTACTACACCCAACTTTTCAAAGAACACTACATTTTCAGGTTTCAAATCCCGATGGACTACATGCAACCTGAAACAATGATTCTTAGTTAAAGAAATCAAAAAATACAAATTAAGATGTTAGTAATCCATACCAAATAAGCACTTTCTTCAATGTTTGCCACACAGCAGAATGTAAATTAATGAACAATTATTAGAGTTTATTGCACTATGGAATTATATATAATAATATGCATCTATATTATCTATCCAACATGTATTGAATCACATTAAATGAATAACAATGGGCATTATAATAATATGAATTATAATATAATTAATGAAGCATATATGTCCCAGTTTTTTAAACAATCCATCCATTTTTAGATCTAACTCCTACTCTAGTAGATATGTTTTGAAGACATTATGAAGCCTGTTTAATAACTTCATATTAGGTTTTCATAATACACATGAGATAGAAATTAAAATTAAGTTGTCAAGTGAGTCCACTAATTGTAGGTATGTCCCATTAAGGGCAGTCATCTCTTTAATATTAAATGTTTTTGTGCTCCATTGTTATTATTAAAGTACATATATATACCTATGACAGTATGAGATTGCGCGAACTATTTGGCGGAAATAATCACGAGCAAGAGATTCTGATAAGCCAGTTTCATGTCTCATTATGTAATCATACAAGTCTCCACCGTCACCCAGTTCCAATATCAAGTATAGTTTTGTCTGAGTGTCTATCACTTCATAGAGCCGTACTACATTCGGATGTTGAACCAATTTCATGCATCGAACCTGTAAATAGATAAATTATTTATTAAAACAATTTTTCTTAAAAAGAATATAAATACAATAGACATATGTATATAAAGTAAAGCTCACCTCTTGGAACAAATGTGATTTTGAAACATCATCTAATTTACTTTTGTCAATAACTTTTACAGCCACTTTTTCACCTGTAAATACATGTCTTGCTAGTTTCACAACAGCAAAGTGGCCAGAACCAAGTGTGTCTAATAGGTCATACAACCCAGCTATCTTGGCATCATATGCACCACCACCAGTGCCAATGCCACCGCCTCCAATACCTCCACAGTTGTTATTCATTGTTCAAAGCCTGTACAAACATAAAACAATCATAATTACATAAAGTGCTATGTATTATGTATGATATACAAAATGCAATTTATGTTTTTGGTAGTTTCCACAATGTAGGTCCCTACTATAGATTGGAGGTTGAGTAGGATTCAGTAAGACAAGTCATTTCAATGAAGTGACAGGCACATGAGACTTGACTACATTATGTCTCAGTGTTTGTTATACATTGATTTTATCTAACCATAGTAATATATAGATATAAAAATAAATATGTCACTTATTATAAACCATATAAAAACATGACAAGTTGTGGCAATCACCACTTAGCATGCCATACAAATATAATGCATTATAGCAAAAAGATATTTTTAATTGAAGGACTGGCTGTATTTTTTTTATAAGAAACTGAGACTTGTTTTTATAATATGTAGTCCTTCAAACACTAATTCTACCACTTGTTAAATAAAATTATGCCAAAGTCATGTTTTCTATTTTGGAGATCCCTCTAGATATATTTTATTAGCAGAGTAAATTATTACATATATGTACTAATATTTTATCACTCACTAGTTATATAGATATCACTAAGATAATTCCCTATATGTTATTTCTTAGTGATTTTATTCATGACCCAGTTTTTACCAGACAAGAGTAAGAGTGAAATTCCAATCAAGATGGATATGTTTCTTACATATAAATTTTCATGACCTGGCATTCAACACTTTAGTGGAGTCTCACCTTAGTTTATAGTTATTGCAAAACTGCTGAACACTATCACTTAACACAACACTTGATCACAAAAATGCTATCAACTGGTTTCAAATAACATGGTAAAAATATAGATAAATTATGTCAATAAACTATTTTTCTGATAAGATTTCAGAAATAAATTTTGAATAACGAAGTATTACAAGACTGCATTATTTCAGTCTAAGATGAATAATTATAGTAATCATTTATAAAATTGATCCACAAGAATCACAAAATCGCCATTCCACAAAATTTGACAAAATCGTTTAGTTTTATTCCTTTTTTTTAATAGAGTTGATGACTTTGGGTATGCATTCTTTTGAACCTAGTATTCATGCAAATTGTTTATGGCCAATGGCCATGGACTTTAATAGGTTTGTTAAAATATAATGAACTATAATTAAACTAAACAAAATGCCCTCGTGTGGTTGCTCTAGCGCCTTAATTTTAAAATGTACCGTAAATACCTATTAATAACAAACGTACATTTTCGTTCCAGATTTAATTTCATATTCCATTTTTTACAATGGCGCCACACCGTCACTGGGTTGGTTGAACTGGCAACACTAAAACTGACTGATGGATGAACGGCAAGGAAGTTAAATTGACTGACTGAACTGTATTGTATTTTAAATTTAAAATAAATAATACCTAACCTCATTCAAGAAAATTCTTAAACATTCTTAGCGTTTAATACAAGCCATCTGTGGGATCCCTGTTTGTATTCAAAGAACGTAATTCGATTTAAATACTGGGAAATTAGATTTGAGTCATGGAGTTCCTGGATGCTATGCCGGTTATGTTTAAAGAAATTACACCTAATTACAATATTCCAGAGAAATGGAAAGAAATTGTCTTGAACACAGGTATTTTTCACATGTTGTTATTACATATTGTTATGTTTGCTTATTTCATAGATGAGGTTGATGTCGTTTATTATTGTTTAAGGGGGTACACATAGCACTCTTCAAGATATCAAGCTGCCTCAGAAGGCCGGTGGATATTGGTACATGGATTCCAAAAAGGTTTATTCGAGAAATAGATTTATATATTGGTATGGTATATCTACTTAAATATTTGATATATTTTAAGCTGTACACTTTGCTTCCATGCATGTGCCAAAATTTAAAATATTCTTAGATCTCTTTACAATTCATCTAATTATGTTCTTGTAGGCAAACCACACCAGATGCAATTGAACTGTCTGAAGCATCTTTAGACATTAATTTGTCTGGAGCATATTTAAGATGCAAGGTAGCACCTGGCACCCCTCCATTGAACAACATTACAATATATGAAAGAGCTACCACTCAGGATGTAGTTATTTTAGCTGCCACAGTATCATCTGTGCACAGGCTTATTTTTCCTCATCCATCAACATTAGATAAAAAGGTAAGTGCATTACAAATTAATCTATTCTATGTAATAAATATAAATACTTATTTAATTTCTGTTGTGGCCATTCCTTTTGGCTTCTCTTGCTGCTTAAGTTAATATTATCTTAGTGTAGAAACATAAATGCAACATAACAATACAATTAATACTACATCATATCATTAATTTAAAACAGAAAGGTTTGTGACAATGCTAAACTTATTGTCTTTGTTAGTTTGATACTAAATCCATACTTCAGAACATAGGTTATTTTTTATAGCAAATAGGGTATATGAAAGACAGATCTGAATGGTTATACATACTCAAATGTTTATTTTTTTCAAAAACATACAAAATACCTAGTCTTCCTAGAGTAAGCAACATTTTTATTTACATTTCAGTCCACATTTGGGTCATTAAGCAGTTCTTCACCATCAATACTTTGTGACACAAGTGCCATTAACAATCCAAATAATTATTATATCCTCAATCAGTATTCAAACGCTTGTAAGTATTATAATTTAATTTTTTATTACATACTGCAACAGTGCATGGCTAACAATATTATATGCATTATACTCTTACATTGAATATAACTGTCTCTATTATAGGTATATTCATAAGTTCTTGTGAATATAAGAAAATCATGACAGCTTACATTATATTAAATATATAATGTTCAAGATAAATTAAATATAAATAATTCCATTCATCTAGGATTTATTATTGGTTGTATAATACCATTTTCCAAAATAGATATTATCCCTTAAGAGTAAAAGTAAACTTTTATTGAAAATCTCAGAATTGAGGACATTTTCAACATCTTAAATCTTTAATATGTTGTACCAATATGCATGTCCTGACAACATATCAGTATTTTTGTAATCTACATTGATTTAAAAATGTTTTTGTTTACTTCTGCAGCTGCTGGTGTAGCACACACATGTGCATCACTTTTACGTGACAATGGTGAGGCTGTGTTTGCGCTTGCTTTTGGACATGGAGGCGAAGGTGGACTGTTATTAGTAAAATTGCCAGTTAGTGGAACTGCTGTCACAGTTCAGTTGAAGAGAGAATCCACTGTCCCAAGATTCTTATCAGGCATTACAGGGGCTTTGAGGTTGGTATAATAGTCAATGTATATTTACAGGAAGTATTATAGTAAGTAAAGTAGAGTACTCCTGAAACTGGAAATAAGATATCACAATTATGATTTTCTAAATTAATTGCTGTCTTAAAGCATGCTTTTAACTTTGAGACAAACCTAAAATATTTTTGTTTCATAGTAAATAATAAAAAATAGTCAAACCAATTATTATACTTAGAGAAATAAGGTAAGATTTCTGTAATGATAAAGGCTAAGGAAGAATAGTTATGTTAAAAATTTTGTTTTTCCTATTTGACTCACTCAAACTTATGAGAATAAGTAAAATTTTATAAACTCACACTATGTAATAGAAATTACAATCAATTATTATTTTGATTTAGGGGTAAAAGTAACGCAGATGGCGTTGAAACTTATGGTGTGGTTCTCGCGAACGGGTTAGCAGTGGCCGTCTGTGGTGACTCTAGCCTCCGAGCGTGGGTCCTCGACGAGGGCGGAGTGCCAGTAGCGGTATCCGCCCCACTGTCGCAGACGTTAGTTAGGCCTAAACCACCTCGTAAGTATAAATACAATACATACAACAACGTTTTTGGTTAATGTTTATAACATTTCAATTAATGCCCGAGTTGAGTCCATATAGACATATACAATTTTGATAAATTGTTTCAGCACATGGTCATATGCTGCAAAAAACAGTTGGATCGGATGGGAGTGTTATACTGGTAGCATACCTATCATTCCCCAATGAATGTGAGTTTGTGGTTATGAAAATGCATAATGGAGGTGCTGGAGGAGTAAAATTTTCACATATAAGCCGTATATTTGGTCCTCAGGTAAATGTATATTCGAAATTGGGTAAATAATCAGTACAGGTAATATTTATTCATTTTGTATACCCACGTAGGGGTACTTACTTAAATTATTTGTTTTAGCTGGATCTCTTAGATTATGCGATCAGTTATGGAGATGGGACTAATGTTATATGGGCTCTGTGGAGTCAACCAGATGGTGATACCGTCGTGACAAGTGAGTGCTCTCTATTATGTTTTGTAACTAATCAATTTTACATTTCATATGATTCTTAATAACCAATCTAATTACAAATAGTAAATAATTTGTGAAGTGCTTTATGTTGTAGCTATACTCTGTCCATTCGTTTATTATCTTTTTGTCAGCTCACGCGTATGAATTACCGTTTTTAGTTTTATAATAATATTCTACAGTAATGTCGTACTTTATTGACGGGTAACGCCCTCTTTGTGAAGTGCCCTGTGTATAACAAAAAGCCACGCCACGACTATAAAACAGGTCTTGGCATAAGATAAATCGATCATATACAAAAATAAATCGACAATAAGTCTTGTTTCTGTAAATTTAGTTTAAAGAATAAATAATATCTGACTTTTTGGTTAATTATTTGCAAGGAAATAAGTCGAAATTTTGGAAACAAACTATCTAAGTAATTGAGTATACAAATTAAACAAGTAAAAATATTAATATTATTTTTTTATAGGTATGTATATGAATATTTTTTATCTTTTATTATTTGTTTATTTCATAAATAATTTAAATTAATATTTGTGCTAAAAATATGTATGTGTAAATCTAAAGATTAAAATTTGTTCTTAAAAAAATTTGATAATTAATTCAAATCGAATCGGTAACGTCTGAGGACGTCACTATAATTCAAATTTCTCAATGTGTCAAAAAGATAATAAACGAATGGACAGAGTATAGTTATTTTTGTTAAACAATTGCCAATCTACTTACGGGCCAAAAGGACATAGTATTTAATTTAAATTGTCATCGTGTGTGTCAGGTAGCGCGGCGGGCGCGGAGGCGGCGTGGCGCGCGGCGGCGCGGCGGGAGGCGCCGCCCGCGCTGCCGCAGCTGCCCGCGCACCACCACTACCGCGACCGGCTGCTCGCTCCCGCGCTCTTCCCGCCCGCCCTCATCAAGAAGGCACTCGTCGTACGTACCTCCAATACACTACACTACACTACACTACATCACACAACACACCTACTATCACCAACGCACTAATTAATAACATCATTCTTTGATATCATCAAATGTCAGCTAACTTGAAAACCTTCAACTGAATATTATTAGCTCGACACTGCTGCCACCTGGACACAGGTTTTGTTATTTATTTTATTTGATAAGCAAGACCAACAGCTTAACACGATAATATATGTAGTTACAAAAACAGAAGATTTGTGAACCATTTATACACACACAATTAAGCAGATACAGAGACACAGTATAGACGAGTTGTTACATGATGGTCAGTTAGTCTGTGCGGTCAGTAATGTGGTTATCACGTTTAGATATACAACCGCACGTGGGGCAGCAACGCGAGCGAGACGGGCGCGGACGGGGAGCTGGGCGAGGCGGCGGTGAGCGCGGTGCAGGCGCGCCTGACGCACCTCGCCGCGCGCTCCGCCTCGCCGGACCACGCGCACTTGATGCACAAGTTAGTCTTTTGTTACCTTTTTTATCTCGATTAATTTGCGTGTGTATGCACTGAATAAATATTTGTAATTTGGAATATAATTTTGTGATTGATTACATTTGACGACATGTTTATTTGTAACATGCATTTGTTTATTGACGTTTGCATTTCTTTATTCTCCTCTATATTCAAACACATCACTTAAATAAATATAGGTTCCAACGACTATCAAATGTATTTAAATAATGATAAAGGTGAATTATATACATTTTGTTTTTTCAGGTGTTGGTCAGATCTATACAGTTGGTGTATGCAATATATGGAGGGATTGCAGAAGCCACTCGGCCTGATGGTTTCCCAACAAGTAAGTTTCATTTTATAAATGACAATGTTTTGATCTGTTCAGTTCAAACCGTCTTTGATGTCGCATGTAAGCTTATGGGTCTATGCGCGCCTAGATAATTAATCAGGACTCCAACTGTCCTGTAATATATTATAACGAATTGCTTTGGACATTGTATATGATATTTTATTTGTTTTAGGGATCAGAGTGTGAAAATGGCTGGTGGTGCGCCGTAGTGCGTCGCGCCGGCATCTCTTTAGTGTGCGAGTTGGAGCCTTTGGAACGAATGATGCTGTCGCCGGAGACCTCGATTCTTGATTCGGGAATGGGTATGATATTGCACATTTCTTATTTTACTGTGGCTATGACCATTTCCATATTTACAAACATCGATTCGGTGCCATTGACGGCATGTCATAGCATAATGCAATGAATAAAATATAACTTTACAAATGAAAATAAAGTTGATATTTCAATGTTAACAGTCGTAAGTTTACAAAACAAAATAATACCGCGGTCAGTTAACATAGTACATACACTTTTTGTTGTCCTGACATGTAGTAATGTTGCATGTTCCAAATCCCCCATGCCACGAAGTTTAACTATTTTTTATACACCGCTGAACAAGAATCCTAAATGCGATTTGTTTGCGTACTGCGAGATGATCGAGTGATAGGTTTAATTTTAGTTTAAGATAAATGCTATTACTTATGTTAGGAGGCCGTGGTTTTATGCCAAATATATATTATAATAATTATAATTATAATAAAATAATAAAATTGCCGGGGCGCCGATCTATCTATTTATTTATACAGGTTTTATTTAAATACTTTTTACATACTTACATTTCAACAGCACTTACATAATATTCCTTAGAAATATATTTACGAGGGTACACCACAAATATAGTTGTTACCGCTCCGACAGCCGACGACGGATTGAGACCTTATTCGTGTCGGAGCCGTATTTATACCCTGAGTATTGCAACATCAAGCGATGTTGCAATACTCCAAATTAAACAAAAGTCTATAAGCCATTATGAGAATGAGAGTTTGACAATCAAATTAATCAATCGATTAACATTATTAAGCGATATTATAGTCTTATTTTAAATTAAATTTAAACTGAAGCTGACACTTATTAGATTGATAATATTGATCTCATGTTTTAATAAATATAATACAATGTTATAAGTTACTGGCAAAAGCCGTGCAAATTATAAATAAACACATTTTACGAACTTTATTACCATACGATTAGGTTATATTTATTCGTCGCTTAAAGCCGTGCCACCAATAGGCGCCGAGCCTTAAGGTGTGAGTGATGCGTCGGTTATATATATATGTGTGTGTTGCAGGGGGTGCATGGCAGTCGGGCGAGTTGTCCCGCGGCGCGCGGTCGGTGGTGGCGGGCGGCGCGCGCTGGGAGCGGGCGGCGGGCGCGGGCGCCGGCGACCTGGAGCGCCGCGTGTTCGCGCACGCCGCGCCGCAGCACCGCCTGCTGCCGAGGCTGCTGCACCTGCTCAGTGCGCCGCCGGCACAGGTATAAAACAATACTACTGCCTACCCGTGATATTAAATTTTCCCGTGTCAATCCAGGTTATAAATTTATCTGCGCTAAAAATTTTATCCAAATCCGTTCAGTAGTTTTAAAGAAAGAGTAACAAACGTCAATACTCCCAAACTATCGCATTTATAATATTAGTAGGATTTAACCGCAAAAGCTACGTTTTTATAGTCCAATAGGGTTTCCCGGTGCGTAACGGAGTCACTCTAAAACAACAGTGGGCATCCAATTGAATATTTATATGAAAGCTTAACCTAGTTGCACTTTTGTTCATGTAATTTATGTTCGATTTATTATTATAAAAGTTAGGTTGGTATGCTTTGAAAACCAAATAGTCGATATTCTGGTCCCACTGTTTAATAAAAACACAAACCCAAGCTTAGTACAAACAATAGCTTCGGATCAGGTTTATTTATATCTGGTTAGATTCCCTGACTGCCTCAATATGAGACGAGTTTGATTCTCACCCACGACTATTGCTTGGATTAAAAATTGTCTCAGTATTTGTATAATCCTTAATGAATTCCCAAGTAAAACATATAATAAGTTACAAGAAGTATTCATTTTCATATAGTACAGATAATAGATACAAGTCAGTCAATAAAAAAATGCTCCGTTGCATTTCAGATTTTAACACCACAACAAATAGAGGAAATCACTTCAGTATTGGAGCCTATTAAAGATTTACAAAATGCCGTCCTGGAGCTAAATGATGCTCTCAGACTGGATGTGCCAGAGATCGATATCTCCAAAAGTAAGTAACGACATCGAGTGGAAAAATTCATGTACCATAGTAATAATTAATAACTAATAATTATTTCTACTTTTTAGATGATGATGAGGATACCAGTGAATATGACACTTTATTTGCAAGTGATTTGGGTGTTTCGGTTGTTACTGAAGCCATTCGCCAAATGGCTGAAATGAGGTTAGTTCAATCTATAGGGATTGATAAATACTGCCAGCTCCAAAAAAGTATTTCATTTCTTTATAATTAACTTTCCCATAAAAATTAAACACGTTTGGAATCAGATCGGCCGTGTGTGATAAATTTCCTAGCATATTTATTTATTTTATGTTTAGTTTGTTATCAGATTGGTCTTGTGTAAAAAATGTGTCAGTCTATACTAATATTATAAAGAGGAAAGATTTGTTTGTTTGTTTGTAATGAATAGGCTCCGAAACTACTGGACCGATTTAAAAAATTCTTTCACCTTTGGAAAGCTACATTATCCCCAAATAACATAGGGTATATTTTATCCCTGTATTCCCACGGGAACGGGAACTACGCGGGTAAAACCGCGGGGAGGCAGCTAGTATATATTGTGTTTGTCGTAGGGCGCGTGTGGTCCGCGGCGCGCTGGTGGCGCTGGCGCTGTGGCGCGGCGCGGGCGACGTGCCGGGCGCGGGCCACTGCGCCGTGCACTGGCAGGCCTACCGCGCGCTGCTGTGGCTGCGGGCTGCCAACCTGCAACCACACGCACACGCACACGCACACAACCAGTATGTACTAACCTATATGCTAAACTAAGCCGTTACTGTTTTTCAGCTTTTTTATCTTTTGATGTGAAACAGCGAAGGTAAACCTGATTGTTGGTATGGTTATACAGATCTGTCATTTTATGCATATAACTTAGGGCCTCCGCTGCGTTAGGCGTGCGCACGACGCGGGCGCCCGCGTGGCGTGCTGTTTCATGTAATTCATGATCAGCGCCGCGGTCGCCCGTCGCGGGTAAACTTGGATACAAATTTTATATTTATACAGATTAAATTTGTCCGCGACGGACACCCGCGTCGTGCGCACGCCTAACGCAGCGGAGGCCCTTACACAAAACAATTTCGATGTTTCACATTAACCAGGCGTCCCGTGACGGCTCATTTCGTTTTCTTAAATGTGTCACTCTATATTTTAATGTCTTTTGGCAATGTATCTTTTTTTTTTAATGTTTGGTCTGCACAGTGCATTGCATCTACAGCCAGCATTATGTAAAATGAGTTCTTACTCGTTGTATACTATTTCTTAAAGTTTACGTAACCCTGCTTAGTGATGAGTAATATATAAGTAACGCGGGCAGGTCGGAGAGTTCATCGGAGGCGTTTCGATTGAAGCTGAGCGCTCTGGGCGCGGAGAGCGTCCCGGGCGCGACGCGGGCTGGGGGCGCGTGCGGAGCGGCGGGCGCGTACGCGGCGGGCGCGGGCGGGCGGCGCGCGCGGGCGCACCTCGCCGCCGCGGCCGCGCCCACGCTCTGGCACCAGGCGCTACCGCTACTAGCTTATCATCTCGCGCACCAACTGTATCCTTTATGACCCGGTTGAAAATTACCGATTCATAGTTCATTTATATTATGCTGAGATGAACGTATATTTGATTCTCCATCTATAATTGTATTTTATTAATTTAATTTGACAATATAAAGCTTGCATATCATAATACAATACTAAATGTACCTGAACAAATAAAAATAGAGTTCCAAATTAAGAACCTGCCTTTTTAAGTAATTCCTTGTTTAAAATAGCTTGTGCGATAAAATGTTGCTGTTGTAACCAGGTGTTTCCGGATACAAATATAAATATGAATCCAATGCTGAAAAAATATCAATATAAAAAAAAATTGATATAAATGTTAAACTCGCTTTGACTATTATACCAAATATAGAATGCATAGTACAACTTGTAATGATTCACATAGTGCACAGAATATAATTCCTGAACCAAGTATACAGCTGGGCGGTGAGTGGTGGCTTTGAATTTGGCTGGTGGTTAGCGAGTATCAACCAGCCGCGTCTCGTGCAGAACTACGTCACCATGCTTGAGCCGTGGTGCGAGTGGAATGCATGCTCCCGTTAGTATTTCTTTTATTGTTCCACATATTTTAGTCTCTCGAATATCCCTAGAGGCACGACTAATAATATATTTAACTTTGATATGATTTAAATGTATTTTTATTATAGGTCAGTTTATCCTCGGATTATCGCTACTAGACTTGGAAGACGCAGAGGGCGCTTACACAGCTTTTTGTAAAGCGGCTAAAGGCGTCAGCACCGAGCCGTTCTTGCGTCAGCTGGTGGCCACCGCTGAAGCGCGACTTACTCAGCACCAAGCACTTGTTCTTTATTATATGAAGGTACACAATTGTACTGTATTTTTGGATCTTTATTTAATACTAGTGACCCGTTGCTATTGTCCTGTCTTAACTATGAATCTTATTGAATTAAAGCAACTGACACATATTATGATATCATAAGCCAAATAAAGCCAATAAGTAACATTACAAAAATCATTAAGATCTCTTAAAATTTCTCATTTTCCCCTCCACTTTTTAATGTTTTTCTTTCATAAGAATCTTCTTTTGATAATAACAAACACAACAATAAAATAGTTATCGAAATCGGTCCAGCCGTTCACGTGTGATGCCGTGGCCAATTGAAATAGGGATTCGATTTTATATATGTATATCTTATATATATCATATATATCTATTATTCTCATTGCTTACTGCTTGATAATCGAGTTGTATTCTTGCATTTCAGGTGATTAAACTATTCGAAATACATGATGCGGGCGCGTGTGTGGTGCGTCTAGCTGAAACTGCTATTAGCATCGCCGACAAGGATGATCCTAATTTGGTAAGTGTTTAGGGTTAGTGGTGATGCTTGTAATTATAAATACTACTTAATATCAAACTAATGTGATAGATTTCACAAAATATGTTTAGGCAATCAAATGCGAACAGATTAGTTACCTTTTTTATTTGAATCATCATCATCTTCCTCGCTTTTTTTTCAATTTACAGTACATTTTATTTTTATTTTATTTTCTTTATTTGGGACAATTAACAGTAATACAAAATAAATACATTTAACAGACTTAAAAATAGTAGGTTACATTACTGTGTTACCAACACCATTATCCACGATTTACAATATATACGGTTAATCACATGTTTCTTTTATATATGAAATAAACAAAAAGAAGAAGAAGAACATTAAAAATGCTAAAATTGCAACTTATATGCTAGAGCCTATTAATGTGAGAAAACGGTATGTCGCCTACCTAACACTGTCCATAAGATAGTTTAAACCAATTTATTTTGTCACTTCCTTCCATTTCACCGAGTCGAAACTAATTTTTTAATACAAATAGTTGCTCAACAAGTGGTGTATTGCAGAGACGTATAGCGTTTGGAAAGTGGTGAAAAAGACACTAGCCTTTGCCATAGAGTATATACCCCCTAGAGAGCTTATAGGCCGATTTCTTCTAAGAACACGATTCACTACTGCGGGCCGGGGGACGAGGAAGCACGCGCGGCTACAATTGGTCAGTTCAAGGTCAACTTGCATAGGTATGACATTGTTAGGGCTGTTCTACTTTATTACGGGAAACTAGTCGATATCGATAAAAAGGATTAATGCATTAAAAAAAAAATTGGTTGCCTGTAAAGTCGGTATACGGGCGAAAGTTTTACGTGACAACGACTTTGAGTGGTAAAATAATTTTAATGTGAATATTCATTCGTATAGTAGGAAGAAGGATGAAATAATAGTAACAATTTAAAACATAACGTCACGTTACGTGAGCGGAGCGTAACGCAGTTTCTTGAAGTGTCACCCAGCAAACCAATTTATAAGACGTTGTCACGTCAATAATAGTAACAATTTAAAACATAACGTCACGTTACGTGAGCGGAGCGTAACGCAGTTTCTTGAAGTGTCACCCGGCAAACCAATTTATAAGACGTTGTCACGTCAATAGTAACAATTTAAAACATAACGTCACGTTACGTGAGCGGAGCGTAACGCAGTTTCTTGAAGTGTCACCCGGCAAACCAATTTATAAGACGTTGTCACGTCAATAGTAACAATTTAAAACATAACGTCACGTTACGTGAGCGGAGCGTAACGCAGTTTCTTGAAGTGTCACCCGGCAAACCAATTTATAAGACGTTGTCACGTCAACATAACGTCACGTTACGTGAGCGGAGCGTAACGCAGTTTCTTGAAGTGTCACCCGGCAAACCAATTTATAAGACGTTGTCACGTCAAAAAAAGATTGTAATATAATCGTATAAAATAATATTTACTCAAAATCAATAAATCACAAAAAAAATCGAAGTGTTTTATTTCCATTAGGCAATTTTAAAAGGCACGGAAAATAATTGAATCCAGTCGCCCATTCCAAATTGTAGTTTCGTAATCATAATTATTCATAATCATAATCAATTAATCATTTGTTATCATTGCCATGACATCAAAATTATCCTGGACAAATGAGTCCCGGCCTGGGACAAAAAAATCATTTTCAAATGAGAACCTCCTCCTTTCTTTTAAGTCGGTTAAAAATAGATAGGTAATATATTGCAGTATTTGATTTTTTTTTAAATAAATTTTAACTATAATATCATCGATATCGATTTCATCTAATATCGGCAAATACTCTATGAATATAGGTAACAGCACAGATTTTTACGATAAATATACAAAGGAAAAGAAAGGGATAGAAGCATTGGGATTGCCTAATGAAAGAACGAGACTTTTCCAAAAGACATCAACGCGGGATTCTACAGTGTGCTCTTTCATGCAGCCGACCATTTTAATGAGACCCCCGCGGTCGCACATTATTTGATTAAATCAAAATTTTTTTTCTTAATGTTTACTTATCGGTGAAAAGTTATGCCATCCTTTTTGAAACTAGATGTCTTGGAATGTTTCCCACACCATTTCACAGCGCATGAAGGCATTTTGATGCGTTATAATTATATAAAAAGATATAATTTTTTTAAATAATTTTGCGTGTTCACAGGTCTAGCACTTGGACACAACTAGAATGGTTACTTGTAGCTCCGCCTACTTATAAGTGACAAAATACTCATAGTTTTCGAGCGTCGGGGCACTGTATGCGCAGTCAAGTGGTTATATGGTCTTTGGCCTATGCCTACCAAAATGGGCGAAGGAAAAAAACTCTGCTTATAAAATGGCGCCAACCGTAGGCGCCATTTTCCAGAAATTTTCATTGCGTGTTTAGTTTATTGTGTTTTTATTATTTTATTAAATTGCTTTATTTTTTCGCAACTGTATTAAAAATAGTCGTTCAGTACACTTGCGGAACCGTCATTGCAACTTGTTCCGACTGCCAACCCTCGCCTTCGGCTGCGGCTGCTCGGGTAGTCATTCGTCGGAACTCTTTGCAATGACAGCCTTTCCGCACTTGTAACGAAATATACTATTAATCCACATTATTTATACTAATAATGTAATACAATCCCACTAAGGCCGAGCGTAACATAGAGGCTGTTGATATACGGCCGCTTTCAATATTCGATCGAGAATCTAAGATTCTTATTAATCCAGATTTTGTCTGATCCATCGATTGATGCTAAATCTGCATTTCAATATGTCGATCTCGTCCCCGAATCCGTAAGAAAAAAGAGATTGGTCATAAATTTGCGCCCTCCCTAACGTTTTGTTTCACGCATTTGCAGTAAAAGTACACAGTGGCACTTAATGAGTAAAATGGTAGTTATTTTATCAAAGCTAATGCATTTTATGTATGTCATCACATGATATTGCATAAACAGTAAGAAATAAATGCGAAGTTGCAACGGAAAAGTATTTTATTAAAATATATGTCGAGATTAGTGAAACTTAAATTTTGTTGAAAAGTAACGGAACGGCACGGCACGCGTCACCCGCGTCCATCGAGCATGTAACCAATAGAGTAGCAATAGTGAGCCATTTGTTTAGCAACGCATCAATGATTTGTCACGTATAATTAACAAGCCACACTCGAACTAAAACAGTACCCGACCAACTATACACTTACTAAGCTTTTTTTTTTTTAAACTGGTTCAACCAACGCTTTGTTCATTCTGAATCTGAATGTAAACTCTGCGTCGGTTAAACTTGCCATGAAATTTATTTGGCGAAAAGTGTTTGAGGACACAGCTCTCTCTTGTTTCCCGTCGCTGTCATCCCAATCCGATAGCTGAGCTAATACATCAAGATCACTATCACTATCACTTGAAAATATTTCCATTTTCACGTTTTTGCACAGTGCAATCGGTCAATCTTTGGGGATTCCAAATAAAGATCAATTACGTACAAAAATCGATTTGTCAAAATCGGAGATCGGATACAGAAATAGCATAACTGTCACTTTCATACAAATACCTATCTAAAAATCCGATTCTTCCTCCCAAAGATGGATTGACAAAAAAGATCGCCATATCGAGTTTTCGATCGATTATTGAAAACCTAAAAGTAGGAAATGGATTCAAATATCAATCTCGATCCGCAAATTAAGGATTGGGATTGGTTATAGAAAGCGGCCGATAGTGACGTCGTATCTCATATTGCAGGCTATGTTCCAATGGTTGGTGTTCAAGTGGCACTTGGCGGGCGGGCGCACGGCGCGCGCGATCTCCGCCGCGGCCGCCAGCCCCGCGCCCGCCGCGCGCGCCGCCGCCGCCGCCACGCTGCTCACCACGCTCGGTAACGCGACGCACACACACCCACACACACACACACACACACACACACACACACACACACACACACACACGCACACACACACACACACACCCCCACACCCACACCGGCACACGCCGTCACGGGCATCGACACGGACACGGACGCGCGACACCGCGAGGATACACGACGCATACACGCACCCGCACCCACCCCTAAATACGCACCCACACATAAATACACACCGTCTCCGATATGAACATAGAAACTGACACCGTCACCGGTACCGACACTACACCGATATCGACACCGACTCAGACAGCGTCTCCGATGTTAACATGACACAGAAACAGGCACTGACACAAGCACATACCGCGACGTGTGACGTGGGTTCGAATACCACCCAGGACAAACATTTGTATGCATGAATATACCTGTTTGTTGTGTGTCTGCATGTAAATATCTATCAGCTATCTGATTACCATAGCAAAAGCTCTGCTTAGATTAGAGTCACATTGGTCTTGTGTGCAAAATGTCCTAGAATATTTATTTATTAATGACACCGATACCGACGATAAAGCCAAGAGCCAAGACTGCCTTACCTTCGCAGGCGCCGACATATATTTAAATTTTAGTCCTTATTCCATTTTTAATACTAATATTTTATGAAGTACAATACATATTTCATAATACTACAGCTTCGAGACGCGAGCTAAGTGCGCTCGTGAACAGCGGCGCGCTCACCATCGAGGCGGAGCGGGCGGCGGCCTCGCGCGCCAAGCTGCACGACGCGCACAAACACAACCCCTACTACGACTTCTTGTACGCGCTGCACATCTCTAGGCACCATTATCGAAAAGGTATTTTTTATTTATTTATGGCAGTGTTAACAAAAAAAGTAAACATGTAACATACCAATGATTCGCATAACTGTTTGTGTAAATAAAATGTTTGATATTTCATAAGATTCAAAATAAACAAATAACCGCAGGTTGACACAAATAATAAAATGTGTCGGTTAAAGGGGTCATTCCATGGTCACGTTATATCTAATTGCAGTATGTACAAGAATGCAATATAATACCCGTATTGTAATAGTGATAGGTACCTATGACAAATTGAGTTTTATATATTGGAGTTAATTACCAGTTAGTACCTACTAGTCATATTGAACGTAACTTTGTTATGTCCTCTTCTGTTTATTTTTGTAATATTATTTATTTATTTATTTATTTATTTATTTATTTATTTATTTTTCGGAAAACTAACAGCTATTTACATTTGTTATTGATGTTTCTTAATCTATGAGTTGCTGCAATAGCCTTTTATAAGTTTTCACCAATGGGTATACATATATTTATAGTTGTAATTTAAGGTTAATAAACTAATAATTATAATAAATGATACAGTGCATGTTTTTTATAAATATGAGAGACTACTTTAAGTTACAATACTTTTGAAGGCCAAATACTATGTTATTTTATTATCTCAGGGAATATACAAGTTCCTGGTAACATGGGTGAAGCCACTTGTATTGTCTATAAGTATAGGTTATACATTTATTATATATATACAAACAAATACAAGTGTAATTAATGTCTAAGAGTTGTGCGGAATGGTTTCGCCTTTCTAGGTCGATCGACAAAGAAGGGCAAAACCATTGGGCACACCTTCACAGTTTTTATGAACATTATTATTGTTATCTATTATTATTAAAATTTGTGTCTACGATCAGTGCCATTAAAATAAGTAAGTATCTATAATGATTGATGTGAACCTATGTGCCAATTTTCAATTGAGTTTTAAATTATCTATTTTTATTTTTATTCTAGTTCGAAAAATGTTTTATTTATATGTTGTCTGATTGTACAGGGTTTGTTATGATATATGTCTAGTTGTTGTGAATATAGTGTGTTAAATATGTTACTAACTCGCCATATGTACGAATTTTGACTGTAATTCGTGAACACTGTGGGTAGGTGGATTTTTAGGTAATTTCGTCGGTTTGATTTTAATGATGGGATTTTCAGTTTGATTTTAGCTAGTATGTCTGGTGTGTCAGTTTTACCATTGAGTATCTTTGCAAAAAGCATGAGATCGGTTGCTTCCCTACGCTTAACTAATGGAAGAAAATGATGATGTCGACAGCTGTCGTGATAATTATGTATTTTGATGTTGAATCTAAAGTTTAGGTGATTTAAAAACTTTTTTTGAATTTTTTCAATTGAATCAATATATTTAAGAATCAAACGAACTTACCTTGTGAAGTTTGATATCTAATTATACGAGCGTCTTGACCGAAGATGATTACAAGCATTTACATGCAGCAGACCAGATTTATGCTGCCCTAATCACACATTTAGAGTTTTTTTTTTTTTTTTTATTGTCGGTAGTTTTATACTCTTACGCATCACCACGCCGCCACATCTCGTCCCGTGTACTGCCATTTTTTCAGAGCCTCATTTTTCGATCGATCGAGGGGATCATGTATTGGAAATGGGAGGGAGGGTACGTAATCATCTTCGGTCAAGACGCTCGTATAATTAGATATCAAACTTCACAAGGTAAGTTCGTTTGATTCTTAATTATACTTCGCATCTCTCCCGAAGATGATTACAAGCATTTACATGCAGATGTTTAGAGCATCGAAAAATACTAAAAAACAAAGCGATCAGCACAATTTTGACCACGTTTAAACAGATTTTTTTTTTTTTTTTTTAGCTTAAATTATGAGATTAAATTTAACAAAACCAATAGTATAATCAGTTACAAAATAAAGATCTGATTTTAGGACATTCTTATAATAATCTTTTAAAATATGTTTTAAAAACACTTGAAGATTCCGATCAACCTGCCGTTCTTTTCTGATGATTTCAAGATTTACGGCTGCTCTATGAGCGGCGGAAATGTACGCGTGTCGCGTACTTAGAGCGCCCAATAATGAAATGCCAATGTTACTTTTTGTAGAATTGATTTCATTAAATGGGATAACGTTTCGGAATCAACCCTTTTGTATGGTTTCTGATAACGAATAAATAGAAAATCTTGGAGACGTAAAACATAGGTACGTTTTGTCTATATGTATAATGTTTTTAAACAGAGACCTGGACATACTTTCGGATTCTTCTTAATATATGGTAAAACAATTATTAGTTGGCAAGCATTTGGCCTTGAAGTTTGTACTCAATCAATAATTTTAATTAGAATCTTTTCTGAATGACTGTAATATTATGAGTTCTTTGCGCCGATACTAAAACGAGAAGTGTTATTGTTTTTGATTATAAATAGATAGGATAATAATTTTCCAAATAATTTAGGTAAAATGAATTTAAATTAGAATTCCAAGTGGCATCATATTTTAGTGCTGGAGGTTTTTTACGATACACACTTTTAAAAAAACCTCTTTATGGTATCGTGACGAGTGATGTCTTGGCCTGGCATATATAATTGCCTGATAAATAATTTAGACCGGTAATTATTTAATGAAATAATGTATAACCTACATCGGAATTAAAACTTTCCATGAGAAACTTAATCGGCTATGTAATGTTAGTATCTATATATATAAAAGAAAGTCGTGTTAGTTACACTATTTATAACTCAAAAACGGCTGAACCGATTTGGCTGAAAATTAGTGGAGAGGTAGCATAGAACCAGGAGACGGATATAGGATACTTTTTATCCCGGAAAAATTTAAGGTCCGTCGGGAACGCGGGTGAAACCGCGGGGAGCCACTAGTTACAATATAATCTAAACCCTTGTTTTTTTTTTTTTTTTTTTTATTAGTTTTATTTTTTGATTTATAGATTTATTTTAGGTATTATAACTACCATGACTTTAAATAAAAATTATAGTCATTTAATATATTTGAAGAAAATGATGCCATTACTATGTCTAGGGATGCCGACTATCAGGAGAATGCCTGATAATATCTTATAGGGTTAGATCCGCATTGAGAGGATGATGCTCTCTGAAAGGATAAATAAATAAATGTTTAATAGGTTGAGAATATAATATTTGTGAAATAAACAGGGATATCCGTGTAGGATAGCAGGGTTGCGTTGGCCAGGACGGTCTTACCATAATGCCTTGAGTGTTGTCGCATTAAATTATGTGTAATATACTAATATCTAATATGTACTTGAGAAATAATAAACGGTGGGAAGGCACAATTGTGAACGCATCAACAATTTCAGAATTTGGGTCTATTTTATTTATTCATTTTAGGAAGATCAACAGCCAAAACAAACAGTAGTATTAGTTCCATTAGCAAAACTTTGACATTTATGATTTTGATTATATGAAAATAAGTCAAATTCAGGCATACCGAAACAATCGACAATCTGATGAAATGCGTAATCTGCAAGTTCGAGTTCAGTGTCTATATTAAAAGTTTGACGAGTTTCAAAGTTTGCGACTACATTTATATTTGATTGGATATGAAGCAAAAATTTTGGTCAATGGAGTGCTATTGCCATATCTCACGTGAGATTTTATTAAGGTGTCTGAATTGTATACCTCCCATTTTAATAATACATGCAATGGCTGTAGTATTGTCTATTCATAATAAAATGTTGCAGTTCCGGCCCAGATGCAAACATTTTTAGATTATAAAAAGCTGCGAGTAATTTTAATGTGTAATAAAAGTTGTGAATTATCCCAATGATCATGAGCAGTTTCGCCGTTACGGGTTGGACCCCATGTGATGCATCGCTATAGACTTCATCGCATAGTCTTCATTTCAAAATGAACAGCCTGCATAGTTAACGTGAGCTCTCCACCATATGAAATTGTCTTTTAAACTGCCAGACAAAGTCGTAAGTATATTGTTGTAATTTTCAGTATAATAGAGTACCAAAAAAATTTCTCTTGCGAACATCTTGTTTTTAATATTTTATTTTGTAAATCATTTTATCCGTTTTTTCTTTTCATCTGGAAGGTAATGTCAAAAATATTAGATGAGTCTAAGATTAAAACTAAGAAGAAAACCTGAAAATAAACATCTTATATGAGGGTATATGTGACTTTTGTCATCATTGATCAAAAATTCTAACTTAAAAGAGTACTTTAAGAATGACTAATGCACAAAAAAAATGTTAAGAAAGTTGACTGATACATGACTTTTCGAACAAATAAACTTGTATAGACGTAGGGGGCGGTGCAGAGTCCAAACTGTAAGTAAATATGTACGTCAAAATCAAATAGTCGGTTTTTCCATTTAAACATTCTATCACTTTGAGCGATGGGTAGTAAAAAATATGCATCTTTAAGGTGTAATAGCCATAAAATAATATTTGTTAATTAACTTTAACACAGTACGATAATCTTCAATTGTGAAGTGAACGATAGAAATATTTTTTTTTTTTTTTTAGAAAAAACCATATACAAGTTTTTCATTTGGGTTTGGTAATGTAAATATTGGGAGACTGAACTGTGTTTCTAACGCAGAACAAAGAAATGTGTAATACAGCTATCTATGATATTTACTTCAAAATAATATAGATATATGAACTTCTCTCGTATGCATCGGTTTGATATGGAGTACTACGAAAGGGAATTTTATAACCATTAATCTAAGATAATATGGCTTTTTCGTTACCAATATGGAGTCATTCGTGTAGAAAGTGCAGTGGAGTCTGCCGGCCACGGCGATAGGAACGCGTATATAAGTTCTGTACCTGTGTCGAAGCAGTCAGCGTCGACGCGTTTGAGGGTAGGAACGCCTCGCGCCACGTGCCGCGCGCGGCGCGCGCCGGTACTGGGCGTGCACTCGGCGGGTACTCGCACATCGGCGGCCGCCCGCGGTGCCCCCCGTGCGTTGAGAGCCCCGCCGTACGAGTCGTAGGAATAGATTGTAGCCGATATTGACTCGATTTACCGCTGTTAAATCTCACCTCGGATGCAGAAGTCGATATGGCCATGGATGGTTTGAGGTGCTCCGCCAGGTTAAAACCGAACAAATGGTCGTCTATTCTTGCACTTTTTATAATACCTCGCTTCTGTTAGCAAATGCAATTGACGATCGAGAAACTTCTCGAGAACGATTCTCTGTAATATGTATCACATAGCAATCTGCCCGCATCGCTCAGCGTTTTTATAAGATGTATCATTTATCATTCTGTAGTAAACTCGAGCTTATTGCTTTACAGATTGCCGATATACAGCTTACTGTAGGAATCCCACTTAGCGTTCATATGGGACAACGCCGATTTTATCTCGGAGCTTAGTATGGGCTTAATATACGCATTCATAAAATTATTATGTGGGTAGTATAATTATAAAATGCCACCAACCATTGTATAATTTGGAATATTTGATCATTCAATCAATTCTCACACACGCTTTGCGTCGGAGGTAAGTAGGTACTAATAGTACCTATATGTATATATCCACACACAATATATGTCGGGATAAAATTTCCACACACGTTATACGTCGGGATATGATCAAATTCGCATGTATATTTTTGTTAGGTAAGTACTAATAGTAGGTACCTATATGTATATATCCACACACAATATGTCGGGATAAAATTTCCACACACGTTTTACGTCGGGATATTTGAATGTATAGGAGACTTAATATATTTTAAGTCAATATAAAATATAAAAGGGTAGGCATGATAAAATTTTGTAGTTACGGAATCGTCGAAGCTTACCTTGAATCTCTAGGTCACTTAGCTTGTTGGACATCTGAACACTGACGATAAGAATGCTCGGGAGACAATGTACTATGTACCTATTTTGGAGCGACGAATCGTTTGATGAACACGAAGATGACGATATTATTTTACTTTATTTTTGTTTTACATTTTTTACATTTTAAATAGGTACTTTTATCCACTACATCACTTTTCCTTATTTGATCGCTTTCTTTCCCCATTTTACTAGGACGTTGGACGAGGAACAAATTTACGTGTGAGTCGGACGACACAAAATCTTGTAATGGCAGTACACGGGACGAGATGTGGCGGCGTGGTGATGCGTAAGAGTATAAAACTACCGACAATAAAAAAAAAAAAAAACTCTAAATGTGTGATTAGGGCAGCATAAATCTGGTCTGCTGCATGTAAATGCTTGTAATCATCTTCGGGAGAGATGCGAAGTATAATTAACATAGCGAGGATTCCATACAGATGATGAGTATTCTAGGTGACTCCTAACCAGTGAGCAGTATAGAACCTTTAGTGTTTTAGATTTCTGAAAGTTTTTTGAGATTCGAAGTAGAAACCCTAATGCTTTCAGTGCCTTGTTGGTAATTTTGTGGATATGTTGTTCATATGTTAGTTTGGAGTCAATAGTGATGCCCAGATCTACAGCCTCAGTCAATCGCATTAGTTTTTGATTATTTATAAAGTATGAGGTTTTAATTGGATAGCGTTTTCTTGTGTATGTGATGCAGCTACATTTATCTATGTTAAGGTCTAGTCTATTAAGGGTACAGTAGACCGCCAGACGGTCAAGATCATTTTGTAAAAGCTGGGCATCTGTATAGGATTCTATGCACTTCATAATTTTCATATCGTCTGCAAATAGCAGCGCTTCTGAGTTGTGGAAGCAGCTGTTTATGTCAATTATAAAAATCGTAAATAGCAATGGGGCCATTACCGATCCCTGCGGAACCCCAGAGGGGATCAGTACAGGTTGGGATGAGTAGCCGTTAATTGCAACTATTTGAGTTCGGTTGTTGACGTATGATACCATCCATCTATACAGATCCCCCCGGACCCCCGCAGAGTACAGCTTGGCCAGAAGAATATTATGGTCTATACGATCAAAGGCTTTGCTGTAGTCCGTATAGACCACATCAACCTGGCCACCAGCATCCATTCCAGATGTTATGTGTTCTGTGAATGAAATAAGGTTTGTAGTAGTTGATCGGCCTTGCTGAAAACCATGCTGAGATGTGCTAAAACTTTGTTTGAATGCTGAATATAACTGGTCATGCACTGTTTTTTCAAATATTTTTGCGAATATGCATAGTTTAGATATGGGACGATAGTGTTCAATTTTTTGTTTGGAACCTTTTTTATGAATTGGTGTAACCAAGGCGGATTTCCAGATTTTGGGCATTACACCTTCGCGGATAGATCTCCGAAAAAGGATACAGAGAGGAGCATATGTACTATGAGAACAGTTTACTACAAGATGCGGATGTATGGTGTCTGGTCCAGCAGACTTGTTGCAATCAAGAGACCTAAGACTTCGTAGGACTGTTTCTTCTCGAATTTCGATAGAGCTTATATCTACTTCTTGAGTGGGCAATAGATATTTATTGTTAGGGGATATATCTGTACTATCCTGCTGGTAAGTGGATAAGAAAAAATTCGAGAAAGCCTCGCAGATCTTTTCCCCTGTTGTGACTTCCTTGTCATTGTGTATCATCGAGCTAGGGTAGGCATTATTTTGTTTCTGTGCTTTCATGTAGGTCCAAAAAACTTTAGGATTACTATGGATTGCTTCCTCAGTGGTTTTAATATAGTTATCATAACAAGCTTCCTCTAATCTTTTCGCTCGTTCACGCAATGTACAGTATGAAGTATGATCTGAGATGTTTTTATAATTTTTAAATTTTCTTAAATATTTAAATTTTTCTTTTAGTACTTTTTTGAGTGCTGGTGAGTACCAGGGTGGGAAATTACTTGTATGGACCTTTTTTTGTGGAATGAATTTATCACGCAAACTTGTCAAAATATTATTAAAGTAATTTACCGCGTCGTCCACTGATCCTTTTGAAAGGATATTGTGCCAGTCATATAGATTTAAGTTGTTACATATTGATTCGTAATCCCCTATTTTGTACAAATATTTGTTAATAGTTTGTGTAGGTAGTAGCTGCAGTTGAGGGAGCTTGAGGCATATATGTAATGCTGGATGATGCCTATCTTCACTGACTAAATAATCACCGCGAGTAACGTCCACCGATTCGTTTGATAATATGAGATCAAGTATTTTGTCGTACGAATTATGAATACCGTTATATTGCTTTAGGTTACAGAAGTTAAGAGTATTATTTAGTAGGTGGTGTTCGTTATTGTGTATGTTTAAGGGTATGTAATTAATATTATTCGCATTTGGGAGCCATTGGATTTCGCTCATGTTGAAATCACCAGCAATAAGAAGCTTGTCGCCAGGGTGATTTGTCGCAATTAATTCTAACTTTTCAGTAAAGTTTTGCAGTTGTGTAGAAAATGAGCTTCCGTTGCTTTCAGCACATAGATAAAGGCACCCAATATTTATTCTCAAAGGTGAATCATGTTTACATTTTACAGTTATAGTGACCCATTGATCCTCCGCTGACGAGCACCATTCGGGCCTGACCGAAGAGGCAAGGATTCGTCTAACGGCGATTAATACCCCTCCTCCGCGAGACTGTCCAGTCTGTAAATAGTTCCGATCCCTTCTATACACCATATAGCTCCCACTAAACAATTCTTCGCTTTTTATTCCGTCAGTTAGCCATGTTTCGGTTAAAATTATGATGTCATGTTCAGACAAGCTTACGGCTCGCATAAATATATCAGTCTTGGTGCGTAGTCCCCTAACGTTTTGATATAATATGCTTATTGACATTCTATCGATGCGAGCAGCATCGCTGAGTGTGTTGCGGTGCTGCTCACACAGACAGTGTAAGGTGTAGTGTATGCGGGAAACAGGTTAGGGGACCGCACATATACAGTGCGTAGCGCGAACGCAGCGCACTGCTCGTAAATGAAGGCATTACTATAGCGGCGTAACTTAGTTAATAAGCCGTTGATAACATTTTTCAAGTTAATAGTTGTTATATTCAATGATATATAATAGTAAGATTGTTTGTGTATAATAGGCCTTTCTAGCGTGTATAATAATCGGTTTTTAAATTTATGGCTGAGTATATCTATATAGTTAGTAGTCGTTTGTTTGTGTTGTGATTGGGTTTGTGTATTGAGTAACAGATAATAGGTGCTATATGGGTGTTTATTTGAGAATTCGATCATGTAGTTGTACTCACATTGTTTTGGCACTGAACTGTAGAAAAAAACAGTATTATTTAACATAGTATGTAATGAAAATAAATAGGTATAAGGTATTACATAGTTAATCACATAACTGGCACATAGTCATTTTAGTTTTTTAAGATCTTCTTCGTTTCGAATCACTATAATGGGAGAAGTATCATTCTTACGCACTTGGATTTTGCAGTGTTTTACCCAGACATATCTGAATCCCGTTTCCTTGGCAGTAATCTTCGTTTTGGAGAGTAATTGCTTATTACCAGCCGTGAGATGATCATTAATGTAAATCTTGTTCCTGTTCTCCCCAAATCCGAGTTCATGGTTGGTAAGGTGCTTGAATAGTTTAGCTGCAGCTAGGAAGTTTTCTTTTGTGTATCTATTGGAAAAGCATACAATAATGGATTTTTCATTTTGATTATTAGATCTTACTCTTGAGATAAAGTTAAGTTGTTCTCCCATTATAGGGTATTTAATTATCTCCCCGATTTGAGTAAGAATGTTCAATAGATTCTCGTTAGTTTTCCAAGGGATACCCTTGATTTCTAGATTGTTTAAACGCTGCCACTGGTCCTTGATGTTTAATTCCTGGCGTAGGGTTTTGATTTCGGTTTCGAGTGCTTTTTGAGCTGTTTCCGATGACTTGAGGTTAATGTTTTTTATTTCCATTATCTCATTATTCAAAAGGCATTGTTTTTCCTCTAAGTTATTGGTAGTTTGTTTGATTATATTTATTTCTTCTTTTATACCTGTGATGTTATCGCAAATTCTTCCTAGTTTCTCATCCTGATTTTGAGTGAAGTCTTTGAGCACACTTATCATTTCGTTACGAAAAAGTGTGAAATCATGTTGGTAATTCTCATAATCTCGATCTTTTCGTTTTCTGAGGGTTATTTGTTCATCATAGTCTCTGATTTTCGATAGATCTGGTTGCGAGCTTGTATTACCCACATTATTTTTCTCCGGTGTTCGTAGGAAATTCATAATTAAATATGGACTTTATTACACTGACACTTGGGTATCTTTTTGCTTAGCTAAAGCTGATGAGTGCTAAAAAACAATAGCAGCCCGTCTCCTTTTGCCGAGGGGGTGAGGAGTAATATACACGGCTCGGCCGGTGGGGCAGGCCCGTTATAAAATGACACTAGTGCACTGTATGTTGTATGATATTCAACCTTATTTGTAGACTTATTAGGTTTGTTTACGATTAACTATATATTATTATTTTTTGCAAAAATCCGACACACGTCTGTCCAAGAATGCAACGGATCGCTACTGTTAAAGATACGAATATGAGTGTATTTGGATGGACGTTTGCTAATCGTTTACGCAATAAGGCGCACCAATACAATTCGTTCCGGGATAACACATTGGATACTCTTTGTCCGCATAAGGGTGTAACAGGCCACTTTAGGATACTGTCTCTGGTAAAATTAAAATATTAATAAATATCAGGTGCGGCGGTAATGTACGAGCGCGCGACTCGGTGCGCCTCGGAGCGCGGGGCGGGCGGGGCGGCGGGCGCGGGGGACGGGTCGCGGCGCACGCGCGCGCGCTGCCTGGCCGCCGCGCTGGCGTGCCTGCGCCTCGCCGCGCCGGAGCACGCCTTCCTGGCGCGCCCCTTGCCGCAGCCCGCCGCACGCAACCTACAGGTATACTTTACTACTTCCTCTTCCTGCCCTCGACCCGCTTAACCAGGGTCGGCGCGACCTGGGTTTTTCCTCCGTTCCTCTCTGTCAGCCGTCATTTCAGGTACACTTTACGTGCTCTTGTGAGTACGCTCTTCTCAAGAAAACAACTTTCAGAACCGAGCATTGATAAATGACTATACGTAGCAGGCCTATTATTACGTAGTTTTGTATACTTTATAAATAAATAAAAGTCTTACACTAGCGCTCGATTCCGTCGGTTGCTTTTGCCGAGAAGAGCCGCCATTAACTCGATAAATATTAATTATTTTCAAAATAAACTTGAGACTAAATTACATTTTAAATACCTACATATTTGCCATTATTTGGTATCAAAGAGTAGGTATAGAGTAATTTATGTAACCATTTGCTATGCCAAATTGAGTACGCGACTGCCGTGTCGACGTAAAGAAATGACATACATAATCTCTAGTACAACGTTATTATAGAAGTATTCCAAACTAATATTATATTAATATAAATGGTTTGCCACGTTTTCACATCTTAACCGCTACACAGATGCTTTTGCTATTGCAGCATAAAAATGAACATTGGCTACGCAGGCACAAGTACCAGCAGATCAACTTTTAGTATACATATACCCATTTTGAATTCAAATATTTTTTTAAATACCTTTCAGGTTATCGGACCAGAAGAATTAGCAGCCGAGCTGCGCGAGGAGGACCCTGATTCTGTAGATCCAGTACGTCGTGCTTTACTCAGTACGTATACTTATATATATGTATAAAATAATTAATTTAATTGATGTTAAATAATACAATTCGTCGAAGCGGAAAGGACCCGCCTCCTTTTAATTGAATTATTCAACCTATGGACCTTTAGTCATAAATAATTGCTTTGAATTTATTCAGATATTTTTTTGGAATCGGTATTTTTTTCGGCTGTATATGCCGGAAATATAGCGGGTCAGCTAAGTCACATTATGTTTAGTCAAAAGTAATTTAAATAACGATTTGTTCGTATTTCTTTACAGATAGTGATAACATAGATTTCGATATGTTATATCCGCATTTGAAGGATGCCGGACCCGAGATGCTACTGGAAGTAACCAAGAGAGCGATAAGCACGGGGCAGTTTCTACCGCGCTGGTTTCTCGAGAGATATATGGTATGATTATAAATTATTGGATTTCATAATTTTACTGGACAATGTTGACAACAGAGGTCGCTTTCAGATATAGTACCTACTACCTATTTCTACTATGGATAGTAACGTATAAAACCTTTGACATTCATAATATAATAAATAATCTTTTTGCACGTCATTTGGCAACGCGTGAGTGACCCCCATAGTGTTAAGCGTCCATAGGCTATCTTTGTGGTATAAAATACAAACTATTTGGGAAACAGTCATAATCTCGTAAACAGCCATGTTTGGAAATCATTTGGCTTTGAAAAGTCATCATATTGAGGATGTAAATATTTATACGGAACTATGTTGTAAATAAAATATGTGTGTTCAGGAGGTGGACGAGGCGGGGTGCATCCGCGCGCTGCTGAGCGGCGGGCGCGCGGGCGCGGCGGGCTCGGTGTGCTGCGGCGCGCTGCGGGCCGCGCTGCGCCGCGTGCTGCCGCCGCCCGCCGCGCCGCACCGCGCGCCGCTCGCGCTCGCCGACCTGCTGCTCCTCGAGCTGCAGCACGAGCGGGACCACGACCCCTACCTGCGACAGGTACCGCACCGTACCGCACCACCACACTACACCACACCGTCATCTGCGACACGACACGACACGCCTGCCTGCTGCCTATAGTACTCATATTATTGTACTGGACAGATTGATTTATGACTGTACATTAACACAAAATCAAATCACAAAATATTTCATTTTGACGTGACAACGTCTTATAAATTGGTTTGCCGGGTGACACTTCAAGAAACTGCGTTACGCTCCGCTCACGTTACGTGACGTTATGTTTTAAATTGTTACTATTATTTCATCCTTCTTCCTACTATACGAATGAATATTCACATTAAAATTATTTTACCACTCAAAGTCGTTGTCACGTAAAACTTTCGCCCGTATACCGACTTTACAGGCAACCAATTTTTTTAAGCCTTTGAACTTTAGATTGAAATAAATAATTCTAATAAAGGTATTGGTGGGATGAAAGAAGCTAGTGTTTCTAGGACCCCAATTCTCAAACCTTGTGTGAAGTTGTGTGTCTTTATTTAATAAATTAGTGTCAGTATTATATTTAAAAAAATAAGAATTACATACAGACGCATTTAAAATAAGCTAATAAAAGATAAAAAAAATAAAGATAACTTACAAGCTGATTGCAACCCTCAGCATGTATTGCTTTGAAAACAGTTTAGTCTATAAGTTTAATAACTTACACACTCTATGAATAGCTTTAAAATAGGTTAGAATATGTTGAAATTAGTAGGTATATTATATGTAGTATGTACATTTCTTGTAACAATACTATATTCTTATTTATATATTTTTTTTCTATTCAGATATATGAAGAACTGGACTCACTCGTGAAGGAATACACGCAGATAGTTATCAGAACCTCTGACGACACGAAATTGGCTCACACGCAATATGCATCAGAAAATTTAATCATGAAATGAAAGCGTTTTTTAATTAAAAACCATTTTAATTAACTGTTATATACAATAAATAATAATGCTCTTACAAAAATGTCAAATTATTATTTATCTATACGTATTAGAACACCTTAAACTTTAAACCACCTAAAAAGCTCTCTAACGTTAATTAAACTCTTGAGATCAATAAAACTACAATAATTAAAAAAAATTTTAATATTTCAAAATATTGGAACAGTACTTAAATAAATAAACAAATATCACAACAACAATACAATTATTCAACAATGAGAATATTTTCCTATGAAGCTACAATCTGGTACATATATCGTTTTGTAATAGATGACTGTGGGTCAATGTCATAGTTGCTAAGTTAGACAAATAGCATTCAAGTGATAAACACACATTATGCTAGGTGTATCTATAAACAAACATCAATTCATAATAACCTGTCGGTGTTTATTATGTATTTAAATTTTAACAGGGTAGTGTAAATGTTTTGGTAGGTAGGTATATACATTTTCTTGATACTAGTAGATCAATTTCAAATTCTTATCGGTATATTGAGCATGTTACCTTATCTGGCTTCTTTACCCTATATATTAATGAATTGCTGATTATTAGCGTTTTGTATTAGCGTCTGGACCGATTTCAATACTTTTTTGTTTTGTCCACTTTGTTAGATAGGTATATAAATCCTTTTTTTAAATTGGTGAAAGTATAGTATTGAACTGGTTTGTTTCTCACAAATATTAAGGACTGTGGAAGGACAATGAATGTGACTATAATATTTAATATTTTTCGAAATGTATGACAGATTTTTAAATTCATATACAAGCGGGAAAACTAACATTATCAGTCATAAAAAACAAGTCGTGAGCGATAATCACAAAAGTTTCATAATACCTGGAAGTACTGGTTCCATTTTTTGATGGAGCAAGAAGAGTTTACTTATTTAAAGTCCAAAAAATTACGTGGTAGGTAAATCTGCAATTAAGACGTAACCTACTCACAAATGCTAAAACTCTTATATGAACGAAATATTTGTATGATTATCATACATACCTAGACATTCGTAAAAACCATAGCAAAGTTTTCTTAAATCCAAAAAATCGAGCTTCTAGCAATTGAACCCTTTATGTTTTGGGCATTATTAAAAATACGTTAGCCACATACCAAACCATAAGACAAGTAATAGCAGGTACTAGGGTACCTTCCCAAACCTTAAAATTAAATTATAAAACATTAGAATCTACTGATTAGAATATTTTTGTCATGACAAAAGTAATATTGCACAATTATTACAATAAATAGATCCAAGAGCAGGAACTTACTAATTAAAACATTGTTATTTTATTTATAAGTTCAAAGAATGACAGCAAGTTCAACCCTATAATTAGTTTTTTTTTTAATGTTTTCTCAGTCTAACCCTCATAATACTTAATACCAATCGTACAAGCTTTTCATAAATCAAAAACATCAAGGCAGCTGTCAACACTGTCTGCAAGAGCTTTGCCTCTAGTCCACGAAATATTACAGATGGTTTGGACTTAATTTCCTTGAAAAGTGGTTTGAGACTTGCGCCAGCACGAAGTCTTGATTGTATTAATTGCAGAGGATAAGTCAATGTTGTAGCTACAGTTTTTGCTAATGCTCCAATTATAAATGCAGTGGCAGTATCAAAGCGACCATTAACAAGTATATGTCTCTTGATTGATTCATAAACCATGAACTGAATTGCTGGGTTTGATACCAATAGTAATGAAGGGACCATACCTGACCATAACCCTTTGGCACCTTCCTTCTTAGAAAGATCAATAAGACCTTCCAGAATATTATTATATGTTGATTTTTCTAACTTCATTCTTGTGTTAACAACCCATAAAGGGGATGTAAGAATAACATTTATGCTTCCCGCTATTATCCCAAACATCAAATCCTTTAAAGCCGACGTTTCCTTTGAAGCTAATTTACGCAAGGCATGGAAACTGTAGAAATATACAAAGTTAGAAACTGAAAGAGATTGCAGCACAGGAGACAACCCTCGGTACAATGATTCAAACCCCTCTTCATTAGCCAGTTTCAAGAGAAGCTCCAGTGATGATCCTTGAAGTTTATTGGAATCTTCAACTGTGGAGAGAAAAATACTATTGGTTAGAATCAAGTGATATTAAGATGAAGGATTTGCCGTTGTTAATTTATATTTATTTATCCAAAAGTTCCAAAATATAAGCATAGTAAACCAATAGTAGATAAACTTTTTCTGTAATTATTGACAATTTTTTCTATCTATGATATTAGTTTGGTTAGTTAAACATGTAGTTAATAATAGTGGAATAGTATGAAAGTCTAGGCTTATCAAGTTATCAGTCACATGTTAAGGTACATAGCCTATGCTCCTTTAAGAATAGTATCTTACCTTGTATTCTTGATCGTAGAGTATCCAATGGATAAAAAACAGCCATGCCAACTACACTGCCCTGAAACAAGGCAAAAGGAATAGTTGTAAAAATATGATGATTTCGTTTTTAAATTACCTTGACTAAATATTAATATACGTACCGTAGCACCCGCCATGGCGTGTACAAGAGTTTCATAGCTAAATAACGAAGGAGCCATGTTAATTTATAATTAATTGACTTGAAATGGCATAATAAACTAAATCAATAAATTATATTTTCTTAAGCTCCGCTGCGCTGCGTAGGTAACGGAGGTAAGATATGTATGTATGTATAGTTTCTCTGTCTACGGTATGCATGTACATATTATTATACTCTTTGGTATGTACTCTTTGGACCCTACCCTTCCTTCGATCTATGCTTCCTTCCTTCGCTCCTCCCTCCCTCCAGCCCTCCCGGCCTATGCATGCATGTCGAATGTCGATAGTTTTGACAGCTCACTAAAAGGTGATGTATCGTATCGTTAATTTCTATTCTATAATCGATATTATTCTCATAAAACTTGGAAGGGACATTACTCTACTGTGCAGTTGGATTATAATAAAAAAAAATCCTATCAAAATGATAAATTATTAATATGACTAAGAAAAACCCTCTTCCATAAATATTTTCACTCGATCCATTTTATTCGAACCGAGCGAGTCTAAATCAATGCTCTAAATTGGTTGTTCATTATGTTGGATCATTTGTAAAACTATCAATAGTTTTTAATCTTCGATAAAGCAGTTTTAAACAATTCTCACTGACTGTGACAGGGTTTCAAAACACGACGCTTTTTTTTCGAGCAGTGTTGCATTTTTCAACTTTGGGCGTTGGAAATAGAGCATATAATGGTACTTGGAAATACATTTATCCCTTATGCGCACGAGAGTTTTTTTCCGGACTTTAGAAAAGCGTTCAAACACAATAAGGCCTTATTCGCATGAGAGTTTTTTAGCCGGACGTTATTTTTGATTGTATAGATACTTTTTAGGATATTGGTATTCTAATTCAATATTTTTATGAGATACCAGCTTTTGCAGCGTGGTTCCACCTGCGTAGGGACCGTTCCGTAGGAATACTGGGATAAAATTCAGCCTATGTAATAAAAAAATAAAATAGCTTTTCATTAGAAAAATAAATATTCGGATCGGTCCAGTAGATTTGGAGTCTATTCAATAGAGAAACAAACAAAGCATAAATTTTATCCTTTCTATTATTAGTGTCGGTCTATATGTGGAATCCATCAATCTATCGATATTGTGAGCTATTGATCGATAGTTTTTCTCCTAAGCAAATGCGGTTTGAAACTATTGATAGGACGTAAAATATCGATAGTACAGCCGTTTAGCGATAATCGACTATCGATAGGCAACTCTAATGTTAAGTTCCTTAAATAGATAAATAAAAGTATTGTATTGTCAATTGTCATATTTCGGATTATTCGGATGGATATTAATGTTCTATGTAATTTTTAGGAGCGGTGCTTTTACAAATCAATGAAGTGTTTTTGAAAAAAATAACCCTATATGGTATAAAGGGTTGAAATAGTAGGAAAATATAAATAGTATTGGATAATAACTTTGTTTGCCAAGATGAAAGTTTTTATGGCAGAAGATAATCTTTGTGCTCAAAACTTGTTGAAATTGGTATCTCATGGCAACGCAATTATTGCAGAAATACTCAGATTAAAGGACCACAAGCCCGCTATTTATTTGTTAGTAAAGTGCTATTATCTATTTGGAGAGAAAAAAAATTGTCATGGCTTTTTTCCCCTAAAACCTTTAGTTGCAAATTACCCATAAGCTTCAGTTCCCTTTTAAGCTGAGGCTGCTCACTTATGACTTACCATGGTGGGATAATGAAAATAACATAGACCCCTTAAAGAGTAAAAACATACCTTATCATAAATATTTGACAATCAATAAACAAACCACCATATCCATCAATAGCATTAGATGATGTTATTTGCTGGTCCCTGTTTTATACATGACATCAATCAGTTTTACATAGGGCCTTGGTTGTGTTTGGTTTAAATATGTTTGTTGTTACTTGACTTGATGGGTTGGTTGACACAATCTTATTACATGTGACAACATCAATATTAATAATTAATTGATTACTAAATAAATGTTTGTTTTCAGTATGGACAGTAAAGAACTTCAGCAAAAATATCAAGATGTCATTATGGATTTTAGTTATTTTAAAGTATCAGACTCTCATGAGAAAAAAATCAGTTTGAATTTGGTATGTTAATACTTAATAGTTCTCTGCAATAGATTTTACTAGTATTAGGTGAAAAATGCAATATGCACAAGAAACATCATGCAATAAAATGGTCTGTCATGATTCAACTGCACATCAGTTATCTCAGGAGAAGTATTCTTAATTAATGTTAAAAGAAAGTGCTAGCCACACTACAGTTGGTTAATTTTATCCAAATCTAGGTTAAATATTTATTAATGATAATAATAATAAACGTTTATTTCAGAAAATTTTCCATAATTGTTAGTAACAGTGCAAACTTATTTATACAACTAGTGTTAATAACATACACATTTATTAGTAACAGTAAGAACTTATAAAACTAGTGTTAGTAACATTATTATACAAGCGTGAGGCTCTCTGGTCCTGGTCCGGTTATTCAAATGTACATGCTTGTTTATTCTGTGTGTGAGTTAATTTAACTCTGATTAATCAGAACCCAACCATGAGACTATGATCTGATTACCAGTGTTACTGAATCATTCCATTTTAAGGAGGAAATGTGATTATTAGCAATAAATTTACTGTGTTTATTATTTATAAATTTAATTGTTGATAATTTTAGAAAGTTCAGGAATTGGATGATGAATTAAAAGAAAAGTACTTGGAATTAATATCTCGATTTTATTTGTTATTTGAAAATATTTACCAGTACATTGTTGATCTGAATTCCTTTATTGAACAATTAAATGGTGATGCATTTATCCAGCAAAATATTGAAACTGTTATGAAAGATATCGAAGGAAAACAATTATTGGTATGTATGAAAATTTTAATGAGTTTAAAATTTTTTGTTACATTAGTGGCTCATGGTGTCACCCATGTTCCTATAGGCTGTAGTCTATATCAGTACCAAATTTCAAAATCAGTTCAGTTGTTTAGCCATAAAAGGGTAACAGAGAGAGTTACTTTCACATTTATAATACATATTGTAATAATCTAGGTGTTATATAACTACACTCAGCGGCACGGAATCTTGGCCACTTGGAAATTTTCTGATTATTTGTATTTAAACATATTTTATTGAGTTTTAATTAATTAAATTAGGGTAGATGGATTTAATTTTTGTCTGTTATGTTTTTCAACCTAGAAAGTAAACGATTACTCTACGATTAGTTCAGTTTTTAACGTTAAACACTATCACAAAAAACAAGAATTTTTTGCTCACAATTTAAAACACACAAAAAAAAATATTAATACGGTAATTTTCTTGATTGTCTATACTTTTAAATATCGAGTGTTTCCTCCTCTAGCCCTGATAACAGCCAGCATGCGATCTGGCACGCTTTGGATTCACGCACGCATGTTTCAGACATTTGCGGTATGGCATTTCGGAGCTGGTTTAAAGTTTCTGGCTGGTTGGAGGTGGACTTGATATTTTTTTAAGCATGTCCCAGACATGCTCTACTGGATTTAAGTGCTACGTGCTGGCCACTCCAGTTTTTGTATGCCGACCTCTTGAAGGTATTCCTCCAGGCAATTTGCAACATGTGGATGTGCATAGTCGTGCATTAAGAGGAATTATTTTCACCAATGAACCCCGAATAAGGCACAACGTGTTCCTGAAGGATCTCCTCGATGTATCGAACAGCTGTTTGCCGATTAACGACGATGACGTGCGTCAGAACTTATACCTCCCCATACGATTATAGAGCCCCCATGGAAACTTAGAGTTTGCGTGGTGGTGATGGGCTGGAAACGCTCTCCTCTTGTTCTCCACACTCGTTCCCGACCGTCTGGAGTACGTAAAGCTATTCGACACTCATCTGTGACCAGTAGGTACCCTTGCCCATGGCTCCAGTTGACGTGTTTTCGTGCGAAAAGAAGTTGAGCTACTCGGTGCTCTATGAGAAATTCTGGACCTCTTGCTGGTCTAGGAGCTTTTAAATTAACCTACCTACTTCTTTCGTCTCTTCGCCGTATGCTTACTAACATTTACGCCTCTCGAGATTTAGAGTCGCTGGCGTATCTCAACAGTGGTCAGGTAGCGATTTCGCAATACATTTCCAATACAATAAAGCGAGCTGATGTGTTCCAAGTTCCATACGCCTCCACTACCTGGTCTGCGAGTATAGTGGCCTGTCTCCCGGTATCGTTTTAGTGCATAATATTGCATTGACGACCTTGGTACGCTAAGCGCAATCGCAGTTTCACGCTGTGTCAGCCCTTGGTCGATTAAAGCTGCAGCTTGTGCGACCTGTGCTGGTTTTAACGGCATTTTTATAAATTTTAAAGCACCTTTAGTTATTGGTTTAAAACCACAAAATCACAGATATTCAATAGCCTACAGCTAGGCTTAAAAAAAAACGCTAATCTCAGTATCAACTAACGCCCGATGTTAATAATCTATCTCCAATCCGTAATTAAAACCAACGAGTTGTCAAAATGGACGGATAGCTTATTGGCAAGCAAAAACTATCATTTTCAAACAGATTCGATCGATCGTAGATCGAAGATAGATTGATTTTAAAGCTTCACCCAGAAAATGGATTGATATATCAATCTTAGATAGCAAAAAATGGATCAGGATTGATTATTGACATCGGGCGTTAGTCGCTCAATGGCCCGATTCGGCTAAAACTTAAAAATACCATCATGGTGGCCTTTAAACATAATGAATTGCCTCTTGAACCATGGGGTAAACATTTTTTGACTTAATACCTTATTAAACATTCATTAGAAGCTTATGCTATCGCGATATAAGCGCTTGGCCAAGATTCCGTGCCGCTGAGTGTATATTGTTACTCAAAATAGATATTTATAACTCACAACACAATACACATACAATAATGAATAATAAATATGAATATAATAATGAATGGACATAACACTTGAGTTAAAACCAATTATCTCTTTCAGTGTGAATCTTTATACTTGTTTGGTGCAATGCTTTTACTATGTGATCTTTTCATCCCTGGCCCCATGAGAGAGAGACTACTAGTTGCATTTTATCGTTATAGCACAAGTCAGTCACAAACAAATATTGATGATGTGTGTAAACTGCTCAGAGATACAGGCTATGACCAGCTCCATTGCAAGAGACCAACTGATTATCCTGTTGAGTATTTCAGGTGTGTAACATACAGACTGAATGATAATGATGTGATGATGACCATGGATTTTGAAATATCAAATACTATTTCTAACTTCATTTTATTTTTCAGCCGTGTTCATATAAATCCCAAATTTGTTGAAAAAGTCGTTGGTAAATTAAGATCAGAGGATATTTACAATCAGCTTGCTGTTTATACCATTCCTGAGCATCAAGCATCAGCCCTTGCTACACAAGCAAGTATGCTTGTAGTGTGCCTCTTTTTCACGCCACATTATTTGCATACAGATACAACTAAAATGAGAGAAATAACTGATAAATTCTTTCCGAGCAATTGGGTAGTACCAATTTATATGGGAGTTACTATCAATATAATTGATTACTGGGAAAACTTTAAAGCTGCTAAAACGGCACTTAACAACACATGTAATAACAAGATGATTAAGGAAATATTTTCCAAGAGAGGCAGTTCAGTCCAAATGTTGATAAATAAAACGCATCGCCTGTTAAAGGAAGGCACATTAACAGATGATTTTATTCTTGATAATATCAACAAAATAATTAACATAATCTTAAATTCTAATTTGATTTTGAGATGGCTATTATTACACAACAGTGATGTAATATTTTATGATAATAACAAAAAGAGTAAACAGCTTAGAGATTTAGTTTCCAAAGAATCAAGTTATAATCCATTGACGTTACTTGAACTGATGATAAGCACAGCAGAATTGGAATTGAAAGTACGAGAGATTTTAAACAAACTACTCGATCGTAGAAACGAATCATGGAACATAAACAAAGAACTTGCTGTTGAAGCCATTGGTAATTTATCAGAACTTTTTTCTGGTGCAAAACCTGTTACTAAAATACCAGAAAATGAGAAATTAAAGCTTTGGTTTGATAATATTGCAAAACAAGTTGCCTCCTTAGGTGAACCTATAACAAGCAAATCAATTAAAAAAGTAACTCAACTTCTTCAAGCCTTAGATGAAGTAGAGGAATTTCATGGGATTAAAAGTACTTCAACAATTTTACAATTTTTATCTGACAGTAAAGAAGCTTTGAAAAATCTTCTGAGAACTGCATCTCTAAAAGAAGATTCCTTGGTTACTTTGGAGACTGTGGCTGATGTCAGCTATGCCTGGTGCACTATTGATTCATACACAAAGTTTATGCAAGACAGCATCAAAGAGAATCCAGCAGTCACAAGCCGACTGAGAGCACTATTTCTAAAATTAGCTAGTGCCATGGAAATACCACTGCTCAGGATAAATCAGGCTCACAGTGATGATTTAGTCTCTGTATCTCAATACTATAGTAATGAATTGATAAAATACATTCAAAAAGTGTTGCAGATAATCCCTGAGATGGTATTTAATATTGTGGAAAAAATTATCGACCTGCAGACATGGACTATAAAAGAAGTGCCTACAAGATTAGAAAAAGAAAAATTAAGGGATTACGCTCAACTTGAGTATAGAATGGAAGTTGCAAAGCTAACTCATTCTGCATCAACATTTACAACCGGTAGATATAGTCTTTTCTTTGTTATATTATTCTATAAAATATAATATTTACGATATTACTTCTATACTAATATTATAAAGAGGAAAGATTTGTTTGTTTGTAATGAATAGGCTCCGAAACTACTGGACCGATTTCAAAAATTCTTTCACCTTTGGAAAGCTACACTATCCCCGAGTAACATAGGCTATATTTTATCCCTGTATTCCCACGGGAACGGGAACTACGCGGGTATAACCGCGGGGAGGCAGCTAGTACTAAATAAATATAAAAAAAATCATTAATCTCCCTTGTCTTCAGGGATTTTGGACATGAGATCTACATTAGTTGGAGTTATAAGAGTAGATCCTGCAGCATTATTAGAGGAAGGTTTATTGAAAGAACTTGACAGACATATAAGTAAAAAGTTTACAGAGTTTTTAGAACCACAAGGAAAAAAACAGCAACTGTCAGCAAATAATTTACTCAATAGATTACAAAAGTTGGCAGAAAGTATAGACGGTTATAAAAGATCATTGGAATACATTCAAGATTATATAAATATTCATGGATTGCGGATTTGGCAAAAACAAGTAATAACAATAAAATTCAACATCTACCTAATAATACTCGCACACAAAGCCTATAATAATCAGGTTTTAATTTTAGGTGTCCGCTATTATAAACGAAAATATTGCCAAAGAAATAAGCCATAGAAAGGGTGTAACATTATACAGCCCTTCAGCAGGTTTCATGGGTAGTTTGGCCAGGCAAATTGTGCAGTTAATTGATGCAAGGTAAGTAATCACAGCCATCTTTCTATGTACTAGCTTGTGATTTCAGATTTATTAATAAAATAATTTATATTTTCCAGGGCTTGCACTTATATTAGCATATGCACTGCTTGGTTCGATGTAAAAAATCAAAATGAAATCGTAAATACTAAAACATTTGCAAAGTTAAATGAAGCAGTCGGAGTTGTAGGCCTTCATGGTCTGGACACTCTATATGCATTCATGATAAAAAATCAGATTCAAAACATTCAAGAAATATTTAGAAATAGTCAAGATAAGATTCTTTCAGGAAATATACCTGTGGATGTGAAAGAAATTGACCAAGTCATCATGAGAGGAATCAAAACAATTCAACCACTAGTAGATATACTTGTTTTGATTGGATCCTTGCAGTTAATTAGAAAACATATTGCCTATCAGTTGAACACAACTTGTAAATTTGATTCCGCGCATTTAGAGGCTTCGTTGCGGACCATGAATGAGTAAGTTATAAGCTTGATTCATACTTAGCCTTTGTTCTAAAATTTAATCAACATATTTTTTTTATCTAATTTTGAAATCGTGGAAGAAGGTAAAATATTAATTAATTTCAGTGCCGTTATAAATGAATTGAAAAAAGCATCAACATCAGATACTAAGTCAAGAGTATCACCCAGACTTGTAAAAAATCTTGAAGAATATTTGGTCAGATGCGGAATCAATGAGCCATTCAATAAATTATATGTAAAAAATGCACAAGAACTTTTAATTGTGGATATGGGTTGTGTATTAGCAGTTGTTCTGATTTCTCAATTGCCTAAACTACAACTCTGTAATACTACAGGTAAGTTTACTATACATATGAGTTATTTTAAAGCCATATCGTCGTTGCGCGTGCGAAACCGCGGAAGAGCAGTTTGTAAATACCGCGTAACAGCAAAAAGTCCAAAAATGAGATTTCGCGGCTATAGATTAGCTTATAGATTAGCTTATAGCTTGATTAGCACATATCGCTGATTCGCTTGTTATACTTCTGACTCAATTTGAAATAGCCAAAACGAAGCCTTATATTTCAATTAAAACAATACCGCGGAACAGTACTTGTGTTTGAAGTTGGCGAAAAGTCCGCGTATTTACGGGTATCGAATAGAAAGTATCGATACTGTCATGAAGTATCGAAAGAAAAGTATCGATACTTCAAAGTATCGAGTACTTTTCTTAAAGCCTCGAGCCTTCAAAGTATCGAGTACTTTTCTTAAAGCCTCGAACCTTCAAAGTATCGAGTACTTTTCTTAAAGCTTATTATAGGCTTAAAGCCTCGATACTTTACTGTATCGAGTACTTTTCTTAAAGCCTCGAACCTTCAAAGTATCGAGTACTTTTCTTAAACCTCGAACCTTCAAAGTACTTTTCTTAAAGCTTATTATAGACGTAAAGCCTCGATACTTTACTGTATCGAGTACTTTTCTTAAAGCTTCGACACTTCAATGCATCGAGTACTTTTCTTAAAGACTCGACACTTCAATGCATCAAGTACTTTTCTTAAAGCCTCGTAAGGAGGCCAGAAAATTGCCGAGTCCTTACCAAGTCTCTACTCCTGATTATACATTTTTTTAAAACTTTGCTCATAAAGATCACCTCATTTATGAGTCAATAAGACCTGGTCGTGGGGCAGGTGATCATGTCGTCGTGGACATAAGAGCCCTAAGGTACAATCCAAGTGGGACAATCGATTTTAAACTCCACTTTGCAGACGATTTTGCTCCTTTACCTTGGAGACCAAAAAAGATATCACCTGACTCTTTCATTCACAGCGTAGGTTCATTGTATGAATCCAGACAACCAATATCCAAAACAAAGTATGGTCACCTACAGGCGCTGAAGAGTGTCATACCCAAAGACTGTCATAGTTTTTATGATAATTTACCTTTTAAATAATGTTCCTAATAACCGATACCTTAAATGCTGTGATTGTTAATAATTTTAATGAAAATTTAAGTATTTAAGTTGTGCACGTAATTGTTTCATCGTAATAAAAGAAATTAAGGGATCGCGTGATTTAACATGTCTAAATTTGGTAAAAAAATATGTAAATTATGAAAATTACTAGCGTATTAATCACTGAATTATTAAAAAATATCTGAATAATTGTTAAGAACAATATTTATGATATACATAATACCGATTCCACTTCTTTAACATGCTTATAAGTAAAAATAAGTTTGTAAAAGTTTAAGTTAATATCAAAATTATAGAGTTTTTGATTTTTTTTATAAGAAGATGATTAATCTTGTATGTTTTTTGGTCTAATAATAAACTAAAATAAATAATAATAATATTATGCATTGTATTTCAAGCCCGCGTATCTGCTAAAAGTATAGTATTTTAAAGTAATTTACTGGTACAAAACCGCGTTAGTGACTTTACACGAAATCTAAACAAGTTATTAGTAGATTTACGTTAAATTAATATAAAAGAAGTAGAAAAGAAGCTGCTACAGAGTTCAGTCGCAATTATAGTCATAAATTACCAAGTTATTAAGTTTTTTCTTCCTCCTGTAAAATTGGAAAAATGTAGATGCGCGGTATTTACAAACTGCTCTTCCGCGGTTTCGCACGCGCAACGACGATATACAAATAAAAGGAGGATGTTTTCAACTTAGACAAATAATATACAGTTTGCGAAATGAGTATGATAATTAAACTTTTCTAAAATGTCTTAATTTTATTACCTATATGTTGCTAATTTACTATAGGTACCTACTATTGTTTAAATGTGCCCTTTGGCTAATGAAAATATTTTTAATCATGTTTAAATAAAATACAAATAACTTGAGTGCTTACTTTCAAACTGATAGTAGTTACCTTTATTTGTTTACATGAATAATCTTATTTGGAAATCATCCCTGTTCAAAAATTAATAAGGTAATAGCATTAAAATGCATTGATGAATTTCGATTTAACGAGGAATGATTTATCCTACTTGTCTTAACTTAGCTTCGATTACTGAAATTATTATTCAGATTGGTCCAGTAGTTTCAGAGCCTATTTATTACAAATTACAATATTAGTTTAGATGTATGGTATGTGTTAAGTATGTATTAATTATACAGATTTTTTTGTTTAAGGTGACCTTATTGCAAGAAAATCAGGAGAAAATATTGATGGTACCCCATTTATAATAGGCATTTATTCACTATTGCGGCAAACAAAAGTGGATAACATTGACACATTTGTTGACTACTTATGTAGCTATACAAGGTAAGTAGGTTTAGTGCATTATAACTAGGCTAGACTAGGGTGTGTTAGTTTAACAAGTTTTGGTGATCTTCATCACCAGTTTTAATTTTCACTTTTAGGGTTCTATAGCTAATGGGGACAGACATGACTTGATTCCTACTTTTACTCAGCTAGGATATTGCATAAATTAAGATACAAAGAAGATTAATTGATACAAGATTAATTGTGTTGCACCTTGGTTGTGCAACCCAATTAAAATAAATTATAATTAATTACATCAACCACTCCCAAAACACAAGTTTATTCTTAGTCGGGGGGTCAGAGTATCACATTTTTTTTTGCCAAATGTTTATGCAATAAATTTCATTTTAATTTAAATTTCATTTCAATTTCCAGATCGAGGTATTCAGAACAACCAAATGATGCAGCATACATTGTGAGAATACTTGAATTATTTTGTGAAACATTTAATTATCCATTTGATAAACTTGAAGATAAACTTCCATTAGTATTACTGACACATCTGACAATGTATAAATAAAATTTAATATTATTTAATCACAGACATGTATGTATATATATAAGGTTACAATATATTTATCATAATAAGTTAAAAATAATGTTTTATTCAACTTCCACCCCTTCAATTTTAGCCATGCAGGAACATGGTCAAGGTAATGTAGCTTAGTGGTAACAATGTAGTTAAGTAGTGTTCATCCAAAACATTTTATATGTGATTTATACATGCAGGCAGTCAGTTAATGAACTTTTTAAGAATGTTAAAATTTCACAATACAAAGATTACAATTTCATTATGGTGTCTTTTAATAATTGTGATTATTAATCCTAGAAAGCACAGTAAAATATAAAAATATCTAACGATAGTTTTGCCTAGCAAATTCTGGGTTAAACTGTGAATTATATTTTGCTTTGACTTTACAGTTGTTTTGTTCATTACTGCTTTTTATATTCTTAGAGCCATTGATTCCACCAAGAAACATTTCAGTTTTATATTTTTCTTCTCTTTCCCTTTTCAGACGAGCTTCTCTTAGTTTTAACATTTTTTCTTTGGTATCACTAGCACTTCTTTTATGTGTGTTATGTTTTTTACACTTTTCCTTAGTTTTATCATGAACTGTATTTATCGACTTACCTTTGGATTTGTTGCTACCATGACAATACTCTTTGAATAAATTAATTGGATCAAGGTGTTGTTTTTGTTTCCAACAAATTTCTCCATTTTTATCATCAATTATTCTTTCCTTTGGTTTACCATCATCATCCCTGAGTACTAATTTGTCATAAGTGACTTTGATATCATTAGATCTTGTAAATCTTGAGCATTCTGGTACCACTTCATACCAGTTTTTTTTCTTTAGAGCTTCATTAGTATCTTGTCCAAGATATGTTAGATAGCCAATTTTTTTTTCATACTCTTCTTTTTTTTCTTTTGCATCCTTGTCATGATCATTATTAGTTGTTTTAATGGCATTATCTAAATCTGAAAACAAGTTAATGTGTTCGGTAGATTTCGTTATACTATCAGATTCAGTAACACCTAAGTCATTAAGTTTTTTTTTGCTTTTTTGTTTTAATAAGTTAAGTCGGGCTTCACGGTCTGCTGCCTCAATCCGTGATTTCTCAAGCTGCTCTTTTTCAGCTGCCTCTGCTTCATCCTTTCTTACTCTTGCGATATTTTCTTTAGTTCTTACATGCCACCTGGATAAAGTTTAAGTAATTATTGTAGTTGGTTAATAAAACATTTCTGACTCGGTACCTAACAACCAAAATATTAGTGGGAACTTAATTTGCGTAGGTAGTACATACAAAAACATGTAAGTTTGAAAACATACCTTTTTTTTGGTAAAATATTCATTGCAGAGTTTGTTTCGTAATGAGTAAATATAGAAGTTGTATTGTATGTCTTTATATTAGGTAAAATATCAGATATAATCAGTAGTAAATGACAGTTTTATATACGTTTCTTGATTAAATAATTTAATTTTATACGATCTAGCCTCGCGCGCAGCCATTTACAAAATTTGACAGAGTTAGTGACGTCGATAATGTCGATATTCATGGAAAATGAATTAACATCGATTTTCAGTTGGAAAATACCGATGTTTTAACATTGATGATTTGACTTCCCTAATAACGAGACATCGATTTAGAGCGCCATCTAGCATACATTGCATGTACTAGGTTCACCATATTACAAAATAGATCTATAGTCATCAATGTTGTAAATGCCAGTGCCAGCTAAAAAAAATAAAAGAAAGGTCGCTCCGAACGTTGAGACCAAAAAAAAGGGCAAACTCATGATAGTGAAACAGAATAATATCGATGTTCTTCAATCGATATTTATCGGACACGATGGTTTTCAAACATCGTTAACAGCGATGTTTTTCTAATATCGACATCCCTAGATAGAACAAACGTGCATCTAGGCTAGGGGAGGATACAACGGATCCGCAAAAACATCGATTCCTGATATTATCGATACTTGCAGCTCGAGACGTAATATTTTGGACTCGATACTTTTTATTCTCGAATTTTAGTAGATATATTTGAAACAGATACAAAAACAGTATGCCATGTTGCGTTCCTTCAGCCATTATTTTGCTCAGTGCCTAGGAAATAAAAGAGAAAACAACGTTGGTGAAACCGCGGAGCTGTAGTTAATAACAAGTGCGCAGGTATCATAATAATGCAACATAATGTATAACGCAAAACATGTATTTTAATCAAATAATATCCATAAACATGGATGTAATATGTCAAATGGATTTTATCGATATTTCGATAAAATTTCTTGTTTAAATTCATCGTAAGACTACAATCTAAATAATTCAATTGCTTTTTTCGTATTATTGGCATAATGGGTAATATTTGATTTAATGAAGATTGCTTAGGAAATCGGATTATTTGTGTGAATAAAAATGATTAGCTAAAAGTGCCTGCAAGGAGTATCCAATAACATAAATTTTATTGAAGTTCAAAAATAAATATTGTGGATCAATAAACAGCGATTATAGAATCGATTTTTATATCGATACTTTTATCACACGCAAACTATATCGATGTTTTGTGTTCAAGCCTAACTAATGTAATGTAATGGACGGACCGACAGACGCAACGCAAACGAAAAATAACTTTAGCTTGATTTTAAGTTTGAGTGTGAATTTGAAAGTCTGTGTTTAGTTATTTTCATAGGTAACCGATCTTTCGTTAAACAGCGATGTAAGCAAATGTATACTGGCAATGTATTAAGACGCACAGAGTAATCTTATTTTGCGTTTGTCAATTTAAAATTTAGGTTATCCTTTATAAAGTGCAAGTAGTTTCTTTCTGCTAAGAATGGAAGCATTTGAGGAGCCACCAATAATTAGTTCTGTCGTTGATGATGCTAAAGTAACTATAGTTCCCGAAGAAATAGATAGTAGTATTGTGGAGGTAGATAAGGATGAATGTCACAAATCAAACGGAATTGCTGAAACCCCAGTCACTGGCTCCACTGATACGCCAGTACTTGAAACTGTTACTGAAACACCTATTCAAGAAGAAGGTAGCTCTGCGTCTGATTTGGTAAATATTAAGACAGTTATTGATGATAATAAACCTTTACTACCGACGAATTGTGACGAGGCAATCGCTACTCCTGTATCGGAAACCGAAACCACCGTAGAAACGGCTGAGATCACACCTGAGGCCAATGAATTAGCTATTACAAAAACATCAAAACATGAGGAAGTGCCTGAGGATGACCATACTGGACTCCAAGTTAGCACACCAGTAGATGACACAATTATAACTGTTGTATCTGAAGGTACTGATATACTAAATGATAGAGTTACTTTTGAGACTGAAATCTTGGTGGAGACCAATGATAATGATAACAGTGAAACCGAGTCTAAAGTGGTGGAGCATGATGCTAGTAACAATTTATTGAGTGAGTTGGGACAAAGTATTGAGTTAAGTGAAGCATTACGGTCATCAGATGTTACAGACAATCTGGAAAACAATAACTGTGCTGCTAGACAAGAAATGTTTAATAAGGAAGAACTGCTGGACATTTTGGAAGGCAATGATGATGATTCATCTGTTGCAACTGAAAAACTTAGAGCATCTAAGCTTTTAGAAACTCAGTTGGCCCTAGAGCAACTTTCAAGGTTAAAGAGAACCAGTACCACTAGAAGATTGAAACGTAATGTTGAAAAAGTCTCTAGAAAAAAAAAGGATGAAAAGAAAATTATACTAAAAGTGGATGATGTGTCAACTACTGAAACATCTTCAGTGAGTAATGTTTCAATAGATGTTGAAGATTCAGTGACACTAGATACTCCCAACAATGTTTCTGTAATTGATGCAAAAGGAGTTATTAAAGAGGAAAGCATAGTCAATGATCTTGTAAAGGATTGGGATGATGAAGAGACCTTAGAAGAAGGCCAGCTAAGTAAATTACCAGAGGAGAATAAGAAATTGCAAGAAACATCAGCGGAACAGGAAACGGCTAACAAACATGAAGAATCACTAGTTCGAACATCAATTGATTCTTTGACAAGTGAAGTCCTTACCCCTAATATGAATAAGAGAATTGATGATGGCCAACCTCAAAGAAGACTGGGTAGAGTAATTAAGAAAAAAGTCATTTTTGATCCAGACAATCCTGATACTTTTACTAAAGTTAAATTGCCTAACAAAAATAAAGAAATTCAAGGAGATATGGAACATTTATCAAAAAAAAACAAAGTAGACCAGGTTATTCTGAGGGCAAAATCTAAGTCCCCTGTCTCTAAAATGCACTGGAAGAAGCCATCACTCAAAAATAATAAACAGTATAAAAGACTGACTGAGATTGATAAATTGCTGATGGATGAGGGTGCTGTAAATATGATATATCAACTGACACCTGAAGCTCCAAAAGGTAAAAAGAATATGAAAACTAAAGCAGAGTTTATAAAAAAGATTCAAAGTTCCACACCTGATTCTAAAGAAATGAAGTTTAGAGAAAGAAAAAAAGAATCCAGACATGAGGAAGGTGAGGCCAAAAGGATTTTAGGCAGTAAACAGAGGTCTTCTTTGAGCAGTTCAGTTAAATCACCTTCGGTCTGTGAAGATTTTGAGGCGCATAGTGCTGATGACTCAATAATATATAGAAGGCATTCATCAAGCTCATACTCAAGTTCTTGCATGAGCCCACGTCGACTGAGTGACGTGGATGGAAGTGCAACTTCTGGTGCTACTAGGTCATCCAGGCAACTTTCTGACACTCAGAATGAGACCAATGTCGAAGACAGAACTGACCTTCAAGTCACTGATATGTTTATGGCTGATACTAAAACCAGTTTGAGTAGTGAAATTATTAATAAAGATGATTGTTTGTCAATTAAAGAGAAATTAAATTCTAAGTTGTCACTTGCATTAAATAAAAAAAGAAAGAGAGAGTCTAGCAAATTAGAAAAACCATTAAAACAAAAAAAAATATCCTCATCAGATGATAAACCTATCATAAAAGGTGGAGATATAGTTGATCTCAAGCATTTGGTGGTCAAAGTAGATAAGAAAGTAGCTGAAATATGTATTGGGAATACAGGGTCCAAGTATAATATTGAGGTAAGTAAATTATGCATTACCAAATCATTTATTACTTGAAAACTATGTATAAAATATTAGCAAAATAGTTGATTGTATACTCAATTTCCAGGTTATTAAAGAATTAGAAAACATTCTGTCATTTATAAATATGAAGAAAGATATAGCAGTGACACTGCTGACATTTGATAATGGTATGCCAAGTGCAGGTTTAGAATTGAGGCCATTGTTAATAGAGAACTCAGAGAAACAGATGACTTATGCACAAGAGCTAGCTGAATCAGTAAGGTAATTTTTATTAAGTTTATTTTATTATTCGTTTTTTTTTTATTTATTTTTATACTTATTATCTTACCAATATGACATTTAAAATCAAAATATTTTTTAAATGCTGTCATTAAATGAAGGGGTGTATATATAGGTACGATTAAGTGCTTGTTTTTATCTTTCATTGTATTTTTAGAGCCCTTATGTGGTCAATGAAGCAACATGGCAAATTGTTATGTGTGGGTGTGAATGGAAGCTGCTCCGGTCTATCTCTGGGCTTGGTGGCACTTAGCGATGTATCCTTTGCTTCCGAGATCGCTACATTCTCATTGGAGACGAACCTCGCCACTGTGGCTGGCGCCGCACCCCTCGTGCCCTGCATCGCTGCACTCACTGAACTATCGCGGTCAATATCCCAACCTTTGGTTAGTATTAACATAATATTTTATTAAACCTTATTTACAACACAATATCATAACTAGAGATATTATCTAATGATGTTTCTTGCAAAGGAACAACATGAAAAACATTTTCAGTATTGGTCAATTTGTTAATGTTTTTAAAGTATCTCTATACACTAACTTCACCTTTGTTCGCGTAAAAAGTCAATATCAAAATAAGCAGAGTTAGAATAGCCAATATCCAAACTTTACCATTTATGTACAGTGTTATAGGATTAGTAGGATCAAGATATAGTATATGTATGTTAGTCAATTGACAATATTAAATAAATATCCTGGGTGATTTTTCACATATGGCCTATTTCATTCTACACTAAGTGGAGTTGGTACTATGGTAATCAGATAGATAGCAGATTTTAAATCAGATGATTCTTTAAGTTATATACTTACATTTTCTATCCAGATACAGAACAAACAGGCATATTATTTATGCACGCAAATGTTTGTCCTCGGTGGGAATCGAACCAAAGACAAAAAGTCAGCCGGCCAGTCAATATACTGTTGTCTGATTACTAAGAACGAGAGTTATGGTGATGGAATAGGTGAGGTTAAAAGTCAGTGAACATCTTTATGAATAATCATTTACTTATGTTTGCAGGTTAATGATATGTTGTGGTTGGGACGTCGCCTGTCCGCCTCCGAGGCGGTGCAGGGTGGGCTGGTGTCCCGCCTGCTGTGGCCGGGCAGGTTCGAGGAACAAGTGAGCTGCGCCGCCGGAGACCTAGCCGCTCAGCCGACTCCCGTAAGTGTTCTCAGTATTCTTCGTAGCTGTCGAAACCTCGGTCTAGGTACGCGCGCTCACAGTAAGCTTTCCATCCTTTTCCACTATACAGTAACTCAGATATGTACATGTGAGTGACGCCACCATTGTGGACGCATATGTGATGCTTAGGACACAAACACTTCTGATACAATGCGTTCAGATCGTAGTTAACGTTACCACAAAATTCTCCCGTTTTACACAGAGGGAGGGAACTGCATTGGTATAATTTAATATTGGGATCTTTCGTAGAATGCAACTTCCAATAGTTTGGATTTCGGCATCTACATTGAAACGTTATCTTGGGTGGAACGAGTTGAACACTCTCGTGATGCAACATCTCGAGTTCATCAGGATTCATTCGATCGTACACGGTTTCAACCGTGAGCGGTATATCGTCGATGGAGCATACCGGCCACGAGTTTATGGGTTGACAAAACTGAAAATTAAATTATTTAGATCAGTTCCATCATAACGGTCATCATCGACGTCGTAAATATCTCTTTTTACCTACTTCAAGTATTTATAGACATGTCTGCATGCAGTTACGGAACACACATTATATAAAACAAAAACAGTCGAATGTATACATGTTCACCTGAAATAGTGCTCGGTTATTGAGTTCGACGCGTGTGTCGGGCGGCGCTACTGGCGCGAGGCGGTCGCAGCGCTGGCGGCGCGCGCAGCGGCACAGCCGCACCAGCGCCGGCGCGCGCCAGTAGCGCCGCACCAGCGCCGAGCACGCCTGCCGCTCGCCGCACGCCGGCAGGCTGCGCTCGCTCTCCTCCTGATACAATTACTTTCCATTCACTCTGGCCCTGGGTAGTAAACACCCATCTCTACGATTTCTCGATAAAACATATCCACATTGGTATATTATTGTATTGCAAAAGTAAATTAATTATTGGCTCGATGAAATTACGATACTATAAATAATTGCTTTATCATTATTACTTACGATCCCGTAGTAATACAACACCGGCTCCCCATCTTCACTACCTTTAACGTAAGCATATAAAAGCACTAGCGAAGCTATGCTGTAGGTCCACATGATTAGCACACAAAATACTACGCATATACGAACAGTCTCTGCCTGACTGAGCTTCGCTCATAGGTCGCAACCTACATTTATCGATAAGATAACCTTGCATGGGGATAGGTAGGTATACTTACAGACTTTACATTACAATGTAATTATGTGTATTAATCCTACTGTTTGAAAAATAATTGCCTTTGAATGGTTATGGCATTGTTTTGTTGTTGTCCTGTTTTTGTTGAGAAGAGCCGACAAATCAATTCACCGATGACTTCTTTTAAACAAGTTTTAAACAACATCTTTTACTCTATTAAAGCCAAAACATATACTTAGTACCGGCAATGGCTATTAAACTAAGATAAACATTTTTAAAGACATACAATCCCGAAAAAGCCCATAGCTCATTTAGTAAGGTAATAAAAATGTATACAACTATTACATGAATACTGATTTCAGGTGTATCACAAATTTTATCGGTAGAGTAGTAAAGTTCTAGAAGTGTGTTATTAAATAAGTATTATTTCTTTACTTACAGAATATACTAATGAAGAAAAAACTTTTGAATCTATCCAAGCCTGAATCTGACGCCTCCTTCCTGACTAGTTTGGAAAGGGAGCGCGACCTCTTAGTAGAGTACTGGACCTCCGAAGAAGGGCAGGTGTTACTGCGCGCAGCCTGCTCTTCCGACAAATAACTCAGGCCACGTCGTTCGTTATGTAAATTTTGAATGGAATATGTCATAAATGTTTTAGGGATCCGTACCAATATGGTACAAACAAGGAACCCATAAGGTGTGGCTTTCATATGTCTGTATTTCACCACTGTTTATTTTTGCATTACCAAATGCAATCACTTGAAATTAGGATAAAAATAACACCATTGCCCGCATTTATTTGGATGAAAATGACATAAGAAGTCACGAAAAAAAATCTAACGGTCTTTGATAGAAAAAAAAAATATTATTAAATAGGTACATTATTATAATAGTACCGAACTCTTGGTGGAACCCACTTAATTATAAATATGACGTTTTATACATTCAATTAATTTATTGGAATCAATATATCATTTGTTTGTTAAAAAGCTGTAAGTTTGTAACTTAAACAAAGTATTTACCTATCTGTTGTGTCAGAAGACAATAAAGAAAATGATTTTGGATGAAAACTGCTCTCAAAAAGTAGTGACTTCACCCTGATTCGCTATTTTATCATCTATGTACTTCTTTTAAATTATATTTCTTTTCTATTCTTTCGTTATTATTTTAGAAGTAATCTACTAAAAGGTGCTTAATAAGAATATATTTAACTTAATTTATTATTATAGTCCTGCTACAATCATGGCTTACAGGGCCAACACATACTGAGTAGGTTTCCCTAGTTGTGGGCGTGGTGACGTTACATGGCTAGACACGTGAATTGTAGAACAGTTCTGCTATGTCGTGTGTTACCGCACCGCTCAATTATCCATAAGTGAGCTGTGAGTGTGTATTTGACTGAACCAGACAACAAAAAAAAAGTGCAATATATACCTACCTAGGTACTATAATTTAACATTACATAATCTTAGGAATATGGGTGAAATAACTGCATTTTTGGGAGCATTATAATTTATCAAAGACAAACCATAAGTCAGATGTCATGTTAGTGACCGGCATTACGTTCCATTTTCAAAAACTTAAATTTAATATGTTTTTGACTGACTTCTAATGTAAACTTTAATTTTGTTTGAATTAAGATCGATTGTAATTATAAGGTTAATCAATTGATGGCTCATCGCAGTATGCCTGCCCTGTTAAACTAATGGAGTTGAATGTATAAAGGTTTAACCTAAGTAAATACCACACAGGCATTCGTCTCTTTCCTATACGGAATTAATACGTTAGTATGAATGGTCAAAATAATGGCCGCTTCCCATCAGGCGGACTGTATGCCTGTTTGCCACCTTTGTGGAAAAAAAATGGACTTGTTCTATTCAGTATATTTTGAACGAATGGAGAATAAATTTAAATGTAGGATACATTTAAAGTTATCCTGTATATTTGTTTGGTATTTCTTTTGTGGGTAGTCTGTAGAAAATTCGTATTTTTCAAAAAGGAAATCGGAACATGTTATTGACCCTTGTTAAATACTTTGATGGACCAACAATTATGGAATAATTTATGACTAGGAAGAATTATGTAAAGACTGCTTTCTGCTAATTGTCCGGATGGCTTTAGAAATCAAAGGTATTGAAATTTATATATTTTATATTAACACCTAAATTATATCAATATTCCTATTATTTTGACAAAAATATTGATGTCTATTATATTTAACTATCAACGCTTTTATTTCGGAATATTCATTAGGGTGTATAAATGAGTACTTTGTTTATTAAAATGTTAAGACTTCTTCTCACAGGATGGTGTATGGCAAATAATGTGATGTCCAAGATATCATATCAAAATATCATCGCAAATAAAATCTCAGAATGTCACCTGCACCATTGAGTATGAAATACAGCATGCTGTGTCTGAATCAAGGTGAATTTATGTAATCGGAGTGAAGTTGGGTTCGAAGAATAGATGTTATTATTAGTATTTAGTTATACATCATTATGTTACGTTATAGATGAAATTGTTTATGTATTTGTTTTAGATGTTTATGAGTTTATAGATTTAGGAAGGTAATTATTTTTGTCTAGCCAAAGCATTGAAAGCTTGCCTTGTAACATTGTAAATTACAGACTTTTAATAATAAAATCACTTTGTTATTATCTTAAAAACTTCAGGACCACTTTTATCACAAAATACTAATGTAACAACATCTATTTATTGCTTTTCTGGTGGAAAATAACATCATTATGTGTTAAGAACATTTCTTGTATCTTAAAATTTAGTTATAGTTTATCATTAAGTTATTTACGTTATAAGTATAGAATGAAATATTTCCTTTATGTTTAAAATAAAGTGCCTTTCATGATATATTCTATATAATTCTAATCGCTAATCAAACTATATTTAGAAACACCAAAACCAACTTATTTTACATCCATATAGGTTTAGTTGTAATGAAATTCAATCCAAAATCAAGTCGAATATGCTCATTGTTTAAAAATTATGTTGCTAGCGAGTTATTTTACTACGGGAAAAAAGTAAATTTCTTTTGATGTTTTCAATTCACCACTTAGTACAAAATGGATTGAACAGGATCTTAGTTAAACAACATTTAGCTTTGAACAGTGGATGTGGCATTTTGAAACTATGTGACTTTCACACTGGCGTTTTCTCGGTAATCCGCAATGGGTTAAACTAGCGAAGGAACATTGTGTAATATACACTGACTGTCAAAGAGATTTTATATCTTATGTCTTGTAATCAGAGAATATATTAAAATAAAGTGTTGTATTGTATGTAATAAATGTCTACAGGATCTGTCGACAATATATCAATATAAAGTCGATATCGAATTAAAATAAATTCAACTGTTAGGTGCAGTTGAAATATATTATTATTCTTATCCAAAGAAATTTATCCATAACTCATTTAGGAATAAACTATTTTACAGTCAAGTTCATCAATGCAACAATGATTGCTTGATATAAGTATTTCTTAATAATAAAGACAAATATAATAAAATGTTATGTGTGTAGGTCGTCTGTGGCTATCAGTAAACTTCTCTCTTTTATTTCAAGCTGCTATATGACTTATTCGATCTACAAACTTTTGATATTTTGAGCTTTATACAATCAATCTATAACCAGGAGAGCTCCAGAGTTTAATTTTTTCTCCTTTTTCATAGATTCTAGATACATAAGAATTATTGCTGCATAAGTATTCAACTGCATTTCTCATCAGTTACGTTGAAATCACTACATTTATTATTTGAAAATATTATTTTATAAAGATATTATCTCTACCTTGCCTGGGTTAAACAACGACTTCAGTTATCAATTTAAAACCTGAAATAAACGAGGTAATTAATTACTTTGCTTCTTCCTGTACTTGTAATTACGCTAAAGATTTACTTATATTATAACTTATGAGATTCTGCACTGTCTTTGGTGATCCTTTTCTCCTCCACGTGGGGAAATATGATGTGGCACTATACCTATAATTTCGAATAAAGGTGTATTCCTTAGTTAATGATTGTTTATGTATAATTCTTACTCGGAAACAATTTGTTAGAACTTGTTAATGTTTCAGTAAATTATTTCTGACCACTTTGGTTATTGAAAGCATAATTTTCGAATTTTAAATTATAATCCAAATGATGTGTAAGTGGGCACGGACATGGGCTATAAGAGTTTACAAAGATAATCATTATTTCAAATACATACATCATATAAATCAATTTTATCGGAAAACTCATTAGTTTTCCGAAAAAATTGGTTTATTTGAAGATTTCAGTTATATAGTTGTAAGATACAGAATTATGTCATATCTCACAATGTGAATATGTTCTAAAATAATAAGTATATAGTATAACTAAAATGTGATTTTCATTTGTCAACCGCCATCATTATCTTTTTATTATTTTTCACGCTTCAGTTTTCAGGCATGTTGAAAATAAATTAAACTCAAAATTTCACATAATTACTATAATTAACGAATCAGATTTTTTCAGCGACATTAGAAATTATAGGTTTAGGTCGAGATTTAAATAACAATTTCTTCTTAACGACAGCTTTGACTCTGTATGTAGTTTTATCTTCTAGTGTAACCTTTTCGAGGACCGCCATCGGCTGCTCGAGTTTAGTTTCCTTCCCGGTGAGTACATGGTGGCCCAGAATGAGCACGGGCTGCCGGCTTCGAGCGGAGAAGTGGAGGTCGCCGGCGACCACGGCGCCGGGCCCCTCGTGCTTAGTCTGGACGAGGCCCTGTAGCTCCACTATCGCCCACTCCGGCACGCCTCCCTTCCCTGTATTACTGCAACAAAAGTGTTCCGCTAGGTACGATACCTACGATGCGATACGACCCCGCCGGGATCGAACCGTATGTATCTACTCTGAAAATAATGTTAGTTATTTAGTGGAGGAACGAGAATCAAAGATTTTTTTTCGTAATTTTTTTTATTGAACAATTCACCGTTCGCGATCGGGCGGATGACGGGGGTGAGGACGGTGAGGGGACGCTAGTAACGGAACTTCTTGAAGAGCGGGTGTTTGTTGTGTATCTGCGTGCGACGGTGCTCGAAGTAGAGCGCGTCGTCGCCGCCGGCCAGCGAGGACAGCGCGCCGCCGCGCCGCGCCGCGCCCGCCGCCCCGCCCACACCGCCCTCGCGCTCCTCCTCGCACTCCGTCTCCGACGCCGCCAGCACCTGCAGTCATTGCGACGCTCAGTCCTATTGGGTAGATCACTGCATTCCAAATAAACACCCGAACACTAATTACATACGATACAATACACGAAATCGACAAATATGACGTTTGAATGGAATATCTTCAAATGTAATTTGAATACGACGTGTAAATAATTTGATTCGGTGTTATGTAACGTTAAGAATATTTTATACACGGCTCGAGAATAAACTTAAAAACAAAATACTTTTTATTCAAATAGGCCTTTACGAGCACTTATGAACGGTCCCTCTCATGCTAAGTTGCAATCGTTGTCGTACAAATTATTATCATCAGCGTTCTTTTTGAAACGCTCATAATCCCAAAACTAAATGTGTAGAATGTGCGCATCGGGCAGTCTTAAACGCGTAATAAAAATAATTGTCGACTGTATCAAATACTACAGCTGTAAATTGACAACAATCGATAGTCCACTCACTTGTTGTAACAGCATGCCCTGCTCTTCCCGTGTACCATAAAACAAATCTGGCTCCTGATCCATGCCTTTCAATTCTGTAATAACCTGTAAAAAAACATACATAATTTACATTACCCAAAAATTAAATATAATAAATTATAAGTGTTGCTTCTATATCACCTTATAACTGTAACCTTGATTGACGAGAAACCGCTGTCGCTTCCTACTGTACGCCATTTCCAATGTATCCTGCGACACCAGGGTGTAGAAAAATGCATTGTACTCTTCGGCAAGTGCACCTTTCTTTGCTCTCAAAATTCGACCTGAAATAACGAAGCATTAAATCAATATTAAATTTTTTATGGCTCAAACAATAATAAATATCCTGGGACACTTTGACACAGTCTGATTCCACACTTTGCAGAACTTTAATTATTGTAACTATGCCGATATTGGATATACTACATAAATAAATATGTACATGTTTACATGAAAAGATAACTTTATAGCATCTACTTCATTTAGATACAGGAACAAATAATTGTTTTAATTTAAACTTCAGGAAATATTTTCTGATTACTAGATAACTAATTCTTGATGTTAAAAACAGCTCACATTTTTTACTTTCACACATAGATATGTTGAAAAATCGACATACCTAATCTCTGCGCTTCCTGTCTTCGCGATCCGCCGTGTGAAGAGATTTGTATAAGAACGTTAGCTTCCGGCAAATCGAAACTAGTGTCGGCGACTTTGCTCACAAATATCGTATTTACTTTAGGATTGAATTTGAAGTTTTGTAGGATTTGAATCCTCTCATTTTGCGACGTCGGCCCGTAAATGTAAGGCTTGTTCATTTTAACGGCATAATGTCGCAGGGCGAACACGTTATCAGAGAACACAATCGTCTTGTCGCCGCGCTTCTCGTGGTACCGGATGAGGAACTGGCACGCGCGGAACTTCGATGGATTCATCACGTACAGTAGCATTTTCTTGTTTATTCTGTGAATAAATATTACGTACTTTATTGTAATTTTCTTTTTTATATAAATACTGTTTTATTTATGTACAAAAATTGGGGAGATGATAACATAATGATTTTGAACTAATTTAAAATAATGAGAAATAGTTTTACGTTATATAGTTATGAGTGTTGTGACAAATTTTATCAAGATTATCTGTCCATATCAGGATTATTTACGACAATGAATTGTTGAGGTGACAAATAAGAGGTGATATAAATGAATACAAACTTCTGTATGAGATATTCCCTGTAGAACTCCGGCGTCATGGGACACCAGACCTCGGCGCACTGCACCCGCGCGATGAACCCGTTGGCCTGCAGCTCCAGCCAGTTGGCCTCGTACAGCTTGGGCCCGATGAGGAAGTTCAGGTCGGCGATCTTGTCGTCCTCACGCAACAGTGTCGCCGTCAACCCTTTATTATAGTTTTATTAAAATGGTTATTTGCTTCGTACAGACGGCTGCGGGTGTTGGCCTCAGTAACAATATAGCTCCGCAATGGTTATTATCTTTGATCGTTATCAGAAAAGCGAGTAGAACTAATACATAATATATTTAAACTAAAACTTAGCTTTACCTACTTTTCGCAGGATGAAATGTAATGAATTAAAATATATATTTTTATTAAAAAGGCTTTCACAGGCGCTTATTATTATCACATAAACAATCGCAGAGTATTTTTAGCCAAATAACTAATTACTTCACTCAGATCATAGACGAAAATGGCATAATATTTACCAAGTTTGGCATGTGAGTGAACAATGGTGAGAACTCTGCGGAACATCTTGGCGGGGATGGTGTGCACCTCGTCGAGTACGAGCAGCCCCCACTCCTGCTGCTGGAGCCACTTCATGGTCTGCTCGGCCTCCCACGAGCGCCGCTGGCCGTGGGTGATCATGGAGTACGTCGTGATCAGGATACCCGCGCCCATAGGCTTGTCCTTCGCCTCCGATGTGAACCTGCGTTTGTTGCTTGAGTTATACAGTTTATTCAACATAAAATCAGCCTGTATCAGTCAGAAGTTTGTGTAGTTGTGGAATAATTATTGGAATTGGGTGACACATTCCAGTCTCTTTAGATAAGCCTTTAACCTATTGATCGTGAGACACTTCTGTACATACCAGCTCAATCTGATTCTAAACTGAGGGAAACTTGTATTACCACATACCAGTTACTACATAAATTTATATTTAACTAGTGGTTCCCCGCGGTATCGAGATCGCGTACCCGGGAGAGCTTCCATTTTCCCGGGATAAAAGTAGGTTATATTCTTACCCAGGCTCTAAACTATCTGTGTAACAAATTTCATTTAAATCGGTTCAGTAGTTTTAGGGTGAAAGCAAGACAAACAGACAGACAGAAAGAGTTTCTTTTGGATTTATAATATTAGTTAGGTTAGTTAAAGAACATAAGAAGGTACACCCAGCCTGACACAGAATAAACAGGCACTCAGGGTGAGTGGGCGCGGGGAGGCGAGGGGTGGGGAGGGGAGGGGAGGCGAGGCGAGTGACCTGCAGATGCAGCTGTCGTCGGCGGTGGACCAGCACTTGAACTGCTGCTTCCACTGCTCGACGGAGACGCCCGAGTTGCACAGCACGAGCGCGCGCTTGCGCACCGTGCACACCGCCGTCACGCCCACCAGCGACTTGCCCGCGCCGCACGGCAGCACTATCACGCCGGACCTGCTCGAACACAACGACAACGTTTACCGCCTCTACCCCCTGTACCGCCTGTACCGCCTGTACCTGCCCCCGGAGAATCTTCTATGTCTTTATATATGAAAGCTATATTTATACTAACAAAAATATCAAAAAAAAATCGTAATGTTAAGGATATATACGCAATAAAATTGAAAACGATGAAATTATGGTTTTCCTTCAATTGCGAAAAAAATACTATTTTGAATTAGTGCAGCGTTGTTCTGGGGGGTGCGATATAAGAATTTCCAAGTCTTCCAGTGATTTTTAGAAAATGATAAATTTTGATATACCTAGCTCGTCCGTTTCCAAACATCTTCCTGAGACTCTTTTCCTGGTAAGGCCGCAGCACGGCGGTGGGCTTCAGGTCTATATTGATGTCGGGATTGATGGAGTCGTTGCGGAAGTCGTACTCCGCCAACAGCGGGTGCTCCAGCTCGATGCAACGTTTTTGTATTACCTGAATACAAATTAAGTGCATATATATTTAATACTGGTCTGATACCAATAACATGAACCTTGGTTTTTAAGGTAGTGTGAGCAAGTGAAATGAAATTTATTGCATGAAAATTTTTTGCAAGTACCTAATATGTGAACCTCTGACCCCCAGACTAAGAATAAGCTTGTGTTTCGGGGTTCAGAGGTCTCCCAGTTTTCAGTAAACTATGTGATATACATGTGACATACAATACAATAGAAAAAAAACAATAAAATAAAAATATCTGAAGTTTTATCTTCTAATCTAATATTATAAAGCAGAAGAGTTTGTTTGTTTGATTGTTTGTTTGGTTGAACGCGCTAATCTCAGGAACTACTGGTCCGATTTGAAAAATTCTTTCGCCATTAGATAGTCCATTTATCGAGGAAGGCTATAAGGCTATTTATCATCACGCTATGACCAATAGGAGTGGAGCACCAATGAAGAATGTTTCAAAATCGGGAGATTAATTTTCCTGTCGAGAGCTTCCGCTGCGTACGCTGCGTAAACGGTTAAAGTTACGCTAAAATAATGTATGACAGAATTTATTTAATTTAAAACAAAATTGCCTTTTACATCATTCGATTTCAATGATTATCTTAGGAGATATCGCAAATTTAAAATAACATTGCAGCAAAATAATGATCAAGTACTGTACTGCGCGCGCTTTAAGTGCCAGGCCGGCGCGTGCAGAAGCTAGTATCTAAATATAAAATAAAAAAGAGTTAATTATAACTTTATTGATAAGTACCTCAATTTTATCGGGATCAACTTCGAACGCGACAGCGGTGTTGGCAGCAATGTCTGTAGTCTCGTCGTCGTCATCATCCTTGTCGAGTTGCTGATAAAACTGGCTGATGTCATCCGGGACGGTGCCGTTCACCACCGGCTTCTCTTCAGCTGCATTCCGACGCACATTCAATTAAATTACTTCGGTCTTTGCGCAACACTTTTAATTTTTAATCTATTCGGGCGTCTTGGATGAAGACAGAACGTTGTAACGAGTGGTCTTACGGATTAAAACTTTTTGTATGCATTGTTAAATAAAATAAAAACTGCATTGAAATCAATTTTAGTGTGTCTTCGGGAAATCTAACCAAATTCCAATTGGCAGGTCAATATGTTATAAACTAACCTGGTTTGGATGTGGCTGCGGTGGCAGCGATGGCAGGTTTGTCAGGCAGTACAGACGAGAGGAACTGATCGTCGCCGTCGCGCCGCAAGCGACACTGCTGGATGACGGGGTCGCGAAGCAACTTCTGTAGGACGTCCACGTGCTTGCTCTCTACTAAATATCTGAAGTACACTTTCATATTTGAAAATCTGTCTAATAGTAGCTTAGATGATGCCACTGGGGTATTATGGTTGGTTACTGACAATAGGAGAGGGTCATCTTTTTAATGTGTCGTGAGCTCATAATTTCAAGCCACAACATACACACAAGAGCAATAAAAAGGAATTAAATAATGGTGCAGAATCACCTTAGATGGTCTCTGACAGTCGTAATTCTTACTTTAAGAATTTTATGTTTTATTTGCGTAACAGGAACAGTACCTAAAGATTAGTTAGATAAGAAAAGGTAAGTGAATCATTCTTTAAACACGTGTATTGGGTTGGATTTAATACATACCTATTGTGTTTGAGAACAAGTTTAACTTTTCCATAGGAGAGTGTGCACAATGTGATGAATTCTATGATGCCTGCAGGCACAGCACATTTGCTGAGTCTTTGCAAATACTCAATAATATCTCCAGTCTGCAACCCCACAGATACTGCGGCGTACAAACTATATGCTGTTAGTTTGTATTCGTGAATGTGTTGGGGTCTGTAATAAAGTACATATAATCATTAAAAGCCTTAAACTACCTACTTTATAAAAAAATATCTTCACAATCTACTAACTAATCTATATAATCCTATTTAATTCTGTATGATAATTGCCTGTTTTTTATTTAGTAGTAGTAAATACTTTTTAATTTATATGCTCAGTGTAATCGAACTGAGTAGTTGATTTAAGATTATATAATACATACCGGCAAACTGGTTCAGCAATAGCTATGAGAAAGTCATGTGCATGTTTGTATACAGGTGAGAATGCTTCCAGGAATATATGCCCATTAGGTGCCACCCACAGTGGACGGCTAGCATTGTCTGGTTTAAGGGCCATTTGACTCCTAAAATGAATGAAAAGGAATTCAATAAAACAATAATATTTTAATTAAAAAAATAATCTCTACTAATATAAACTGCAGGGAGCCACTACTATGTAATAAATTACAGTTCCAATCAAATCTATTTTCCTTTAATAAGTTAATTAGTAATTTATAAGTTAGTTATTTGATTTGCTTTATATTATACAATAACATTGTAACTAAGTAATACCAATATTAGAGTAGATTTGTAACATAATAAATTAACTTACCTATAATCTTTGGCACCAAATTCATCTTCAGGTACTTGGTCGTTTTTTTCTGCATCTTGCATAGCCGCTCCTGGCACGCCAACATTATCTGCATTGTCGTCATCTACAAGGTCTATTGTCATATCCTCTTCAACTTTCTTCTTCTTACCTGAAATTTACTTAATGTTGACTTAAAACCAAAACTTTGTAGGTATGGAAGTGCAAAGTAGCTTTATCATTCATACATTAAATAAAATCTGTACTTACTAAAAGCATATTATACAATAAAATTAACACAACAGAAATTTAAATTTTAAACATACCTGATCTATCATTTCCAGCTTTTGAGTCATACTTTTTGAACTTCTTTGGTGGTCCCATTTTTACATACAAATCTTTCCGGTTAATTTATCTTTAATAATAAAGACATTGTTACATTAAACTTCCTTCACTACTTTATCATAAATGGATGAATTAAAAGCACTAAGGCTATAAACATAACAGATTGTTCTATTATATTTTAATGCTCCAAAGAAGCAGCGACATAGTAATGTAAAGTACATTACTATGTCGCTGACAACACTAACAATAATAATGGCTATATTACAAAATGTATGTTGTTCTTTGACAATTTGTTTACTTATATAAATACAAGCAAAGCTACATTTGCAATTCATATTTAAATACTTTATTTGGTTACAATTTTAGATTTACCCAATAGCAATCTCAATTGGTGGGAACAATAAAATTTTGAGTCATGAAAGATATGCTGATGGTGTTATTACCATACCAACAGTATGCATATTGCATATCTTACATGCATATTACACCATAAGGAATAAGTTCCTTAATCACTTTCATGTACCTAAAAATTCCCAATGGAAATAAAGGATCTATAAGATTTTTATAGTCGAATTGTCATATGAATTTGATGCAAGTCTGAAGCTCTGCAATCCTAATTTTATCAAAATCGTACTCCTAAGGTCTCATAATACACTCATTGAACGCTGCGATACATAACCGGGACTAATACTTTCTAACCAACCTGGTTGGTACCATAAAGTTGGTATGTATGTATTGGTATAATGATACAATTTGCAATTTGTCTTACTTCTTAGTAGTTAAAAAGGATTTCTTAACTAATAATTATATTTGTTTCATAGATCCTATCTGCTTTATGTGAATTTGTAGGTAATCTAACTTACCACTCAATATAAATCTGCATCTTTTTTCAAATTATTCACTTCATTTAATAAGCTCGCAAGATTAACACACAATATAATAAATACAATAAAATGTAATTACTCCGACGTTACAGTTTGTTTTGTTTAACTGACAGTCTGTCTGACTGATATGACTTATACTGATAATAGTGACATTTGACACTGAAGCCGCTACATCTAGCGATGAAGTGGCAGCACCGACCAAAAAAGTGGCAACTAAACTATAGAAACCAAAATACTAATTCCCCAATCTCACTTACTAGAGCATATATTTATTTTTATTAATTACTTAATGTATTGGTATTCAACTGTGTTTACGTTCTACTATATCTGACAAAGTATATAATTTACGTTTTACCAAAAAAATTTTTTTTCAATTTGTGTTTTATTTAGAAATTGATAAAGCATTAAGTTGAGTCGATAATTAAACATAAACAACAAGAATATATAATAAAAACATTTTAATTCTTTATTGGTAACTAAATACTATAATTTAATTACTTAGGAAGTGGTATTTAAAGGCTCCTTTACAAAACCGTACCTACTTATTGATTTATGAACCAATTATAATAAACTTTCTAAGAATGAATAATATAGTGATGAGCCGAGTCGTTGTTTTGGTGGATCGAGTCGACTCGAGTCAGTTTATACGGTATTCGAATCATGACTCGATTCCCTCTACTCGAATTCTATGTTTAGTATTCGAATACTAATACTTTCTTCAAATACGTCAGTATTTGAATTCCAGCTAGACTCGAATCAACCCTCATTACCGATTCCTTTTTTCCTAATGTTGCGGTTGGCATCGACCTCAAAAGAAATATTGCTCATATCCGACTATGAAGACGCTTCATGATTCTAAATATTTATGTATCTAAGTTATTATTTATCAGGTATCAAAGTTATTACTTTTCAGTTATTCGTTTGTGTTTTAAAGTTTGGTAAATGTTGTTTAAATTACTTTTTAATGAAAGATAATTAAAAACATAGAGCGTAACAAAACTCGTATACTAGACTCGAGTCAATTGAACTCGCATAAATAGAATCGAGTTAGCAAGTACGAATCGATTCTTCTTGACTCGAGTACCGGAATCGAGTCTGGCGTACTCGAATCAAAATAAATTGGTATTCGAGTAGGCGAGTCCAAAGCAGGAATCGAGTCTGACTCGAGTCAAACCGTACTCGGCACATCGCTACCTATAGTGTATACCTATGTCATAAACATTTGATTATTCTAGCTTCAGGCTCACGTTACTGGGGATCTTTATATTGAAAATGTACGTGCTTTTAATTTATACGATCTATCTCTATACCAAATTTCATCTAATTTCGTTAAGCCGCTCTGGAGCGGTTGAGTAACAAACGTCCATTTATATATTTTTTATAATGTTACACTTACCTAGTCCTATAAAAGGTTTAATAAATAGTGAGTACCAAATCTCAACACAATTTAGCCGGTACAAATGCGGAACTGACGACTTTTTTCTCTCGTTCGCGGGTTACGGTCTGAGACTGTGCGAGCTCACTGTTTTTCGTATAGCAGAATAAAGGTAGTTTCTTAAGCAACAAAAGCCCAAGTAGAATAAACATGCTAAAAGCGTTACTAACCAGCAAGCCATAAACTCGTTTCGAATTTGGACACAAGTAGGAAAAAATAAAATAAAAACATGTGAAAAAAAAAACATTATTCATTATTGGTAGGTCATAATTTAATGCAGTTTTCTTTTATCATTAAACATTTTGCTTCTGCTTTTACTTATTTAATATGACAAATGGAATATTGTTTGATATCTAGATTAAATATCTGTTCTGTGAAACTACTTTAAACAACTTTTATATTTTTATCAGCATTTTGTACAAGAATTGCTTCACTACCATTTCATTCAATATTTAAATGACTATTTAAGTTCTTTCTTATGGTACTAACAGACAATTTTACATTAACAAAAAGATTACCATATACATATGTATGTTTTCATGTAGGTATTTTGAAATTAGATATAATTATAATTTATTTTCATTAGCTTGGGGACGTTTTTATAACATTTACAAAGATATATTAAATGTGTTAATTTTGGTTATAGGTAATCAATATGCAGGTCCCAAAATATAGGCCACAAGGAGAAAATTTAATTTTCAATATGCCTACATATAAATAACATTATGATCGCTTTTTTACAATTAAATAAATAAATTCATACTAACGTATGATACAAATTATTTTTAAATAAAATTAACTTTATAGGTAGGTACATCTTAACTGCCCAATTAAATATATCAAAGATAAACATAACAATAATTAAAAGTTATTATTTACACGAAGACTTTTAAGCATTTGATTGACTATAGTGATAGCGACTTCAACATATTTGCATTTATTCAACTAGGAGCACGATTTTCACGCATTCGATACGTTCAATCACCTGACAGTTTCATTATCATGTACTTGGGTTAATATTGTGAGTGACATTAATAATATCGAATTCGTGAGAATCAGGATAAAGGTCCTTTATTTTTCTAATCTGTTATTTTTGACATGGCATATTTCAGTCTTTTTTTTACAATAGCCTTGTGCTTGAACACAATTTGACGATGTGGCCGATTGTGGTAAGCCCACTAAGCCTAGAAGAGACTCTAGTACAAGCTAATAAAGTCACTTTTGGCTTAACAAATTGCTTTTTGGTGATAGTAAAATATAGATACAAATCGCTTTCATAGTATCTATGCGAACTATAGGATCAATGATGATATATGAGAAAAACCAGGAGGAGACATGCTGTTAAATGAATGGGATTGTTTGGCATTATTTATTTAAACTGCACCCTCAAGCTATAATGAAATTGGTTTGATTGAATATGACTTTAGGGCTCTGCAGTCAGTTTGAATCGAAATAGGCACTTATAGCTCCTAGCATAACTGAATATACATTCCCAACTGATTTTATCTTTATATTTGCAATTATGGGATTAATTTCTAAAATTCTATTATAAAATGTCCGTTACCGTGATACTACGCCACAAGTATCGTATGCGTGAATATCTGTTGGTATTGGTTATCTTTGACTAAGGTATACCAGTTATCTTTTTATCATGTTATTAACAGCGCTCTCGGATTGCCAATGTGATATTTGTGTATAATTTAATCACTAGGTATTCAAGATATTTATACAATCATACACAGCCTGTCAAAGGAATAGTAATGGGAAATGTCTACAGTTAGCGAGGAACATAGCTTAATGTTGAGTCGTAACACTTTTTTTTTGTTGCCAACATACGCTTTCTGCAAACATTAAAACTGACCGTATGAATGTTTGCAGAATGCGAAGTGTTCGGCCTTACAATATAAAATAATAAATAGCTAATTTAAAACTAACTCAATTATTATCTCTCATATAAAACAATGTCTATTTTCTAATGAGATTTCTATTCATCTGCATTTTTAATATCAGTCAGTAAGTAATTAGTAAATTATTGTCTGCATGTAGATGCGGGCGATGATGTCGGTTGTGCGGATGTGGAGGTGTGGAGCGGCGTGGACGGCAGGGGCGAGGGCTTGGTGCGAGGGGCGAGGGCTTGGTGCGAGGGGCTAGGGGACTACGGGAGGCGGCTGGTTCGCGAGCTTCTACACCGACTAATATCGAGAATATTTCAGCATAAATATGGAATGTAGCAAACACTCATTTGAAAAGACCCTTGGATTTTGGCATTTGGCCATCATTAATCTAATATTAAATTAGAGACAATATTATTTACAATAAAATAGTAACTATGCTTCGTAAATTAATATTCCTTGCGTTTCCTGCTGATATGCTTTCATTTACATACAAATCGTAAATAAATATAAAAGTTGTTTAAACACAGATTAATAGCTGCTGGATAGAAATTCAACTTTAAAAATAGGTCACTTAAACATGAACTGTACACTGCAAGACTTTAGCTCACTGCTGACTGACCTTTTCATAATATACAATATCATCGAAGGATACAATCGAAAGATTAATTAAATATTATATACCTTTAATTGTTTCTATTTGAATTAATTTTACCTAAGATGACATACTTCAATGTAGACTTCATGTTATATCTTTTTTTATTTTATTTCAGTCTTAGTTTTCGCAAAACTCAGAGACGGTGCGAGGAACTCGAACGCACATCGCATTGTCACACACACGTCACACTGCGAACACGAGCGGTCGAGTCGAGCGTCTCAGTCGGCGCGGGCCCGGCCGAGCCGGCCGCGGCGCTCCGGCCGCCTCTACCGCACATATCACAAGGTGCGCGTCGCGGCTGCCACTCCCAAATAAATAAATACCAAGTCTATAATACTCCGGGACGTGCGTGCACTCCGGCTCCGGCGAGTCTGATCGTCCCGATAATGGAATGTAAGCGTGATATGATAGAGGGGTAGGGCGGCGCGAGGGCGAGCGGCGTCACGCGTCGGGCGGCGCGGGGGTGGGGGCGGTGGGGGCGGGTGCGGACGCGGCGCGGCGCGGCACCATCACGCACGGCGGCGGCGCGCTCGCCGGCAGGAAGGGCGGCGCCGGCCGCGCGCCCATGCGCACCCACCACCGCGTCGCCTTCTGCAGCAGCCCGTCCTTCTTGCCGCCGACCCCCGAGCCCAGCCCCGCGCCCGCCCCCGCCCCCACCCCCGCCCCGACCCCCGCACTCGCCGCCGCCCCCGCCCCCGCCCCGCGCCGCGCCGGTGCCTCCGCCGCGCCGGCCCACTCGGGCACGTCGCTCACGCACTTGTTCGGTGGAGGCTGGAAGCTGCTTCTCGTCAGCTCGGCTTGCTGGAATCATAAATATATTGTTAAATTAAACCGAAGGTCTACATACTCGATCGAAGTTTTGGATCGGTGCAATAGGTGTAATTATGATACGAGATTCTTTTTTACATGGTAATTTTAAAGAGAATTTAAGTATTAAACTTTGACACTGATAAATAAGTGCATATTACTTGTGCTGATAGTCTTGCCTGTCCATAACGCATTGTAGGTTAAAATTTATAAATAAACATATAACCGGCACCTGTCGGTAGAAGATCTTAGTAAGATAACAATTTTGCATTATTTGACAACCACATTTTTAACTTATTATAACAATAATAATTACGTTAGCGATACGAACGAACATAGTAACTACCGAAATACCCGGCAATTCTGTTTCGTTGGGACTTCACAGGTGACCCAAGCAAGATGCATTGCTATTATTACTTTAGTTAGGGGAAAGACTATATATTAGGTTATTTCAATTTAAGTCTAAATAATTATTGTATCATCAAATCCCAACTAATATTATAAATGCCAAAGTAACTGTCTGTCTATAACAATCATACTAAAATAAACTTTATTTTGAAATATGCACAAAATTATTGAATGATGTAAAACAAAATTTATAATCCTTCAAAAAATAAACATAAATTCTTACTACATTGAACCTCAGAAATAGTGAATTAGCCAGATATAATTTTGAACAGCAAACAAAATGCAGAGCAACTCCTGATACTAACCCGCGGGAATATAAACCATTTTACGCTAATTAAATAATAGGAATTACCGGGCATCCGTTCTATCACTAACAATAAAGCTGAAATTTGGATGTATACTAGTAAGATTATCAACAAATACACGAATCTATATACGACGTACACCTATAAAAAACCCAGACAATGTCGTCTAATCAGCGAATGAAGCGGCTTTCTTATCAATAAAAGCCGTTCGCAGCACACATAAAGGAATATTATACATATATCATATCATAGTATGTCACCTCTCATCAAATCTATTTTAATGGAAACTTCTGTAAAAGTTATTACCTATTCGCAGCATAATTTGAAGCTGTATATCATACCTAATTTAATACGGTTCTTACATTATTTTCACTTTTCTAACCTCCTAACCCATAATTACATTGAAAAATGTGTCATTCGACCGAAACGATTAGTAGGCAAGAATGTATATACCTGATAAGGGACTCGTAACTGTAGATGCGCGTCTTGGCCGTACTCGCCGTCCGGCAGCTGTATGCTGGGCGGCAGGCCGAGCCGCTCGGCGGCCGCGGCCGAGCGCGCGCGCGTCTCCTGCTCCACCATCTCCTGCAGGCGACCCACCATCGCCTGCAACCTCTGTTGCTTCTCCCATTCCCTATAATATATTTTCAATAAACATATAGCTATCGATCGAAATAGAACACATTTTTCGAATCAGATCGGATCGCAAAGTTACACAATGGCTTGGGATTGAAACTTCTTCAGATTTATGTGCCCAATTCAATGAATTTATATTGAGAACCTTTAACATATTTTTTATATTCTTTTCAAACCTCACAGGCACCACCCATCTTTATTACAGGTGAATTGTCTCATAATGGGTTTGGTAATTTCTACTCTAACTAGGAATAATAATACCATGGATTGGTTATTTTATACACAGCCACAGCAATGCTTATTGATATTACGGTAGTTTGTAAACCCAACACCTGCAGTTGCTAATAATATTCTATCGTTTTCTAAGCTTTTTGTAGGTTGTTTACACTGTAAAGCCAGCCTAAACCTAATACCACCAGATGGACTGTCGACCTTCCTTCAAAAAATAAAAAGTGAAGTTGTTGAAGCAAGTGGTATGTAGTGTATGTACTCACAATGTGGAATGGTGATGTCTGTGATCATGCCGTAGGCGCGGTCCTCCCGGCGCGCCCAGCCGCTCCATGCCCGCGCACCCCGGCACTTGTACCGAGAGCATCTGCAAATCACAACACACTGCTCTCACTTATGTGGTCCTCCTCAACGCTAGCATTATATCATAGAATTTTAGTTTTTGTTATCGGCTAAAATAAAGCAATATTCTACAGTATATTATATTAAACAAATTGTTACTCTTATGTTAACAGTAGGAACATAATCACAGGAGAAAGGTGTATCAGTCAACTATCTATAATAATAGATGCCTAGTGATAAATGTATGCCCACCATCAGTGATATTGTTTTATTTAAAAAATACACTAGAAACTATGAATATATATTCAGTACACTCTACTATAGTAAACTAAATATATTATGTAGATATTTAATATAAACTAGCTGCCTCCCCGCGGTTTTACCCGCGTAGTTCCCGTTCCCGTGGGAATACAGGGATAAAATATAGCCTATGTTACTCGGGGATAATGTAGCTTTCCAAAGGTGAAAGAATTTTTGAAATCGGTCCAGTAGTTTCGGAGCCTATTCATTACAAACAAACAAACAAATCTTTCCTCTTTATAATATTAGTATAGATAAATAAAATGAATATGTATTGTTCATAGTATTTCCTGAATGAACAAGAACTAGTGTAGTGGCAGAATATGGTAGACAATTTTGGGTTTATTTCCACTATTGTATTAAAGTATTATTTTATCTATAACTGTAGGTAATATAAAAAGTTCAGGATAATAGTTGTCATATAGGTATTTTAATTATAACCTTGGCTAAATACAGACAGCAACAGAAAAATCATTGCTGTTAAAACCTATTTAATGTGAAGCGATTGTGAAAAATGGTAATGTAATAAATAAATATCATTCAAAATCACATAGCCTCAACTCCTTCAAATGCTTCCACTTTCATGTAGCTGAACTTACATTGATAATAACAAGCCACTTTAGAAGACTACAACTCCATAATGCTAGACAATCAATATTCTAAGAGTGCCCGTCTTAGTAAAATGTGAAATGGTGTGCATATTAGATTAGAAAACTGATTTTCTTCAACAATAATAGAAAAAATTAACAATACCCAAAATAATACTGATCAAACTTTTATAAAAAAAACTAGGAAATATAAAGCAATTTTATTTGTATCTTAACATATACTTAACAGATTCATTTTAGTGTATTATTACTGTGGAGTTGAAATAAGAACTGTTATATTTCTCTCTAGTAATTGAAACAAAAATTGTTTTAGTGAGTAGTTTAAGTTTACAAAGGAAAAATGTAACAAGATTCACCAGCCAGTAAGTATATAATTATTAGGTGGAAGTAGGTATACTTCTGATAAGAAATTAGTAGCTGATAAGTTGGCTTCACAAATTGCTACCAGTTTGATTAAGAAATTATAAATGTACAAAGAAAAATTGTTGCAATTCAGATATCTTTTCATATCTAGGAGGAATTAATTAGAGTATAATACCTGTTATAAAAAAATGCATGTACATGATAAAGCTCATAATTTACTGAAGTACATCTCAGATATCTAGATAAGAAAATGTGCATGTTTGATTTAATTTTGGTTATAAATATCACCAACTTTGGTTTCATACACAGTATTATACAATAGATGTCATGTAAGTACCTATTGCTGCTGAGGAACATAATATTCACACTATGTGTACATATTATCGAGTTGGCATATCACGACTATGATACGGCGAGAGGTGATTACGGAACTGTCTGTCATGAAAATTTATTTAAATTCACACAAACAACGTCTGGGTGTGACGTCGCTATCGGCGCGCCTCTTATCACTTGGCACGCTCCCGCCGTCTCGCGGCCATCCGACTCGCCACGGGCCTCACTCGCCTCCAGTACAAACATTCTTTCACTTCACTCACACCCTACCTAACCAGTATCATTTACTCACTGTTTCATATTAATTTCTAGCGCCTAGTTAGGCAGACAATTAAGTAATTTATTTACGAAATTGCGAGAGTAGTTGGTTATTTAGATTCTCAGTAAAATCAAAAACAGCGTTTCTATTAAATGAGTATTGTGATGTGTAGGAATGCATATGAATTGATAACAATTCTGAAAACTTACTATTTGAATGAGTGTCGTCCACAATTATTTTTGTAGGTTTTCGCACCTATTAGTTGACAGTTAGTGATGTGCCTGTATGCCAATCCGATGACAACGTAATCGAATCACTAGACAAATCGGTCTCGAACAGAAAACATTTGATAATTACACCACACAGCCACTGACATTTGCAATTTGTTTTAACGAGGTTTGTATTTAGACGCTAAAATACAAAACAATCACAGGGCACAATAGGAAGATTATCTCTTTTACAATAATTAAGCTATCATTCACTAGTAAATAAATTAATATATGTTTTGTAATGACTTAACACTTTCAAAGATAAAATTATTTTATAAAATAAGATTAACGTAAATTCCACTATCGCGTATTTTGTAATAGAGTTATTTTAACTCTTTTTTTCATATTGGCAGGAAGACGCCTGCCATCGAGCGAGTCTTGTTGTTCAATGACGCGGACGGAGACGCGGTGTTCTGTTCGCAGTCGCGTAGCGGGGAGAACGGGCGAGCGGGCGAGCGGGCGCGCGGTGGTGCACCGGCTGCCCCGATGTTTTCGCACACCAACGCAGTTTGGTGTGTAACGCTGTCTACGCACTCATATAAACAATCTGTCTAGTTAACTTTGTGTGCTCAATTGGTACTCTCTGTAGGTGCCATGATACGATGTAGCTAGTGTTAGTGAGTGTGAGTTGGGTAATATGTTAGTGAGCGTAACGTGTGTGTACATATGGGCCTACACACATGTAAGAGAAGCTCGATTGGACGATTGCTGCTACCGTCGTGGTCGTTGTTATATATGTGCACCTATAACTGTAATAGTGAGCGATGACGCGTTTGTCGGCTCGCGAGACGAGACGGTTGGCATTGCTCAATGATCGAGTTGTAGCCGTAGAGTGGTACGCATTTAGTAATATTACCATAATTCTTGAAGGTCTCAGGCCAACTTAATATAATTAATGTAAAATAAAAATTACACCAGAGCTGACCTATGTGGTAAGTATAGTTACGGTCTTTTATCTTTTTCTCCTTGTTATGTAAGTGTAAGTACTTAACTAAGTATGCAGAATTTGTGGATATGGGTTCTACTTATGGCGTAGTATAAAAACAAAAATACCAGTCGAATTGAGAACCTCCTCCATTTTTTTGAAGTCGTAATAAATAAGGTGAACCAATAATACTTAACAGTTGTTTTCGAGATTTTGGCGAATTAGTTAAGTTGTCCTCTTCCAGCTTAAAACCAGTCAAAGTAACCTGCTTTTAGAGGTCCTTGTCTAGGTAGGCTAGGAAGGTATTTAATGTGGTCTTTAGACCTACAAAGACCACATTCTATACTTTATCTCCATGACTATGAAATCTAAAATAAGGTATGCTTAATTATCTGGTCTAGTGGCAAAAATGGGATTATACATAATACAGCTGCTCTTAAAAAAGAAAAAAAAATTACGTGAGGCACTCGGGGACTGCCGCGGTAAAGCTATTGCATTGCATTGCATTTTGTATCAACTTATGCAATTATAATTTTATTTATTTATTTTAATAATAAATGCACTTTGTTCATTCATATTCAAAACACTTCATACACAAATTTTACAAGTACAGCTATTCACTGTTGTACATAAATACATATACACCTATATACTTTCTCATAAACAGCTGCTTATGTATTCGTCCGATTTCGGAGCAGCTCGTCTCGATTCGTGCGAGTTTCGTAGAGTCGTACAATACGTCTAATCGCACACAACGCCGTGTCGAAGACTGCCGAACTGAAACGACGTTAGACGATGCACGGCCTTCAAGCCACACCTCCTTGCCCGTCGGAGTGGGGGGTGTTAGGTTTTTTTCGTTACGGAATTTCTTGATTCGGTCGCCGCGCTCAGAGCCCGCGATAAAAGCTATGCAATAGCTTAAAAATACATGAAACCTAAGCATGAAACGATGGTTTTGCTCTAAAAAACTTTCGTATTATTATTTTCAAAATTTATTTAGCTATGACTCACGATTTATTTAAAACTAATTAATTAATCGTTCATAACATAAGGACAACCCTAAAAAAAACCACTGATATTGTAACTTTTGGCGGCAACTAGAAATAGATATTTTCCTAGGTTATTTTGATTTATGGATTATTGATACAATAATGCGAGAAATGTTTATATAAGCATTACAAAATCTAAGTTGTCTCAAGTTTTTCCGAATTGTCTTTTTCATAAAGTTATAACCATCGACGTATAGCGATAGACAAGAACGTTCATGTAAAACATTTGTTTAAAAACTGGTAAGAGTTAGAACTAAAGTTCGCTGCAGCGCTGTATAAAGCTGTGTCAACTAACCAAACTATTTTAAAAGATACAGCGCTAGATTGCTTAGAGTATAGTTTTCTCGCGACCAAAACGTCGTAAGCGCCGCAAATTTCATGGCGCTTACGCGTTTCGTTCAGTTAACTACACTAAGATGTCGTCCCTATAGAGTTCACACCGCAGATGTGACACATCTTTTTTACCTTCTAAACTTCATTAGAATAAAACTCGATTTCAAAATGTATTATATTAATATTAGGGGGGCCTAGTGCGGATTGGCGGACTTCACATGGCTTAAATGAGTACTCAGAGGTACGGGCCAGGGCTTGAATTAACATAAAACAATTATTCAAAATATCAAACTATCACTACTAATTAAAAACTCATTAACAATTAATCAAATTAAAACCTTTCTAAAAAAACATATCAAGTCTGTGTTCAGTTACATATTTTTACCTACAACCAGTTTTAAGGGAACATCTGCACGTTTTAGTATATGATTGTAGAATGGCGTGGTATTTAAATAGATAAATTGTTTTTCTACTCTGGAATTACGGAATTATCACCTATTAATTCACTTAAACAGGTAGTAATTTTACTTAGTTGACTACTGACTAGTTATTTTCGTCCAGGGTCTACTTTGATTCGGATTATCGTTGTTATTAACGCTGCTCCGTGCGCACCCGCACTGAATGAATGTCGAAGCCACACTAAAGTCGGGTGTGGGGACTGCAGTTCAGTTGAGTTGATAAAAGCGAGTGTTCGGAACGCCCTATCTAGTACGTAGTACATATATATCGATGGTTATAACACAGAAATGCCTGTACGTACCTACAACAACAAAAAATAAGTTGTTGACGACACAGACGACACGAACAGAAGACATACCAAAATTTAACGACGATGCTGTCATATCGCTAACACAATAAGATAGATTTTTATTAATTAAATCAATAACTATGACATATAAGTATTTCCTAGTTCCGACAGTTTGAACAGGGAAAATCAATGTGCTCATCAATAAGCGTAGTACCTAAACATACCAACTTATTCTATACTAGTTTAGTTTAGTCGAGAGTAGGTACCATTTATATTAGCGTGTGACGTGGTAATTGTGGTATGGCACTGCAATTTGCGAAAATGAGCAAGCCGCCCAATTAATTCAACCATCAAATTACATCGCGTTAATTTAAAAAATATATCGTTCAGTTTTGTGTTTTTCATGTTTTTCATCAATTAACAATTTTGTTTATTAGTTTAAATGATCTGTAAAAATATAGATAACTCAATACATAAAAAATTAAAGATTTTATCCAGCCATTTTACTAAGGATTATGTGTAGGTACCTCTCCCGAAATAGGTAAATGAATGAATTAAACATACAATTATGTAATGTACCTACAAAGTTGTTTGTATTAAATGCACCGGTGTTTAGTCTATATGTTTTACTTGCCTTAGATACTATTATAGTAACTTTGATCCGGTAGGTATCAAAAATGAATTGACTTACGGGGTTGGCGGCGGCTGCGGCGGCAGCGTGGCGGCGACGCAAAAGCGGGCGGGCCAGTGCGCCCGCGGTCGCGCACAATAACACAGCAACGCCCACGCATGCGCCCGCCCACCACCACTCTGAAAATATTGCTCCTGGTTAGTTTTCATTTTCATTATTCTAAGTTTTCAACTAATAACTTTGTCATACAAGTTTTACTGTGCTTTATTTCACTACTTGTGATACCAATTTGGTTATGCCCAATTAAGAGTTATTAGAACCATGGAATTTACACAGCAAAATAATATATCGTTGACTTAAAACAACTTTGTAAGATTATCGGTTCACAGAAAAAGTAGGTACATAGCGACGATAAAAAATTAAATGTATCAATTTATAGTCATAGGCTTACTTAATTGTTTCGTAGCACTCCGTGTAGCAATTTCGTAGCCGCCTAACCGTAACTGTAGCCGTGTCAAATTTTTAACATGACGTGCTACTAGACATTTTGGCTTCATGTTTCATTATATTATTGGTATGATATATGTGTAGTGTGTATCCTGCCTGTCCTACTTAAATATATTCTAATTCATACTACTATCCTTTATTTCACATTTATAACTAATATTTATTGATTCTGATTCTGGATCTGCAAGTTTGAATAGAAAGATCTGAGAGAATTTGGTAGTTAAATAGCTAAAAAGGTTGAACAATGTTTGTTAGACAATCACGTTATCACACGGCTAAGAGGAACTGGATGAAATTTGGCATAGAGATAGAATTTGTTCTGGGATAGCACATTTGCTATATTTTATGTAGGTTTAATACCTACTAGTGGTATTCTTTGCATCATTACCAATTTTTTTTTAACTAGTATCCCCACACGATTTCAACCATGATGATCCTGGGAGTTCAACTTTTCGGAGATAATAGCCTTTCTCGACCTCTATTCTTATTCTTTAGTTTAGCGTGAACGCATAACAAACAGACAGTTACTTTTGCATTAATGATATTAGTAGGAATACAAAAAAAAATCTTTAAATAAGGGGTTTTCTGGATAAACATGTATTACGTAATTAAATTAAACCTAGACTTATTATTAAGCTTCAAAATCGCAGTATTTATGCTTCGAATCGTGTGCATTATGTGCGAATCTATTTTTGCCGACGAGTTTGTTTGCGTGGTTGAACTAATTTTAGCAAACCTTAATCAGAATACGATCTCTCAACGGCCGCGGTAGAACCGTGAGGTAAAACCAAGTTGCATTTTCTCATAACTTAGTTGAAATCCGTCGATTTAAATACGTAACTAAAATGCTTATTTGATCATCGTAAGTCATACGATTACAGTTTTTAAACGACTTCAAAAAGGAGGAGGTTCTCAATTCGACGGGTATGTTTTTTTTTTTTTTTTTTTTTTTTTTATGTTTGTTACCTCAGAACTTTCGACTGGGCGAAGCGATTTAAATTATTATTTTTTTATTTGAAAGCTGGTGCTTCCCGATTGGTCCCATTTCATTATCATCACGCTACGTCCAATAGGAGCGGAGCACCAATGAAGAATGTTTCAAAATCGGGAGATTTCTTTTCCTGTTTAGAGGTTCCGCTGCGTACGCTGAGTAAATGGTTAAAGTTACGCTAAAATCATGTATGACAGAATTGTTCTCCTTTAAAAGATCTAAAAAAAAGTCCGCGACAGCATATGTCTATCTGTTAAGGTTGGTTCACTATAACCATTTTTATACTAACTAAATTTGTTCTAAAATAAAGCATTATTTATGATGGTGTTTTTATAAAGATGATATTAATCCTTATCCCAATAAATACGTTATTCACCACAAGCATTTAATTTAAAAGAAAATTGCCATTTACAGCATTCGATTTCAATGAATATCTTAGGAGATTCTCAGCAAAATAATGATCAAGTACTTCGCGCGCCTTTAAGCGCTGCCGGCCCAGCGCTTGTGCAGTCATCAGTTCGCTCTGTCTGCGAGACCATCCTTCTACGTAAACAAAGTCACAGGTTGAAAGTTAGCGTTAGCCCAAAGTAACTATTCCACGTGGACGAAGTCGCGGGCAGAAGCTAGTCTATACTAATATTATAAAGAGGAAAGATTTGTTTGTTTGTTTGTAATGAATAGGCTCCGAAACTACTGGACCGATTTCAAAAATTCTTTCACCTTTGGAAAGCTACATTATCCCCGAGTAACATAGGCTATATTTTATCCCTGTATTCCCACGGGAACGGGAACTACGCGGGTAAAACCGCGGGGGGACGGCTAGTTTATAAATAAATCGAATCGGATATATTGACTTACTCGCTCATTTGTCACACACACATACTTAATGCAAATTTTATATACTTACTAGCTGCCGCCCCGCGGTTTCACCCGCGTAGTTGTTCCCGTGATCACAGGGGTATGAAAAGTAGGTAGATGTTGCCCAATTCTCAGACCTACCCAATATGCACACAAAATTTCATGAGAATCGGTAAAGCCGTATCGCAGGAGTTTAATCACAAACACCGCGACACGAGAATTTTATATATTAGACTAGCTTCTGCCCGCGACTCCGTCCGCGTGGATTAGTTACTTTGTGCCAACGCTAACTTTCAACACGCGACTTCATTTACGTAGAAGGATGGACTCGAAGAGCCAACTGATGACTGCCCGTGCACGCTGGCCCAGATTAAAGGCGCGCACAGTACTTGATAATTTTTTGCGGCGATGTAATTTTAAATTTGCGATATCTCCTAAAATATTCATTGAAATCGAATGATGCAAATTGCAGTTTTGTTTAAAATTAAATACTTGTTATGAATAACGCATTTATTTGGATAAGGATTAATATCATCACCATAAAAACACCTTCACAAATAATGTTTAATTTTCGCACAAATTTGATTTGTATAAAAATGGTTATAGTGAGCCAACCTTAACAGATAGACATATGCTGTCGTGGACTTTTTTTAGAACTTTTGAAGGGGAACAATTCTGTCGTACATCATTTTAGGGAAACGTTAACCGTTTACGCAGCGTACGCAGCGGAAGCTCTCAAAAGGAAATAGAAACTCCCGATTTTGAAACATTCTTCATTGGTGCTCCGCTCCTATAGGTCGTAGCGTGATGTTATATAGCCTATAGCCTTCCTCGATAAATGGACTATCTAATGGCGAAAGAATTTTTTAAATCGGACCAGTACTTTCTGAGATTAGCGCGTTCAAGCAAACAAACAAACCAACAAACAAGCAAACTCTTCCGCTTTATTATGTTAGTAGGTATAGATAAATAAACCATAGCACTCTGTTCAAAACTATTTTCATGTAAAGCCGCATTTTCGAGAGTCTATTTGTACGCTCATTGCAAGTCTCTTTTGTTTGAAATTGTCCTCTAAGTAGATTGCTTCTGTTGAGATAGGCGTTTTTCCTTACCCATATACAGATAAAAATCAAAAAATAAACAAAAATTTTAACAAAAAAAAAAACCGACTTCAAAAAACGAAACTATTCCTAAACAAACTAATACGCACTAAAAAGAAAAAAATAATTGCAAATTAAAATGTTTTCGTTAATAAAAAAATAAAATGAAAAATATTAGACTACTTTAAAGTCAATCAAATTATTACGATAAATATATTGTAGTTACAATTATTGTTATTTTTGGAGTCGGTGTCAGCCAAGGAAACACTACAATATACGAGAATACTATAGTAAATTCTTCGTAAAGTAAAATCTTCGCGCCGAAACTCCGTGCATACTAAGGGCACGTGAGTACGCAGTTCTCATAATGATATGATATGCCAGCAGGCGGGCGAGCCTTTAACTGGTCGCGTTTGGTATCAAGGTCAGCTTTACGCTGAACCTCGAACTCGTGTACTTGGCTGTTCACCATCCTGCGCCATTCTGGCCGCTGTGCTGCCAAACTTTCCCAACGAGAGGGCCCTATATTGCATCTCTTCATGTGTCGCTTTTAGACATCTTTGTACCGGAGAAAAGGACCGCCATGATTCCGTTTGCCCTTCTCCAGTTCTGAGTAGAGACATACTTACAAGCCTACGTTGGCTGACACCGACTCCAAAAATAACAATAATTGTAACTACAATATATTTATCGTAATAATTTGATTGACTTTAAAGTAGTCTAATATTTTTCATTTTATTTTTTTATTAACGAAAACATTTTAATTTGCAATTATTTTTTTCTTTTTAGTGCGTATTAGTTTGTTTAGGAATAGTTTCGTTTTTTGAAGTCGGTTTTTTTTTTTGTTAAAATTTTTGTTTTCTTATAAATACTTATCTTATTATCTACGTAAATAACGTATCCCAAATTCATTGCTTAGTAAATCCCACTTTCCTGGCTTGAGGGATTGAGAGTTCAGTTCGTAGTTAAGTACAAATTTCCTGTCTAATCATACTGATAATGATGCACAACTCAATTTATTATTATTATTTTTTTTTTATACCACAAGGGTGGCAAACAGGCATACGGTCCCACCTGATGGGAAGCGGTTACCGTAGCCTATGGACGCTTGCAACACCAGAGGCGTCACTCACGCGTTGCCGACCCTATAAAAAAGGGAGCAACTATAGAAGCAGTGAAAGGGACAAAGCGCAATGCACTTCTCGTCGAAGGGCCAAACAGGCATCACTCCTGCACACCCCTACGACGCTACTCCATCCCTGGTCCCCCCACTGCCGCTACAGGGTCTCCTCATGGAGCTCTGGCTACCTTACTCACCGCAGGAACACAACACTACATGTAGTGTTATTTGGCTGCGGTCTTCTGTAAGGTGGAGGTACTACCCCAGTCGGGCTGCTCCAATTTCGAACGGACGAATCCGTTGCGCCCTACCTCCTTAATAATATATTTATTATTATTATTAATATGTTTATATCAATTTTGCTTATGAATATTTAATATTTATGTTTAATTGAAGGCAGCATTAAGTTTTACTGCAAAGATTACATTCAGCGTTTCTGAATGAGATTTCTCACTCAGAAAATAGTGAGTGAGAAATAGTGAGTGTGAAATAGTGAGAGATACGTAGACAGTTCTGGTGACTCTGATGAGCATACATTACATATTTATTCACAAAAAACTCACCTAATTAATAGAGATTGTAGTGTCTTATGGTATAGATGACGCTACACTCGTTACCGATTATAAACCAGAGAACTTTTCCGCCGTAAATACATTCCAAATGCAGATATTTTATTAATTATTAATATCACTCATTACATATTTATATCTAAACATTTTACAGTACAATCGTATAGTATAGGGACTGGTGAAATGTTGTAATATTTACAATGTTTGTATATTATTTTATTATATTCAGAAAACTATAGTAATAGGTACCTATAAAGATTTATGCGGTAATTGCAGACATTCCTAAGATGTAACTTAACTGTAACCTACTTCATAATGAATAATTACAAATTTGTAGGTACTTACTACCGTCATACGTTCGTTTGCAATGCTAATGAATGAATTAAAAATAAAATGAAGACTCGCAAATCGAATGTTTTATATGAAAGGTTTAGCAGAGGCCAAGGCGACCACCAAAACAATTTTACTGTAATGTAAAAATGTGCGCCAGGATGGATGGATGTTTTACTTTTTCACATTAGAACTGCTGACCGGAAATTAAAGATTATAAGAAGAATACAATACTGGCTTCATTTTTATGCGGGGTTACGGAATATTCGAATTCGCCGGGTTAAAGATAGGTATCCTATGTGTTAATCCGAAACATATTCTATCGGTATGCAAGCTTTTGTTGTAATTGTAGTAGGTTAGGTATAAAATACTATTAATGTCAGGAAATTATTTATTTTTGAAGTAATTGCTAAAATAGTCCGATATTAGAAGTATATTAATAAAAAAATACGTTAGTATGAGTCTTGAAAAAATTTAATAGATATATTTATTTACGTTCTTATCGGTTCATCTGTAGTTGTGACATTATTTATAATGACGTTATAGGTATGTAGTTACATATTAAATAAGATGAGGTTTCCTGGTTTGACTAATAAAGAATAATGATAATTAATGTTATTTTGCACAGTTTCTGTTAGTATCTATTATGTTCTATTATAACGTAACGATTGTAGCGGTGTGGTAATAAGCTGACAGCTATCATAACGGATTGCACCAAATTAATCTAATGTGAAATATCTAATAGCTTATCTGCAAACAAATAGTGCATGTTGATACCGAGTGCTACCTGAACGCTATGGCAAAGGTTCCCATGGATGGGGGACGCAAAAACAAACGGCATGTGGTCGCGCGTACTCGACAAAAATTCGACATCGTTCGCCCAAGAATGCACAGTGCGGTTATTTTTAGAGGTTGCGAGGAGCGCGGGGGCGGCGGCGTCGTCTGGTGTCGGTCTGCCGGGGCCTGCCACCGATCACCGAAATAGCTTCTCCAGCTGGCGGTACCTGGCCACGTGGCGCCAAGTCCGCTGCTGAGTGGCCCTTTACCTGCCCAGGGCCATGACTTCACTGTTGCCTTCGATAGAACGAGGGTATCACAAACAGATGTTAAGGTCTTGTTACGTGTTCTGTATCAGAAATAAGAACCGTTTAAGTACTATTCGTGATGTGTAGCTACTATTGATATCAATCAACTGTTAGTAACACTTATTTATTGTAGGAAATTGATTGTCATTTTGTTCCTTTATTCGTTATTATGTTTTATAAGCAAGACGCTATGGATTATACGCTTATATTTATACACAGGGTGGCTGAGGGTGATATATATATTTCTTTCTTAAAATATACATTTAACTGCCATTTAAATTATCGTAGCCAACGTACCTATTATAATCAGTTCACGACTTTTTTAGACATAATCCCTACTAATATTACAAATGCGAAATTAACCATGTTACGTACGCTTTCTCGCCTAAACCAAAACCACTGAACCGCATTTTATGAAATTTGGTACGTAGATTAGAACTTGGGAAAGGACACAGGCCACCTTTTATCCGGAGAAAGTTGACAGTAGAACTCGTCTACTAAGCAATCGGGTTTATGCGCTAACATGCTGAAATACTACGCTATTAATATTTTATTCCTTCATTTTTACAAAAAAATTAAGTGGAAGTTAGCGCATACACCCGATTGCTTAGAAAGTGCTCGTAGCTATGTGTTTGTACTCTATGTGCTATAAGTCTTAAACTTATGAATTTCATGTTAAAAAAAATTCTTTGAAGAATTAATACAAATAAAGCTTCAATTTAAGTTAAAAAAAAAAAAAGTGTAGAAGTTACTTAAAAATCGATTTGAAATTTTCACATCCGGTTTACTATACGTAAAAAAAATTAAATTTAGAATTCGACAAAAAATATGTAAACTTCAACTTTTTTACTATCAGAAACAATTATTTTTAGTTTTTTTCTGTTAATTAATTGATACAGATGATAAACATCCAAAAATTCATGATTTCATTCTCAGTCAATTTTTAAATGCTCATAACTCAGAAATAAAGCATCATACGAAAAAAAATTGGATGTACACATCCACTAGAAGTATAACTGATCAGAGTATAAACAAAATTAATGGCCTCATTTTTTTGGGTTGCCCGTTTGGCGTGAAATGCCCCATATACGAAATGCGTTTATTCTTTGCGTTTTTCATGTTTACTCCACATGGATATCTACTTTTACAATTACATACTCGTGATCCCTCATTACAGTACCTACCTCCTACAATGTAGTAAAATCACAGTAGGGTTCTCGATATGTATCAGACTAAGTGACTCGAGAAGAAGAAAACAGGGTTATTTATTATTTTTGCTACATTTTTATAATTATAATTTGTTTCTAAAAGGTAAAACTTCGGCATTTCTTCATTTGGCTTTTGCTCTACAGAGTAATCTCTCATCGTAATTTGATATTTTGTACTTGGAAATAAATGATAAAAAAAAAATATAAGTCTCCAAATTTCCCACCCTTAAAATCTGCCGCACCCAGCTGGTAAATCCACTATTGTTGTGTTTATTTACATTTGGATAGTTCCTGATGTAAAGATAAATTTAACAATCAATTACATACAATGGTAGTCAGTCGGAGACAATTAAATATGTACATAGTTTTTTCTTATGTACAAACAACTGACAATGTATTAATATTCTATAGTATGATCTTGTAACAACGACAGTGAGTTGAAATGTTGGAGTTTAATCCAAACGTTCACCAAGTATGCGATGGATAGAGTGCAATGCAATTAGATTGTTTATATTCGTTACCTTGAGAATATTGATGAGCCCCTGGGAATCCGGGTAAAACCCCGGGGCATAATATATAGTACATGTGGTACATGGAGTAAGGCAATACCTATAACTTATATTCTAACTCTTGTTTGATATACTTAAAGCAATAGTGAATAAGGTATTAGATAATAATCAAATAATGATGAACGTTTGCGATCACGCGAACAACACGCCTTCTTTATCTTTAGTAAGGTCATTTAATTAATGTCTTCTTGAAACTGTTCTATAATTGAACTAATAATAATATTTTACCACAGATTTTTTTTTGTTGTTACCGAAATAAATTATTTTAGGTTAGATAATAAAGGCCCGTAGAAATATAATCGCTTTAAGACGCTAATTTTGTTAACACTATTTCTCTTCACTATACGTAGGTATACCTACGTAGGTTAGGTTGTATTTTTGTAGAGTAGTAAATAATACATTTAATTGATGCCCCATGGGCGACAACAAAAATGCTAGAATAAAATATATTTATATTAATTTTGTTCTAAAAAAATTGATCCCATTTTTTTGTTATATATGGTCACTCATGGAATAGGCATATTTGACAAGCTTTTATTTTACTGGTTCCTACAGTTGGAGGTGTTTTTGTTAAGGGGGATGAGAAGGTACTTGGGGTGTGGGAAGAGGCTGGCGATGGCGGGACGTCTAGACGGAGTGTAATTAGGAAGGTGAGCGCGTAGGCAGCAACGGGCGGCGGAGCGGACTAGCAGGCTAGCCTAGGCGGTTCACTTTTACATCACATTCTAATTAATTGTTATATCTAAATATGGAACTGACTGTTAGATTACTAGTGGCTGATGAAAAAATCGACCAAGACTCGTTGGAGAATTAATTTCCACAGGAACGTAAGAATTACCCATACCTACCCACCGTAACAATAATGATAATATGGTGCCTATTTTATTTATATGCTGCATACATTTGCTATAATAATATCTCGGCCTCTGCCCTCGAAATGGTTCAATGACTGTTGCTTTGTTGAAATCACATCCTTACTATTTTCATGCTGTAGATAGACCAATATCGTAACATATCTAAGCCTTAATCTTTTGAAATAAAAAAAATCAGTAAAAATAACTTAATCATGTTCGCATTCTAATAATGACACTCGTATACCTACCTAATTTGAATGGATTTAAAAAATACTTTAAATACAAACGGAAGCAGGCTTACTAATAATGATACATAGTCTAATATTATTTAATAAACGTATCTATATGATTAGAAAGTCTAACATTCTTACGTTCTTTGTATACGCACAGTATCTACCTACCGTACAGTATCGTTTACGTCAGTGTCATTGTCATTCGCGCAAATGACTGTCTGAAACTCTGAACATCGTATTATTCAATGAGAGGATGTATTGTAACCATGCAAGCAAACTCAAAATAATGTGCAATAATGGCTGTGTTCCTCTGGGTCTAGGCAGGACGGTCGCGGCCGGCGTGGTGCGGAGCGAGCGCTCTGGCCGCGGCTTGGCGCGGGCCTCGGCCTCCCCGTTGGTGCTAATACGAGTTGTTTGTCAACGTCGAGTGGTGGCGATGTGAGTCGCCGGCTCTCGCTAGCTATAAATAAATAACATAGAGCTGCGCGCCGCGTCGTCATCGCCCGTCAGATCACGCGAAATACGCCTCACGCACGCCATGCTGATTCGGTGTGCAAATAATTGCCATTGTTAATGCAATGCCGATCTTATTTGGGGATAAAAGCATCTATGTATGAATCGGTGTTTATCTCGTAATGCTTGTATAATACATAATGCCTCAATGTTCTATTTGTAAATGTTTATACCAAATTACCCCCATCTATTAGTTAGTTTCGTTGTTTGAAAGGTGGTGGCACGCGGCATTCCTATCTTTTTTACTTAATATAATAATAAATTGCCTGTAGTGTGACTAAAGTTCTTACCTAATGACATCATAAATATTATTTTTTCTATCTTAGTACACACTAGGAATTGATGAGCTAACGGTAACTATAGGTACCTAACTTGCGCTTATATAATTACTGTAATATCTTCAAATCCTAGAGTCCTTCTGAAGGGTTTATGATGGGTTAAGCAAGGGTGTAAGGAGAGTCGCGACTCTCCGGCCCTCGCCTCGTTGCGATAAATAACCGGTTATTTCTATCGACCGCGGCCCTCCAGTTCCAACAAAACATCCTTAGCGTACGACAACATTGTTGTGAACACAGAGTATCCATGACAGGCACTCGCTTTAAGTTTTAAACCCCGCTAATTTATTTAGAAATTCAAGTTTGTCTGAAATGTTTTATGTTTTATTCATATAATTTAGCCAACCCAAATACTTATTACTACCAAAATCCTTCTATACACCATAATAGTTTACTCTTAAAGCATATATACCCTGGTATTTATTCTGAACCAATCCAGTATAACATATACATAATTCGAAAGTGAAACAGAGCGTTTTCAGATCTAAAATAATAACAAAATTTATAAAAATTATGGTTTATTGACATAGCTTCAACCCCGTCCCAAGTGGCCATATGAGCAACCTGTCTTTAAAAACCGACCAAGAGCGTGTTAGGACACGCGCTGTATAGGGTTCCGTAGCTAGATTGAGAAAATTCAATACTTTACTTATACATATACGATTTACTAAAACATATTTTTAATATTGAGGTGGCAGCGAAACATGACTCTAACTAAAATTACAGCTTAAAGGCTTAATATTTCGTAAACGGAACCTTGAATCGGAAAGCGTTCTTAGCAAACCTTTGCTATTTTCTAACATGTAGTCTGATGACACAGAAATATAATGAAAAGCAGCCTTTTCCCAAAATAAAACGCCATCTGCAAGCTATCTATTTTTTTAATCGTTATACGATTGAACTACTCTTTCATGCAAGACAAGATATCTGGGTAATAAAATATTGAGTCTATGGCGGGTCGTAAAAAAAGATATCTGAGTAAACAAGCTATCAACCAAATCAAAAATATGTTTCTATCATGTGCATTTATTGACGAAGACTAATATCAGTTGTGCGTATATATATGATGGCACTTTCACGTCTGCCGGTGAGTTCTGTAGTCGCGTGCATATTTTCCCGTCATTTTTGCGCGTGCGTGAGGGCGCAAGCGCGGTCTCAATTGTTTTCGTCGTGTTTCGCGGGTTATTTTGGTCGCGTGCGGCGCGGCGATGCAAGCCACTCGCGCACCGCACGTCACACTGTCCACAAACGTTACCACTTGATATTCAATCATAGATCCGGTATATTTTGATTAGTATTACCGCTCATTATTTATTGTACAGAAGAAAGATCGTAAGTGCATAGCACTACACTTTTTAATGATTGTATATTTATAAGGCCCTATACTGATTTGATTTGGCAATATGACCTTTTAATCATCATTATCACTTTTCATTATATGGTTTCGTGCCGATCTTATTATGCCTCTTCGCTATTTTATCTATTGCATTCCCGCTACTACGTCAATGTCGTCTTCTCAACACACCAGTGGCTTAAACAGTTTTCTTCGTCCCTCTGGATCACCATTATGTAACCGCTTTAGCCCATCTCTTGTCATTCGACCTTACCAAAATTCCTGTCCAACCCCATTTAATTATTATTCTCGTTTTCCTACCTACAACTTTGTTTTACGTCGTATTACGACGTTGGATATTCGGTCCACAGAGGAGACATCGATCTTGGCCCGGTCCTATGGCTCTTTGGTTAACCATTATTTTATTTATGTTGTTATAAAAGTAACTAACCAATAACAATTATATTATCGAGTTATTTATTTTGACTTACTTGTACCTACTCATGTACGGAGCTATGTTGATTTATGGATAACGTTATTACTTCATAATATTTTTTACGTTAATCATCGTCCCAATGTTTCAATATTTTTGCGAAAAATATGTCGAAAGAGTACGAGAACCATAGAAATAATATATTTAATAGTCTTTACCAATACAGATCGCTGACTAAAACACAATACATATTATGAAGTTAGATCTTCTAACGTTCAAATAAGGATAGCGTTGCTTATTCCTTTAATGACGAGCGTTCGATAACGGCGATGGTGGTAAAAAAATAGCTTACATATTTTATTTTATCACCTATTTTATGTAAGCTATAACCAATGAAATGAAATATATTTATTAATTCAAATAGGCCTTCATAGGCACTTATGAAACGTCCACTCTAATGCTCGGTTCGGAAGGTTGACACATATTGGGTTGTAATATTTACATCTAACTTAATATACCTATAAGGATGTAAAAGATAATTTGAGCTTTTCAAAGCATCTAAAAAAACAGTGGTAACTAACTACCCTAGTAAATATATCGAAATTCCAACGTGTTGTAATTTCTAACTATAAAGTCAATGAAGATTTTGACTGCGGAATTGTATCGGCTGAGGGGTAGAGGCGGTCGCAGGTCGTCGGCTGAGGCCGTGCTCGGGCGACGGCCCCGCGACCCACTTCCACCCTGCCCCCGGCACACCCCCCCTATTTACCCGAGAGCTTGTACTCCGTTGTCGTCTTTCATTGTTTTATCAGTCCGATAGCGAGAAGTTGTTACTGCTCTCGTAAATACCCACTCGTAGAGACGCAATACACCAGTGCGTTACTAGTGCTTATGCACTCCAATGCACTAATGTTAATTGAATATTGGAATCCAGTACGAAAACTGTATGCCATGTGACCATACATAATATAAAATATGGTCAGTGATAGCACTGAAATAAGCCAAATATGCATATTTTAGTCATATGTCCGAGTAAAACGTTTATTGTTGTGGTTAGCGATGGATGACGTAATATTATTCTTGGTGCATTCGTGGAACGTTTGGGTCGCGGACGAGGTTACCTGTTTTTTGAAGCTTGTGACGCACACATGTGTGTCGCGTTAGCAGTAGGTAGTATTCTGTGCGTACATGAGCTTAGATTAATCCATTCTACTTTAAAAACCTGATTCGGCTATAAGAACTCAACGATACGATATTCGAAATGCATAATTCACCATATGAATGACCGGTAATACTTAGAATGTTATATTATGTGCACCTCGATTGACCTTTATAAATATGACATCGAATCTGTATATTAGGTACTTATAAACAACACGACCATCAGCCAATCCGCTGATCGATAGGCGAATCGAGTACACCATAAAAGTTCGTTGAGCATTCAATTTCAAACAGTGGTAACTTTACAGTTTGACCTAATTAAGTAACCCGTATCTAAAGTTGATCAATGTCTTTTAATTTTGAGGATCACGTTGGTTGGGCCCAGTGGGTTGAGGAATGACACAAATCGTCGGATTTACCTAATATAGTAAGATTTGGGAAGAGTAACGATGAGGCTATGGTGTCTCGGCTGGCCAGAGGGCGACAGGCGGCTGCGTCTACCGGGTGGCGGGGCGGCGGCGGCGGCGGCGGCGGGGCGGCGCGTTGCGGCGCGTCGCGTTCGACGACCTGCCGTCTCAAGGCCGATCTTACACGTGCCAGTCGTGCCACCGGGGCGCTTCCTGCCGCCGCCATAACAAACCAGTCCCTGCCCCATACCATTGCTCCATCCTACACCAGCTACCGGCACCGGCCGATATCAGGACGACACTTATGACATCACCAACTTTTACCACGCAAACCCATAGGACTTATTTTTTTCAGTACAGATTATTTTCTTTTACTTCGTAATCAATCTCCTTTAAATAATCGATTGATATTCTATAGGATGATTTGAAATAACTCCTTATTATATTATTCATTACTACTTATATAAGTAAAATGCTAATTTGTGTCTACCCTAATGAGTTTTACCGGAGTGCGGAAAGTGAACTATAGGATGGATCTATAAGTCAATTTAGAAAACCGTTAAATAAATGTAAGGATGAACTCAAATATAAGATCTGTCGCTTTATTATTTTGATAATGATAAAATAATTCAATGCGTGATGTAATATGTTCTTACAATTAACTAAAAACTGGTTAATTGGGAACTATGTTTCAAATGGAAACTTAATCACCAACCATGGTTAGACGGGCATAGGGCGAAGAAATAAAATGCACATTATGTCTCAAAAGTACAATCACAGTACAATCGCATAGTAATGTATACACATTATCAGGTAAATGTAGCAAAGTGAAAAGTTTCCAGTTCTGGTAACTTGCTACGAAGCTAATAGGGTCTACGAAGAAACCATTTGTGGATTTCTAGGAACTTCCGTAATGTTTATGGCGTAGGCTTATTAGAATAGGACGGTATGAGGTTGAAGAGAAAGTGTGTAAAATCTACATTTCCAATTCTAATCGCGCCTAAAATTAAAATGTTATGAATTAGTAATAAATCGTGCGTGGAATATATTACAATTTGTCTCGTTATATAATACACGTGAGTGGTTTTCCAAAACACCGATAACAGTGACAGTGTCCAGTATTATTTAATGGAGGTAAATTGGTTATTTTGCGGAATCGTTGTTTAATAAGGTGTCCGAAAAACAAAGTCTGGAAAAGATAGCTCTGTACAGTAGGTACAGGTGCTCTTAGGAGTTTATAATTTTTTTTTATTAAAAATAAATAAATCCATACTTTATCTCCATATTTTTTTAAGTTCACTGCAATAAATATGTTTACTTAAGATTCATGTTGTTATTTACTCAAGTTTTATTGCAGCTGTTGTATCTGAATTTTTATTAAATGAAACGTAGAAATATTTAATACCTTTTAGAGTAAATTCCGTCAAGGTCATATAAATTTTCTAAATATATTTATAGTGCCCTCTGTGAGTCACTTGCAATAGGGTATAGGGATATGCGATATATAGTAGCTTGTAGCCCGGTCGGCTTTGTGGTTAGTGACCCTGACTCTCAAGCCGCGGGTCGTAGGTTCGAATCCCACCCAGGACAAACATATGTATGCATGAATATGGCTGTTCTGTGTCTGGATGTAAATATCTATATATGTATGTATGTATTTATAAGTAGTACTTATATGTAGTATATCAGCTATCTGGTTACCATATCACAAGCTCTGCTTAGTTTGGAATCAGATTGGCTGTGTGTGAAAAATGTCCTAGGATATTTATTTGTAGGTATTTAACATTTAAATGTTATTATTCTATATTATAGGTATATAATAATTTCTTTTTTTGTACTGTAGTCGAATACCGACCGGCTACCTCATACATTTAAATCGAAATAACGTTACAGAATAGTCGATTCGTAGGTTAATCCCTCAAATTCAAATCAGGCATAGCTCTAAATAACCTGGACTATCATAATGATTGTAGGTACCTACATACATGTATAGATTGTTTGCACCAAATTCACCGCAACAATCTTTGCATACCTACTATGTTCCATATACCTACAAGTCGGTTTCCTGGGTTCAGAAATAGCCAACATTTTCACAATATTAATTTATGTTCTAATTTAAAAAATCAAGCATTCTATGCATATGTGTAGAAATAATAATTTGTTTACCAATATCGGAGTATTTTTTTTCTAGAAGGCCGAATACCATACTCTTTAAGAGCATGGCCAATAATTATCAAAAAATAATTTAAAGGAAACCGAGTTTATGAAACAATATTTCGGTTACATGCCAAAGGAAAAAATGCTTGTTAGTATGTTAGGATCACAATCAATGCAAACCCATAGCTGCCCTTGGGCACACACCAATATAGTCTAGCTAGCGGCTATTCGAGCTGGATTCTGTTTTTCCCTAAAGGAATGTAGATTCTGTGTCTAGAAATTCCACTAACGCAGACGTCATCAGATTGTGCTAGCGTGATGTGCCGCCTTTCGAAATGACGTCATCTGCACGGAGCTGCCCGGGCGACCGGCGCAGGCGGTGGGATATTTTTTTCATCTTTTTGATCATATCATAGATATCTTTCCAATCCTCCCTTTAAAACTTTTATTCAGTTTATAAATAAGACAAATATTTCATAATGTCCAATTACTTTGAGAAACTAATTATGTATTTGCAATTACTGCCGTAAATAGGTACCTACCTAATCAAGGCCATATTTATTAAAATTATTATTTTGTAAACTTTCATATTAAGTCTAAAATATATATTATACCTAAAATTTCTACAGGACTTTCTCATTGAGCGCAGTTTGAACAACACACGGAACGTATTAGCGATGTGGACACTGTCGACAGGTTTGTGAGAACATCAGCCTCATCTAGTTCCATAACTGCGACTGCTCGCCACTAGTTTATATAGGTATACCTGAACAAAAAACACGACCTTTGCTTTTGACCTGTACATTATTAACAAACAAACGAATCAAGACACCCTTTAAAATAAGTTTCGCCGCCTGCAATGTTCCAAGATAAGTACAGGTTATACCTACCTAGTTTGGGGACCAATGATATACAAATATTTAAACAAATTTTCGTATCAATAAACGTTATTTATTATTTATTTAATTTATTTAATGTTTGCGTAATAGTGCGTGTACAAGACGAGAGGAATAAATAATTGTATTATATTATGAGATGAGACTGGGCGGCCTAATTAGCAAATTGAATCATACTACATTACGCCTATCGTATTGATCGATTGGTGTGTGCGTTGAGTCGCTTATCGTACCCCTTCTGACCTGTCTGTTTGATAACCTTTTTCTGTTATAATTCCGAGAAAAGCGAGCCAATTGTTTTGTCTTTGTTGATACCTGTATCTCCTTATTGTGTACGATGAATACAAAAGTTATCGCGTGTTGATACTAGGTTGCTACAGTTGGTTCAGATGTAACTTTGTGATTGCGCAGTGCGTGTCGCAAATTTTGTGAGAGGCTCCAGTAGCGGGGAGGGTTATTTGAGGGCGAGGGATCTGGGCGAGAGGGAGGTGGCGGCGGTAGAACCTTCGCCCTGATAACCCATATCCGCGCGCCCGCCGCCGCCGTTGCCGCCGTCGCCGCGTCGCCGCCGCGCCGCCGCACCGCCGCACCGCCCGTCGCCCCCGGGCGGGCGCCTGCACCTTCCATCGCGGTATTACCTATACTTTATTCGTTTTTATGATTGTGCACGGACATATTAGTAATGAATCATTATATTGTTTTCTTCCTATATTTTGTTTAACAATAACTTCAACATAGTGTACCTACAGGAGACAGACAAATATTGGGAGTGGTAGCGATGGTCCGTATTGATTTTTTTGGCTCGCGCGTTTTATGACCGTGTGATAAGTAGGATTTTAAATTTATCTATACTAATATTATAAAGAGGAAAGATTTGTTTGTTTGTTTGTTTGTTTGTTTGTTTGTTTGTTTGTTTGTAATGAATAGACTCCGAAACTACTGGACCGATTTCAAAAATTCTTTCACCTTCGGAAAGCTACATTATCCCCGAGTGACATAGGCTATATTTTATCCCTGTATTCCCACGGGAACGGGAACTACGCGGGTAAAACCGCGGGGAGGCAGCTAGTATTAACTAAATGAAGTTAGGCAAGAATGATATTGCTTACTTTTTCGCAATATGATAATACTGCATACCTATTATGATAACTATATTTGTCTTCCTTCACTCTATTTTCCCCAAAAGAGCAATGTGGCCTCAATACCAGTATATTAGGTATGCAGATTTTTTTCTATAGAAATGTACATAAAATATTATTATTTTCATTTTACTAGATCACTGCAATGGCTCAATATCCAGGTCTGGGTAGGTAACATTGTCAATGCATCGTGACGTGCCGGTACCTAAGGCTACGCATTAAAATGACTCTGCTGTGAATGGAGAAAATGTAGTCCATACAGCAAAATTCAAATAAAAGCAGTTTAAACACCCTGAGACGCGATATGGCATAGGGGGGAAAACTTATCATATTGAGTATGAAATTTAATCAACTAAGTAATTGAAAACTTTGTACAAGTACCAGCGGACCTCCGGGTTTTTAGGCTTTTCGTTTGCGTCACAATTCCCCTTTTTTGCAATACTTTTCTTTGATACTCCGCTCTTTTTGGTCGTAACGTGATATTAAATAGCTTACTTTGATAAATGGGCTATCTGACACTTAAATACATTATATTCTAACCAGTAATCCCTGAGAATAGCAAGTTCTAAAAAACAAAATTTTCAGCTTTATAATATTAGTAAAACCTGGTAACTTTTACTATCATACCTAAATACATAAGCGATCTTGTAATTAAAAAAACCGTACGTACTTATATATACTGAACTGATAAGTAGTTTACTATTATTTATATCGCACATTTGTGATTGTCGGTGGAGAGCCCTTAACACTATCCGCATTGTCTGCGTCAAGGTGTCCACTGAATCAAATACTTGCTAATCATGTAAAATAAAAAAATTGGTTGCCTGTAAAGTCGGTATACGGGCGAAAGTTTTACGTGACAACGACTTTGAGTGGTAAAATAATTTTAATGTGAATATTCATTCGTATAGTAGGAAGAAGGATGAAATAATAGTAACAATTTAAAACATAACGTCACGTTACGTGAGCGGAGCGTAACGCAGTTTCTTGAAGTGTCACCCGGCAAACCAATTTATAAGACGTTGTCACGTCAAAACGTGCTACCTTATCAATTCCCAAAATTTACTACTGTAAAAAATACATACTTTCATCTTCTACTGGCATAGATGTTGTATGCATACATATAGAAGCGCACCAATGAACACGTATTTGAGGTGCAACGGTAGGCATATAATGTAGATAGCACATAGTTCTAAGTAATAAAATATACCACGTGTTCATTCTATACTAAGTAGATAGCAGAAGTATGCAAGGTGTTTGGATGGTGGATATACGCAGCAGGTGTACTGTAGGTACTGACCGGTGTGTGCGGGCGGATCAGGTACCGCTGGCACGGGCGGTATCGGCGCGGTGGGTGTGGACGCGGTGGTGTTGGAGGGCGCGCTCGCGCAGGCGGCCGCCGACGGCACATCTTCCGCGGCGCGGGCGGAGGGCGGCGGCGGCGCGCCGACGCCGGACGGGCCGGGGGGAGGTGCGCAGAGCGCGACCAGCCGCAGCAGCGCCACGCACCACCACCAGAGCACGGCGGCCAGCGCGCGGGCAGCGCGCCCGACGCGGCCCGGGGCCCTCTTGCGACCGAAATACGCGCACCGTTGACTCGTGCACCGGCGAGCTTGCTCCTTCACCCGGGTATTCGTGCGGCGGCGGCGTCGGGACGGCTGACGAAGCGACGCGGGTGCGCGCGCGCGGCCACACGGCGACTGGGGCGCCGCTCCCGACGGCGTACGACCGCACCCGAACACTATTTCGGGAGCGTCGCACCGCGCCGCTGCCGCCGCCCGCTCGCCGCACGCTGCCAATTTTACGCGAAATTGCGGGCAGGCGGTGATGCGATTAGTACTGCGGCGCGGTCGCCTGCGTCCGCGCCGCCGAAGCGGTCGTTGTCAATACGATCCTAGAAATATTCAGATTTTTCATTGAAAGGGTCTTCGGTGTCGTGGTGACAAGGGCCCAGATTCGCGTCCATTGTCGCCACCGCTTGACACGTAGGCCGCCCGTCTAGGTATACTCAAAATAGTCGTCGGCGAACGTGCTGCTGGCCCGTGTCAATAGATACAATGTCGCAGCTATTGGCAAGGAAACAGAGACTCGCACTATCTCACTGTCTCGCGCTCTCTGTGTTGTGAATTCTTATGCACGATTTATATTTAGACTTAAAATTATTTCTGATATAGATAGGTGTTTGACATTACGTTGAACTCTCATACGTCGGGAAGCTCCACCTGTATAAATATTCTGTGGCTCGAGATCGTTGCATGCTTCATAATTTGCAATCTGTATCATAAGAACAAAATAGAATTGCTATATAAAACTCAATTTTGTAATATTTTGAACTGTCTCAATAATTTCATACAAGAATATCAGAAATGAAAGAGTTCAAAAATATTTTTAAAAATCCGGCCAAGAGCGTGTTAGGAGACGCGCAGTGTAGGGTTCCGTAGCTAGATTAACAAAATTCAATACTTTAAGAATACATATACCTAAGATTTACTTAATAATTTTTCTCAATATTGAGGCGGCAACGAAATGGTTAAAAGTCGTATTCGGTTGATTTTAGGACCTTTTTTACTTGACCGACTACTCGTTAACCTGTAAAGCCAACTCAGCCGTGATAGTTTTCCTTTTAAATTCATCATATATGCTACTAGCATGAATTTTTTAACAACTCTATAAATAATGCTTTAGTTTAAGAGGGGGGGGGGGGGGGGGGGGGGGCATGACTCTAACTAAACTTACAGCTTAAAAGCTTAATATTTCGTAAACAAAACCCTGAATCCAAAAGTGTTGTTAGACTATACTATTTTTTAATAAGCTATCCAACGATATGCCACACTATAGGTATGGAGAAAAAAAATTGATAATTGATTATTTATTGATATTTGATTTTGAATTAGATATTTACGTGTATGGGAGAGGTACCCTAAAAAATATTTTTCAAGATTTTATGTTTTATTGTTGCCGACGCTGTTAATATCTACTACCATCCCAAATTACAGCTCTATAGTATTAACCGTCTCTGAGACTACCCGCGGACGGACGGACGGACGGACATGGCGAAACTATAAGGGTTCGTAGTTGACTACGGAACCCTAACAACGACTTTGCACTACAATACTATTCCTTAGATACCTGCATATGTAACTGAAAAGTAGTTGTACTCTTGGTGCAATGTTCTTCTGGGGAAATACGACCACCCAAAGGGGTCCCTGAAACTACAGCCGTAGGCAGTCGCAAGACTGTATGGCATTTCGGGGCCACCTTTTGGGATCAAAATTGTAATACATATGTACTTAATTGAATTTAAAAATACCTATATTTTGTTTATTATTTTATGGTGTATGAAAAATAAACGAAAATCGCAAAATAAACTATAATGTTTTTAAATTATATAATCTATTGTAGCAATGCTCGGTTTCAACTCGGACATATAAGCTAGGGTAAGTAAGCTTATGGGTAGGTAGATAGGTACAAATCATATCATAATATATTTTGATTCCTATTCCTGATGAAGTGTCGTGTCGACAAAAGAGGAACTATTTATTTTTCTATGTAGAATCTATGTAGATTCAGAAGAATCAAATAGGTACATAATGTCCATTGTATAATTCCAGTACAATTTTTTTTTTCATACCACAAGGGTGGCAAACAGGCATACGGTCCCACATGATGGGAAGCGGTTACCGTAGCCTATGGACGCTTGCAACACCAGGGGCGTCACTCACGCGTTGCCGACCCTGTAAAAAAGGGAGCAACTGTATAGGCAGTGAAAGGTATATTGTATTTTTGAAATCAATTTCTATGTATATATCATTATATGTATATATTATTTGCACATTCACCGCCTGCAAGCCCACTCGTTGTAACCGTTTATTTACTTGCCAGTTCTATTCGCCGCGTTTATTTTGAACTGATGTTTACAAAAATATATTAATCCGGTTTCTAATCTGGTGGTAGCTATCTCAAAAATAAACCTAGCCGCGAGCGTTCTGCGTGCTTGACTACACAACAAACAATTTGTGAAACAAATACTTGTAATCTACTTAGACTCCACAAATACAAATACTCCACGAATTAATATGATACGTATTCACAATTAATACATATTTACGACTTACATAATGTTCACTTACAAAAGGGGTCGATTCTTTTGAGCAAGTCAAGGATACCGGCATCTAAAACCTATACAAAAAGTTAGATTTTCGTTCTCCAAATAAACATTCAGTTGTAAATCTTTTTTTTTTATGTTCAGCTAGGTATGTGCAAATATCTGCGGTAGGAGGTTCCGCCCTCCTAAGGGTTTATAGGTAACAGTATGTGGGTATGATAAAGGGGTAGATTTAAAAGTATATACATATATTAAAAAACATAAAATTAAATCACCTAAAAAGGAAAATTTTAATTCTCTCATTACGATCAAGACGATATGTTCTAATTTATATCAGCTTACGTCATGACACGTGGTCAGTAAGACAAGAGTGAATTGGAAATGGTTGTTGCTTTCATAGATAAAATTGAGTAAATATCGAATCCAATATCGATACCTATATATAAACATACGCATGTGACATCCAGCGATGCAGCCTGCGGGGGGCGGCGGGCGGACGGGGAGCGAGGTGCGGGCCGGTCACTGCACTGAGGTCGCGATGCACCGGAGCATGTGGCCACTACCCCCTCCCCTCCAGGGCACCCCCCTCACCGTGCCTCACCACCGCCGCTGAAGCCTTGTTTTTAAGTCACACGTGTAAAGCGTGTCAATCGTGACAGAAGTGATAAATCTGTATGTAAATTACTAAAAACCCTGCAAGCAAAAACATCTCCAGTTTGCAGGTCTGTTCTTAAGTAATATGCAATGATCTGTGTCCAATCTGATTATTCTTCTATTTTGTGTTATTTTCACGGAATCGATTCCCACTTATACTTATAGATTGAAATTAATTTCTATTAATCATTTGACAGATCAGTAGTAGGTAGGTATTATTGTTATTTCATTCGCCTATAAGTTGGACCAGCGTTTGCGCTCACACCGACCGGTTACTTTAAATTTTCATTAGCACCGCTGCATCGCCGCCAGCCGCCGCCAGCCGCCGCCCGCCGCCTCGCCGGCAACGCCGCCGTCTGCAATTACATTTTATAAATTGTCTTTATATTTACGATACATGTTTTCACCATTATACATTTCCCTCAACTGACCATGTCTGATTTTTATAACAGTTCCTCATTCTTAACACAAATTTTCCCAACAGATGTGGTTTTTTACATAAAAGACACTTCTGTAATCATATTATAATAAATAGGTAGTCAGTAATCGCTTTTTATTCTTTTACTCATTTTTTTCGCCCACGCGTTGATGTCTTTTGTATGATATATTGTGAAGAGTAGAAGTTTAGAAATTTTTTGTGCAATAAATTTATGAATTAGCTACGAGCTAGATATAATGGTATAATTAAATTATAAATGTGTTCTTATAGTGCATATAGACATTTTTATTTCTGTCTTACTACAAGATTACAATAACTATTGGAGCAAATTAAAATCGTTTTATATTTGATATATTTTATTAAAAACTAGTGGCTCCCGGCGGTTTCACTTCAATTTTCCCGGGATAAAAAGTATCCTTTGTCCGTCGCCTGGTTCTAAATTACCTCCCTACCAATTTTCAGCCTAATCGGTTTAGCCGTTCTTGTGTTATAAATAGTGTAACTAACACGTCTTTCTGTTATATATATATAGTTTGTGATTGAAATATCATAGTGTAATTTCGGAAAACATTAGTTAATTACGTACGGCATAAAATGTAGCGGTGGTTGCAAATGGCAATATGTAAGTGGAAAGTCTGACTTTGTTAGTTAGTCAGCGCGTTAGGGATTTGAACATGGCCCTGTATATTTAAAATATCTTGATTTCATTAAAATAGAGTTAGATAAAATAACGAATAAAGGTGGAGCCTACAATTTGGGAATATTTATTAAAGTAGGGACATTCAGTTTAAATGACATAATTAAAAGTCAGAGTTATTTACGAATGATTTCAGTTAACCTTCTTTGGCCATAAAAATAGCAATGAACTTTCTAAAAATAAATAATTTGGCTTGGTGTTAGCTTATTTAAACTCGATGGAGAAATGATCTATTTTGTATTCCCTTTATATTCATGAATGTAAATTGTTCAGACTATAGTTAGTAGAGTCAATAAGCTTCCTAGCGTGACATAGCTTCAGTTCTAATAAAAGCGGCTAAAGGTAAATGAACAATAGCTGAATTCATAGTGCTGTAAATAGAGTAGTGTTTGTGTTTGTTGTGTACAGTGTACATTTTGCAGGTTTGGCTTGTGCACCTTGCCTCGTCTGGTACAGTCAGAGACGTAAGCAGCTAAACGATTTCTTTATCGCTACGATCAGTTTTTGGTAATATACGCGCTTTCAACCAAATTTCCAGCTTTCCCGGAGATAAAAATAAATAGTAGGTATGAATCCAGAACACATTCGATCAATTTGTGCATTTTCTTCATTCAAACATTATTTATTTCAAGGTCTAAAACCTATCCATAAAATTCATAATAACACGGATATGCGTTTAAAATGGCAAACGAGAGTAATTTAATTACCCGGCTTTCACTTATTCACGCACCATCCAGTAGGTAGGTACTGTGAAAATAATATATGAAAAAAGACTGCGATTTTGAAAGTAACAAAAATATTTTATCTTTAATTATGTAACGTATGAGTTATTTTACATACTTTTCTATTTTTGCGGTTGGCTTAGTGTTAGTGACACCTGTTCCTGACTATCAGACCTCCGAGCTCCGGTCGGTGGTGGGTTCGAATCCCACAAAACATTTCTTTGCAATATAATATGTCTGTTTTTTCTGTCCGGATGTAAATATGCATAAGTATGTATTTAAAAGTACTTTACGTATGTACACATCAGTACAGTAGTATATGTAGGAAATCGGCTACCATAACTCAAGCTCTGTTTAATATGGAATCAGATTGACCGTATGTCAAAACTGTCCCAGGAAATGTATTTATTTATTTAACCAAGGTTAGATCTATAAATACGCTATATTTTGAAACGTCGTGTTCATGAGTTTGGTATTTCTGTTACTGTACTGACTGTACGCGAGCATGCTTCGAGTAGAAAAACGCCGTCCAGGCACATCCATTGCAGTCGCCGCTACCTTTGTTCTATGCCAGGCAAAATGTTCACCGAACGAAAGGCACCTAGTACTTTGACTTTAGATGTTTATTGTAGATTTATAAATTTAAATTAAATTATAAATTTATAGTGATAATTAAATAGAGCCAAATACTCAAACTTTTTGTTAGGTTTTGTTAAAGCTGTAAGCTTTCTAGATTTCTACAAAAAACTGTGGATTTAATAAAATATGGCTTCGACAACTCGAGATAGATAGGATATGGTCATCATATATTTTTATTGATTTTAATATTACTGTTTTTAAATTCAGATGTAGTTTTAAATTCGGATTTTGAGGTCAATAATCACAATATAAAGTTGAAAAGAAAGTCGGCTAGTAATAAAGAGGGTGTGAAATGTCCACTGCGGTAGACACCCATAAATCGTGTATTTGCAGAAAAATAATACAAACTGCATACCTAATATTATTTATCTATTGAAATAATACCTACCTGTTTACCATACCAGCAACGTAAATTCAAGTTGCTATTTTTTATTATGCTATAGAAGAGCGGAGTGATTCCTTTAAATAGGTACTCGTCTAGTGTACGCTTCGCGGTTATATGGAATAAAAATAACTACAACAGATACCATGAAATCATCTCAGAAATTTAAAATACAAGTGTGCTGAAATGTCATACCAGAGATTTGCATTTGTCCAGCGGTTGCACCTAACGCTGCTGGTTGAAGTGAAATAACGTGTATTTAATGGATTTTAAAAGAAATTATTCAATTGGCTTTATAACTGACCTCATTTAGAAATCTCTGGTCTCTGGAACCGTGGAATCTGATTAACAGAACAGAATTATTAAGACCTTTGAAGGCAAGGTCTCACATGAGAGTCTCGCCCTCGTGTGTTTAACGTCTATTCTCAGATTATGTGTAGCCAACCTACTAGAGTTCAATAAGTGTAGGGTTTTCTGTCCTGCCTGTACATTTCAATGGTTTCTTCAGACTTCAATTATAAATTAGTCAACTGAGGCTCGAAAAGAGCTCTTTCAGTTCGGTAGGTGCATTGGCGATCTCTCACCATTAGGTGATCAATCATTCAGTTGGTTTCCTTTTTCATACAATCGCGATAAAATAATGAATTTGATTTTAGTAGAATAGGTAAAGAATGGAATGCATGATAAATGATTATTAAGAGTACATTGAACCAAAAATAAATCTAGCCTTTTGTGTGGAACCTGAGGTATATCGGTGTCGCTTATGAGTGGGCAGTCGTGTAATCAATCGGAGTTATCTGTTTACGTGTGGAGCGTTGACCTCTACCCCCCCTGCCTCCGCGCCCGCGCCCGCGCCCGCCCCCGCCTCCGCCCGCGCCTGTCGCGGCGCTTATCGCTCGCTCTACACCCGGTGTTCCGCTTTGTTCTCCTCTCAGCGTTAAATGCAATTCACATACAAGTAAATTAATAACGTGTTAATTGGACGTCTAGCAGAATATTTGAATGATAATGTCTATAATTTGATTCAACATTCGCGGTTTCTCATAAAATATCTTGAATTTAACATAGTTTTGGCAATAGCTGGAAAGTTAGTTATCATTTCGTATAAAATGTATTGGTTTTGTTTATATTTATAGAACGACCAATCCCGACCAATTTTAATGAGTCAGATGTTATTAATTAAAAGTGTTATAATGCATTCCGTAAAGAAAACTCCTACATAATGCAGTTTATCACATATGTATATTCGATACCTATGTAACAACTATCTTCTGAAATCGATAAACAACTATCTCTAACTTATGCAGTAGTTACGACTGCATATAAGTACCTACCTACATTGCTCTATCAGGCAACATGGTGAACAAAATACGCAGATAATTATGAATATGTAATATACCTATTTCCCGTAAATTATATAGATCATCAAACCACAATGTTGCTGAAATTTTACATACTCGTAGGTATTTTATTTTGAGTATTGTTTAGTAATATATGAAGCGCAGAGGATATACGTAGTTCAATTATTATGAGCGAGTGGCGTGCTTAGTAAGAACTATGTATATCTACGGTTAAAGAAGTGGAAATATACAAAATAATGTATCGTATCATGATATATAAAATCTAATAAGTACGTCGATAGATGATCCTATTATTTTCTCAATGACATTTATATACAAACAATTATAGAATGTAAGGAAATAGTTGCGATATTGACGTAGTTCTGTAGTTAATAATACGATATCTACGTCAATTGCTCTCAGTTTATTTGCTTTACTATTATAGGTACCTATTTTAGTAATTAATTTGAAGATAATGAGCAATTAACATCAACAGTTGCGTGAACTTCAACAAACACAAACTTTCTATAAATACATAACATATGCTAGCATACATGTGCATCCTATAGTCACAAATTTACTACGAAAGTCGGATTGTTACCGCTTGCTTCTCGCAACAGTTTACTCTAAAGGCGCAGTTCTTACCTACATGTATTATTCTTACATGTATCGTTTCAGAACTAAGCATTAATATTAATGATGACTATTTATAAGAGCTTGTAAAGGCCTATTTGAATAAAAAAAAATGTTGATTTGATTTTTGATTAGTTGGTAGGTAGGTTTTATTATGAGACTTCTTATCTATTTACATTAAATATTCGTTGCAAAAACTACATACGTCTAGTCGTCGTAAAATCACACTGACCCAGAATACCATTTTTGAGGGAAAAGTGTCTAAGTGACAATTATTCTGATGTGGGTTGATGTTGCGGGTACGTAAATATTTGTGATTCGGTTGGGTTATACTAACGCTACGCAACGCAGGCAATGGCGAGAACTAGAGTTTTTGCGTCCACTTTTCTACTTTACAGTTTATGAATATGTTTTTTTTCATTACCCGATTATTTTTTTATACAATTTACTATACCAAATAAGCCAATATACCAAATAACATTGATGAAATGGTAAGGAAACTAATGGCTCTTTAATTGCATAATATAAATGACTAGGTAGTTGATCCGTGCAACTTCATCTGTTTCACATGTTACACGATTTTGAATATTTTTCATTGATGCTTCACTCCTATTGGTACAACATTCCTCAATAAATGGATTGTTCAAGGCTAAAAAAATTTTTTTTTTAATCTAAATCATTCGATTCGGAGCCTATTCAATTCAAACAAACAACAAAATATAATCTTATACGACGCTAATATTATATTATATTAGCGTAGTATAAAGTGTAGTCAAAGCTTGTACCTACTTTAATTCACATGAATAAATTTATTTCATAATAAATATCTGATGATTAATAGATCTGTTTTATAATTAACAAACATGATCGTACGCATAAAATAACAAGGATCATATGATGAACACGAGAAAGTGTTCTGAAAGTTGGGCAATATTCGTCCCAAAAAAATATTTCAATCTTACCGAGATGATGAGTCATATTCGGAAAAATATAAAGAAGTTTCTTTGCATACACCTACATATACCTAACATAATATAATTATAAAGTTGCACTTCGCCTCAGGTCAAGTTGCATATGCATTGCAACCAGACGCGACAGTGTCAGTCGATGCCGATTGCAACTGACGAAAAAAAAGTAAGAACTTCCTGTTCAGGCTCCGACGATCGCTCGGGGCTTCGCAACTTGATACAGTATATTGTATGCTATATGTACCTACCTATACCAACATTACCGACAATCCAGATAAAAAATATTGAACGTAATGTAAGCAATAATTCGGTACACATACAAATGTATAATTAAAACTTAAAAACTGTGCCGCTATTTCCGTTATTGCCATATAAGAGTGTGTGTTACGACTCTAAAGTAAGAAGCCAGTCTGAAAGACTAGATTTGGTAAATATGTATATGAATTGGATTAGTTAACAATGACTGATTGATATCTAGACAGGGTATTAACTTTTGATTGTCTTTTGATGTGTGTAGAAGTACATTTAATTGTATTGCGTATTTTTTTAAGTGAGGACCTCTGTTTGGACAAGACTTCGAAAAATATAAGCTGTTTGGGTTATTTTGTCTCGGGTTAACGTTTCAGGGTTGAATGCGGTGGTGGTTTTATCAGGTTCTTACAGCAACGGGACATTGTTTTATTTTCTGGTATTTGATTCGTTAGCGTCACTTGCCCGTTTTTGCAACAGTTTTGATTAATGCTCCGCTCCTATTCGTCATAGCATAATGATTTATACATAAAAACCTTCCTTAAGAATCACTCTATCTATCTATTAAAAAAACCGCATCAAAATCCGTTGCGTAGTTTTAAAGATCTAAGCATACATAGGGACAGACAGACGGCGGATAGCGACTTGGTTTATACTATGTAGTGATTACATAATTCTTAAATTGGCTGTGTCCCTGTTGATTAGGTATCAATTTTCGAATGTTGAATCTAGGCGGTACACTTATCGGTTTCAATCGATACATTTTTTGTCCATTCTGGACTCAAGAAACTTCTTACCGTTTATCTTTTATTGAATTCTTCAAAATAAAATTAACGTCTCATTTTAATGTTGGAGATTAGTAACAAACCATTCGTTTCAAAGAAATTAGTCACATTCGTGATATTGGCTTACTGCCTACAATGAATCAGTTACTAACATCAAAAATCGGGGAATTGTGTATTTAAAGATCTCTGACTTTATAAATTAAACATTAGAGATACGAAGGTAAATGCAATGTCCGTCTGAGTGGTAGAGGTCAGACTGCACCGCTGGTGTTTATGTGTGTGTTGGAGTGAAATCGGGCGATGCACCGTGCGGCGGTGTGCGTGAGTGCCGGCCGGGGCGCGCGGCGCGGCGCGCGGCGCAGCCTCCGTGCGTCTGCGGCCTGTCTAGACGCCCTCCCCCGCCCGCACCCGCACCCGCACCCGCACCACACCCTATGCCGCTGTTTGCGGTTAGCTCCGATTGGTACCTATTGTAGATATTTGGTCATATATTCACTTATCTAATGCTTTGTGGTTTACGCCAAAAAACCCCAATGACGTTGACTTATGAGAATATTCATAATTTTCCTCGTTCATTTTATACTTTGGTACACTTTTAAATCATAAATTAGGTTATTTGGGTTCGGCACCCGAAAAGTAATCAACCCTATCGCTAAGCCTCAGCTTTACGTCCGTCTATCTGTCACTGGGCTCATGATCAGTAGACAATTGAATTTTTTACATTATTATTTTGGCGCTATAACTACGTATCTATACTTATAATAAATCTGTAGAGAGGTCAATAGTCCTTGATAGTTATTTTGAAAATATATTTCATGTACAGAAGTACATGAAATATATTTTCAAAATAACTATCAGGGGTTGATTAGTGATCGATACTGATGCCAAAAATGCAATCAGTAAAATTTTTGTCTGTCTGTCTGTATGTTCCTTATAGAAACAAAAACTACTGGACGGATTTTAACAAAACTTGGTACAATTATTCTTCATACTCCTGGGCAGGTTATAGGATACTTTTCATCACGCTACAAGCAATAGGAGCAGAGTAGTGAAGGGAAATTTTGGGAAAACGGGAGAAGTTAGTCCATTTTTAAAGCTTCCGTCGCGTGTGCAGCCTTAATGGTTAAAGTTACATAGAAATCATGTATGACGGAAATATTCTACATAAAATGTCTAAAAAATATCTTGCACCAGCATACGTCTATCTTTTATGGTTGACTCACAATAACACGTGTAACTCCTGATAGCTTAGCAGTTCGGAGCATTCTGATTATATTTGTTTACTCTTACGTTTATAATACTCTCACTCATCCCTAATTTAAAAAAGTTAACATTATTACCCATTCAATAAAAAAATAATCATAGAAATCGGTATAGAAACACCAAAATTATAGATGAAATAAGCTATACTAACCTTCTACGTAAACGAAGTCGCGGGTTAAAGTTAGAGTTAGCCCAAAGAAACTATTCCACGCGAACGAAGTCGCTGGCAGAAGCTAGTATATAATAAAAAAAAGAAAAAGGCAATTTTAGTAACAATAAATAATAGTATGTAGTGTCAAATCTTGTATGATGGTGCGGAACCCTTCATCCTTAAGTCCAACTTGCACTTGGATGGATTTTTTAAGATAAATTTGCTGATGATGACTTGAAAATCAGCAAGGTAATTTCTTTTTCATCATCAGTTATTTTTTTAAATCAACCATGTTGCTATCAAACAACATCGTCTTCTCCAAACTAATGTCATGTGAGTCAGCAGTTAAATCGTATATTTTGATTTTGACCTTTAAGTCTTGTAATCCTTTCGCTTGCAGATTTCAAATCACAATTTTATTGTATAGATAATTATTATTGTGTGTTTTTTACTATGCAAACTTTATTGATTATATCTATGATTTGGAACATGAGCGGTGATTTTATGATAGATAACTTTTAATCTCGTCTGTAAATCCTAACCAGTGTAAATATGTATTCGATTCAATAATATGTACTTATGTGCTATCGTCCATTTGGTTGTAGTGACATCAGTGATGATACGATGAATTTGAAAGTAGGCTATCTCGACGAGACATTAGGTAGGAACTATCATGCAAAGTATTATTGAGAGGAATACAAATATTGTTATATACAAAACATTTGATCTAAGATTGGTACCTAATGTTGTGAGATTCACGCAAAAATGGTCTCGGCGTCCCGGTCTATGTGCCCACTTTGTTTAATCCTTTACTTACAGGCTTGGCAAGGGCCAGCGCAGACAGGCAAAAAGGTGGAAGTGAACCCGGGAATGTGAGATTAGTTGCAGGCCGGCTTTGCGAGTCTTGTGACCGTAGCCATCGCCCGAGCCACGCGCCGCGGCCACCACCGCACCGGTTGATCCCGCGGTCCTGCCTGCTCCGGGCATCGTCTATGGAATAAATAAAACGTCTCGATACAATGTAGAGGTGCGCAGCCATTGTATGTGTAAAGGAATAGCTATAAATATGCTTGAGATGTACTTACTTACACGCAAGCCAACCTGCTGCAGGCACTACAGGTTAACGATTCGTACATCTTGTTGCTAGAAAAGCTGGTTCTGCTAGTTTAACAAATACGTACGAAATGTACTTTATAAACAAGAAAAAAACACAATTGGAATGAAGTATTTAGAATAAAAAATCCGGCCAAGAGCGTAGAAAAAGCGGCCGAAGAAGATAATCGAATTGTTTTACCAATAAATAATCAAATTCGAATTTTAGTTACTGCTACAGATGTTATTTATTCTTGAACTATTCCTTCATTAGGAGTTAAAGTAGATGCAGGACACGCGCTGTTTAGGGTTCCGTAGCTAGATTGCGAAAATTCAATACTTTACGTATACATATACGATCTACTTAAACATATTTGACAGCCCGGTTGGCTTTGTGGTTAGTGACCCTGACTTTCAAGCCGCGGGTCGTGGGTTCGATTCCCACCCAGGACAAACATTCGTATGCATGAATATGTCTGTTTGTCCTGTGTCTGGATGTAAATATCTATATAAGTATGTATTTAAAAGTAGTATATGTAGTATATCAGCTATCTGGTTACCATAACACAAGCTCACTATGATGCTTAATTTGGAATCAGATTGGCCGTGTGTGAAAAATGTCCCAGGATATTTATTATTATTATTATTTATTATTTTTTATATTGAGGTGGCAGCAAAATGGTAAAATGTCGTATTCGGTTGATTTTAGGATATTTTTAATTTGGGCGACTATAACTCGTTAACCTGTAAAGCCAACTTAACCGTGATAGTTTCCCTTTAAAATTCATCGTATATAGGTACTAATAGCATGAATTTTACATATGTACAAACAATGGTTTAGTTTTTAGAGAGGGGGGGGGGGGGGGGGGGGGACGACGACGACACATGACTCTAACTAAAATTACAGCTTAAAAGCTTAATATTTCGTAAACGGAACCCTGAATCCGAAAGCGTTCTAAAAATAGCAAACCTTTGCTATTTTTTAATAAGCTATCCAACAATATGCCACACTATAGGAATGGAGGAAAAAAATATTTTTGTTCCCGTTGTACGTACATAAAAAAATATATTTTTCAAGATTTTATGTGTTTTTTTTGTCGACGCTGTTAATATCTAACACCATACCAAATTACAGCTCTGTAGTACCAACCGTCTCTAAGATTACCCGCGGACGGACGGACGGACGGACGGACGGACGGACGGACGGACGGACGGACATGGCGAAACTTTAAGGGTTCGTAGTTGACTACGGAACCCTAAAAAAGAAATATATGTATCCAGATTTCTATGGGTGCCTAAACTTTATATAAATTTAGTATCATAATGAAATATTTTTAGGACTACCTAATGTGATTCATATTATTTTTAAATAATGTTATTTCTAAACGACACTATTCCTACCTAACCATATAATCATATGGTTAGGTAGGACTTCTTAAAACTAAATAGTATGAGCGATTATTACACTTTAGTGTTTTACCAATAGTATTTATTTATATTACCCCACACTCACGAAATAAGTATAATAGTGATAGTGAATCCGAGGTGAGCGGTCAGCACCTGTGACCATGAATTCTGTGGCGGAGTTGCTTTAAAACGCGTAATTAGTAGACGTGACTCAATTAGCACGTCCGAAAATATTTATGTAGTTCACAAACCTAGTCTAAACGTGAAATTACCGACGCCGGCTGTTCAATGAAAATAGTCGCCGAAGACTATTTAATTCGAAATTACGTCACGTAATCGTCGATTGTACCGGGAGCCTCATTTCGGCATGTCTGAATAATTATGTGAAAGCGGTCGGTTGGCTCACGACCTGCTGGAACCGATGTCTAGACACATACTCATAGTCTAGATACGCGGCTGGTAAATAGGCGGGCTTTCCCCCGCTGCGCTGCGCATAACGCTGATCATCAGCGCGCACGGCGCGGCGCCCGCACGCCGCATGCGTCATTGTAATGCAACAATTACTACCTCGTTCAGACTAAATAATATTGTTGCTATAGAATACCCACTCCATCCAACTCGACGTTATAAATAGGTTATATTACCATTCGTTAGAAATAAATCTACACGGACTAAAATTTAGGATTCGTAGCCGTTTGCTACGAAATTGTAGGTAGGTATATGATTATTTTTAGGGAATTCTAAGAACACTTAGAAACTACGATAAGATTGGTCCAGAGATGGTTTTAAATCATCTTATCTAAGTTGTAAGTACATAATATCACATATTTTATGTATTACTTATTTATTAAAATTTAGTTGATAGCAATTATCACTTACTAGTTATTACAGTTAGACCAATTTATCACCAATAGTTGCGTCGTTAGAAAGATACGTATTTGGTTCGTAGTACTTATCGATATAAAATACATCCGCATGAATCATAAACACATGCACTGAACACGTCATGTTTATTTTCTTTACAAATAGATACCTATTGTTTTGGATTATTGTTAAGTGGCGTTGCGGGCTTAATGATTGTCCTCCAGACATGCCGTAATCACGACCTTGGTGTGAGACGAGCGCTCGTCCTCTATTTAATCTGAGTGAATTTATTTTTGTTCTCATTCTGACTGAAGTGTTTTGAGTAGGTAATACGTGGCCTATTGAGAAACGAAACTTGCACACTCAAGTAAAACTAGAGAAAGCTAATTTTTTTACCACATATATTTATAATGTAGGTATATAAGTAGTTATACATAGTCGTCCCTTAGCTTACAACACCGCTCAAATCGAAAATTGGCAGTTTTTACATTTTAATGCGGTTCGATAGAGCTGCTCATTACTCGTGCATGATTATAGATTTCAGTCAATAAGAGATAAATCTGAGAAGCGTAGATAGCATGGGTACATTCATAGATATGGTACCTACTTAGGTATTTATTTATAAAATCAATCATGCACCCTTGATTGGAAGAAGTCAGATATAAAATAAATAAATAAATATCCTGGGACATTTTCCCACACGGCCAATCTGATTGCAAACTAAGCAGAGCTTGTGATATGGTAACCAGATAGCTGTTATACTACACTAGCTTCTGCCCGCGACTCCGTCCGCGTGGAATAGTTACTTTGGGCTAGTGCTAACTTTCAACCCCCTTCGTTTACGTAGAAGGATGGTCTCACAGAGCTAAGACTGCACGCGCCGGCACATAAAGGCGCGCGCAGTACTTGATAATTATTTTGGTGCGATGCTATTTTAATTTTGCGATATCTCCTAAGATATTCATTGAAATCGAATGATGTAAAAGGCAATTTTGTTTTAAATTAAATACTTGCGATGAATAACGTATTTATTTGGATAAGGATTAATATCATCTTTATAAACACGCCTTCACAAATAATGCTTAATTTTCGAACAAATTTGGTTAGTATAAAAATGGTCACAGTGAGCCAACCCAACAGATAGACATATGCTATCGCGGACTTTTTTTTAGAACTTTTGATGAGGAACAATTCTGTCATACATCATTTTAGCGTAACTTTAACCGTTTACGCAGCGTACGCAGCGGAAGCTCTCAACAGGAAAATAAATCTCCCGATTTTGAAACATTCTTCATTGGTGCTCCGCTCTTATTGGTCATAGCGTGATGATATATAGCCTATAGCCTTCCTCGATAAATGGACTATGTAATGGCGAAAGAATTTTTCAAATCGGACCAGTAGTTCCTGAGATTAGCGCGTTCAACCAAACAAACAAACTCTACTCCTTTATAATATTAATAATAAATATATATATATTATTAATATTATATATAAGTATAGATATACTACTTTTAAATACATACTTATATAGATATTTACATCCAGACACAGGACAAACATGTGTACCTATGCATGAATATGTCTATATTCATGCATACAAATGTCCGTCCTGGGTGGGATTCGAACCCACGACCCGCGGCTTGAGAGTCAGGGGCAATAACCACAAAGCCAACCGGGCTGTCATCATCAGTCATTAATATGCAGATCTATGATTAAATTCCCAAGCAAACTGTGTAAGCTTAATTGTGTTGTTTTTGTGTTGCGTCGGCACAATCGCCTCAGACTTTCCAATTTGCGATAGTTAAAGGTGATAATAATTATTTAAAAGATTCTAAATGCCATGGTCTAGTCTAGACTGAAATGCAAAATATTTATAAAAGTAAGTTGAAGTTTTAACAACTCAGGGTTGCCAAAAAATTTGTTATTTTCTGACTTATCCGATATTAATTATTTTGGTAGATTTTATGTTCTCGCTGTATATTATTTTAATAAAGACTTAATTTTTTTGAATGAGAATTTATCGAGTATATATACATTACATACATTTATTAAATATTATTGTTATTAATATAAATGTGTTAAATTTGTGTACGGGCTGTTTTTATAACACGTATTTTCGTAAGCGGATGTTTCAACAATCAAGCTTTTCTACGCTGAAAGGTTGGCAAATTCGCCCTTATAGGTAGCGATATCGAGACGATATTATAAGAAACTAATTTTAATGTCAGATAAGCACAACGCTCTATGCAGCTGCTTGGTAGTGCACCTTAGTAGTAAATACATTAAATTTGGTATTGTCATGGAGAAAACATAGCGGTTGGTGTATCACGACACGAGTAGGTACTGTGCATGTTGTTAGATAGGATAGTGACCGCTATACTCGCCCGCACCGCGGTCGTAGCATCGTATTAAAAATTCGTCTGGGGCTTGTCTAGACGCTCTGCTTACATTGTGACGTGACACCACAGACATCTAGCTAACTTATTACAATTCATTGCTTGTTTCATCATTATAAAGCTATTTACAGATACTGATTACCTAAATAGAAACATTAAATCAATTAGTTATCTATTCGTAATAATTATACCATTTATTTTTTATACGGTCTCCATATAATGAGTCATGTTTGCAAAATGATTGGGTGAAAATAATTTAAATTTGAAGGAGGATTATTCAGGCATTCTTAATATACCTAGTTACCTGTTTAACTTTAAAACAATGATCTAGCAATTAATGAATGATATCTGAGACAACTAACATTCTGGTTGGTCATTATTAACGTAGTTTAGATTCCTATGGAAAATAATATTCCAATTAATGATTTATTTTAATAACTTCGTTGCTTTATTTAGATACCGACGGAATTTTCAACACAAAATTCAATAAAATGTACTAATAAAATTTACAATGATTTTGTCTAAAATGGGTGCATCGAACTCGATATTATTTTTATTTACCTATTGCAAAACTATATGTTGTTTAGATGCAGTGCTACTCATGTACATTGTATATACCGTTGCCGTTGTAGAATGCAGTTGTAATGAAATTTTCTCGTCTGCACTGCCAACTCGGGGCGAGGACCGGGAGAGCTACCATCTAAAGAATACTCGTGTTTATATCATTCTAAGCCTCCTCGGTTTTTATCAACCATCTTGAACATAGCATATTGCTTTAGTAACTGGTGACCTCACTCCTCGTAACATGTTTGAGGATACCAAGCACTTTTATTTCACGGCCGTACAGTTATGCCAGGGCTTAATAATAACTTATTTTAGAATATTTCTCCCCTTTTCCCCATCTTCAAAGCTCAGCTAAAGCTTATAGAAAACAAATAAAATAAAATTAATAAAGTAATTCTGTCTAATAATATCTGTAACATGTTCATTCCGAGACTACATCTAAATTCATTAGCGAGTTTTAATATTCTCGTTTGTTTTTATGAGGTTGACATCGAGTTTATAAGTCTCGGTAGCTTCTGGATAATTTAAACTCTGTAGACGCGTCTTGTGTACCGACGTCGAGGAGTCGTCGCTCTCTGCTCTATTGCGCAGGCTGGACCTCTCTCTGCAGATATTTACTTATTACATTTGAACAAGTTGACTGAACGTAAAGAAGCGCAATTTACTATGCATAAAACACTTGATTATAACTATTTTGATTATAACTATCAAGATATAATGCCTGTGCATGTTTTAGACAATATTAAAATCGCTTGTTTCTATGATGTCAAACATATTTGGTACGAGGGTACATAAATATATCGTAGCGTTTACTAATACCTGTTGAAATCTTATTATGTTTCTCTTTGAATTGCGGCAGATATGAATCTTCAGACATGATTATATTATTTATTTTTATTCATAGCACTGCACAGACGAGAACTGCAAAAGTCAAAGACACTGTTGTAAAAAATGTTATGCCAATCAATTGGATATATTATTCAGTGCACATTTAGCTGGTCGCATTTATGTGATAAGCAAACATCGGGCGCATATATGTGCCGCTAAGCCGAGACGGATGGCACGTCTAGACACGCCATTCATACAAGTCTATCTCCAGACTGATCTCGAATGGCACTCACAAAAAACGTTACAGTCTCAAGCCGCAGAAAAAGCGAGTCGCCAATTAACAGCAGCTGCGAACAGTACGTCAAGCGACAGCCTTATTGTATAACATGTACTTCGGTTTGTGGATAGTTACTGATGTTTCTCTTTCCTCAGCTCAGATCCCGATACAGTCCAATCGTTATTTTGCTACAAGAACTGCGACTCAGGACTTCGTTAGATCAAAAATGTCGCGTAGGCTTATGTGGTTTCTGTTGTAATTGATTATGTAATCGCGTTGATTTAACTACTACGCTCTCATTAATCATTATGTTTGATCGATGAATCAATCTGATCGACACTATGATAGCGATAGCTGCTTAATTTCCGTATTAATATGCAATATATGATATTTGACTTTTAGTATAGGTAGATAATAACAATATCAAGGATTTAATTTCCATTATCATATTATCTGTTGTCATACAAACGTGCTAATTATCAATTTAACTGCATAGAAATCTATGATAATGCTATCCATAAGTTTCCACATCGTTTTTACATACAACTATAGCAAGGTTGAATGCAAAAAATGAATACAAATTGAACATTGTGACGTGTGCATTTGAATTGATGATAGCTATCCATATTATTTTAGATGACCCGTTACCACACAGTGATATTGACCTTTGCACACACATGCCATCCTATCGCACTTCTTCAATGAGAATATTCTTTACATAAGCTTTTTCTTTCACGAATGGTTATTCTTAAATTCCCAAGCAAACGAATGCTTTCCATAGATAAAATCTTATGAAAATTATGTCAGCGAGGGTCGTCTTAATTCATTAATCTGCATGAGCGTGACAAATATCCCAACTTGGACATTTCAGATATAACATTAATTTGAAAAATAATTATTTGTATTGTATTTTATGGTAAAAACTGGGTAAGTTGTATACTTCATACTATATTTCACATTGTACGATAAGGACCAATCAACTTGAGTCTTGACATGCCTAACTGTGAGTACCTAAATCAGGTATGTAATTTTCTGCTCATATTGAAAGACAACATGGACTGCATCGCTGTTTCAAAAACGTTAAATTATGTTATACTTACTTAGTGTCTGACAGGTGGTAGATATGTAGGGTTGGTCGGCCGCAGCGGCCGCTGCACCTTGTGGTGGAACTGGTCGGTGAGGGCGAGGGTGGGGCGAGGGCGGGCGGCGGGGTGCGGGCGGCCGCTCGGGGCTCATCGACCTCGCGGCGCTCGCGCTTCCAACTCGGCGCCTGTGCACTGCAAAAAAGCGCCTAACCCAAATTTCGGTAGCCGTCTGGCGCGATCTCTCCTGTCGCGGATCGTGGGTAGGTCGCTGGCACACCCGCTATTTGGTCGTATGTAATCGGCACGCGTGCGCAACAGGCGAGTCTATTCCATTAAGCCAATGGTCACGCTCGCTCATGTCACACTTTCATAATCCCCTATGTGACGAATACAACGTGCCTTCGTTTTTTCCTTTGCTATTGCACGTTAATGGCATATGTTTCTTTTGCCTTTTCTATATGTAGCTATATAAGTATGTTCTATATACTGCATCGTCATTTGTAAATATTCTTCGTCCTCAGTGCCCCGCTCTTACGAGGGGTAGATAAATGTATATGATATGCTTAAAGCATCCGATTCAAAAACCAGAGTGTATCAACATAATCACATCACCCAGGTCCATTTATGTAGATAAGCATTTTTGTGGTGTAAATGCAATCGACAAACGTCAAATGATATATTTATCAGTCTATTGTGTGCCTACGAGCACGTCTCTCTGAGCCATCAAGCCATCGTTAAGCGAACGTCCAATGAATATTCAGATTACTATTTTAGTTACATGACGTAAAAGTGTAGGTATATGTAGGTATGTATACCTACTCTTTTCCTACAGTTAGCAATTATTCTGCTTCTATAATTTATTCATGGTAGATACGAGTGAGAGGATAGGGCCGAGAGTTAGCACACGCAGCCTAAAGGGGAATTGCACTATTGTGGAGATACAATATTTTCTATTATCTAATGGTTAGGATATGAATCCGTGACCTGCACTACGACATCGCCTTTTAACCTTAATCTATTTTTGATGCGGTATGATCAGCCATCGAAATAGACAAAGATATGGCTCCTAAAAGTTATAAATAAGCGCATGAAAGATATCTCCCAGTTAGAAAAATATTTGATATCTGTTACGGGCAATTTACCAACGTAACTATTCCGTAGTCCGTGTGGTAATAAAATATAGGTACCACTATAATATATAGGTACGTTAGAAACAGCGCTCGTTATAAAAATTACGGCACCTATAACAAACAAACGGCTTAGATACACAGACTTGGGTGACGTAAGCCGGGACCAGATAGTTTAGTGTTAGGAAGGGATCGTTGATCCGGCCAGACGACGGGTAGCTTTGACCTGAACTTCCACAGTACCCTATAGACTTGTAGGATTACTTCTGAATAAGGCGGGCGTCTCGTCTCGAAGCCTTGAACTCATAATGAACCGACGCCGCTCGCTTTTGAACCACGAATAAAATATGTATGTTGTTATAACTTAGTTGATTGTCTATTGTTGATTATAATGGTTGGCTAGACGAGTTCATGCCGGCCGCGGCCTAGACAGCCATTAGGCAGCAGCCACCCTCGGCTGCCATCCGTTCACCGATCGGTTTTTAACCCAGATAACTTTTGCGTCGTACTAATTGATTACATTATCTTAGTAACATACATATTATCTGAAATAACCTTATCGAAACATTGTCATAGCGCAAGATATCGGACAAAGACAGAGATATAATAAATCAGCCATCAGAGATTTAGAGCTCCACGTTGATGAAACTTTTACTGTTATTCAGAATTTTTGCCCATCCGCCCGCGTACCTCTTACAGCCTATTTAAAAAGCGGCCAAGTGCGAGTCGGACTCGCTCATGAAGGGCTCCGTTGCAGCAAGTAACATAATATAAAAGTTCTTGTAGTTCGTTATAACTTTGTACGATGTTATATAATAGCGTTGCGGTTTAAGATTTTGGAGATACATTTAGCCACATTGGGACTGAAACTATTCAGTTCAGAAAAAAATTATGTTAGTAACCTCAATATCATTTTTGAAGACCTATCCATAGATACCCCATGCGTATGAGTTATTTTTCAACTTTTTTGTTTTTTTCTATTTTTGTTCAGAAATCTTAATACGGTTCACAGAATACACCTACTAATGAAGTTTCAACAGTATAAGTTTCGAAAAAAAATTACTGTGACATACGGACGGACGGACGGACTAACTAGGTATATTTATATGTAATAGTTACACGTGTATAACGAAACTAAACGTACAAAATAATTGTAATGATTGGAAATAGACATGCTTGACAATAAACGTTTAAAATGTTTAATGAGAGTTAATTATTAAGTATTTAGTTATAGTAAAAATTACCCCACGCTTGATTTTCAATACAAATTTTTACTTTTTGCTATGGAATTCCTGTAAAAGCATTTTTTAGTTTAAGACTTACATTAATTTATTATTAATTACTTTACATTAATTTTACATTAATTAATTTAACTTTACATTACTTTACATTAATTTATAATTGCTTTTTAAGTTTTTGAACGAACTTCAGACATGTACATATATTATTCTATTAACTTGCTTACTATTTAATCTCAAAAAAGTACCTACAACGTATTATATAGGTATGTTTTAAAACAAATCTCGAACAAAAAATTTTGGATCGAATTGACCGAATAATCAATAGTTTATTTGATTGTTTCTATGTATAAATTATTTAATAATAATCACGAAATAAACTTTACCTATAATTATTGTGTACCTTTTTTTTTTTTTTTTTTTTTTTTTCGTGGGGAAATCCTCATGGATACCCTGCCGCGCCTCGGGGGAGGGCGGCCGGGTTATGCCGGACTCGACCGGCTAAAACCCCACGGTGGTCGCCATCAGCGCTGTAGAGGGGTCAGGGTTCTCCGTACGGAACACATACCGTGGACCCCTCCATGCGCGACGCTAATAGCCCGTCTCGGGGGAAGCGATAAGCAGCTTCCCCTAGCACCCTCGCTGTGCTTTCGCACGATGGGTCGAGACCATATCGACCCATCGTCTTCCTCGGGTTTACTTGCTGGGCGTTCGGAACCCCCGTTCCGATCGCCCGCAAACCCAAGGGTCCCCGTTCAGTCGCCTTTTACGGCAGGCATGGGAGCACCGTAGCTGCTATTCTTTGCCCCAGCTACAGGGCAAATTATTGTGTACCTAGAGTTTCACGAGGTATGTGATGAAAATTTAATGATATTTTATGGATAGATGGAATCCAGATTGATAAACACTAACAACAGCTGAGTTGTAATACTTGTAATACAGATATATCGTCTCTGTGTGGTACACTGATATATATGATAGATAAGAAAACGAAATATGTGGCACTAATAAAATGTTTATAAAATTATAAGAACAAAGCACTATTATTACATGATCCCTTGAATATGTCTATTCTCATCTATTAATTTGCTTATTCGGCGATTCCATGTTATCCGATATTTAGGTAAATAAAAGTATATCATGAACTTAAATAAAATATAGTTGATTATGTGTTTGAAATTGGCAAATATTAGATATAAAGTTTTACTCAAAATGGGTTGAAACGTGTTTTCCTCAAATAATGCTCCTTTTTCGGCGACGACGTCGACTATTTTATTGTATTGGCATAAAATATGTTGTGATTTTTTTATATTTAAGATTAATCAAAATATACATTTCAATTTATATAATGTATTCAATTTTATTTAATAATCACTTGCGAATTTAAATTCTATTTATATCATTCATAAGTAATTAATCATCATACGTAATTAATAAAAAAAAATTACAACGTAACACAATAACTAGATGCGGTTGCCAAAAACTGGTTCAAATGCCAGACGAGCGATTCAGACTGTTGGTAGGTAAATGTATAAATAAGATGATAATGTATCTTTTACCTGCTAATATATTATTATTTGGTTATTAATAGTTGGATTAGTAAATAACTTTTATTTTAAATTAGTAAATTGTGTATCGTGAAAATTGTATGTTATATATTGTATGTTAACCATTGTTTCCGAATGGATTTCAGTAATTAAAGTAAAGTTAAAAGAGATCCACCTAAATGAAGCAGAAAAAGTATACATACAAATACAAATATATTTACAATTAGGCATAAGTAGGATTAATACCTATTTAGTGTTACACTTGGTTTTGGATTATCGAATGATTATTATACTAGTGCATAGCACACTATAAAATTTTATCTGTTATGACCACATGTTCCTCAAGTTAAGAGCGACAACGAAATATTTATTTGGGTAAAAGTTTGTTATTACAAACATATCAGGCGGAAATCCCCAAAGCGACACGAAGCGGAAAGCCGCGCTAATAGCACACATATAAAACAGATAGACGTTTTAGATTTAGGTGCAGTTTACACTAATTGCCTGGCAGACAATTATGCGCCAGACAGACGTGATAACTCTGTCTAGGTCATTTGTTGACGCTAGTTCAATGAGAGTTAATTATGCCACATTTTATTTCAATAACAGCTTTTCTAATAGATGAAAATGCCAGCAAGTGTTGGTTTAAAGGCTCTTAATAATAAAAACGCAACCCTTATGTTTACGCGATGCGATGATGTCTGTTTGTGTACCTATTGGGACTTGGATGGAGCGTCAGTAAAGATGGAGGTAGTTATGTGGTGTTAAGTATACAATATGTGATTATTCCTACATTATAAGTTCCTTCTACTGATTCTATAATACTTGAACCGGAATCCTAAGGTCCATGCATGGCATGTATGCATTTTCGCAAATTATACATTCTAGTAGGTAATTTGAGCATAATCAAATATAAAAATATCAGGTTAGTACTGTAAGAAACGCAGACGGAAACGGAGTTACAGGACGGAGCCGGCCGCCGTCGCTAATTAGTCAGCGGTTGGCGCGGTGATATCCCCCATATGGCGGCATTGTCGTTATGTTTGGTTATTGCTGATTGTTGTCGCCGAGTGCACCGCTATAGTGCAGCATTACCGTTTGAAAAGATAAGCAAGTAATCGAAGCAGTGCATGGCCGTCGAGCGGGTGGCGCGGGGCTCGGGGCGCGGGGCCGGGGCGGGGCGCGGGCCGCGGGGCGGGCGCCCGTCTAGACGCTACGTCACGCGGCCTCGCGATACCGCGCCGGTAAACAACAATGTGCACTGACCGAATATGGCACCCGGCAAGCCGAATCGGTCACCGGTCACCCTGCTGCGGCCCACTGTCGGCACCGCGGCTGCGGCTGCGGCTGCGACTGCGGCTGCGGCTGCGGTCACACATCCCGTGTTCTTAATACCACCGGCACCACACCGACCATTATATGCACCAGAAAGACACATATCTGTCGCAACCGACACCTGTCCGCCGCAGTTGCCGCCTGTCCTAGAGGTTACAATACGCGGAATCCGATCGTGCCAACTCATTCGATAATGGAATACCGGATCACATATCGGTCATGGCCAAATCCAAGCATTCTTAGATTAGTCACGAGTTTTCCTACAATTCCTTAGGATGCTATTCTTAAAATGGCTAATATGAACATGTGCAGATCAATACAGTTATAGTTAAATTTGAGCAACTGCAGATAGGTACATAAAGTATATCGGCATCATCAATTGCCAAATAACCGTTTTAAATGTCGATTGAGACGAGATGAAATACATAGTAGGTACCAATGAAGTTATTATAAATACATAACATACAATGTGGTATTATAAAGTAATACAATAGTTAGACTAAGTGGTATACTTAAGCTTAGTTTTTAAAAGATATTTTTATAATAATAACATTTTAACACTAATATTGATACGGTTCCCTCATTTATCCTCGACTGTTATAAACTTGTTTTTCATTAGCTCTGTTAAAAGACACGACAGTCGACACAAACATCAAAGTTTTGTTCATTTCTGTATGAAAGACCACGCTTGATGTTTATTAAGCATAAAACACGCGTTTGTGTTACGGACGCATCACATTGATAGGTACCTACAAAGCACATATCATGGGGTGCTCAATGAATTTACATTATACAGGTGAAATACACCCAGTGAGCATTTTAATTACAGGTCAGTGAACTGGAATCATCTACGGATTAACACTATTTACTTGTCATATGTAGAGACGAGATTGATCAAGCTTCAATAACATAATTAGCAAAGCCATACGTTATTGACATTCGCTATGCCCATTTTCTTACAACCTTCGATGTGGAATCTCGGTCACTTTCAATACAATGTTTTGATTTCACTATTGACAAAATGATTCTTTATTATCGAGACATGGTTGAGGAGTTTATCGATTTATCTACTTAATAGATATCTATTTTTGGGACCGGATATGGCATGTCAAAAATATATTTTCACAGAAATGCTGGACGTGTATTATTTTCGTTTGTAAAATTTGTGATACTAAAAAGATCAAATAGTTTTACAAGCAACATGTAGGTACAACATCGTTTTTGGGGGTGACCGCACGTGATTGATAAAAATTTTTAAGGAGGTAGGGCGCAACGGATTCGTCCGTTCGAAATTGGAGTAGCCCGACTGGGGTAGTACCTCCACCTTACAGAAGACCGCAGCCAAATAACACTACATGTAGTGTTGTGTTCCTGCGGTGAGTAAGGTAGCCAGAGCTCCATGAGGAGACGCTGTAGCGGCATTGAGGGGACCAGGGATGGAGTAGCGTCGTAGGGGTGTGCAGGAGTGATGCCTGTTTGGGCCTTCGACGAGAAGTGCATTGCGCTTTGTCCCTTTCACTGCCTATACAGTTGCTCCCTTTTTATAGGGTCGGTAACGCGTGAGTGACGCCTCTGGTGTTGCAAGCGTCCATAGGCTACGGTAACCGCTTCCCATCAGGTGGGACCGTATGCCTGTTTGCCACCCTTGTGGTATAAAAAAAAAAAAAAAAAAAAAGTATGTTTATAGCGCGTAGTTACAGGCGCGCATTTTAATGCTCAGCCTTGCATCATTAACCGTTTTATAGCAGAGTCGGTACGTCTAGACAGGTGTGTCTGTTTTCTTCAGACATGTCTGTTGTAATGCAAGGTAATGTGAATGTTAAACTGACCGCGACACATTATCGCGAAGTGCAACTCGTTTGTGCCTAATAGGGTAATATATATTTCCAACTGTTCACTTTATTGGTTTGATAAATATCTGAATGTTAAACACCACAACGAAAGTCGGATGGTACAGATAATACGCAATTTCAAGATCAAGTCTTTAGAGAGTCACCAAATAATAGCGCCGACCGAGATTCCCCTGATATGTGGCTGCTGTACAGGTAATTGCATATTTTATAAAATACTATCCTAGGGAGTTCGAATTGATACATCTAAAAACATAATAATTCTAGAAAATGCGGACTAAATTCCAGGAAGTTTATTATACAAATTCATTAGGTACCTACTACTTCAAGTCTACGATTTGTACCTATTGGATTACAGAAACAAAATGCTTTCTTAATTAGGTTATTTATTTAATTATATGGGATCAGACGAACTGTATTGAATATGGCTTACATTTTATAAAAAAAACAATTATGTTTGTGTTTGTGGGGCAATAGATGAATCAAGAGATGGTATTGTTATGTCACCTAAGAGTTTCAAGCCGACATCGATGTATATATAATTTGGTATTCTCGAAAATGACAGACTAACTCGATGAAGTTTAGCATTGCCTCATGCGGCGCGGTAGCCCCATCGGTTACATAGGTTCCGCTTGTCTATCCATCCTCTGTCCTCCGCTTTCGCCCTCCCTCGTACTCGTGCAGTCTAGACGCCACGCTTCGTTGCCTGAGAAAAATGTGCCTACCACCGTTCCACTATTATATCAATAGAAAATTACATTTCAACTGTGTGCTGGTCATTTATCTTAGAAACTCAATGCAACAAAATAAATGGTCTAACTACATTTTAAGATTATTTTTTAACTATTAAGTAATTAAGGTATTTTGTAGTACAGTTCAAATAAGCTTTTAGAAGCAGTCATTTTGATTTTTCAGCAGTCATTTTTTTGTTTTGCAGAGTTCTGGATCTATCTTTATCATTTCTATTGGTACACCGAAATGAGCTAGATATATATATTTCTTCCTACAGTTTCCCCGCCGAGATCACTTTCAGTGGCGCGGTGAAGTACCTATTTACGATAAAAAATCGCTCCTAACTTCCCTTTTCACCTGACGCCTACTAAACTCCTTAAATATAGAGAATATTTGCCTGTTTTTGCGTTTAAAATTATCTCAATTAATATATGAAGCATATTTTGGAGATTTATATGATTAACAGTCACCATTGTTTTTCCCTGGAATTATAAAATTATAGGTAAAGACTACTAAAGACAGAGAAATATTTACCGATGTATGGTGAGCCAGCAACCATTCTGTTGAGTAGAATTGATATATAAAAAGGCATAAACTCCAACATAGTTGCGAAGCGAGGACTTTTGCGATAGGTAGGTCCTATACAGTAGGTACTTACCACATAGCTTTCTTAAAGGTATTATTTTAGCGGTTTATGATATGAATAATAATTGCAAGTAAAACAGGGAAAGGCAAAAATGAAGCTATCTATTAAATTATATATATTCAAATTAAGCACTAAATAAATTAATAAATTTTGTATTACAAAGTTTACCCTAAAGATTAACTCACATAGACGATGCTTACGGTTACTCATAAACATTTTCGTAGCAAAATATCTTATGTCTATAATACAGACAGTGATAGGACTATTTAATTCAAGATAGAAGTAGTAAAAACGAAGCATAAACACAATCGAGTCACGTGAATGTGAATAGCTTAGGTTTGCGACACATGGTAGGCGCCAGACGTCTAGACGGCCCGTCGCGTCACCTGAAGGCTCTTCAGGAAGGCCGCCGAAATCTGCTCTCCCCCCCACCGCTGCCTCCCGCGCCGCCAGCGCCGCTTCTCGCCGGCCCGAGACTCGAGAGACTCATAGACCCTCTATATATGGTACCTACCATTTACTTTATAACCAGTGGATATACGTGTACCAATATTGTATTATACCTATTATAATCATCCAATTTAGTTTATATTTTATTCGCCGGCAAGTAACACTTTCGTCGACGACATTAGTTCTATTGTTCGCTATAAGGTAAGTATTATAATGATAGTCAACGTGCAATCTGTATATTACGTAATGTAATGACTATGTCAACAGACATAAAGTTGTTATTCAACTCAACCACTAAACTAATGTTATACTAAGGATTTCACTTGTAGGTATTTCTTGAGGTTCAGTACGAAAGGTAATGAGGGCGGCACGTGCCTACATGAAATTTTACTAGTTCGCCTTAGAGCTCAAATGCACTGGTCATGCCATGTCCCAGTAAATCTAATATTAGTGCCTCACTAATCGCCAGACTTCGGTTTAGATGTGGACCATCAGACGATATATTGATCTCAAAACAAAGATTAACACTATTTACGTACCTACCAAGGATCATCAGATCAGACACTACACTTAATATATCTACTTTAGGAACCTACATCATGAAAGTCAACGTAAGTAGTACCTAAGTGAAAAACAAACGCAAAGTACGAATTATGGCACAATCCCGGTATTAAAGAGAGAAATAATTTTTGGGGTTATGTTTGGTGTTGTATAATATATAAGTCACTACTTCCTTCTTAAATGATGTTGTATAAATCGCAATAGTTTATTAGTATGGATGTACCTATGTAAGTTGGGTGAAAGCACCCAACAATGGCTGTAAGTATGACAAAGTTTATCGACCTAATAAAAATGTCCTGGATTATCACATAACATACTTTTATCGGGAACGCAAATAGAACTGGGGGGCCTTAACTAGTAATTTAATATGAGTCAAGTGTTGTGTAACTGCAACAAAACTACAAAGGCACAACAATCAACTAGGTAGGTACCTATATCAAGTGGTGTTGACCTCATTAGCGAGCAGACAGACCATAACATAACTAAACAAACATTTGCCCAGACGAGCTGAAATAGTCTGCAAACGAACCGTATCAAGTGCTATCGCCGTGCCCACTGATAACGCGGTGGAAAGATAATCGCCCTATCTCACTCAACGACACTCAACCTACTACTTGTACCAACATTCCTAAAAACAATATACCTACAAAAAAAATTGCCTTATAAAAAAAAATTAACGAAACCTAACTCTAATTAATTATATTATTAACAATTTATTAGGTACTCTTAATTATAAAATATAATTCGCACGCTAATGTTATCATTATATTATTTTCTAAAGCAGTTACTGCAGTGGAGTTAGTAACTAATATGTGTAAACTTAGACAGTTCAGGAGGTAGTCTGGGAGGCATGGGGTTATATTACCACTCGTCCCTCAAAACATCCTATTTCCCCAACGAAATCATCTGGGTTAAATTTCTAGCACAATTATATAATACGTGAACAATCTGATCCTATTTTCATTAAACACAGATGGACCTTTCCGAAATTAAATAACCGAAACTGGTGTATATCCTCCTGTTACGATAATATGAATTAGTTACCTAGATTGAATTTAGCCACCCAGTTCCCCGAATGAATCACGTGTCCTTGAACTCCATCATCAGGTACAGTCCAAACCCTGTAATAAAGATAGTATATCATATCATATATTATCACAAGATATCATCATCAGATTATTATAAAGACAGAAGTCCAAAACGGGTGACTGACTCATCAACGCAAACCCGGAAATAGATAAATTTGGATGTTTATGTGCATTAAATATACAAGTATTTTCTTATTGGACCAATGCATAAATTTTAAATAATTTTGTAAGTTTTATTAAGCCCGTCTTCGGTTGCCTTACAAGAAAATTATACTTAGGCATGCAAAGAGAATTCAAATTATACAAAGTAAGGCTACAGAATGTATATTTTCCTACTTTTGATCCTACGCCCAAATTAATTGTTTTCATCTAAACCGTCCGTGCGTGTGATCTTCTAACAGAATAATTTTTATTTTGTATTTATACAATTTTAATGAACTTTTAAATAAAGATAAATAGGAAATTTTACCATACGCCATAAAAGTTAAGACCGCACGACATAGTCAACGATTGTAATGAATTTCAGACATTTTCAGCTCCAAAACTCATTTATTTTGATAATCAAGAACACTTAGATTAACAAAATGCAATTATGAAAGGAAAAATTATTTTTAACAAAAATAAGTATGTAATAAGTAGATAGGTAGGTACCAATTTTTTGTTCCCGATAAATTTCCACGCAGCTTTCTTCATTTCACGTTTAAATTTATTGCTAAGTGATTCGAATCGAAGAGCTCGTTAATGTCGCCATAACTCTGCTGATATACAACGTTGATGACCACTTCTGTCGAAGCTAGTTCTTTCACACCTTAAGGTAGAAGGTTCCATATTATTATCCAAAATGGGCATAACGTACCTCATTACCCTTTTAATTTTATTATATTCTATTGTCCATCTGTTGCATAGCCATTTCTGCCAAGTAGTTTTTCCTTTAATGTAGAATAGGTATTTTAAGAACCGCCGGCTATAATCATATAGGTACCTACTATGAATATCTAGTTGTAAAAAATCGAAAAATGTGCTTGCTTTGGTTGTTGACGAGTAGCAAATTAAACCTATTTTTACTAAAGTATATTTAGTTTATCTTTTTATTGGTAAAAGGCTGATTGTAGCAAGAGATAGTGCTATAGAATCTTATCATAGCAAATGTAGTAGGTTGGTACTTATAGTGCCTACATTATGTCACTCTTGTGACAAGCTTCAGACAAGGTTTCAGACGTTATCACTGAATCCACAATTATACGACTTATACACGTACCTAAAGAACGACCGATTTCTTCGTTTCATATTCCTATTAATAACTTTTGTACTTCACCATAGATACTGTTTCTATTAATTCTATCGCTTGTCATTCATGCATTGGGATGACCACTGGGTCATGTGTTCGAATCCCACCCAGGATAATCATTTGTTCCGTAGATATGTAATTATAACTAGTAGGTACATGTATGATACTTAATAAATATTCTTAGGTATTCTTATTTTTATTAATATTTTCCATTTGTTAACTCTTGAACACTATTAAGATTGCTTCACTCGTGTTCCCGGAAGACTTTTGACTTTCCCGGGATTTTCCCTATGTCCTTTCCCAAACACTACATCTATCCCAAATTTCATAATATCACTTACCTACTTAAGTTGTTAGGGTTAAAGCAGTCAAACGTTCTACTACAAACGGTCTACTTTCATTAGTAGTTATTTATTATCAGATAGGTGCAATTTCGAGGCCCAAAAATTAAATGTGGACTTCATGGTAATCATGATACTGTCCAGATTGAACACCCATGACATGACTGAGTTAACTATACTTTATCTATTTTTCAATCTCATCATCACAATACAATAACAGCGTTAAAACAGTCACAAAGCTGTCAGATGGCTATCTTGGTTACCGTACCTACTTTTACGTTTATTCGTTTGGAGGAAACAAAAGCTCCGACATAAAATTCAAAAGAGCGTTATAGAAACAGCCTGCGCCCCCTGCGACCTTCCCACTTGAGATTTATTGCTCGACTTAAGAAAGTTGGTTTACTCATTAAGGAAAATTTATTGGAGGAGTCATGTACAGCACCAAGAGACGCATGTTTTTTTCTGTTTGCCTTGTTTGTGCTTACACATTAACGTAAGATAGCTACGTGACAAGCATATTTAATTTAGGCTTACATTATTATGTGAATAAAAAGTACCGGCTCTAGAGGCTGGCAAATGCATATTTACCTAGGTAAAATTTAATTCAATGTACTGCTGCGCTCATGAACCGTTAATATATATATACACCCTGAGACATTATTTACAACCAGCTAAAAGAATTTAGTGTTTGTGTTATAGTAATTAGTCCATCTAGGGTAAATTATTGCCAGAATCAAGAGCATACCTACAATCATACGGTCTGTTTGGTATATCTGGAATGGACCAACCGATACCAGCTTGTTCATTTACTCATAGTAGGTATCTTTAAATACATATATATATATATATATATATATCAATCTACATAGGTACACAGGGTCGGAATAAACATACTTTCACGAACTTTTGTCTGGGGTCCATCGAAACCAAGACCAGTGGCGTGATAGTCAGAGCCAACCAACCAACGGACAGTATTCAAGTACGAATAGTCATAGTGCTTATGAAGCGACGAAGAAACGGGGGTGCTTATGACCCACTGACTTATTAGTACGAGATCCGACCGTAGGATCAATGGTTTCATCTGTTTTTTGCTTTAAACCATTTTTTCATGTAGGTATATTTATAACTAGGAGAATAGATATACCTACACGAGGTTGCCTATCAAATTTTGGCCGGAAGTATTTTTAATAAAATTATAAAAAAAAATTGGCTGCCTGTAAAGTCGGTATACGGGCGAAAGTTTTACGTGACAACGACTTTGAGTGGTAAAATAATTTTAATGTGAATATTCATTCGTATAGTAGGAAGAAGGATGAAATAATAGTAACAATTTAAAACATAACGTCACGTTACGTGAGCGGAGCGTAACGCAGTTTCTTGAAGTGTCACCCGGCAAACCAATTTATAAGACGTTGTCACGTCAATAGTAACAATTTAAAACATAACGTCACGTTACGTGAGCGGAGCGTAACGCAGTTTCTTGAAGTGTCACCCGGCAAACCAATTTATAAGACGTTGTCACGTCAAAAAATTTTTGAGAAGGCATTACGTTCACTTGTTTTTTTTAATAAAATCTCGTCTACGTCACGGCAATTTATATAAAGATTCTAAAAAATCACGGGTGTCTTCGCCCACTTGCCCGCACCTCCTCGCAGCCAAGTGTACACAGGTATGATATCGAAACATTTTTACGTTCATAACGTACATCTATGAATTATATATCAAATTAAAGCAATTTTTTTCTATTAATTATCATATATGGTTGCCTAATTAAATTCGGCCGCAAATAAGAGTTGCCGGGTGTTAAAGATGATAAATATTGTAGGTAGAGTGAAAGAGAGTTAGCGGCGCTAACCAAACTTAACTAAACTTAAAAAACCAAAGAATTTGTTGTTGTTTTATTTATATATCTAAAAATGATTTAATTAAATAACATAAATTAAAATTGATAAAGACGAAGGCGTGTTTTCTGTGTAACGAAAAAAGCTGTTCTGTGATGTGATGGAGTACCTACTTGATGATTATTTTGCTGCGATGTTATTTTAAAACTGCGATATCTCTTATAAGCGATTAAAAATATGTAAATACTTGTGATGTATAACGTATTTATTTGGATAATGATAAATATCATCTTTATAAAAAACACCTTCACAAATAATTCTTTATTTTAGAACAAATTTAGTTAGCATAAAAAAAGTTATAGTACCAACCTTAAAAGATAGATATATGCTATCGCGGACTTATTTTAGAACTATTGAAGGGAAACAGTTCTATCAAACATTGTTTCTGCGAAACATTTACCGTTTACGCAGCGCACGCAGTGGAAGCTCTCAAAAGGAAAACACTACCGATTTTGAAACATTCTTCATTACTGCTCCGCTCCTATTGGTCGTAGCGTGATGATATAGGTATATAATATAAATAATAGCGTGCAGCCATTATTTTCATGTCATGCTTTTTATATATTATTTTTAAAAAAGAATTACATTTGCGAGCACTTTTTGAATGATGCATTACCAAAGTTGAATACATTGCTTTTTTCATTAAACAGAAAACACGCCTTCATCTTTATCAACTTTAATTTATGCTAATTAATTAAATCATTTTTAGATATATAAATAAAACAACAACAATTTCTTTGGTTTTTTATGTTTTATAATGTTTCACTACAAGTTAGCGCCGCTAACTCTCTTTCACTCTACCTACAATATTTATCATCTTTAACAATCGGCAACTTTTATTTGAGGCCGAACTCAATTAGGCAACCATAATTATAAGATAATTAATAGAAAACATTTTGCTTTAATTTGATATATAATTCATTGATGTACGTTAAGAACGTAAAAATGTTTCGATATCATACCTGTTTACACCTCTGGCTGCGAGGAGGAGCGGGCAAGTGGGCGAAGGCACCCGTAATTTTTTAGAATCTTTATATAAATTGCCGTGACGTAGACGAGATTTTATTAAAAAAACAAGTGAACGTAATGCCTTCCCAACAATTTTTTTATAATTTTATTAAAAATACTTCCGGCCAAAATTTTATAGGCAAATTCGTGTATATCTATTCTCCTAGTTATAAATATACATGAAAAAATGGTTTAAAGCTAAAAACAGATAAGATCCTACGGTCGGATCTAAGGCTATATGTGATTATTATGTAATTAGTATTTCATTTCTAAATAATATAAAAGATTTAAAATTAAAACGCCACAAATACTTATTGTTGGATAACACTAGTCCATAAATAAAGAATAAATAAGGAATAAAAATTATAGATATATTTGCAAACCAATAGGTATTTATCTAAGGATAAATGTTATCCGATATTTGGAATACTTATTGGTATTTAAAAAGATTTTAATTTAGGTAATATTAAATATATTTTTTTTCTTTACTTTTCATACGTTTTTTATAGGCATCAAAACTGAATGGACATAAGATATTTACCAACAATAGATTTCGCATGTTGAATCAAAGTGAAATCCGAAGATGAACAATCTAATTTCATTAGAGTTTATTTACTCATTTTGGCAGTTGAATGCAATGCAAATGAATGCCAGCGTATAAGCAGCCTTTTGTATTGGCAGACAGGTGATTTGATTTCGTTGGCGGGGGCACAGGCTACGTAAACAGGCATTCGGTAGTCGGCAGCGGGAGAGTCGTCGCCCATCGGACGTCGCGGTGAGCGAGTCGCAGACGGTGGCAATGCCGGCAGCGGTACTGGCTGTAACTGTGACTGAGTCACGCGCCCGCTGTCTGCCATTGTTTGGCACGGGCGGTGCGGCGCGGCGCGGTGGTGGCGGCGGCGGCGACGGCGGCCGCGGTGCGAACTAGGCCCGCGCCCTCGCGCCGACCTTGTCTCGACACGGATTTATTGGTGCGTCACCACGAGATACGCGTCGCGCCCGCACCGCGCGCCATCCACTCGAAACTGTTATAAGCCGAGTTACGTGCGAGTTCGCTCAGCGGAACCGATTCAGGTAGCGGGCTGCCAATTCGTTCTACACGGGATTGTAGGTATTATAACTAGTTAATTGAAATGTTTGGGATTATCTTACGATACGATCGTTACGAGGCATTGTTCTGCCGTTATTGAGACTTTTCATTTCCTAATAAGTACCTCAGCCTCAAAAGCCTCAGAAATTTTTGGCACGAATTCGCCAGTTATCAAAAGACGCTGGGTTTGCATATGCAAATATGTACCTACTTAATATGTAGTAACCTAAGTATATTTTAGAAGACTAGCTAGGGGGTCCTGAGATGACTTTCAAAGCCGTATTGGACCTTTTCGGTGATTGCATAGGGCACTCAACCGTGCATAATATTTTGCCTATTTTGATTTATTTACTTATTTTGTAACAACTTTCCATTATAGGGGTTTCCGGGAATATGACAACAGGATATAGGATTAAATAATAACTACTTATTTGTGCTCACAATTTTTTTTATTTTATTTATAGACTCAATCTTCTTTCAATCGTCATTGATACAAAATGAAAAACAATAAGTAGGTATCTACGGTATCGTAGTAGACAGCAGACAGAGCTTAATTACGTAGAGAATTAATTACGTAGACATCAAAATAACAAAGGCGGTGTCGAGTTACTTAACGTAGCATTCGACAACTACGTAGTTGCGACACATAGTAGGTGGCAGACGTCTAGACGGTGCGTCGTCGCGTCACGCTGAAGGCTGTTCAGGAAGGCCAATACTGGATACTGCCCTCACGTCACGACACAAGTGAGGTGTGCTGCGCATCGTCGTAGATCGACTTGCCCCGAAACACCCCGAATATACCCGAACTCAATACGAGACGTGGCGATTACGCAACTCACTACGAAACTATACGCACTGCCACCACTCGCCTATAGTAAGTAGATAGTATAGATTTAACGGCCCATAACGGGGGCGCCCCGCGGCCGAATGGTATAAAATGTTTAATAGAATGAAGGTTATTCTATATCTTTTATCAATGGGAAATAATTTATCAATCAATAACGATGGAGCGGAACGTTTTTATAACGCATTAGTATTGTATTCAAGCGATGTGCTTAGGTTAATAATGCAATATTAATACAAATGCTTTGGATTTTGGTAAGTAAGCGTATCGGTTTAGAATGGCTGGTTCGATTAGTAAATACTTACATAATAAATAAATTGTCGTTGTTAGTATAAGGAACATACGTCCATAGTAGGTAATTGATGATCGTTGTGAACATGTTTATGAAAGCATTGCAGTATAGATTGATAGGTAGGTGCTTCTATAGTCCACATTGACTTTTTTTAAGTCTCGTTTGGTAGTTCGATAACAGTGAGATGGAAAGTAAGTGGGGTTTTGATAAAAAAAAAATTACTGGACAACTCTAATGTAATGATTTAATTAATAATAATAAAAATGCCTGTTTATTAACACTCTTTACATAGAACTGCATTCCAGACTAAGGAAAGCTAATAGCCTAATAGGTAACTTTATATACCCTATTTATCATAGGTATAATACAACATAGTTATACTAGTTTTAAAATATGTATAGACATAAAGCTTAACATACATAAAGATTAATAAGCAAACATAATTCAATTAATCAATGAATGATTTTCATTAATGTTTGACTTAGGTGGGAATCGAACACATGACCAGCAGCTTTTTAGTTAATTACTAATTAGGGTAGCAGATCGGCTGATCGATTTTAAAATGTAGTTAGTTGAGCAATAATAATATATTCGTGTAATTCTCATTGATTAGATATGTAATACAAACCGCGTGCAGTGTGAAAGCGCAATAACGGAGAGCGCATAGAGATTTCGCTGAACCATCATTAACTTTAAAGACATAAATCTTGATAGCCAAGGAGCCTTAATAATCATTTGTTTACAGGCGGCAAATTTCAGAAAATTTGATGGAAATTACTTTTAACATAAGGTAGCTAGTGATTATTTATGACTCCCTGGAATGTACGCAAATAAAACAATTATTCCGTAAAGAAACATAGAATATACAACGCTACGGTATATACAACTTTTTCGTAATGATACCCTTACGAAAAAGTTGTATAAGATACCGTAGCATTCTAAGTATGAATTTAATGAGACAAATATTTGTATATATTTATATCTTGGTTATAAAATTAATCAAAACCTATGGTCATTTTTTGATAGTTTGTTTTTAGTTTCAAAGTTAGTTTTATTTTGCATCACCGCCTCAATTAAATTAGAAAAAAAACGTCGGTTATTGAAAGTTTAGCTAAAGTTTTCACAGAACGGTTGGCTTTGTGGTTAATGACCCTGACTCTCAAGCCGCCGGTCGTGGGTTCGAATCCCACCCAGGACATACATTTGTATCCATGAATATGCCTGTTTGTTCTGTGTCTGGATGTAAATATCTATCTATATACCCTACGTCTGTATTTAAAACGTAGTATATGTAGTATATCAGCTAACTGGTTACCAAATCACAACCTCACTTTGAAGCTTACTTTGGAATCTGATTGGCCGTGTGAAAATGTCCAAGGATATTTAGGTATTTAGATCATAATTTTGACAAGTCTCGCAAGTTAAAAAAAATCTTAGTTAAGGCTGTGACAGATATGGTTCAAAGTGTTATGCCACGAAAGATATCATTCCTATAGGTAAAATTAGGTATGGAGTAAGAATACCAAGGTACCACCAGGTATAGCTAGCTAGATACTAGTATACAGTCAAAGTTACTGCGACATGGTCAATGCTCGTTTCGTTCGACTCATTCTCATGCATATTACTAAAGCAGGTCCAAGTACCGACTTGGAGATTATGGGTGCATTTGCGACGTCAATGTACGGATTATTCGAGAACAGAGAATTGATGTAAGTACGGGGTGCGGCGGGTAAAGGAGGGGGGGGGGGGGCATTGCACAGTGCATCGATGCACCAGAGTGTAGGTACAATGCACCCAGCCCCGGCCCCGGCCCCGGCCCCCCGTCGCCCCCACTGGCCATTGCCACCGATTTCACCAGCACTTAGTAAATCTTTCATTATATTGTTTAAATAATGGTTATAAGGATCTAGCTGCTGAACAGTAAAATACATGAAAATGTTTTCAAATTATATACAAAATGCAATAGAATACTGGCGATGTAATATCGATAGGTACTGGACCTAAAGGAGGTAGAAAACTGTACCAACTGCAATGTCGGTGAACTGCACACTAGGAGATCCACATATTACCCCCTTATCACGAATTAGCGAATGAGATGTAAAAATATCACATAGATTTCAGAGGTTTTATATTTTATAATGTTGATCGTATCAGTTAAAAATTCCAGTGGGTAGGTGCCTAAGAGAAATACAGTACCTACGCACATCACTCGCATATATAGGTAAACATGCTATATGAATATCGTTTTACGTTATTGTCTACAGATGTGGTGTTGGTTCACCATGAACTCGGTATCTATGAACATTTAGAAACTAAGTATATACTTAATATTCCTTTTCGTTATAGAAAATCAAGTACAATTTGTACAAAGGTAACTAACTACCTATTTAAAATTTTTTTTAATTTACCGTGAAATAAACTGAACATTTATAAAATACGAGGTCGCCGCCCTCAGCATGTGTGTGGAGTGGACACAGAGAAAACTATATATGAGTTTAAAATATTTCTGCATCACGTAGCTCATGTCCTGCAATCTTTTACAAACGCTGGATGCATATCCCATGTTAATAAAATGCAAAGTTTTAACAGCCACAAATAAAATTTTATTTATACCAAGGAGATAAAAAAAAATTGTGTTTAAATTTATTATAAACTTTCATAATCACCATCACACTTGATATCATTCATAAATTTATAACAAACCAGCTTCCGCCCCGCGGTTTCTCCCACTTTGTTCCCGAAGGAATACAGGGATGAAATATACCTTTAACAGTCACAAATAACGTAGGTACATAGTTAACTATTGGTAAAAGAATTACAATTTTACCGATGATTCAAATGTGAGCTCAAATGGATTAAAATAGTTATAAGATTTTATAAAATAAAAAAGTAAGTATCCATTAGTATTGTTGTCAACGCTCAGTACCTTTCAGCACTAATGCGAAAAGCATATTCCTATAACACCTATTCCCGCACTCGCCAAGCCTCATTTCTATTCATATTTCCGACAGTTTATAGCTTAACAATAGGAACTTCGAAATACTTAGCCCGAATCTTATATATTAGGTACCTGATAAATTGGTTGATCTCAAATTCCATAAATAGATGTTATGTGTTAATAATTCATCTAGACGTATACCTACTAATATGTAAAATGAAAAATCCGTTAAATACGATATAATACATGTTTGTTACACTACAAAACAGGACAGAAAAGTAACAAAGTATGGTAAGTGTACCAGTGGTGGCCACGGTACCAGTAATGGCCAAAAATTAAAAGAAACATCTAGAATTCGGACATGAGCGAATGTTTTTACATTGGGATCCCTGTGACATAGACTTCAGACATCGAACTATCTAAGTTTAACGTTTTATTGAATTCAGTCAGTTACATGTACCAATTTGCGCGAATACAAAGTGTAAGATGATTTGAAATTGACAACGACGGCTTTTCTTAAGGAAATCGTTAAGGCGGTGAGCAGGAAGTTTCACTTGTAAAATAGTATTGCTTAATTAAAATCAAAATTAGTTTTGTTTGATGTGTTAGCCATAAAATAAAGATAAACTTAGACTAAGTCTGGGATATCCATTAATGGATTTTCCCTGTCCAAGACTGGGTCACAAAACTACAACTTTTATTTGTTAAATTAATTGAATCCAGCTTGGCCGTATCTCACGCGCAACACATTACAAATATTAAATAAGGACTGGACTTTACAGTTTCACTATATTCAGTGCTGAAACTTTCACAATTTTGGTAATATTTCACAAAAACCAGTTTTTTTTTCTTAAAGTGGCCACCATTGGGTCATTTACGATATTTAGAAATAGAATATTCACCAAATTACTACTTTACGCAAATTCATGGTCGAGGTGTTTGTAAGCGATGTGACACATGAGCAGGAACAGCTCAGGAAGTGCGTGGTGAAGCGGTAAGATGGAAGTCCTGTTTGGGCAGTGCTGCGTGAAATGTAGCGAGGGACCGGAAGCCGGCTAAAACACTGAGCATGTACCACTTAACACTACAGTGGAGTTCTCGACGCATCCGCATCCGAAACGCGCCCGCACACCCTTCCCACCACCAACCGACATACGTAGACTCATTTACCACCTTTATTAAGCCAACTGTCATAAAAATATACCCACTTCTTTTTGCACAACAATAGATATATTTAGGTTTTATATTAAGTAAGTATCTTAAAAGATATACGACTCTTATATCGGAATGGAAGCTATTTCATCAGTCACCGGTCAGTCAGAAAAAATCCTTCACCTTTAGCTGTTTTATACTTATAGTCAATTAAGATTCAGAACATACAAAACGACAAGTGACTCAAGAAAAACATATCATTTTGTAAAATACATACTGCAGCGGTGCAGTTGTCAGGTGTGTTATAGGTACATGCAGTGTTGCAAATATCTTTGGGTTGACTCGGTGGTCGACCAGACTCGATACTTCCACCTTAGTTCGTCCTCTGACACCTCAGTAATGACGCAGCATTATTTATATCTGGAGAATAATTATACAAAACAGACACGATGATGGAATACCGACTTAACCTTTAACAGTCGTTTATGGTAGAGACTATGAAATCGACCTTTATGGTTGGAATAAAAATAAGAACTACAATATCCCCTTAAAACAAGCCATTCAGACACAGAACAAATAGGTGCCTAGAAATGTTCATATATCTAAAATTATTTTATATTGAGTGGGAATAGTACTCAAGAGCTGCAAAGCCAACGGGCCAGTCAATAGTGCCACTTATGGCTCTGCAATATGGCACTAGCGAGTAAGCGAGCAAAACTACCTAATAAACATAACAATAAACTAACAAATTGTTTGATTTTAATCAGAAATAATCAAAATGTCTCTAAGTTATCATTATTTAGGCACCGATGGACGCAGTGAGGCGGGGCTGCGTGGCCGCGTGGCGGTGCAGGACGAAGGGAGGTCGGACGCAGGTCGCGCGATGATGGCGCAAGGGCGCCGCGCGCCGGTGCATGCAGCGGCCCTTATGCCCTTGCTCCGGCTAGACGGTGCATGCACCCTGTCTGCCTGCGCTTCACACAGCTCATTCAGGTATCAGTGGGTCAACATCATGTCGACCTTGCAAGATCAAATGTAACACGCAGAGTTTCGATAGATATTGAAAGAACTGTTACAGTATTACAATGTCGTGAATGTCTCATTAGTAGAACATACGAATTAATTAAAATATTTTACTATGTATTGTACTTGGAAAATCAAAAATGAAGTCTTGTACGAAATTTGGATATACCTACGCTTCTTCGAACGCCCTCATATTGCTCGATTTCGAAAATTAAAGGATTGATTGTAAAGTTTTTCGATCCATACCAAAGGGTAGGAGTATTACTAATAGTTTCCCAGTTGTTCCAGCAGACGTCCTCGTCTGTCGCCGTGCCTGCGCCCCCACCTGCACAACCGCGTCCCCCCGACCACCGTCTCGCGTCGCTTCGTGATGCTGCATTTTAATGATGTTTATGACTTTGTGTCCAGTCGAGACGGAAAACCCGATCGCAATGTTCCTTTTTTATTTTATCTCTTTGTTATTCCACTCAAGGATGCACCTAACCAGAATAAACAAACTATATTAATTTATCCTTTAAGAGTTGCCATCGCTCTTTTTTGTCTATTGATGCTTTTATTGAGGAGTGTAATGCGCATATTTTAATAAAACCATGAGCACCTTTATATAAAAATCGCAGCCAGATATGCTTAGGAAGTCTGAGTTTTAAGGTAACCTGCCTTTTACACACATATTTTTGTGTGCGAAGCGTGTCGCGGCAGGTGCATGTGCGGCCTGTCGCGTCGTTACGCAGCGATCAGCCGTGTGGTGGCAAACATAACACGTCCTGCAAATTGATGTCAATGCCTCCTTGAACCCTCGCTTCACGAATTTAATTCACAATAAGTAAGTAACAACACTTTTGTATGCGCCCGCGCACAATACCTATTCAGATTTATTGAGGAGTGCTGAATCGGTAATCGTTTGTCTGCCCGGTCGGTCACCCTTCATTTATAATACATCGCCTAAAGGATAAACAGTGTGTAATATATTTTTAAATATTTAATTCGCTTTTCGGCTTTGTAGTTAAGTGCCTATAAGTTTTTAATCAAGAGAAACAAGATAAAAATAGCACTCGTATTCAATTTGAATTTACTTTACAAAAGAAGCTATAAAGTTGAGCTTATCTTGAACAGTTTGAAGAACTTCATTAGATACTTCCAATAAATTTGATACTTTCCCAATTGTTTCTGATGACACACTGCTCTTCAGTTTTTCCAAATTATCCTTTTGTTCTATAACGTCTTTGGTAATTTCAGCTTGAAGAGGCTTCAAGTGTGATAAGTACGAACTTTCTAAATCTTTTGCATTCAACAGTTTATTGAGTTCTTTGAATACACCAGTATAGTTTTTGTAGATATTGTTTTCGAATTCGGCTATCTTAGAGTTTATTTGTTTATCTACCATATCTGTAGTCATCGTCGAGGTATGTGTTAAATCTTGATCCTTATGTGATAAACCTAACGTAAAAATATACAAATGAAAAAATACTTAAAACAAGACAATACTATAATAGAATAACTATAATTACTTACTGCGAGAGACTGATAGAGGTTGTTTGCATGAAATACAGTGCGTTTTATACTTTTCAATGCTCTTTCCAAATGGATAAGCCGATAATCGATTTGTAAACGGTTCTTCTTTATTTCTTCAAGTTCCCACGAAACATTGTTATAGTTCAACTTTTCAGAGAGGTGATAGTACTCATCTTGTAATTCAAATATATCGTACATAGTCGTACCAAATTCTTCCAATGCCAAGACTTTTAAATACTTCTTGAGCTCCTGTATACTTTTAGTGAAATATTTATCCTCATGGTCTAAATTAATAGACATTTTTATGATAAATTCTTTTTCAAATTGTGTTAAGCTATCAGATATCATATCACTAATAGCTGTTAGAGTAGAACAATATTTGCGGTTCTGAGAATCTCTGTTATAGCGATATTCGTCGTAATGTGCACCTGAAAAAACGGAGTTACATTATCATATACTATGTATTTATTTACATATACCCAACAGTAGTACAGTAATTTATTTATTCAAATCGTATAAAAAATCGCCTTTTTTCCACAGTGGTGACGCACACATTACTTTACGTAAAAAAATATACTTAGGCATACAATCATATGCGTCAGACGATGAGGGAATTTAGATTAAGTATTAAATTTAGCATATTTTATTACGCAATTTCGAATGTTGTGGTCCGCAGTTCATTAATGCACATATTTGTTGAATGTTATCCAGTCTTTTAAGTACTAAATGCGCGTGCTCTAACGTTTTTATGAGGGATATTTCATAAGAGCTAAATTCGGCTAAGCTATCAATGATTTCATTTGCAACTGGTGTCAGTTGTTCATGCATTTTAGTTATATCTTTCATAATATGCTTCAAATGCAGCGGTCGATCTTCGAGCCTTCTTTGAAATGCCTTTATGTCGTTTTCATGCTTATCACGGATAGCCATAGCGCGAGGGGAACAACGATGATCTATTTTCTTAAAAATATTCATTTTATTAGCCATGTAGTCAACCAATACATTTATATCTTGTTTGCTAAATGAACTTTCATCCTGTGGGCATCTTTGATATTTCTCTAAAATTATAAATATAAAAAAGATTAAAAAATAGAACGTAAGTATGTACTTATAAGTTCATACTTACTTCATCAGGCATTATGTAATGCCTGATGAAGTTCTATTGTATTTTAGAAGTAGTAATATGATTAAGCAATTTACCTTCTACCTCAGGGACCGGCGCTTCTGGGTAAATATCAGTGGATTCATCATTGAATGTATTTGTATCAACATGCTCTAATTCGATATTTGGTGCCTCAGTTGCAAGCTTAGTTAAATCATGGATATCACGAGGAAACAAAAGCCTACTCGATAATGAGCCGCAACACATAAAAGTTATCAATAAATATTTATTAACCAACATTACGACCGTAATATGTGTGCCAATACTGATGATGGTGTGACAATAATGAAACATCAATAAACATTAATTTTATTATTACACACATAGCATTCAAAAATAAATTCCCAGCATTTCATGTTTAATGATGTTTGCTAAGAATTTAGTTATTTAGGTACGATTATTAACTTTCAGTTTTCCGATTATTCAAAACAAGTTTCCGCATCGAAGTTTTACTGCATTTTAGGAACTTTTTAGAAATTTTAAATTAAGGCCATACGGGAGAACATAATTATATACTACTAGCTGTACCCTGCCACGCTTCGCTGTGACTGATGCAAAAATTAGATAAAAACAATCCTTGATGCAGATTATATAACATTCTAAAATTTCAGCTCGATATGTGCAGAACTTTTTGAGGTTTTGAAGCGTAAACAAACCAACATAACATTTTATATATAGTTTAAAACGTTTATTTAAATAGTGGATTACATGAATAACAAGAAATTGTTTTTATACTACCATATACTCGTATATATATGCGATACTCATATAATACCATAGATGAGTATCGCATTTTATTCTATAAGAAGTGGGCCTGTCTGTCCTTGAAGCCAGCACTAATCGGTCAAGGTGTCAGGTGGCTGCAGTAACGTCGAATGGTCGCCATGCCGTCTGCAGTCTGGAGGGCGTACGGTCACGCACGTAGATTCACTAATATTTATACTGTAATGGTATAAATATTTTGACTTTGAGTTTGTATTTGTGATGCTTAGTCGGTATACATACACCTAACATAATAATCAATTCTCACCGATTTGCTTAAAAAACTTTGTCAGTTACTTGGTCGTCGTAGCATATAACTTCATCTTAGTTTGGGATTAGTTGAACGGATTTGAATTACGTGAAAAGGGTAGGTATTTACAATATTTTTTATATACTAGTTATTGTAACAATAGGTGTTGTTATAAATAATTATGACAGTTGTACAGAAGGTGCCGACACGTATCCGGAATTGCGGAGGACAGAGAGATGCACAGTAGGTATGCGTTATGTTGTGACTACGGTCGTTCTACATTGAATGGTCGGTCGGAATAGTGCGCGGCGGCGTGGCGCGGCGCGGCTGTACCTGAATGTTACAATCATGGATCAATAATAAATTAATACTGGAAGTGAATACTACGACTAAGGCATGTCAGGCAGACGACGCACAGTAAACCTTACCCTAAAGATCACGTGTCAAGTTTACTTTTATTATTCATATTTTGCAATCATATTAACAAAGTTACTACTTGCTTTCGTACCTACTACACGCGTTGAAAAAAATATTTTATTTGATCCTTATAAAACTATTACGTTTCAATTTATATCTATATCTACCGACACGAATCTGTCAAACTAACAACGGAAAAGATATGTGCTAAGATTGATGGATTTTTGAGTATCTAGAGCTTGACTCGTTTACTGCAATTTCCATCGATGAAGTGGGTAATGTATAAGTACCTATATAATTTCAATGTTTAAGTAGAAATAATATTAACAATGCTAGAATAATTAGGTATGCATATCTAGCAAACGCTAATTCGTAGTATGTCTGCAAGTAACGCTGACGTACAGACTAAACAAACATGAAAACTTATTTCCTTCTCTCAAACAACTGTAGAAATCGAGACGGACGAGTAAGCAAACACTTACGGACGTTGGTGTAACCGACCGACGGATGTTACGATACAATTTTTAATGTAGGCATATTAAATAGTTACTTTTAGTTTTTTAGATTTAATAAATCATTTACTATTTTAGCTAAAGCGTAGGTATTTGTCTAAAGATAGGAGTTTATTTTGTAATCTCTCTCTGGTACATTCTGGCATTCCAATAGATTTTAAATCAGTTTCTCTAAACATTACCACTATAAGTGATCCTAATCTATATTTAAAACTAGCTGCCTCCCCGCGGTTTTACCCGCGTAGTTCCCGTTCCCGTGGGAATACAGGGATAAAATATAACCTATGTTACTCGGGGATAATGTAGCTTTCCAAAGGTGAAAGAATTTTTGAAATCGGTCCAGTAGTTTCGGAGCCTATTCATTACAAACAAACAAACAAACAAACAAACAAACAAACAATCAAATCTTTCCTCTTTATAATATTAGTATAGATATCGTGTGCATCCAGCCGCAAATTGATTAAGTAGGTACTCACAGCTGAATTAACCAGAGCTACTTACATAATATACTATTACACAACCGTCAATATAACACTGTAAAACTGACCTCACATTATTTTACGCCAAATGCAACCGAGCCCTTGACGATCAAATGGTGTTTAAGCACCAGTTTAAGCTCCAATTTCACTAACTAATGAATTCCAGGAGTTGTTACTATATTTAGGTAGGGTTTAGTTAGCTAGACGTACATTATACGATTTACCTATCATTCCGTTTTAATATGTATATCATTAATCATCACTACCACGACCGACGGTCTGGGTCTCCTATTGGAGAATGAACAGATACTAAGTTGTTTTTCCACTCGAAATTCTGAGATTGTGAGTATTTAACACTTAGGTATTTGGGACTCATTATTAGGGCGAGTGGTGGAAAAGGAAGGGGTCGGTTAGGGAGCTAGGGGTCGCGATGACGCGCCGCCGCGCCGGGTCAGACGGCGGCGTTCAAGGTTAAGGCCACCCACCGCCCGCGCCGCCGCCGCTCCTCGCGACGCCCTTCGGCGACACGCACGTTCTAATCATTGTTACACGCATTATACAATGCTGATGCAAATTGTCGTCAACCAATTTAAGGCTTTATTGATATATATTTTTGTTAAATATTGTTTTGGATTGTTCATGTAAGAATTGATCTCATATTAATAAAGATTGTTTTTAATTTTATAATTTTTCCTGCAATTTCGTAAAATTTTCGTCATTTTACCGATTAGTCCGCGGGAAGGCGCGGCGCGTAATCATTATTAAATTTCTAACACGATCCTATCTTTTTCATTTATTCGTGAGTAGGTGTTAAATTAGCAGATACATATCTCTAACTAAGTAGTAAAAAATAAGAGAAGGTATGATGCATCGACTATGGTTGGCTTAGACAGACTTCGATGTCGCAGATAAATACGAAGATTTAGTAAAATAACATGTGTAGGTACAGAAAGGTAACCTTGCGCGAAAGGTCGCGCAATAATCACCACCGGCTGTTAAACACAAACCCATCCCCAAATAATCATTTCTTGTGTTCCCCACACCCCTAACAACGCCCGCAGCTATGTCAAGACCCCGCAGAGGGCACGCACACACAGCGTTGATGCTTTACTAACCCTCCCTCGCCAATTGTTCGAGGAACGGTGTGCAAGTTGTAAATAATAATAAATAAATATCCTGGGTCATTTTTCACACACGGCCAATCTGATTCCAAACTAAGCAGAGCTTGTGATATGGTAACCAGATAGCTGATATACTACATATACTATTTTTAAATACATACTTATATAGATATTTACATCCAGACACAGAACAAACAGACATATACATGCATAAAATGTTTGTCCTGGGTGGGATTCGAACCTACGACCCGCGGCTTGAGAGTCAGGGTCACTAACCACAAAACCGACCGAGCTGTAAAGGTAAAGAACTTTTAATTTATGATTATATTTGTAGTTATGATGAATATCTTTCAGTAAAAAAACTTTAAGCATAAAGGCACAATACTTAGGTACCTACAACAATAAAAACTAATTTTAGTTAAGATTTCTGTATTACAAGTGTTTTGCAAATTGTTTAGTCTGTCTTTAGAGTAACACCAAAATTTACCGGTCCAAAAAGTCCAATAAGTTAATATTAAAAATACCAAAGACAAAATAGGGACCTAGTAGATCTTCAAAAGTAGGTAGGTATCTAGTTTTATTTTACTAATGGGAACCTTGGCTTGTTTTGATTCTAAATGGAAGATCCGCTAATTAGAACATGTTGATAAACAACTGTGTTGTACATGAAGCGTTGTTACAAGTATGTATGTACTATGATTGATGGTTCAGTGTCGAAATGATAAAAGCAGTATCTTTCATTATTTATAATACGCAACTACGCTCTGTTTGTCTAAACATTCAAAGTAACAAACATTTCCGTATGTTTCCTTTTAGCTAGTACTATTCGTAAATAAAAAAAAAATGTGTATAATAATACCTATTTAACAGTCTGTTACACCTTTAACGAAAAAATAATGTCCATAAATGTATTAAAAATGCCAGTCCCGGTCAAAAGTTCTACATACAGTTACATACATTAATTAGGTTAAAATTTAAATGAATAAATGTTAGATTTATATATGGGTCGTCGTTCTTAGTGGGGTTTCGGCGTGTTGTGAGTCAGTCAGTCAGCGGTGAGCCCGCCGCGGCCGGCGGATATGAGTCCTTCCTCCACGCTATCGGCCGGCACTTTTGTTAAATTAAAATGGATGAGGTTTAAAGTGGAGCGGCCGTAACTAACGGTTGGTGCGCCGACCGACGCGACGCCTCGCGCCGACGCGGACGTCTGCGCACGACCACGATAATCTGTGTTACGCGGCACAAAATAGGACGCCGGCCGGGCGCGACGCGTGGGGTCCCCCATAATTTTGAGTACCCAATTCTCACGTCTTCGACATCTAAGTTAAATTCGCCATTTATGACTTTTCATACACTTTAATAGATCATTTCATCTTTTTAATCTCAAAGATGACCAATCCTCCGTTGTTTTTTTCAATGCACGTTGACTGTGACATAATTCATAATTAATGAAAACGCTGGCACATTTTTTTTACTTAACTTCTAATTTTCAAATCACTCTTTTTAAACGTCTACACTAATATATTTTTGAGTTTAAGATCTTCTAATAAAAACAAAAGCAAGAAAGATTTTCGTACTCTACGTACGTAGGCACATTCGTAGCAACTTCGTAGCAGTGGTATTTTAAATCTAGTAATGGAACCTTCAATGGAGCAAAATGTTGAAAGTGGCATTTCATATTCTATATTATGTTGTGTAAATAAAAATGACGCTGTTTTTTGCCATAGTCACTGCCATAGTTTTTGTAGAGACTAAAATGCTACATATGTCATAGTATTCTTAATATTGTTTCGTGATGTTTTTTATTATCAACAAGGCACTCACAGTATTACAAATAAATACAATTGGACATTATAAAACTATAGTAATTTATCGATGCACATAACAGTCAACTACGACCAATTTATATCTAGTAAACATAAAAAATATAGGTATTGAAGCTTCAGAATAATATTTATGACTAATATTCTCTTCATATCATCATAATTATGTACCTTAATGTGTTTCGACGATACACTTTGCATGAAGAATACTTAAAACAGATTAAGACTAAGCTTTTAATTTGGCATATGAGATCCACGAAGTAAAGAATTTGATAAGTAGACTAAACTTTCGGTTCGTGTAAATAGCTATGTCTAGGTACCTATAAATTTCCATAATGCAATTCGTCTAGACTAGACAAAGTGCGCTTGCCGGCGCGTGCTCCGAGCGCGAGGACAGACAGACCCATACCCGTCGCGTCTGGAGGTGAATAGAGGCGTGAGTGTGTTTGCAACCAGACATTTTTCTAAAATGCATCAAATAGCATACGTTACACTACACATAAGTGGCTCTGATAATGTTTTGTGTTAAAAAAATATATTATCAAAAATGAAAAATAGTTAAGTACTTTATTCCTACACCTGTTTCCTTTTAAAAAAGGTAATTAGTTACCTGACCTAATCACCTGTACCTAACTGATGATTTCTGGTTAATTTATTACTTATCTTCATATATATTTTGAAGATAATCCTCAAGTAAATTACATTGAAGCAATAAATTTTAGGCAATACTAATATTTGACCATGAAGTACAAATTTAGTAATAGGTTAGTATTGTGAAATAATAAGAATTGTGAATGAGCGAGCCTATTTCACGTCCTCGCGTAAGATGACGTAAAGCCGGTGGTGGGTGATAGGTGTTTGACTAGTCTAGACGGTGACTGTTAGTGAGCAGTGAACAAATGACGGAGGACAACAGACGAGACGAGTCGAGCGTCTGAAGGTGAGACGAAGGCCTCGCCTTTTACGACTAAATGCATTTTGGATAGTCTGGCCGGCTAGATCCTAGATGACATTTACTCCATATTCCCGCGCCCTTATTGACCTTACTGAAACATTATCGACTACGGCTATTCTGTTGCCTTAGTTAGGTACTTAGATACCTTCGGTACCTTCTCGTACAGCGACGTGTTAAATGTTCGTTATTATTAGTTAAGAATGCTGTAATAGGTAAATTAAGCTCACATACATTATATACCTACCTATTTATTTATGTAAGCTTAAAAATATAGAAGACAGTAAGTGAGCTAAATATTTTAAGTATCTACTTATATACACAAATCTACTTGTACCTACGTTACGTTATTGCCTATCTATATCTCAGAACTGAGATCAGTGGATATTATTAATTAAGACCCAATGCTCAATAGCCAATTTGCTTTATTTGACTTTAAATGGAAACGCAAACAAGTAGACGTTAAACTAATTGAAGTTTCATGTCGTACTGTCAAATCGTAAACCCCAACTATAAGAGTAGCTATTTTTCACGGAACCCTAATGAAGTATACAAATAAATTCAAGAAGTACGAAGTTGTTTATCAACATTAAACAATTAGCTTTCCTTCGTGAAATCAAAATAAGCGAGATTGTAGTCAAATGTAATCGATACATAGCCTACCATAGCACAGTGAGATAGGATTGTGGTAGTATTTAATCATTTCTAATTAGGTATTCAGAGCTAAAAAAAGTTTGGATATAAATTTCATATTCAAAATTACTCATGACTTTAAAAATCTCTTCGCTGATGAACTACACAAAAATAGGTATTGTAGAACCAATAAGCTACGTTACCGTCTTAAGGAACATTGAATCTCCCGGAAACTAATAAAACGCGTGATGGTAACTATAATATATAAGTAGGTACATACGAATATATAAACTGTGACGGAAATATTAATTAGTGTCGGTACTTACGCCGAGGGCGCGGGCGGCGGCTATCGTCTAGACAGCCTATACGCACCCCGCCCGCCCGCGCCCTGAGCGCCTACTTGCACCGCAACGCACCCCTTTTTTATCCGATTGCCGCATAACGAGCAGGTACCAACAGGTACAAACAATGCTTAGTCTAATATTCAATTCTCAGCAATTACATTCCCATATATGTACTTAGGTACACATTGTCACTATGTAAGTACACTCTAAAATATTAAGGAATAATATACCTACGGTTGATGAACTCAAACTGAGAATAGCTGATAACTTTACCTACTTTTCCAACTGTAGTGTAGGTACATATTATCTGGGAGTCTACCTTTGTGGTGGCCTTTATTTTAATAGCTATATATCTTATTGCTATAACCTACACTTTCTTATAATTTCATCTATTATAGTTGAGTAGCTTCCTTAGTAATTAAGATATGTATATTAGGTATATTTTTTTCAAGTAAGTAGTAACCGTATTTCCTGGCTTAGCAGTGATTCAGAAAGTTTATAACAAAAGAACGTGATGGTATGGTACATAGAAAGCAACCATTGAGCACCTATATATTTTAATTATGAGACAACTACCTTCATTACACCAGCTTTCAGTATTCAAAGTTGATCTGGGATTCCTGGGAACGTTAAGTCTACGTGCACTAGCGTAGGTACCTACAGGCTACAATGTTCACGTATATTGAAGCAACGTCTAGACGCGGGGGCGGACGTGCGGAAAGGTTAGCGGTATAGGCCCTTTCCTTTCACGGCCCTCCCGTCTAGGTGCCTTTGCCTCGGAATTGGGTCAGACGACTCACACCCCGACCAGACTCATTTTTATTATAGAAGATTTTATAGACTATCTCCTTATTTTAGGGCAGCTTTCAAGTTTTGTTCAATCTTATCTGCCGTACTTGAATAAAGGCCTGCGCTTAACATGAGAACTGAATCCAAATAGTTGCTTGTTTTATTTTGGTTAACCTACAAATATTATAAAGGCAAAAATTTTCGTTCACCAGTTGAAAAGATATGAACGAACACGAACAATATGTGATACCTACTGTTAGATTGTAATCAAACGGTCCTCCTGATTTCATGTTGAGTGAGCCCTTGATAAGAATATGTCAAGTTTCGTCAAATATTCTTTTTAACTAAGTAAGTACGCACTGCACAGAAAAATTAGTATTAATGAGCATAAAACATAACCTGTGGGAATCCAACCCGAAACCTGTGAGAAACCGGTCAACATTATTATTAAAAACAATATTCATTGCTTGTTGTTGCTTATTGGATCTATCAACAAAAGGTACCTATGTCAAAGGCACCAACTGATAAAAAAACAGAAAACGTCTGAAATGTGTCTGAAAAGCACATAGGTCTAATATGTGTTATTAATAGCGTCTAGACTTCGTTTAACACGACCTGATACAGTACTAATATTGTGTGTATACCTAACCTAGTGTTAACTTTGGCTGAAGGTTGCAGAGCAGAGGTCGGAGCAATATAAACTTGCGAAATCTGTTTTACACTTAATTGTATTGATAAATATTTCATAATATTCCTAAGGCTGGGCGAAGAAGCACTTTGAGGTGAGAATATTCCACAGTTGAAAGGAGCAACTGTACATAATAGAAAATTATTTATTAATTTAAAGTAGATAGGTATATATAGTGTGTACCTACTTATTGGGAATCTTGGCTAAGCGTCAGAGCCAATCGGTCATATAGATTTATCCCAATAATTAAGTGTCTTATGTCAAAAGAAATCATTTTCCGTTATATTTTTACACTTCATGTACTAACAGTAATTAATTTCATTAAATCTACTAGTGTTAAGTAGTTATTACGATTCAAGTAAATACTTGCACTTCTTAGACAGGTGTCGAATAAACGTTTAAATTATCTATTACCAATGAATATTGTAATCATGAAACTGTTTTATGAGCAAATGTACTTAAATCGTCCGCAGTGCAAGCCGTCTGCCCTTCCGTCGCCCTTAGTGCGTCTGGTAGGGTACCTTCACGGTACGCACACTAATAAACTAACTTTGCCGAATAGTTCGTCTGTGAATAGGGTAAATTATACTGTAACTGGCCACACGATCGGACTATTCTTAAGATACAAAGATATTAGATACGTTACGTAGATGGTTGTTGGATATTGTCGTGGTATAAGTACCTATAATATAACTATAACTATACTGGAGCACCGTCACGAACATGGCCGGTTGCAATGAGTAAAAAATTCTTACCTTAGATACATAAAAGTTACCTACGCTGCGCTACCAACGCGAATAAAAAAGTCAGCATCTGAAAGCAATTTTTTTCATTAGAAAAATACTTCTACGAAAATTGTTACAAGGAATCTCTTAGTTCGCAACTTTTGAGGAAAAAAAATACCAATGTGTTTTATTTATACGCACTGAACACAGTGAGCACTCTGCAAAGCATACAAATAAGGTTTATATTTGTTTAGGGCCTCCTAGGTGATTTAGTTTGCCCTCGCTGAGTGAGCAAGCTTTTCTGCTTGCGTAAATGCTGAAAATAAAAGTAATATGCTTGAGAAACTTTATAGGTTGTCTGGTCTAGACGTCATACCCGCCCGCCGCCGCCGTCGTCATGAGGCTTAACGCAACACGACCAGAACACAAAAGTTTAAATTTGTAATTGACATTATTTCAGAACATAATACGCAGCCAGAGACAATGATCGATAAGTCTGAGGTTATACATTATTTATAACTAAGTGTATTAGGTTAACAATACAATCAAACTTAATTAGTTAAAAATAAGTTTGATTTGAAGTTTTTTTTTTGTGGATAGGTAAGTTGATTTAAAAAAGATTTAAATTTTTACGTCTACCCAGAGAGATTCCACCAAACTTCTCCTTACCGATTTTTTGTTTCGTTCTTGAGAACAGCACATACAAAAAAATCTACGTTATGCACTACGACTTGTTCCAAACCTATAGATAAAATGAAGATTATTTGATCAATATTACGCCTTAGCAACACGAATTAACAACGGTGTTTAGTTGCACTTACCTCTCTTATTTACGATTTATAACTAACTCTCTTTTAGTTCAGTGTTCAGTACTCTTTTAATTCTGTTCATATTTCCTAAGAATAATTAGAATTTATTGATCTAAGATGGAAACTTCGGCACCAGTACCTGTAGTGGGCGGCCGTCGAGAACCTTCTACGGATCCAGTTAAGGCTCAAGGGATCCTGTAAATAATATACCAATCTTCCTCCTTTATATTTTTTAGTTATAAATTCCGTTGTATTTTATATAGACAGTTTTATTGGTCTCCTTTAGGTACGGTAAATATAATTGAATAATTACCTATTGTTATTTTTTTTAGAACTTCAGTGACTCGAAAATCTAAGCATGCCGCTCGTCTTTGGCACCAAAGGTGGAGCTTTTACTGCAATTTACGAGAAATACAAGAGGAAGAAGCGCTAAAACTTGGTAATTTGATCCATTTAAATAAATAACTTAATTTCACTGTGAAACATTCATAAATAAATAATTTATAATATATTATAGGGAGGGTTCAAGTATTACGTAACGCAATTTGAGGGGGAGAGGGGAAAACGTTACGATGCGTTACAGGGGCGGGAGCGGGTCTTTCCTACAACACGTTACGAAGCATTGTTTCTAAAAAATTTGGGATTTAGAACTCCCAAACTGGCAACCCTTTTCATTTACGTTACGGGGAATCCCTCGATTGTATTAGTCGTCAGTTTTTTTATAATTGTTCGCGCAAGTTGGCAAACCTTTTCGTTTTTATTTCACGGAGAATCCCTAGATTGCATTGTACGTCATTTAACGACTTTAGGGTAAAAATGATCACTTGCATGTTACGTAACGTTTAGAGGGGGAGGGCATGGGAGGGGTATCGATTTACTTACCAGTTTGATACCCACTTATATTCTCAGGACTATCTCTGGACGAATATAAAGCTGCTTTACATTCAGTGAGTTGCCAGCCGGAGCCCAAAAAATATCCAGTTATCGTGGATCCCTCTCCAAAACCACTACCCCCTACTTCCTCAGGTAAAAGTAATTACAATACCTATATAATAATATTAATAATATAGTATAATTTAACATCATTTTAAGTTCCCTATGCGCATATATCAATATCTTATTTTTGACAAAATGAGCAGAAAATCCACTTCATATTTTAATATTAAATCCAGCATACTAAAGAGAATATGCATACTTAAATCTTGATTTTTAGCAATATCTATAATCTAATTAGGACCAACTCGCGTGCTGTTGTTTCATATTAATAACTCTTATGTAGGTAAGTAATTTTAATATCAATATGATAAAATAAACGTTTTATATCGATTGCCAAAATTCACTAAAAGTTCAGATTTCCGACTGTGATACCTAACGTCTGACAAAAAAACAATTACCTACACACAACAACAAATACGATAAAAACAAAATATGAAAATTATGGAAAATGCCGCGCATTTTTTTTTTCAAATACATGTTGTGTGCACATACAGCCTTCTTCAGAATAAAACCTACTACATATTAAGTGATACAATGTTTGTTTGACCTAATTAAGGACGTACACATTCATTTTTTCCCAAAATGCATAGATTCTCAGCGGCATACTTAAAACCACTTTGTAGTTATTAAAAAAAAACTATATTTCTGGTTAAATTGAAAATAATCTGATTAATCGCATATTACATAACTTGCAGTATGGTACCTACATTTATTTTACTTTAACTTAATATCAAATCAGTTTAAAATTTTTCATTGTTCCTTAAGTATTATTATTTTTCGATCGTTATCTAGCCATGTCGACCTCGTCGACTTGTCGAACTCGTCAAAAAGTATGGAGGTTCTATATCTATCAGTTTGTGTGTTTAATATAATAATAATAATAATTTATTCAATAAAGTTTATAAGTTTACAGCTATTTCTTAAACACTAAGTAAGGCTAAAACATTGTTGACAACGGTAACTAAATTAAAAAGCATCTGATGCCGAGCTAGGAACGAAGTTCCTGTATTTCGGCATAATATATTCAATATATGTAATAAAATGATATAGTCAACGTATCCAGGTATGGTTGGTCGTCGAGCACAATGCCCCTTGGAGCGGTACGGGCGCCTGGTGAAAACCGACCGGGATTATCCCACTCGTCCGCCTTTAGCACCCGGACAAATATATGACCCTTATAAGCAGACGTTGATTTTCTTGGGGTAAGTAACAGTAGCTATATACTCGTATGTACCTAGCTAAGTAGATAAAGGCAGACCAATTCAACGACTACTTATCCCGTCTCCATAGCATCATTGACGTAAAGAAATCGGAAAGATGTATAAGCCTCTATCCAAAGGTCCAGTTGAATACGTCTGGCGACCCTAATTGAATGTAGGTTACGGGAGACGTTCGATCGAATAGGAGCCAAGAACTCTTGAGAACAAAGGATAATAAAGATTTTCTGCTTGTTCCTTGGAATTACAGCTATTACCTACTAGACAACAATAACAAATTCATATACTTACTTACCTTTGAATATTTTTACTATTGTTCGGCCTGTCATAAAGTAGAGGAGGGAAATTGTATGTACAATAAATACAATACATGTATAACGAGAGTGTAGTAAAAGTAAGTACTAACTTAAGTACGAAACGCGCTGCTGGCTGACTAACGTCGAAAAGAATCCGATTTTCTTTAGAAAATCGTCACAACAACGAGACAGAGGACCAAGCATTTTCCATCATTTTGGTAGTTGTAAATAAAATTAAAACATACCTACGGAATCAAACAAAAATCATTTTTGACGTGACAACGTCTTATAAATTGGTTTGCCGGGTGACACTTCAAGAAACTGCGTTACGCTCCGCTCACGTTATGCGCTCACAATGAGAGCGAGTGAGAGGCACGCGTCCCTTCCACTCGGGCATGGTTAGCCCGCCTAAGAGCGAGAGAGACAGACATAAAATTATTTTACCACTCAAAGTCGTTGTCACGTAAAACTTTCGCCCGTATACCGACTTTACAGGCAACCAATTTTTTTTGTAACTAATTGACTTGTGTATTGACAGGAGCGTCATCGGTGACCCCATATCGTACAAGTTGCCACCATCACGGTGCGAGGTCACAGACGAGATGTGGGCTCACCCGCAACAGCTAGATGTTAGTCCATTTGACTGGGATCACATGCACGGAACTTTTGATCAAGAGAGTAAATAGCTTCAAGCAATTTCTAATTCAATAAAAAAAGACATTGCACAAAGTAAACTGTTTTCATTTCAAAACTAGTATAATTTAAATGACACAAAAATAATATCATTTTTTTTTATGGGATCATAAGTGTTAATATTGAAACAAACTTTTTAACAATGTTTTGTTTATTTTAAAATTGTCCTTAATGAGTTAGAATGCATCGTTCTTTTTACCACTCATTACCGGCGGCGGTAACTGGGCGACTATGTTCTCGGGCAGGACCTCCAGAGTAACTGCTTCGTCGCCTCCTAGCCAGTGGAAACCAGCTAAATACTGGAAATAAATAAAAACACGATGATCACGGGAACGGGAACTACGCGGGTGAAACGGCGGGGCGGCTAGTTTAGTATATAATCGTTTTATTTAAATGACGGACTTTAAATATCTCCTCAGATTTTCACAGCTTTAGGTATTGAAAGGGATACGATAGATTGGTGATAATAGCAAATGTACGCCTCATAAGTAATGGGATTGGTGATGATCTAAAATTCTAAGCCCTTAATCATGTCAACGTGTCCTAATGTGTAGTACATTCAAATTGTAGAGAACAATTGAGTAACTTACTTTGATAGGTACAATTTTCAGAGGCAGGGGCAGTCGACCTGGTTTCGAGTTAGGTCCTATTTTCTGAGGTGCCGGTCCAGATACATCCTGAAACAAATACATGAGCTTGTAAAATGCTAATTCATTAAAAAAATATATTAATTTAATAAAACTGAAAATAAAAATAAACGGTAATTTGTAAATATCTATAAGAATAATGGCTTATGTGTTGCAAATATTATTGGTCTTAAAAAATGTAATAAATAATAATCTAATAATAATATTAATTCTTAAAAATTTCATATATTAACTTAATATGTTTGAATATTATTAGTATATTAATGGAAAGTTCGGGCGTTCCCCGGGGTAAGTGGTGTTTAAAAATTGAATATATAAATTTCAGTATACATATATACCTACACATCAGGTGGGCCGCATTGCCACCGTCGTGGTATAAAAAAAAATACCCATTGCAATTGCAGTTTCTTGTTTATGACTACATCTACAAATACATACATATTTGTAAGATAAATGTTAAACGCAAGCGAAATAAAACACATACATGTAGTGTTCTATCCATGATCCATAACGAGGTGTCGTCTTGGAAGACGATCGCGTCGCGGGAGGCGTGCGGCGCCACGGACACCACGGCGGACTGCCGCCTGGCCCACTGGCGGGGGATCGCCCCGCCCCATTCCACGAACTTCTTGTTCACCAAATCGTATTCTTTTATCTGAAAATATTATATCATCTATATTGGTCTGTGTATCTATAAAAATAATAAATCTTTATATATTATTCTTCTGTACGTGTGTTGACCTCCCTAAACGGCTGGAGCGAGTTGAATGAATTTTTTGTGTATGTTCAAGTGGATTCGAGGGTGGTTTAGATTCACAATTGGATCAAAGCTCAGTTTGACAGCAGATAACCGTGTGCAAGAAATATCCCAGGGTATTTATAATGTAATGTACCCACGGCAGAAAACAAGGAGAGATCAGTGCGTTCTCTTGAATTGCATATTTTAGGGGATTTAAGTGGGTAATACTCGGGTTTCAAAAACTTTAACATGGCTAGGAGACAAGTCAGAGTAAGAAGGTACCCAAATAATTCGATCCATGATGTATTTCTGAAATAAACTGCAAAAACTAGGAGTCGAGTTGTCATGAGGCTAGTTCGTCTTACGCATAGGTAGGACGTATTGATAATGACGAAAGTCTGTTTGTGTATTTAACTATTTAGGAGAAAATTATTTTTAATCAGGTTACCGTAATCACTCGCCTTAGTTTACAATCCGAAGGTGTACCTACACCAGTAAAGTTCCATTACACTTATGAATTTTTTAAATTTGATATAGCGTAAAGTGCTTACCTTCTGGTCTAGAAAGACCATGATGAGGGTTTGTTTAACAGGATCGATGGTGAGCGCAGAGGGTACGCACCGGAACTTGGGCAGCGACAAGTGATATTCAAACTTCTTCAGGGTCTGAGCCCACACCGCGATATAACCGCCAGTGTCAGCCGCTACTAAATATGTGACACCGTTCGGACATGGTTTTGATATATGTAGTTGTAATAAAGATTTCGTCGTTTTGAAGTCTGTAAATATGAAATGAATATTTTAGAAAAGTTGCCAAAAAAGGGTTACGTACAGTAGCGGTTAGAAAATGTTTACCATCTTAAGGTTCTTAATTCCCTACACACATCTGTCACAAGGTCGATATGTCATAGGACTAGGTATAGAACATAGATTTTTATTTACATGAAGATCCGTCGCTCAAGGTGACTTACCTACTAGATAGAACAGTTAAAGAAAACCTCTTTTAACTAACACCGTGACGAGATCAAAAAAGATACTTACGGACAATCGGACAAAGCATTTTAGATAAGTTTCACGTCTATTATAACGATTTTTTTTTCCTTCCAATCTGTTATTTTTGCCTTGTTAATTCTATTTACCTATATGTTAAGAACAGTTTAGTACAGAAGCAGTGTAGAGTAAGTAGTGAATGAGTACTGACACTTATCGGTGGGTATGGTGTAGTCCAGCGCGGCGCCGGCGGCGGGGTCGAGGTGCAGCACGTGCAGCGCGGCGGCGCCGGCGCAGTGCAGCACGGCCGCGCGCGAGTCCTCCGTGAACGCGACGTGGTCGCATGGTGACGTCACGCCGCTGATCAACACTTTGGACACGCTCACGTTTATCTGCTCCTCGTCCTGTGACAAGGAAGATCACTTTATTTATTTATATTAGGAAGACCAACGGCCAAAACAAACAATACAACAGCGATTATGAATGCTAAGAAGCCAATAACAGGTCTTCACGAATAACAAAAAATCTATCTGTGCCGAAGAACATTAACAGATATTGTATTATTATTATCTACAAACACACTAGATTAAAAAAAAAATCATTGCTTAGTATTCGCCTCGCCGATGCCATACTTGTTAAACACGTGTTTTTTATACCACTAAGGTGGTAAACAGGCATACGGTCCCACCTGATGGGAAACGGTTACCGTAGCCTATGAACGCTTGCAACACCATGGGCGTCACTCACGCGATGGCGACCACGTGTCTTAACGATACCTTCTTTCTATGGTCATCCGTTTGTTGTGTTTGGATGCCTGTGCCTCATACTGCATCATGTTACCTAACTTTTGCATTTAGACTGGTAATCAATTATCAAACCGCACTTTAGATTCCCTTACGAATATAACATTTTAAGTATAGGACTACCATGTCAAATGGGGTACACTTTACCAAATGTCAAACTAATAGTTTTAGGGTGGTTTGTATAAAATAGGTACAAGTGACGTTATGAAATACTGCTTATTTTTTTTTTATTTGCTCAAAATTTTAAGAGACCTTGTATCTTTATAAAATTATAGTATTTAACAATATATTTTAAATGCTGAAAAGTGGAGCTTTAAGCGTTATTCCCAGATAAATGACAAATGCATCTGATTCAAATGCCTTAAAAATATATACCAAAAACTGGCCCACTCACTATTTCAAGTTTCAGCATCCTCAATTCTGTGTCAGTCGAATAAATGATAAATTCTCCACTAGGGGACAGAGCACAGCATCTCATTTGTTTCTTCCCTTTAGTTTGAACTGACACTAACTTAACTGGATTTTCAATCAGTTTTAGACTTTTCTGTTGTGTTCTGTTCTTAAGATTACTCGCATTTTTAATGAGCGCTATAGCTGAATCCTCTTCAAGGTCATTAATATCGGCTTGGGTGTCACCTTTTTTACTAAAATTGTTAATTACCACATCTCCACTGGTATCAGTCGCATATGTTCCTAATTTCCATACTTCTAAATGATTGCTGTACCTGCAATTGAAAAATAAACCTTTATACAAAGAAAATTACTTCATGTGTCATCAGAATCTGCTTTGAAATTATTTATATTTAATACATTGTATGACCTACAGTGTACTAAGATACACTGTATATTTGGTTTGTTTTGTCATTTGTTGGTCATTTAGGAGCATTTATTATATTTTCATTAGAACTATACCATAATATAAATGATAACCATTAGTATGCTTAAAGTGTAGTACTGCAGGATAGCACATGGCACATACCTTAAGAGTAGAAGTTTCTTTCTTGCACATACAGAAGACCTATACATAGGTATCATTGGTGGTACCCTCATTACCCAATGTGGAGGGTAGCTGGTGAATGTGAGGTAACCATCAATTCCAGTAGATATAAGAATTTTACCATTAAATACAAGACCTCTGTAAAAGATATATGCATTAAATATTTGCAAATAATCCATGAATATTACAAATGACTTAACATACAAAAAATACTAATAACCTGACATCATGTGCATGAACATTCCTTTGCACATGCTTCACCCACTGTTTCTCACTGTCATTAGTAGATGACTTCTTCACATTGATGAAACATGCAATGATGGGATCCACCCCACTGCAAGACATAATTGTCTCATCATCAGATACTGCTATAGATAGAATGTCAGTTTTGTGAGTTGAGTATGATTCAATCTGAAATTAAAATCCATTGTGGTTAATTGATTTTACCCATGTTTTATATGTGACAGAAAGTGTATGTATGTGATTTGGTTTTTGTTGCAAATACTTACCAAACTTATACAAATAATGCATTCAAAAATAAGAAGTTACATATAATCCAACCAATGAGAATAAAGAACTTAAAAATGCTTTACCTGATCTCCCATGGCACCATCCCAAAATGTGAGTCTGCCCAGACTATCTCCAGACACAACTATATTATCTGAGAGTACTGCAAGACACCACACTATAGTTTCTTTCCCTCTCCGGCTGACTGACATACGGCATGTTGCATGTCCCGTTTCCACATTCCATACTCTAATAGAGTTCACAGAACCTAGGATAAATGATAAAATAAATAAAAAATAATATTTCATGAACACAAGTAAAACTATAATAATGCTTTGGGTATAGTTAAGGTGCATCTTTCATTGACTGTTATTAATTATATCAATTGAATTCTGCCATAAATAATATGGATAAACAATAATAAAGCCATGATACATCGATTTGGACATGTATAAGAAAAGAGCTACAACTTGTATTAAAAAATTAACCATAATTACCTGTCACTAGAACATTCCCAGTTTTATTAAATTTACAACACAATATTCTACCCTCTTGTTTGTCAAATAATTTCATATAAATGATTTCATTGTTTTCTACATTATATAAATTCACATATCCTTGTTCAGTGCCAACTGCAACTAAAGTATTGTCTGCATTGACATCAAGACACCAAGCTGCATATCCAGTGAGTAGTACTGAAGTCTTCGGGCAAAGTTTTTCAAGGTCCCACTCAATTAAAGCGCCTCCAAGACCAGTTGACAACAACCGGTCCTGCACCCAACATAAAGCTTCCACAGAACCATTTTCAACTCCAGGAATAAACTTAACGATATATGGTGCTAAATTTAGGTCCCATATTTCAATAGACGCATCACCCCTACAAAGTAAAATAATTTTAGAGTTTGTTCATATTTATAGCCTAAAAAGATTGCACAGCATGTGATCTAACCTCGCAGCGGCAAGACGTTTGCTTGTTTTATTGAATGAAATACAGTTAATTGGCTGGGGTTTCGGATTATAATAACGAACTCTATGTACTTTATTAGCCATAATCTGTAGTAAGTTATATAGACCTAGGGTACAACAGAAATAAATCTATTTACTTCACTTTGATTTTAAGTTTTTAACTCAACCTCCAAGTCCAACAAAAACAAATGTTTTTGACTGAACTGATTGTCTTGCTTGAAGTTGCTTGTCAGTCAACTTTAGTTTGATGGATTGAGTCGGACTGACACACACGCGATGAAAACAAGGGCTCTACGGGCATTTTTAAAACCATTTTAAATCGACTAATAACATTTTAGCAACCTGTATTCTAATTTATCAATGTTATGTTAGGTTTTATTCAACAACTTACTATTTTAATTTTTATAAATATATAATTATGTATATATATATATTTATTATTATATATGATACCTTTTTCATATACTTTTATATTAAGTGCACCGACGACTGCTACCGTATTTCCGATCGTTAAGTCCATGTAAAGGTTGTCTGGAAGAGATCGCTTTTAGCGATAAGACCGCCCATTGTACTATGCACGTAAATATGTATTACTATTATGTTTTTGCATATTTTTATGTAACTTGTGGTGTACAATAAAGAATAAATAAATAAATAAATAAATAAATAAATAATTATTTACCTACAGGCAAACAGGCACCTGTGGCTTATAACTGTAAAATATACTAAAATAAAAATACAGTATTTTTACTGTATCATGGATGCAATTACAGCGGCATTTATTATGACCCTATTAATATTATAAATCAAAAGTAACTCAATGTGTCTGTCACGCGAAAACCATTGAATCAATTTTGATTAAATTTGCTACTACCTTTTATTCCGGGAAAGTTTATGATCCCTCGGGAACGCGGGTATAAAATAGTTTATATTATTCTGCCATTTCACCTAATTTAGTGTTTAAATATAGTAACCTTAGCAAAAAATATTATGGCAACATTTTGGTATATTTTTCGATAAAAATTAAAAAAACATTTAATCAAGTTCGAAGGATCGTGAAACAAGTATTTTTCGTCATAAAAATTCGTGTTAATTTAGAAGATATTAGCATATTGCGTTAGTTAATCCATCAATACTGTGAAATGGGCGACGGTCAAAGTGAAAATCAACCTCTTCTAAGGGACGGTAAGGATGATAAATACTTTTTGTTTTGACAGTTGATGATTCAACCATTATTTAATAATTTTGTTGCTAAACAATACAATGGGATATCTGGAACTGATCACAAGCTAGTTAAATAATGTTCTACTTGTTGTGTAACAAGTATTTCAGTTGTGTCATGAAATGTTATATGTTTATACTTTAGCACGTAATTTGATGTTTTTGTCTGGCAGAGGAGGTAAATGTCAGCACAATATCTCCAATTGGACCTGACGAACTGCCTCCTCCGTATCAACAAGCTGGAATGCCGATGGTAACATGTCGCGTCTGCCAGGCAATGATTGATATTTCTGGAAAGAGGGAACAGCATGTTGTTAAATGCTGTGAATGTAATGAAGCTACGGTTGGTATATATACAATAGAATTATATTTATAAAAAAAATGGCTTAATTTCAAAACAAAGAAAATTACTGTATGATAAAAGCTGATTGATGTCTTCTGCTCACTTTCTATATCACAATTAACTTGCAGTAATTATTTCTTGTCTATTTGTATATCTTTTTGTGAAATTTAATTTTTTTATTCCATGTGTGCCTAAATTGCTTACAGCCAATTAGAAATGCACCACCGGGCAAGAAGTATGTGCGTTGCCCATGCAACTGCTTGTTAATCTGCAAGTCCTCATCACAGCGCATTGCATGTCCTCGTGCTGACTGCAAAAGGATTATCAACCTGGCCCCATCACCTGTGACCCCGCCAGTGCCAACATTGCCGGGCATGTGCAGGGTCATTTGTGCCCACTGCCAGGACACATTTCTGGTAAATACCAAAATAATTTTTTTATTATGATTATTCCTCCAATGTTTATCTTCAAACATCATTAATTAATTGTTTGTAGTCATTAGAGATTATCTTTTAACTTATTTTAATTGTCATTAAATGTAATGAATACAACATTATGTATGAAATGAATATTTCCTAACTAGTAAAAAAATTTACATGACAATCTGTGTCTCTGCTGATAGAATAATTGAAACCCAAACATTACAAAATAACACACATTTGACCAAACTACTCTTAATTTCACCTTCTAGTGATACCTGATGAATGCTATCTGATTGTGACAGAGCCATGTGTGTAAACCACATCTTCATTTTTGTACACTACAATACATAATAATGTAATATATTTGTCTAAGTTGCCAAAAAATTGTTGTAAATACCATTTGAATATATGCAACAAAGACTACTGGTCCCTGTTACCACTGCCCATCATTTGTGTATCATTGTGAAACATAGAATGATTTGGATGACTAATATTTCTTTGGAGAACTGGCTCTTACCATGTTATTTATTTGTTGTAACTAATGCTACATGTCCAGTTCAGCATAGTCTGTCTCAGAAAGTTGTTTTTGCTGAATAGAGCCAGCAAAAAACTCAGCAAACAAAATAAGTATTTAAAAATTTCTTTTACAATAATAGTTTGTTAGTCCTGTTAGAATGAGCACTTTACCCTAGCATCATTATCATATATAAATTCAAAACAAGAAATATTTCAATGGGGGTATTAATTAAAATCTATATCTTAGAGTAAATTGTGAACTGTTACTTTCAGTACCAACTGCTGAAGAATGCTCCGGTGCGCTGCCCCCACTGTCGCAAGGTGTCCTCTGTGGGCCCCCGCATGGCCCGTGTACGAGGAACAATATTCGCAGTACTGGCCCTGATCTTCCTCGCGATCGCATTTGGAGTTACTCTCGGCACATTTTCTGCGGCCAAGAGCCATGGAGCCGGAATCTATATAGCGTATGTTGGAGCATTTTTGCTTGCCTTTGTCTTAGGCAGTCGAGCTGTCTACTATTTTGCCATGAAAGTGAGTACAATTGAGGGCCCAATGTAAACGATGGTGACTGCTCGGTATTGTGATAACATTTGTATGACTAGGAAATTATATATGAAAAATTTCTTGATTCCATTTAGCATTATTGTAACATTATCTTGATTTTATTATGTTAAATGAATTTATAATAGCCAACACAATATAGAGTTGAATTGGTTCTAGACCTAAACTAGTAGCAATTCGACTGCTTCTGGGGGTCACTTCATTGTACCCTATTGTTGGTTTTGAAATATACTCGATATAAATTGAAATATATAAGCCATAAGATTAAATATTTATAGATGGGTGCGAGCATAGTTCTCTTAAGATGTAGGTTGATTTATTCATATCATTTTAATTGCTTACCCTTCCCTAAAAGCGCGGTTAATGTACATTGTGGACAGCAAGTAGCACTTGGCTCAATAATATGCCAGCAGGCGATCCCTAATTAATCAAGACTCCGAGCATTTATCAAATTATCGCAGAATATCGCCGTTATAATTTCTGTAGAATACTATATAATGAAGATTAATATTTGAGAAACATGCTTAGAGTCGTAGAAGCTATGTGTGCATCGAATGGAAAGATAGTGAGGAATCTCATGCGGTTTTGTTTAGGTTGATATTATGCATAACTCATAGACATCACACTCGTCCAGTCCTCCAGCACTCGTTGATCAGAACCTATCGCGTTGAGTACGTACGGATCGCATCGCGGCCTAGTAATAGTCGTGGCTGCTTTACCGTGACCGCGCAAGTCACCTTCGTGAGCCCATACAATTTCCAATAACCACATACAATGTTTTAATACCTAATGGTGGCAAAAAACGTTTTGTTCTGTGAGGGCTTTCAACATTTTTAACGATATTTACTTTCTAAACGCAAAATGTAGGTTTTTAAATCTGATACTGATAAATTAACAAGTAATAAGGGAACGAACGATATGTGAGATTATTCTTAAATGTGGCAGCCGTGTTTTGATTGAAACAGGTTGAAAATATTGTATTTAAATAAAATATGCCTTTAATTTTATCAATTAGGTTTGTGTTAAAATATTATGTTTTTTTTTGTAATACAACTAATTGGCAAACTTTAAAGCAATATAAATATTCCCTTTGATATAATGGTATTAATTTTAAATAAACTGTACATAAATTTGTATTCTGAGCGAAATAATGACGTCATTTCTTTATAAAGTAAAGATTATGATAAATTTGAAAGTAAAATTGTAAATAACTAAAGAGCGAATATTCGAATTCATCATTTACAGTTACAGGGACGGACAAAGATGAGAGAAATGTGACATCTCGAATGGAACAAAGTCTATAATTGATAATTGTTTATGAATCAAACCCTACTGTAACATATTTCCTATAGTGCGCAAAACATTATGTTCAAGGCAGACGTGATTGAATCATGTCACGATTGTGAAACATCCTAAGATTTGCCAGAAATTTGAAATAGGTAGAAACAAAATTTAACACACGTTATTTTTCGACATAATAAACAAAATACCTACCGTTTAACATCAAAACTTTGCGATTGCCCATCAATTTTAATGTCTAGCACTGGTAAATACAATAACAGCTGAGAACCTAAGAATTCAGTAAAATTGTTGATATAATATGTTAACAGTAGGTGTCTTGTTAAATATCGTACAAAATGATTCGCAGCGCTCCTTCGGCTCCCAACTACAGACATAATCATTTTTGAGCACAAGTTATCATCTTACGACCACATGATTTTTCCTTTGTCCGCTAACATTAATTTTATTATATATAATTTGTAATAAAGAATATTAATTACCTGGACTGGCAATATTTTTAATATATTTAGATGTTACTGTAAAGCACTGAGTACCTATTGTGAATTTAAATATTCTATGAATTTTTCATTGCGTAAATTAGTCAATACCTACATTGAATATTATAACATACCATGTATCCTTAATTTTTACATAAAATGTTAGTGCTTTACACATGTATTTGTAGTTATAAGTCAAATAAATTGTACCTATCGACAACTCATTTAATTATTTCAACATGTTTTTGGATTTGCGTCTTTGTTTGAATGAAACATATTTTAATTAAAAAAACACCTTCGTTATTACGTATTTATTTTATGAATATAAATATTTTTAGGTACATACGTTATTCATTGGGACGATAGGACACAGTTATTATAAAGAGTCATTCTAATATTCATAGTTTAAGGAATAAAGAGCGTGCACTTACTTTATATGACACATTTACATTTTTGTAAAAAATGTTACAATCAAAGGTGAAATAACTTTTAAACCAAAACTTCTAAAATTAACTAAGTAGTAACTTTATATTGTACATATTGAGTTGATTGTTTGTACGTCTGTTTGCTTTGCACAAAAATATGAAATACTCAAAATTCTAAGCGTTATAAGCTGCTAGTCAAGGTAAAATCGTTAAATGATAACATAATTTAAAATAAAAACAATTATCAACTTAGACTACGTATATACGACTAGATACAAGACAAAAAACAGATAAATCAACAAAAATATTAATTATACATGCTTAACAACATTGGATCTCGCATTTCAACTTCAATGTGACTATGTAGAACCTTTTTAAATAATGAAGGAATGTCTGTCGCACAACATACAAAGTATTTTAGATTCTAAATAAAATTTAGTGCCAGTATACAAAAATTTCATCTGACGGCGCAGGTATGGTAATTTACCTACTAAGATGACTAATGAGTCTTGTTATAAGAGTCCTTGTGCTGGTAGCCTGTGACGTACCCCGAGCCGTCCACGAGATCTTTCCTTCCCGCAATGCCTTTGCCCTTGCCGGAGTCATCGAAACGCTGTTTGTGGGAGCCGGTGTACTTGCTGGTGTCTGTCAACCTGTCGACTGCTGCTGCAGCCGCTTGGGATTTAGTCACCTATAAGATAAGTAGGTACCTGTTTATATGGTAAATAGGAATCCCTTGTAGTGTCACAATGGCGCTGTTTGTTTTGGGATTTACATTAGTAGTTTGCTACTACACAAAAATTTGGGAAATGGCAGCCGAAATCGAAATCTATGAATGATTAAACGGTATTTATTTTATATCGCTGAACAGTTATAATTTATGGTTGATACCTACATAGGTAAGTATAGGTACCTACTTATAGTTGTCGGGATCATAAAGATAAATAGGTAGTTTTTTCTTCGTAAATTAATTATATATTTCTTAAAATTAATACTCACATTTGACGAATACCCTGGTTGCCCACAAGTGGTGAGCTTCTTTTTAATATCTTCTAGTTCCACCTTTTTGCTTTTGGCCAAGTCATCGAGGAACTTCTGGTAATCTTCAATGCCAACTTTAACCGATTTCAGTTTCTTGAAGTGAATCGCAGTGTCCGTTGTAGTGATCTTCTTCCCATCTATAACTTTAGCTTGCTTCATCCATTTGTCACTCTGAGAGAGTGTTATCTGTTTGCCGTCAGACTTTGGGTCGCCGAATTTGGAGAAGACTTTGAAAGCGTCCTGAAATAGGACAATAGCATTTAGGTTAAATTTTGATTCAATTTCACTTATAGATTTCTTCCTCTCTTCACGAGCGAAGTTAGGACCAACATCTTAATAGATATCTCAAGTCAACAGACATTCAAGAATTACCAACAATTTATCGATAATTAGTTAGTTCGATATATCTTAAGTACTTACCTAGGTACCTACCTAATATAAAAAAACAATTTAGGAACGTTGTTTCGAAAATGTCGATTTATATGTATATATTTATATATCCGGTCCGGTTTGAATCTCTATAAAAACGAGTCGTTAGACATGTTTATAAATATAAAGGTTAGGTACTCAACTCTCACGATAGTGCGTTACCGATTTATATTAGGTGACCTATTTATATAAATCGGTATACACATTAACTGATCTATTGTATTACCTATGTAGTTTGTTACAGTTCTCATTTATAAATATAAATTGAAATAGAGAAGAGTATTATGTAAGCTAATTTTCAACAGACTTGCAATGGTTTTCACGTAGGTAACGTACAGAAATCGTAGAAAATAAGACCCCTTACCTGTATGTACCTATAGTGGGACTAATATTAGGTGTTTGCCTGTACCTATGTTTAACATAAATCTATCGCAATTGGCAGGGTTAGATACCTATATAAATCATGCATGGGGACTACAACTAGTTAGTAGGTAGGTATCTTTAGAGAGAGATTAGAACTTTAGATATTGAAAATGGGGATGATGTCCTAAAATGTTAAATATTCTAACTGCAAATGGAGTTTGTATTAAATGGCTTTAGTTGCACATTTATATAAATTTTAGCTAAAATAGACTTTACATTACTACTTACAAAGCTATTTAATTAACCAACCAATTGACCAACGAAATCCTACTTAGGTACTTACCTACTTGCACTCAATTATAATTTTTTGCAACAATTAAATGTGTATTAAGACTTTTACTACTTACTACCGATATCATATTTTAAATAGACTTTGGTACCTACAGTAGTACCTAGTAGTAGACTTACTTTAAACGGGATCGCGTTGTCTTCCGCTTTAGCTGTTCCGTTGGATGCTCCTGGTGCGGATCCGTTCTCCAGCTTGACGTCTTGCACCTCCTGCGTCACCTGCTCCACAGCAGAGGCGTGCGCTTCTTCGGACATCTTTTGGTACTTACACTGACAACAAACGATATGTTCTCATTTATTACCGGTAATTCAGAAATCAACTCGGCTGTTGTAGCGGTACGGTCTGTTGGAAACCAGAGGTCCCGAGTTCAATTCCATGTTCAGGCAAAGTGTAATAGGTAATTTTTAAATTCTGAGAGCCTTCTTTTATGTGAGATTGTGTCATAAACTTGATATTGGTACAATTGTTTTCGAAATACGGTAAATATGTAAGTACGTAACTAGATAGGTAGATAAAAATGCAAAAACATTTCAATAATGTACCTGCACGACTCTACCAAATAATTAATTAGCGAACGGTCGCACTGCGCGTTGGTTAGGGTTATGTATGGATGATGTCACGTGAAATAACCAAACAAAGATGATATATCCATCGCTGAACATACTAGTAGATAGATAGGTACCGACATACGTTACGAGATTTGTAGCGAATCACGTTTAAACGCTAAAACTGGCAATTACATCATCGGCCTTGTCGACGAAACGATTTGCCGCAAACTAGTAAACAGCTGAGACTCCCAACAAAACTTAAGATGCTCGCTCGCTGATAATAAGTATGCAAGCTATTTGTTCGTCTATTGATTTTAGAATTATCACGGTCACTTCAGGCTTCTACCTACACAGATACAAAACTAAGAAATTTGTGACGAACATCGAAAATAATTTAATGCAAATGCAGGGTACCTCCAACTTTAGTACAATCGGCTCTTGTAGGTATACCTACCAGAAACATGTTCTTCAGTGGATTTTTTTAATAGTTTTGGAGATGAAAATGGAATCCTTCTAAATACGTAATAGTTATTTGTTATACAAGAGTGCAAAGTTGCTTTTTAACCGCGTGTTCAATTTTGATGACCGAGCAAGCGAAGGATTCTAAAATTGAATCACGAGCGCAGCGAGTGATTCAAAATTAGAATCCTGAGCGTTAGCGAGGGAATCAAAAGAGCACGAGGTGAAAAATCTTTGCACTCGAGTGCAACTTTTCATTCCACCTCAGCGAGGAAATGACTAAATGCAAAAAAAAAACGTTTAACAATGACGTGAAAAAATGCCGCGTAAAGAACCGCGTACAAAGGAAATTGAAAAAAGAACACCAAGAAGGTGCCGAGTCTGAGTTTTTAACAAATAAAAAAAAAGTTGTATGATATATTCGGCACCATAGAGGTAGCAGTAAATAGGTTTAATGTTTTTTTTAATTCACAAACTTAGTGCACACGATGTTCCAAATTCAATTTACTTTATCCTCTAGAGAATAAAAAACGGCTTTTCCACTCAGATATTGAAGATTAAAAATACTCTTTCCGAGATGGTGGGATGAAAAAATCTTTGCACTCGAGTGCAACACGTAACTTTTCATTCCACCTCAGCGAGGAAATGACTAAATGCAAAAAAAAAAACGTTTACAATCACAAGATAGGTACACTTTTATTTCAGTTTAGGTATTAATTACTACATTATGACAGGTAAGTATTACAGAATAATCTTTAAATTATAACAAAATAATACTAAGGTATAATTAAGAAAATTTTAAAGTAACGTTGCTACAGTTATTTAAATTGAGTGTAATATTTTTTTTAATTCACAAACTTAGTGCACACGATGTTCCAAATTCAATTTACTTTATCCTCTAGAGAATAAAAACGGCTTTTCCACTCAGATATTGAAGATTAAAAATACTCTTTCCGAGATGGTGGGATGAAAAGAATATTTTATTCTTTCGTTTGCCAGACCCCCGCGCAACCCCACTTTATAGAAAGATCTTGTCACAAATATTATTTTCAAATGTGCATAAGTATGTACGTAGTCAAATGGTACCGAAGTACCTACCAATCTACCGGTCAAAAACTTGGTTAAAGAATTGCCAACGTTCAATTAAATATGTAGTTACCCTACTATCGTAAGTGTACCAGTCGTGGCCACGGTACTAGTAATGGCCAAAAATTAAAAGAAACATCTAGAATTCGGACATGAGCGAATGTTTTTACATTGGGATCACTGTGACATAGACTTTAGACATCGAACTATCTAAGTTTAACGTTTTATTGAATTCAGTCAGTAACATGTACAAATTTGCGCGAATACAAAGTGTAAGGTGATTTGAAATTGATAACGACGGCTTTTCTTAAGGAAATCGTTAAGGCGGTGAGCAGGAAGTTTCACTTGTAAAATAGTATTGCTTAATTAAAATCAAAATTAGTTTTATATAAAGATAAACTTAGACTAAGACTGGGATATCCATTAATGGATTTTCCCTGTCCAAGACTGGGTCACAAAACTACAACTTTTATTTGTTAAATTAATTGAATCCAGCTTGGCCGTATCTCACGCGCAACACATTACAAATATTAAATAAGGACTGGACTTTACAGTTTCACTATATTCAGTGCTGAAACTTTCACAATTTTGGTAATATTTCACAAAAACCAGTTTTTTTTTTCTTAAAGTGGCCACCATTGGGTCATTTACCATACTTAGTAGTTGAATAAGGAAATGACAAAGATCCTAAATACCCTAATAAACCTGACATTGTAAAATGCGCCAGATTCTTTTAACAATTGGCTTGACAAACATGTGGGAGCTGACGTATAACAATATGCTATTACACCTCCACTGATTCGAACCTGTGGGTGCTCTATTACATATGAAATCGAGACTAAACGATCTGACCTACAGAGACCTAGAGGTTGTACGCTCATGTATTCAGGAGAGGACTGTGTCAGCTCTGTAAGTCATTCATAATTCACAGGGGGTATCATGTTTCGTCACACATAGTTTTATAGGATATTATTTCTAATCCGGCATATAGGGTATATACTTTTTTTTAACCTGCATTATTTGTTGTATGAAGAAAGTCTGTCGATTTGAAATAAATTCCTACATATCTAAATGTAGCTATTGATGAATAAAAAAAATGTCCAAAACATTTGGATAAACGGTAGTACCTATGTTCAATTACTAGAGCAGAATCTACCTACCGCAAAAAATGTAGGTACCTAACTACCTACTATAGGTACCTACTATTGCACTACTGCCTACGAAACCAATTTTTCATTCAATTAGAAAATTCCTATGCGCGGTATTATTTGATTTGCTTTTGTTTTAGTAGGTACCTATCTTTTTTCTTAACGTTATATAGGTAGATAAGTGTGTTAAATATGTGTCATGTTTACCTATTGCCAATCACCAATGATATATTTTTACCTTGACCTATGAAGAAGGTTTTCAATGGTGTGTACAAAAGTGTTAGAGGTTATATTAAAATTATTAAAAGTCGCACTGCGTAGAGTCGATTCTGATGAATCGACTTGAAAGGTCATGGAATACCTAGTAGGTAACTATCTAGGTACCTCCTTATGTAGTTTGTTTTGTTTGCACAAATTTTCATTTGCTAAAATGTTAGTAAGGTTTCAATTTTACCAGATGTTTTTGAAAGTGATATGTAGGTACTAGGTAGGTTCCTACTCTTAGGTCGGTACGGTGATACGGTCTGGACTACTTAACCGGTAAGGACCTATCTATGTATCCACCTATACGAGAAGTTATAGTTTAATTATTTATAGGTATATCGTAGGTATCGCTACTATCAATTGATTCTTTATGTAGATTTATTACACCCATATAAGTAGATCAATAGTACCGAATCTTAATTTCACTTAAAAGTTTGTAGGTAAACATCTTACGTGTAAAATTATGATGACTGTGCAAAACTATTATTCATTTTCATTATTCGACCTATTAAATACCTACACTAGGTACGTGTGCACTAGGTGCTAGTCGAGGTCAACGGGGTGGCGTTCATGGCACCTCCCTTCTACCTACTTCTACGACCTACTTCTTCCACCTTAGCCTAATTTACACCCCAGTACCATAGGTACCTATACAATTTCAAGCAACACTTCCTATTAGGGCCATGCAGTCGCATCGTCTATGGAATCTACTTAGTTATAGTTATACAATATTTACATAGCTATCTCCCACAACTTATCCGGGGATATTTGAAAAGACTCACATATTCAACTCAAGTCTAATAAGATTATCGTTACTCTCCGACCAAGAACTCCCTTTTTTTTTTCAACGATAGTATTTTTATGCCACACTGATCCGCTACAAGAAAGTTGGATAGGTAGATACCAACTTTTCTACAACCTCATAGAATTAAATTATTGAACTTGACGGGTTTAAATATATCTTACTTTGCTACATAATTAACCACATTCACCTTACAAATAGATGAAAAACTATGGGTACAGCCTACTACAAATGGAGGGAAATCTGGAAAGTGAGATAGCGTGCGAAAAACAAGGCAGAATGTGAACGGCCTTGCAAGTTTCTATATTGGTGTTTATAGCTTATAGATGTGCATTCGTACTTTCCCTGATACTGATAGCGCTACAGCACAACTAGGTTTTTGTTGCACAACCCAAATCTGAATCTTAAAACATCAATATAATTCTTCAAATGTTTCTAACATTAACACAGCAATAAATTTTGCTTAAAAAAGATACCTAATGCGTTATTGAATTACAAACACGAACAACTTTTACATATTATTCCTGGGGATTTTATGTTTTCTAAGTAGTTCAGAGACATATTCTAGCTTTCTATCAGTGAAACATATCGGAGGAGTAGGCATCCACTTGGATGCCAGAAAGTAGATAGTATCTAAGTTCTTATAACGGCAGTACCTAAGAAGGTAGGTATATAAGTAGTGTTTTATAGGTATATCATAGAAACTTTGACTCTTTAAAATATGTATTAGTCATCGATATATATGTACTACGTACTAGATAGGGCGTTCCGAACACTCGCTTTTATCAACTCAACTGAACTGCAGTCCCCACACCCGACTTTAGTGTGGCTTCGACATTCATTCAGTGCGGGTGCGCACGGAGCAGCGTTAATAACAACGATAATCCGAATCAAAGTAGACCCTGGACGAAAATAACTAGTCAGTAGTCAACTAAGTAAAATTACTACCTGTTTAAGTGAATTAATAGGTGATAATTCCGTAATTCCAGAGTAGAAAAACAATTTATCTATTTAAATACCACGCCATTCTACAATCATATACTAAAACGTGCAGATGTTCCCTTAAAACTGGTTGTAGGTAAAAATATGTAACTGAACACAGACTTGATATGTTTTTTTAGAAAGGTTTTAATTTGATTAATTGTTAATGAGTTTTTAATTAGTAGTGATAGTTTGATATTTTGAATAATTGTTTTATGTTAATTCAAGCCCTGGCCCGTACCTCTGAGTACTCATTTAAGCCATGTGAAGTCCGCCAATCCGCACTAGGCCCCCCTAATATTAATATAATACATTTTGAAATCGAGTTTTATTCTAATGAAGTTTAGAAGGTAAAAAAGATGTGTCACATCTGCGGTGTGAACTCTATAGGGACGACATCTTAGTGTAGTTAACTGAACGAAACGCGTAAGCGCCATGAAATTTGCGGCGCTTACGACGTTTTGGTCGCGAGAAAACTATACTCTAAGCAATCTAGCGCTGTATCTTTTAAAATAGTTTGGTTAGTTGACACAGCTTTATACAGCGCTGCAGCGAACTTTAGTTCTAACTCTTACCAGTTTTTAAACAAATGTTTTACATGAACGTTCTTGTCTATCGCTATACGTCGATGGTATTAGTAAACTGCTGATATACTCACATTTATAATATTATTATTAATACAAAATAATGGACTCACTATACTGGTGTGTTAATAGATTTTCCGGCAAAATTATGTCATCAATTTATTAAAGCATCTCTAGATACCTACGCTTTGTCACACACACAGATATGACGAGAGTGGTTACAACAATGGCGCATAAGCTGTCAATTATGTCCTGGGTGTGATTGTGTAAGGAAAATGCATTGAAACATTAAAGAATACCTCTTCCACTAACTGGACGATGTATTTATGCTGTCCCTTTCGTTAACAATGCAATCGCATGAGAGGACCGCACCACAATGCTAGTTCCCGCCACTCGCTAAAAAGTTAGTATATAATATACTGCATGAATGATTGTCCTGTACGTAATGTATGATGACCTATTACCTGACTTCACTACTAATGAATGGATATTTTTATCCCATGAGCTCACTATAAATAATGACATCATGTCTAAGCTTATAAGAATGTCGATTTTAATGCTTTCGATGCGGAAATTTCGGTTTCTCTTCGGTCCTCGCTTTCAAGTTCAAGAGGTAGGTACCTAACAACCACAACGCGATCTAAAATAAATTTAAGGTAGGTATGTCACGAATGTGCTAATATACCTACCTACATATTATATTAAGTTATAGGTTCGAATCAATCTAGCAGCCGCGCTTAAAAGCCAGTTCACTTCCACGATTTATTTCCTTATCACGTTCCATAAATCAAGTTTACGCTTTCCACTACGGGGCATAAAACATTTAACAACATGGTCAGTTTATATTAAATCACATGGCTTCTATTATATCAAAAGTAAATAATATACAGATTAGTGGTAACATTATATAGACTCATGCTTTCCATGTTACCAATTTATATTATACTAGCTGCCTCCCCGCGGTTTTACCCGCGTAGTTCCCGTTCCCGTGGGAATACAGGGATAAAATATAGCCTATGTTACTCGGGGATAATGTAGCTTTCTAAAGGTGAAAGAATTTTTGAAATCGGTCCAGTAGTTTCGGAGCCTATTCATTACAAACAAACAAACAAACAAACAAACAAACAAACAAACAAATCTTTCCTCTTTATAATATTAGTATAGATTACTTAAGTATTTATTTTATAGAAAGAAATACCTGCGTACCTCGTAGCACTGTGGAAAGGCAGCAAATTCAAATTTCGAGTTTATGGATGTTCTTTGTATGAAACTAGTAAAGTGTTATCTCTTAGATCGGAATATCATCAAAATTGCTGTTTAAATGTCGTCTCCTGATGATTTCTACGTAGGAAGGTACCTTAGGTACCGTGTTTTGTCTGAATGCCGGATGATTAGGTTACCTATTTTGTATTTTGTATGCGCGATTTCGACACAACACAAATCTCCAAAGTTTTACAGGTATCTAACATAAACAAACAAGGTAGCCAAGTGATTATTGTTATCACAAAATTGCATGATGATATTTGAGTGCGGTTATAGGCTGATAACGATATTATCATCAGGAAACTATTCATACATACATTATTAGTAAGTAGATATATATTTAATCACAAAATTTATCGCTGTTGCGACAATCAAAAACAATGTTGAAGGTTAGCCGTAATCACATTATGATACCTGGATCAGTCTTCATTTGTCCGAAGATACTAACAGAAGTAACTATACCTACCCAAATAAGTATAAATTTTATTTTCGGAAATTACTTACTAATTAAACCAACCCAATAAAATACGTGAATGATTATGTACAGGAATTTCGTGTAAGGGAGTGCCATAGCACTGGATAGGGTAGGCGCCCTCGCTCTCATCGGTTTTACGCCGTGGAGCATTTGTTTAACCCCTCACAATTTCTTTGTTTTTGACAAACTGGGATGGATTCTGATTTAACTACGAGTAAAAGTAGATATCTCCTCATACATGCAATATATTTTACAAAGGAGTAGTAACTAACACGTTTGATGAGAAACGCTATTTTTAATGCGACTACTTAAATGTTATTGTTTAAGCTCCGAGATGAAAATTGTATTCACAAAATTTTCCTTGCCAACACAATAATTTCAAGCATTTATAGAGGCACTTAGGAGTAAAAAATGTAAAAATAAATATGGACTCACATAAAATTGTCGGGATATGAGTTAATAAATGAGATCACATAGAGTGCGGATCGCCTACTAAATGCGATGCGTTGCGACTTGTGGGCGCGTTTCTCGCAGTTGCACAGCGCGCAGATACTGGCGCGAAATGTTGACAAGCCCCTCGCCTCGCCTCGAGGCGGCTCGAGCGAGATTCTCACCGCGAATCGCAGCTAAACAACGCATGCGTGATATCCCTACACTACATTATACCGCTTCGTCGTTCCCTGATATGTTTTGGTATTCCTACTTTCCTCGCCAAAGCAAAAGTACGTCTACCGAAATATTCATCTATTTGTTTAACTTGATAAAATTTCGCCATTCCCGTAGAAATCTACTATGCGATATATCTAAGTATTATGAGAGTAGTAGATATCTCTGAAGCCGAAATTAAAACAAATCCTTTTCGAACAACCATGTTGTGGTGACCTAGCAGTATTTTTAGGTAGTTCCATAAGCGTTCTATTTCCGAAATGAGATGCCGACGCCAATCACACAACGATTGATCGAAAGATATTTGTCTGATGTGTTCATAATAAAATGCGCATAACTATTTAATTCGAAAGGAAAATAGTAACTTATACTTATATTATTTTATGTTGTAATTGTGTAGGGGCATCCAAACAGTTTGATTTTCTGGTGTAGTAGAAGTTTGGTTACAATAATGGTTTCTACTAGGCAGGTAGATGATATTCAGCGCACAAGTGGGGTTGTAAAAATGGTTAGCATACATGAATAAATAAATTTAATTTATAATTGAAATCATTTTTATTCTAAAACACTTAAGACAATTCTAAACAGAAAAATGCTATGCATCTATATTAATAAAACTGATTCAAATACTTATTATACTTGAGACTTGTACATAAATAACATTTTCATTATTAGAATACCAATCATTAGTATAACAAGGCTATTAAGTACGTAATAAAATTATTAAATTGATTTTTCCAGAACAGAGTGAACAAAAAAAGTGGTCAAATAAAATTATAGGTAAAGTTTTGTTGCTTTGGCATAAAAAGTTATCATAATAATAGGTTAGCAATCTACATCAAATCCCGATAAATTTCAATTAACAGCCATTGTTTGATCATATGTTAATAACATGTTTAACATTATTGAGGCGTCTATTATGTACAATACGGATGTTCTTATTAGAATAAAAAACAATAACAACTCTTTTGTACTCACAAAGCGTTTTAATTTAATCCTCTTGCGATACATGGGCAAGATCTTGCTTGCGATAAATAAAACTAACTGGTATATAATCGTTATAATGATGTCTTACTATGTAGTTGTAGTGTAATTTTAACTAACCATGGTGGTGATAGCTCAATGATAGTGAGGTCTTATATATAGGTCAACCACTGAAATGAATGCATGGAAGTCATTGAATAAAAAAAATGTTTTATTACTTTTCCGGTAGACGGGGCGGTTCCCACCGCTGACCTAATAACCTTATAATCACACCTGGTCAACCTGGGATTTGTTTACATATAGAACGCATGCGAAGTTGAGTTCTCACAGCTAGTTATAATAAATAAATATGTAATTGCAATAAATACATGATAATACTACCTACATACATTGGCCTATATGTTGAACTACATTAGTAGACAGCTCTGCTATGCCGACACGGCATACGGAAAATATTGCATTACAAAAACTCACAGTCATTTTTGTACATTCAATTGCAATGTTATCATATTCGATAAGTATCTCAATCAACATATAAATAATATATACCTACTATGTAGATAACAAAGCTTATCTATTATTGCATATGTTTTACGTGAATTGACTATATTTTCCCAACAGTGTAGACTTGTTTTACATTTTTACAAGTCTTCCTATTTCGATGTGCATAATATGAAATTGAACTACTATGATATAATTAGACGACACTGTTATATAACTCAACAATATGTCCAAGGTACTATGAGGGTATTAAGGAAAGCAAGTCTCCTAACTTGGGCAGAACTACATCTGGTAGCGGTGGTTTTTTCTCATTTCTTATCTTTTCCAAGTCCTTAGCAGAAGTAACACCTGTCAAGACCAACAGCGTTTGGAAACCACAACGCACACCCAGCTCAATATCTGTGTTGCATCTGAAAAATACATTGTAATCATATAACTATAATATATACATTCTACAGCTGAGTAAACATTTGTAATAAAAGTTACGTTTAAATAGTAGGTTCTATATAAAGTAACACTTCGTTACGTTATGATCTACGCAGACTAATTAATAGTCTAAAAAACCCGCCTTAAAAATTTCGCGAGTTACATAAACTATTTAGAAAATTGTAGGTATTGTAGTTATCGGCCCTTGATGGTGCAAAGTTTCAAAAACATTTTGACAGGGGTGTAAATCACGTTCAAAGGTATGAAGCTAAACCGTGTTAATAAAGGTCAAGCGATTATTTTAACATAATAGCAGTTAGTGTTACATTGAACCAAGGGGGGCCCAAGACATACCTATATAGACCATGTCAAAATACAATAATACAAAAAGTATGACAGCTCTATGTAAAAAATTAAGTAGGTACTACAAATAATTATAAAAATGCAATACCTATCGCCAATCATAAGCGTCCTCGCTGGATTCAGTCCACAAGACTCAAGGAACTTCCTCACATAAGCATGAGGTTTCCCGAGGACTAACGCCTTCCTTTCTGCGCATGTTTCGACTGCCCTCACCAGAGTACCAGTGCCAGGTACGATGACCGAACTAGACATTGGGAATCTCTCATCTGTGTTTGTTGCAATAAAAAGGCACTCTTCTGATGAGAGGTAAGAAGCTGCCTTCATTAGCTTTGGGTAGCTGAGATGTTCATCAAAACCCACAACCACGGCGCCGACCTCCGGATCCAGATCAGAAGGCTTCATAGATTTGAAATCCGGCTGGACGTGATCCGGCTGAAGATAATGAAAAAATCATTAGATACAATACAGTCAACTTGACAAATTACTGGAATGAAAAACGCGCCGTTAACACTTGTTCCTAAAACACGGTGGGTGAGTTTACTTTATTAATGTCCTGTTTTCATTTAGTCCCTCATCGACAGTTAACAGGCGAATACATACAGAAAAAGAAAAATAAATTAACGTATAACATATCATACCTATTGCTTAAAATTAAATAAAATGTTAAACGAAAGCTAGAGTTCATAAACAGGTATATTTGATAAACTCACACCAACTCCTATGTGCCTTATGCCAACAGCTTTCAGTTCTTCTGCAATGCCGTTGGAACCAAGGAGATACACTTTCTTCGTAAATCCAATACCCTTGAGATAATGAGCCGCTAAATAGGCTGTTGATAGTATTTCGTCCTGTAATATTAAAATGTAGGTACATTATTAATGGTCGTCTTATATACGCTATGCTATGTTTCTGCGTAAAGTTGTGCCTATTTACTTATTAGTTATTACCCATTCTGTAATTTGGACATTTGTACCCATACTTATTTTTTATAGAGAATCTACTGCAGCTCTGAACTGCTTCATCATATTCTCATTATTATGGATATACCTATTTCAATTGTCGGATACACCGGTAGAATATAATGAAAAATAATAAAAATAACAGTAAGGATCAGATCTGATTGGAAAAAGTTGTAGTTTAATACTTACTTGACTAGCGATGAAACCCAATTCTTGAGCTTTACTTGCAAAGTCACTACGTATTTTTGTGGAATTATTTGTTACGTAAAATATCTTCTTTCCGATTTTACGAAAATAATTCATGGCATCAGCAGAGCCTGGTATGGCACCGTTGTTGATCCATAACACACCTGAAGAATTAATTTAGTCCTCAGTTATTTCATTAATAAGATACCTACTTAAGATAAATCTATACTTATAATAAATCTGTAGAGAGGTCAATAACAGGTACATGAAATATATTTTCAATATAACTATCAGGGGGTGATTAGTGATCGATACTGATGCCAAAAATGCAATCAGTAAAATTTTTGTCTGTCTGTCTGTATGTTCCTTATAGAAACAAAAACGACTGGACGGATTTTAACGAAACTTGGTACAATTATTCTTCATACTCCTGGGCAGGTTATAGGATACTTTTCATCACGCTACAATCAATAGGAGCAAAGTAGTGAAGGGAAATTTTGGGAAAACGGGAGAAGTTACTCCATTTTTTAAGCTTCCGTCGCGTGTGCAGCCTTAATGGTTAAAGTTACATAGAAATTATGTATGACGGAAATATTCTACATAAAATTTTCTAAAAAATATACCGCCACAGCATATGTCTATCTTTTATAGTTGACTCAGAATAACACGTGTAACTCCTGATAGCTTAGCAGTTCGGAGCATTCTGATTATATTTGTTTACTCTTACGTTTATAATACTCTCACTCATCCCTAATTTAAAAAAGTTTAACATTTTTACCTATTTAATAAAAAAGAACCATAGAAATCGGTATAGAAACACCAAAATTATAGATGAAATAAGCCATCGCGTCGTCACACGTGAATACTAAATCATGCTATAAGGATTATTTTTAAACAACTTAAAAAAAAAGGAGGAGGTTCGAGGAACGAAGACGCGGGTTAAAGTAAGAGTTAACCCAAAGAAACTATTCCACGCGAACGAAGTCGCTGGCAGAAGCTGGTGTGATAATAAAAATGTTGTTATTCTACATATCTTGTGTCGTCTCGACAAGGTGACGACGATTATTTGATTCTTGATTTTTTTGAGACAAAATGTCCGTATTTATGCAAAATGGAACCACACAGCAAACACACACTTTTGAGATATCAAAGGGTTTACAAAAACATGTGCAGCACTGTTATTGCTGTTGGTTCTGTTCTGCTTTTAATATACCTTGTTTCCAAGGGGAAAATCAGGTGGTTCTTTTTTGTATAAGAATTTAGACCACTTTTACATTAGTATTCTTCAAAAAAAGTAAAAAATGAAATTTGTCGAGTGGTTCCATTTTGCATAAATACGGACAAATAAACAAATGATCTGAAACTTGAGGCAGTTAAAAGGAAAAAGGTCTCAATAAGTATAAAAAAATTAAAATAGAAAAACAAGTGAATTAATAAAATACTCCTTTGAGACTCTTAAATATGCCACAATAGAAATAAAAATTGTGAGTATCTGACAGAGGTCCCTATATTAGACTTCACAAAGATATCAAGCAGGTTTCTTCATTGTATTCCTATTTAAAGTTAGGTTACTCAACTAAATTACCAAAACAAAAGATACAGGAGGCCTAAAATAGGTAATGAAAGTTAATATTTACTATCTGTTGATGACAAAAAGAATCTCTTAAATACCTGCACAACTACTTGTTTAACTGTCAAGCCAAACATTAATGCAAACAAAAAACTCAACAAATATACTGGGTAAATAGTAACAAGCAAACCATTATTTTATAGACACCAAAAAAAAAAGTGTTGCTTTTTTGTCAGAACAATTGGAGATATTCATGCATACAAATGATTGTCCTGGGTGGTATTTGATGCCGATGAATAGCAGCATGAAAGTCAGGGTCACTAAGCATAAACTGGTCAGTCAATGAAATGAAATGAAATGAAATGAAATAATGAAATGAAATAAATTTATTCATTCAAATAGGCCTTCACAGGCACTTATGAAACGTCGACTCTAATGCTCGGTTCGGAAGGTTGCTTTTGCTGAGAAGAGCCGGCAATAAACTCAGCAATTACTCTTTTCAAAACAAGTTTTAACAATTTCTTTAACAATAATAATATTAGTCCTGATAGAACGAGCGCTATACCCATGCCTCGCCATCGTTAATATAATCGTTTATACAATAATAAGCCTTCTGTACCAAAGCTGACTTAACTCGTTCCTTAAATTTATTCATAGGCAAATCTAAAATATTTGTGGGGATTTTGTTATAAGTCCTAAAAATGATCCTTGCACTTTCTGTAGTCTATAAGCAGATGATACAAGTTTATGCTTATTTCTAGTATTAATGGAGTGCAAATCACAATTTTTCGTGAAAAGACTAATGTTTTGACGGACGAATATTATGTTTGCATAAATGTACTGTGATGCAACTGTGAGAATGTTAATTTCCTTAAATTTATCTCTGAGGGAAGCTCGCGGGCTTAAATTATAAATAGCACGGACTGCTCTTTTTTGCAAAATAAAAATTGTATCTATATCAGCTGCTCTGCCCCAAAGCAAGATACCATAGGACATAACACTATGAAAATAACTGAAATAGACTAATCTAGCTGTTTCTACATCCGTAAGTAGTCTGATTTTTCTAACCGCGTAAGCTGCTGAGCTGAGCTTCCCCGCAAGACATGATATTTGGGTGCCCCATTGAAGTTTTGAATCTAACGTAATACCCAAAAACACTGTAGACTCAACAAGACTGAGGGCTTCATTATTTAACATTAAATTAGAGGCCATCTTTTTTACATTGGGTAATGCAAATTTTATACATTTAGTTTTTCTTGCATTTAAAACTAGATTATTAACAGTAAACCAATTTAATACCTCAGATAATGCACCGTTTACATCGTCATATTTGAATTTCTGTCTATCAACACCAAAAATCAGTGAGGTATCGTCAGCAAACAGTACAATTCCACAGGTATTCTTAACATAGAACGGAAGATCATTTATATAAATTAAAAATAGAAAAGGTCCCAAAATTGAGCCCTGGGGCACCCCCATATGCACAGGAGAACCAGACGATTTAACTCCGTTGACATCTACAATTTGAGTTCTCTCACTAAGGTACGATCGCATCAAATCAAGTGCTGTACCTTTAACTCCATAATACTCTAGTTTACGTATAAGTGTTTGGTGGTCAACACAATCAAAAGCCTTAGATAAATCACAAAACACCCCAATGACGTTCTGTGAATCCTCCCAACAGTTAAAAATATTTTTCAAAAGTGCTACACCCGCATCAATAGTAGAACGACCTTTTGTGAAACCGTATTGTTCACCATGCAAAAGTTTATTAAAATTAAAATGAGAAAGCAGCTGCTTTAAAATAATCTTTTCGAATATCTTACTCAGAACTGGTAAGATAGACACCGGCCGATAATTAGTTGGATCAGAAGGATCTCCGGCTTTAAACAAAGGAATAACTTTACTATATTTCATCAAGTCTGGAAATTTACCGCAATCTACGCATTTATTGAAAATTAAAGCTAGATGAGGAGCTATGTCTACAATGATATTTTGTAAAACAGTTACAGATAAATCCCATAAGTCCCCAGTACGTTTAACTTTTAAGCTTTTAAAAGTTTTGATTATGTCAAGAGGTGTAATGTGCCTAAACTTAAGTACTTCTACACATTTCGTTACATTGGTTTGCAGTATTAATTCAGCATTTCGAGGTGAGGAATCTAAGGAGCTAGTTGTAGAGACAGGTATGTCAGTAAAAAAATTATTGAAAGTATGAGCAATTTGATCATTATCGCTAACACTGTTACCGTTAATATTAAGTTCAATGCTTTTATTGGTGGTTTTAGTATTACCTCGTTCTGCGTTTATAATGTTCCAAGTAGTTTTTACTTTATTGCTCGATTTGCTAATTTTATTCCTAAGATGAATAGCCTTGGCTAAAGCACAAGTTTTTTTAAAAACTTTTGAATATTTTTTCACATACTCTAGAAAATCGATATTTTTATTAAATTTTTTCATACCATATAGCTCGTACAACTTAGCTCTACTTTTATAAATACCGGCAGTTGCCTAATTATTAAATTTGGCTTTACTGCTTTTATTAAAGGACTTAAGATTAAACGTTTTATCAAATTCAAATTTTATAAAATCAAAAAGTTCTTTATATAGGCTATCTGGTTCATCCTGTGTCATATTAATTAAATTAATAATTTTACTAATATTATATTTGAATCTGGCCATACGATTTACAGTTATAGGCCTACATGTAACTTTTTGCGGTTTATCTACTGTTTCATTTAAAAACACTACTTTCTGACCACAATGATCTGAAGTTAAATCAGTTATTATGGATTTTTCAAGTGCATCACAGTTACAAAACACGTTATCCAGACAGGTGGCAGAAGTTGCAGTAATTCTGGTCGGCTCTAGAAATAAATTGTTTAAATTAAATGATTTGAATAAGTTAATAAGCCTAGTTGTTGAGGGAGACTCAATCAATAAGTTAACATTAAAATCGCCACATACTATTAGATCCTTATTACAAGTTTGAGCTTTCTTCAAAGCATCCTCTATAACTAATTCAAATACACTATAATCACCTAACGGAGGACGGTACACGCAGATTATAACATAGCGCTCGAGCTCTACACAGGACAATTCAACAGTGCGCTCGATAGATAAATCTACTATGTCTTTGCGTTCTTTACACTTAATATTAACTGAAACTAAAATTAAACTACCACCATGTATTGCTGATTTTCTTACGAACGCACTTGACAATTTCAACTTAGGTATTGAATAAAAGTTCATGATTTTTCAGCCAATGTTCTGTTAAACATAAAATATGGACATCACAACCTTCAACGAACAATTGTAATTCTAATTCTTTGCCCGCTAAGCCCTGAATATTCTGATGAACAAGGTTTAAATGGCTGAGCTTAGCAGTTGTCATACTATTGTAAAATCCCCCCCAGATACTTGACCACTGGTGCCACTGTCAATAACAATATTATTGACATTAGCACCAGTATCAATGACCCCAACTAAGCTACTTGTAGCTTGGTCATAAATATAATTAATAGAAAATACATGTTGTCTGGTGGATTTTGTAAATTTAAATTGGTATTAATATAATAATATAAGTACAGTATTATAATGCAAGTAATACAACATGCCCCATCAACCAAAGCTTCAATGAATTATTTAACAGTTAAATTTAACTATGTCCTTTAAGACATTATTTTAGACTATTCATCACTTTTAATAAATCTATTTTAATTGTTGTTTTATGTATAACAAGACAATTAAAATTGATTCAATTTATTTAAAGTAATGAATAGAAAATCTTTAGCCTGATGAGTTGTTGTTTTAAATTACAAGAATGTCAAACAGATCATAAACCTAAATTATTATTTTTATGAGAATATAATTATATAGGTTTACAACAAAACATGTTTGGATAATATTTTGGAATGATACAATAGAATGTGTATAAAATGTTATGATTAATGGGTGTGAAACTAAAACTAGAATAAAACTAGTAAGGCTGAGGAGTTCTATAGTATTTTTACAATGGAAACCCAAATAAAATAATTGTGGAGTACATAAGGATAAACCCCAAATCATCAAAAAAAGTTATGATGTACAATATTTATGGGGCATATGAAGGGCTGCTATTCCCACATTTGTCCTAGTTTGAAGGGCTGTTGATAAACAGCCCTTCAAACTAGGACCCCTGATAAGGGGTCAGCAGTTTTGGTGATGGCAGCCCTACACATGAAGGGTCAAGGTAAAACTGCTGAAAGTACAGCTGGTTAACGAGTCTTCAACTAAGAGGGACTGGCAATAAACTCAACAATGTATTTTTTTTATGTTAGTACCTACATATCAAATGTTTAATAGCTCAATTTGTAATAAGTATATGTTAAAAAATAAACTCAATGCCTGCTTATTAACTTATCTTCTCCATTAAAGGCTGACTTCTAAAGCAAAAGTAATTTTAGAAGCTTTAACCTTCCTAATTGCCTTAAACTAAGATGCAAACTGTATAAATAGCTTAGAAAATTTCAGAACACAATATTAGTGTCTGCAATTTGTTAGAGAGTAAGAGATCTTAATTTTATATTACTTATACCTTTCTAAAAAGTTAAAGGAATTCAAAATAACTAAATTATTTTTTGTGATATAGGAATCAGAGCACACCTATGATTTAACTAACTACTCTATCAATACTCTAACCTAGAACTTGTGTATTCTAAGTATTATAATATTTAATCAAGTAGGAAGAGAATCCCACTCAAACCTAAGCTTAGCTTACTTACCATCGCAATCTGTTAAAACTGTATCAAATGAATTTAAAAATTCTTGAATTTGCTCAGCTTTCGCTTCATGAAGATTCAAAACTGAGGATTTGAACATTTTTCTATTGGTACTAAAACGTCTATAGCAAGCTGGACCGTTAAAATTAATGGAACACTGCGGAATATAAACTAATTTATAATGTTTAAAGAGTCGCGAAAAAATGTTAACCATTCCTAATATCACATAAAAAATAATAATTTACGTTGTGCGGTCCATAATATTGTTTTGAAAATGAACTAAAACGAATGACATTTCTACTTAAATGGAGGTCAAAAATGACAGCGCCTAGCTAAATAGCGCCGATAGCCAAAAAATTGGTTGCCTGTAAAGTCGGTATACGGGCGAAAGTTTTACGTGACAACGACTTTGAGTGGTAAAATAATTTTAATGTGAATATTCATTCGTATAGTAGGAAGAAGGATGAAATAATAGTAACAATTTAAAACATAACGTCACGTTACGTGAGCGGAGCGTAACGCAGTTTCTTGAAGTGTCACCCGGCAAACCAATTTATAAGACGTTGTCACGTCAAAAAACTTTAGTAAGATAGTGACTATTTTGCTAATAAAAAATCATTAAAATGCGTTTTTTTGTAATTTCTTAGAATTTTATAATAACACTGTAATTATGCAGCCCTAAATCTAAAACTTTTATGTTTTCAACTGCCCAGATTACGAATGTATTCGTGATAGTACTGAATGTGTTCTGCATTAACTCTACACTGTATTATAATTTCATTTTTCCAAGGAAACATTGAGCAGAATTATTAATCTGGTCACACTGGAATCAATCAATAAATAATATGCAATGTCTTACGTTACGAGCGAGATTGTTCCTAAAATATTACATTTTTGTGCAAAATATTGTGTTAATTTAACTATATTGATAAATGCGTATTTTACATGTTAATTGAACTAATATATCTAAGTGATTTTAATTATTACGTATATGAATAACGAACAACGGAGATTCGGGAGACTTCGGAGTCGCCATTTTGTTCAATAAGGTCATCGTAAGTCTGGACATTTAGCTCGAGCTTCGTTGTGAAATTTATATTTTATTGCTTATCACAGTTTAGTTAACTTATCTTAAAAAATGGTGGATAATAGTTCTAAAGATCCTCCCATACAAACTATGAATGGCATGCCGCCAAATCATAACCCGTGGATGTATGGTGCATACAATCAATACAATGGATATCAAGCGGGGATGTACCCGCCCTATTACAATCATTATATCAATCAAGGCAATGGGTTTCCCAACAATGCACACCAATTTCAACATAACAAGGACTCTAAGAATGAATTTGTACATTCCCAATTTTCTAAACCTCCTCCACCATTGCTTGGAATGTCTCCTCTTGACTCAAATCGACCATTCTTTAACCAATCACCTATAAGGTTTAATTTAAATAATGTCAGAAAACCTGCTCCAATTCCCATATATGAGAATCCTCTGCTTTTAAATAATAATGGTCCTAAAAAGAAACGCAAGAAGGCTAACAAATTAAATGAAGATAAACCAAGTTGTGTGGAAGGTGTTCAACCTCCACTGCCAGACCATCCTCCACCATTACCTCCTTTACCACCACCAGAGATTCCAAAGCCCCCTCCTCCACCTTTGGAAGTGCCTCTTCCACCTCCACTGGCGACAGAAGACATCCCTGAACCTCCAGGAGAACCCAAAAATGATGTCATTGGACCAAAAGATCTTGAAAAATCTGTAGTGGGCACTACTACTACTAGCTCTCTCAACTTTTTCAATTCACCTTCTATATACCCTCTCACTCCTGGCACATGGCCAGAGAACCTGGAGAGGTACATTAAAAGGTGTTACATAAAATGTAAATCTGATTTTGACCGTGATCAAGTTGATATATGCTTAAAGGGACGTATTACAGCTGCTGCAAGCAAAGATGAAATATGGACTAGGAATTGGGATGAAGAACCAATACCCAGTGTTCATAGTGAACGTAATAATTTGTCAGTAAAGCCAGTACGTGATACATTAAGCCTATATCAAAAACCTGTGAATAATGCAGATATTACTAAGAGTAGATTAGGTGTAGGTAGACGGGCCATTGGTGGTCACCGAAATTCACCACCAAGGAGACGGCGTCAACATTCAAGATCCAGATCTGAATCCAGAAGCCCCATTAAGAAGAGGCTCAGGTATGATGATTTTAATTAGTGTTATTGACTTGTTTTCATAATAATCAAAGAAGACTGATTTATTGTGCCACTTGTGTCATAAACCCTAATTATTATGTCACAAATTAATGATTTTTGTTATTTTGTTTGCAGTGCTTCTTCAAGTTCTAGTGATGATGTTGAGGATAGGAAAGCTTCAAAAACTAAGGGAAGGCAGAAAGTTAAAGACAGGCTTTCTTTGGACCAGAAGAAACCAGATAAGTATCCAAAGAACAGTAAGAAAAAACCACAATACAATCCATTTGTTGTTGATGACCTACAGGTTAATGCTGAAAAGCTGCTAAAAAGAGCTGAACGTTTTGGAGGTGCTGGAGTGCCAGGAACTTCACAAAATGTACCTTCCATTGCAAGCTCGCTACAAGCTAGTAATAAACGGGTAGAACCAACACCAAGAAGATCTATTATTCAAGATACTGAAGGAGATTATGAATTAAATAATGTGCATATTGTTGGTACATGCTCAGATATTGAGAAATCCTTCCTGAGGTTAACAAAAGCACCTGAAGCATGTGAAGTGCGACCTGTAGCTGTATTAAGAAATTCACTCAAGAATGTTAAGGAGAGATGGATAGATAAACAAGATTACCGATATGCCTGTGATCAGCTCAAGTCTATCAGGCAAGATTTAACGGTAAGCTTTTTCTATTCTATTATGCTTTCTTTTTGGATTGCTGAGTGCATAGCTGATAACTATTGGAAATGTCTCTAGGTGGTTTCAATTACTTTTGGCTCACATAAGGTAAGTAAATACATAGTGTCTTACAATTTTCTTTTCAGGTCCAAGGTGTTCGTGATAGTTTTACAGTAGAAGTTTATGAAACACATGCAAGGATTGCTTTAGAGAAAGGTGACCATGAGGAATTCAACCAATGCCAAACACAGCTTAAAATGTTGTACACTGAGTTGCCAGAATGTAGAATTAATGCAGCAGAATTCACTGCATACCGAATATTGTACTATATATTCACGAAAAATACCTTAGGTAAGTATATTGTTTTATTGCTGATATGGTATTGAGGTAGTAAGCTTTACATCTAAGTGCAGTTCCATGTATACATACATGTCTTTTTGTGTGTTTATTAAATGCATAACATGTTCTTTTGTCCATTTTCCAGATTTAACTACCATATTTCAGTTTCTTTCAAAAGATGATAGAGAAAATGAATGCATCAAACATGCTCTAGATACAAGATGTGCATGGGCGACCGGAAATTTACATAAATTTTTCATACTATATAAAACTGCACCGTTAATGGCAGGATACCTGATGGACTGGTTTGTGGAAAGAGAAAGAAAACTATACCTCAAATACATCATAAAGTCGTACGTCCTTTATTCAGTTACTATTATCTATACTTTAATGGAGATAATCCCCCACCCACATGCTTAAAACCTGCCAATAAATACCTTTTTTATTCCCAGGATTAATGACTCTTAGATCAATAGTGGTCTCCTAAACATTCATTATCATAGTTTTATCTAACTTCCTATGGGTATCATTAGTTTAGGCGCAACGGGTGCTTGCTGCGTTTGGCCTTTTCCCCGTTTCCCGTTTTCATAGCGCATGACTAGACTATGAAGAAAGCTGACTAACAGACAGGGTCTGTTACCAAGACTACTTTTCCTAATATATATTCATTATAACAATCATGCTGTTATTATGCTGTTGCCTTTTGTATGCACTTCATATTTATGTTTTAATGTGAAAAAGTAGTTGCATGTTTGAAACAAACCACGGAGCAAACTATAGTACCTGTTGTAAGAGAAATTTCCAGAAGTACAGTTCTTAGTGGTTAGTCTTTGACGATAAGTAGAATGTATCCTAAAATATACCTAATTTCACCCAAAGGTTCAAAGATTGAATATGAAGGTTAGATTGAGAGTTTTTCTAATGTTGAAGTTTTTTATTACACTGTCATCTTACTAACAAAGCGTGAATTTTTTAAACATTTTGGTTCAATGTACGGATGTACCAAGTAGGCTAGGCGTAAAAATAATAGCAACTCGCGATTTAACCACTGCATAATCGCTTATACCAGCTACTAATATATATATTTGCTTCGTGATATTGACGAGTGCTTGCTCTACGTGTTAGATATAATCATGTTCAAGATTCGACTGAATGAGGCTTATGAATTTGTGTGTATGTTTCCGAAGACATAATTTGTCGTGGCGTGGGTATAACCAGCACTTTATATATACTTTACCGTGAGATCTTAGTGAAAGCAACGTGTGATTTTATGGAGTGCTTTCCTGTGCCTCGTCAAAGTATCGCGACTTCAAAACACACTCGCAAATTCTTATTCAACTATATTTTTTATACATCCTTATATTTCCAACCTCTGATAAGTGCACATCTGGCAACTAGATACAAAGGCATTTCCACCAGTTTACAAAAGCTTTATTATAGACTACTGGCTCCCCGTGGTTTCACAGGCTATAAGCTATCTGTGTACCAAATTTAGACAGACAGGGTTATTTCGCATTTATAATATTAAGTATAGAGAGATTTCAAAGTACATATTCAAAAATATATTCATTCAGTCATGTCGAACATCATTTTGACAACGTACATTGTGTACCACCTACACACCTACCTACAATTTCTGCCAGCTTTGCTGGTTGTGTATAATAATATTATTTTAATATGTGCAGCTACAGGCCGAATGTTCCTGTGGACGTCATCGTTCGAGAGTTGGCGTTTGAGTCAAGTTCTAAGGCTTTTGAATTTTTAAATCAATTTCCTCTTGTATACACTGGCTGCGATCAAACACAAATAGATTGCAAGGCCAGCCTCCCAGCTGTAGCGAGTATATAACATTTTCTGTTAGATAGCCGTCCTGTCATAGTAGCATGTTGTTGTGTGGTGATGTAATGACCACATGCCTGCAGGGTGCAACAATCAGCGGAATCGTAATCATGAGTCATATAGTTCTCATCTTAATTTTGATCAGCTTTGCTAGGATGAGGCGGCGAAACTAATAAATACGTCATCACATTAAGTTATACAGCAGAAAAGGAAACCCGGACAGAAGCAAGCTTTTGCGTCAAGAGGATAAAATGCAGAGAAGAAAAGTGCTACATAAATATTGGGAGTTAATTATCTATAAACAAACATTAAAACAGTGATTATAAAAACTGTGGAGACTATTGTACATGTTACTAAAAGGACACTTAAGTGTTAACTTATTTTATCGTCGAATGTTTCTGTAAATATTGTGATTTTTTTTATTATCTTATTGCAAGTTTTATTCCAATTTTTATTATAAATTGAAAATCAGTGCATTACATACACATTGTCATTGTAGTGTTTAATAAATGATCTATGTTTATTTAAGACTTTCATTGATCTATTTGCGGGGTCGATTTGATGCCCTTGTTCAGCTTGGTGGTTAGCCATCCTGACTGCCAAGGTGGTGGGTTCGATTTCCACTACTGAATAATATTTGTGCTCCTGCACGTTTATTATATGGCTTTTTGTAAATAGAACGGTAGGTACTAGTAGGTGTATGGTTCGTCATGAATTTTTACATACCTATTAAGGAATCACTTGAGAATGACGACCGATTTGGCTGTTTGTTTTTGGTATTTTCGTAATTGCCAGGGCAAGATTTGGATTTGGAACAATTTTTGGAGAAATCCGGACGGTATTTTGTGTGGATGTCTTATTATCGACCATGATGACCGAACTAAGCCAGACACGAACTTTATTTTTAATAGAAGGCAGGTAGGTATACTTGCTGCTGTAATTTGGGATCATCAGACTGTAATGTAAAGAATGTCCCAGCATATTTATTAGACGGGTGCATATTTCATTTGCCCATTTTTATTCTAATTTACTGTATAGAAAAAAATATATTTTTCCAAATATTTACCCGCCTGGGTACCTACCTTCAGTTTTTCCATCAAACTTATCCAACGTGCTATTTGCATTACATGTTTTATCTTGAGCCAAATTTCATCGAGATCCCTTCAGTCGTAATAATGTGATTGAGTAACCAACATCCATCCAACTTTCGCATTTATAAAAGTAGTACCTACCTACCTAAGCCTAAGATCATGAAGTCTAGTAATGAGTAATATACTTCAATATAGTCGAAAGATCAGAAGTGCCTGTGTGTAAAGCCTATTTGAATGAATAAATATGCTTCAATTGATTCCATTTCAATGTAGTGGTTTAAGCTAAATGCATAGACATGATGCTTTATTTTTCCTGGTACACAATGTACACTTATCAGTTCTCTAGAAACAAAATTAAAAATCTTTGGTTTGGGATGAAGTGATTAATATACGAACAAGATGTACTCGAATATCTATTTATTTTAACACAATTTTACATCATCCTTACACAATTACATGATTTATAGACAAATAACAAAAAATATGTTTCAACCCAATGCATATAAATATTATTTCCTACCTATAAATAATATATGTATTTTTAAACTCTAAATTGAAACGAACCACCTCACCTAGTGTTTGTTGCATATTTCAAGCTTAAAACTAAGTATATACAAATAAACTTAATTTCGAGAATAACCATAATAAGGTACAGATCTATCAAAGGTTAGAGACATTCAGAAATGTGGTAAACAAACTTTACCAGCAAATAATTCAGATATCACAGTAATCCACAATGAAAGTACAAATAGTATGTATGATATTCCAACTTGATGGCTGTTAGGCAGTTGGTATGGCTGGCCACCAATCTCATCCACATGGAATCCCATCGGGAATATTACAGCAGCCAGGCAAAACACAACCACTGAAATAAAATAATTCTAGATGTTATATATTTGCATTTAATTGGTGAACTAAAATATATATGATAAATTTTATTTACTGAACAAATCCAATACAGTTTAATATAGGTACAGATAATGAAATTGATACAATGATAATTTCTATAAAAAAAGTTTGGTAGCAAAGTGGCAAGGTATAAGCAACACAACAATAAATAAAGTAATAGTGAATACAATAAATAAAGTCATAGTGAATATAAATAAATAGGCAACTTACTTGCAGCAAATCCCACCCAGCGAGCATATGGAATGACATTTCTATCAAAGTGGCTGGATGCTAATAGTATCACGGTAGTAGTTATACAAATACATCCCATGAAGATGCATATAAGAGCCAACAACCATTCAGGTTGGAGATCTGGTGTGAAGCAGACTTGAGGTCTATTGTGCAGTGTCATGCAGGACCACATAAGTCCCAAGCGTGTGTCACCTGCATGAAAAAAATAACAACATAGATACACCGTCACATATAAATTTCTTTTGGGTGCCGTTATTTAAATTGTACAGGTTTTATTCCCAGTAGTATGTTGCTGATACTATAGATATCATGTTTATCAGATATCATAAAAAGTATTAAATAATAATGTAGATTCTTAGTTGTTTGTAAACCTAATTTTAATGAGGTACCAACTCCGAAGGTTTGACTCCTTTACGGACACATTCCATTAAATAAGTTTGCATTTCTCATGCGCAAAGAGAGGTCACCGCTCTGCAACTTGTGCCAACAACAAGAGGATGTGTACCATGTTATGATGGAATGTGCCCGCAACAAAGGGCTTAGACAATTTTTATTTGGAGACAGTTCCATTGGAAGATGTAACACATACTTATCATACCCTTCGTCATGCAATGCTAAAATGATACTGGACTGGACCTAGTTAAGTTTGGCCTTAAGTTGAGATAAATTGTTTGTTTCTAATTATTTGTAATCATCACAGGGCGACATATTCGCACAGCGAAAAAGCCCCTTAAATTTAGATAAAAAAAAAATGAGGTACTACAAAATACATTTATATTCCTACAAATCTAGGAAGTATCTGTCAGTAGACTTTATTTCACTGTTCTTTATACATTTTTTTATAATGAATTTAAATTCATAGTAGAATTGTGCTTACCTCCAACATCGGTTATTATCCAGTCTGGCATTGCAAGGCTAACAATTGCAAAAACATCAGCAGCCATAAACAGTGTACCTGATATCACTGTTAATTTATCCATATTTAATGTTTGTTAGCTATCAGATCATTTCAGATTTTATATTGTGAGATGGAATGTATTACGGGATGAAATTAGGCGAGAACATAAAATTCTGCGTTGTCAATTATAATTATGGATTTGGCCATCCAAAACATACATTCACGACTATGTTTACAATACAACTCCAATTCCAATTTGTTGCTTATGGCTCCATCGTAGGACTGTTGATAAAATATCGAAATATCGATATTATTATTTTGAAATATCGATATTTATTACTAATATTTTTTTAAACGATATATCGATATTTCGATATTGAAATGTAGATATCGATGGTCGATATTTTTTTTAAATAAATTTAAATTTTTAATTTTTTTCGTAAATTATTTAATCTACAAAATCATCGTAAACTTAATCTATTGTACTTCATTTACACTATTTTATGTTTTTTCTCTATTCCTAGTTTACTTAGTTTCTGGCAGAAGTTTTGGTACAATGCCTGCTGAATTAAAGCAGCCAAATATTTCAAGGTCATCGAATGCGCTAAAATTTTGGATCGATAGTAGGCATTTTACTCCCGTGCTATCAGAAATAGCGGTTAAATATTTAATTTCTTCTGCTACATCTGTAGCATGTGAACGAGTTGATTCTACAATCAATCTTTTAGCGCCTAATAATCGTAGTAGTAAAACAGCTGAACATATAAAACAAAGAGTATTTTTAAAAACTCTTACTGAAAAATATTGGTACACATAATTGTCTTATTTAAATTAAACAATAACTAAGAACTATATATAGTTATAACCTAACAATTTTATACATTTATAATTTAATTTGCTTAATAAATACCTATACTGGACTACTGTGTAATTATTTTTGAGCTGCCTTACGATTTTTTTTTTAAAATAAATCCGATATTTCGAAATATCGATATTTTTAAAAATATCAACAGTCCTACGGCATCGTGTTAATACAACTCAAAGAGTTCAGACTTTTTTTTTTTTTTATCTATAAAGGAAAATGAATGAATGAAATGAAAGTGAAAGACACTAGTGTAGTGACATGACAGGACTGGCATATTTTACATAATTCCGCCAGTGTCAGGGTGCTGGAAGAGATAAACGATGGAGGTTTAATATTGTGCAGATTTATTTATACAGCGTTATTCAACTTGGATAAATAAAATGATTTATACAATTATCACGCATTCCATGGTTGAACTCTGAAATATAAGTCTGATATTTTAACATTATTTGCGCCTTTTCTAATGATAATTAAAAATATTCATATTTTTATTTATTTTATGTTTATTTCCAAATTTTCATTAAGCATCTATGACACTTGGCAAAATTTTGTTGCCCTCGCCCTCATTCGCACGAGAGGTTTTTTAACGTACGTTAAAAAAGCGTTCAAATACAACCATTGCATTCCCATGTATATGCGTCACTCGGCAACGTTTTTAAAACGCGACGCTTTTTATCGAGCGGTGTTGCATTTTCAAGTTTGGGCGTTGGAAATAGACTGACTATCTATTGGTAGGTACCTATAGTATACCTACCAATTAGTACTAACCAAAGAGTAATATAATAGGTACTAACTACTTACATATATAGGTAGGTACCTACTTACTTACCGATAATTTTTTTTTGTAGAAAATATTTTCGACATTTTCTCTAATATCGGTTTGCTATCAAAGCGTACTTTTTGTGTTTAGTTTCTATGATATATATAACTTATTTCATTTCCCGTTGCCTTAAATAAGTTAGTATTAAAAGTTACAACCTCGTATTTCTTGGGATTAAACTATAGAATAAGGAAAATAATCGATAGTTAAAACACAGAATATAATGTTCATAATCATTATAGGTATGCATTTATTTCTTTATTTAAATTAAGATCACGAACATTAAAATGCTTGAAGATAGATATATTTATTATGGGTATTACCTATACCTATTAATATATTAGTCATATTCCGTAGTCCATTAGTAAAGCCAGAGTCGTAATTTATCTACACAAGCGAGAACATTTCGCTACTAACTTGAAGCGGTTATATAAATATCTTGATTGATACATATACTTAATACTTATTTATAAAAACGTTTGTTTTGGTAAAGAGTTTAAGCGGTCGCAGTAGGTGCAGAACTGTTAACAGTGTTGCTGGTCGCAGTGGAGACAGTATCATCTGGCTCGTCGATTTGAAGCCATGGCATTCGCCGCTGTAGCTCTTGTCTGAATAAAAATTCAATAGTAGGTATTTACCACGGATGAACCATATAAAACAAATGAGCATCTAATAACACATAAATCTTATTTGGTACCTGTATTTCGGATGACTGATAGCATAAACCCAAGGATCTATGCACGCTACGGCTTTGCATGCTACCGCTGGAATCATTGTGACCTGCCGATAAGCGAGCACATTAGCTATGTAGGTATTTTATTAATATATATACCTACTACATTAACAAGTTGGTAGTGATTTGTGGTACATCAGTTACAGTTATGACCTACTTACTTAATAGGTATATCCTATCTAACAATCTTACCCCAGGAGTTAGAAGTTGCTGGTTGCCAAACGCTCCGATGAGTGCCATTACGCCGTAAGGAGTCCAAGAGGCCACAAATAGGAAACACACTGTGAGTGCCGCTTTAGCTATCCGAATTTCGGCTGATTCTGCTCCTGCGTTTTGGTTGGCTCGCAGAGATTCGACGTGCATCTTTTTTGCTTGCTCCCTGTGATGGAAAAGTGACGGAACAGTGCCATATATAACAATTTTATATCGTAAAGTAAAATATCTCACGCAAATACACTTATTAAGCGGTAAGATTTTTGTGATTTTAGACATAGACAGAAAGAAACAATTATCTATTACATGTCATATTAGAGACACAAAAATATGAGTCTAAATGAACATGATTAGATTTATAAGGTCGTAGAACTACCTTAACGCAGCTTCATGTGCAAATACTTGTTTTACAATTCCGCTGTAAAAATATATGATCATTGACATAGGGAATACGTAGCTGCAGGTGAAAATACACGCTACAAATAGTTTCGTATCAAAAGTGTTCGTGAGGTAGTCAAATGTGCACGACGTTAAGTATCCTTCTGTAAAACACAAACAAAGCTAATTATTGCATACCTAATCAATAAAAAGAATTTTGGAATTGCCTACTTCATTAATATCCAAATTAAATTACCAGGCACATATCGTCCCCAGATTTTGAATAACGGTAAAAGTGCCCATGGTGTGCTGTATATCCAAACAAACGCCATCATCAGCATTACTTTTCCGCGCGACAGTCGCCCATCTAGAGGTCTTGTAATAGTTGAATGCCTGTAAATGTAGATATGCATGAATACATTTCGATGAAATTGGATAGATACTTAAATATACGTATAAGTATTATCTATCACATCATATATTAACGTTATGTTACCTATCGTAAGCTATGCAGGCATTTGTCATCCCTGCACCAATGCCGCTGTAAGCACCCATCAATGCAAATACCTGACATCCAATTGAACCGGCAGCGAAACCTCGCATTGCACTATTATAAATAAATATTGGAGCCTTTGCCATCATAATGAAGTCTAAAATTGCTAGTTGCAGGATTAGCAGGTTGCTAGAGGTCCGTAAGCTTTTTGTTCTGAAAAAATACAATTCATTAATATTTAGATATAGGAACAACTTAGGATCTATTATAAATTTATATTATTCTAAATTCAATCTGGATTGTATTCTATTTATGTGCCAAATTTCAGATTAATCCGTTCAGCCGTCATGGAGCTGTAGTAGGTAGTAGGTACATAACATATTCACACCCATCCTTACACACACACGTATGTTGCATTTAATATTGAAAAACCTCTTGCATATAAGGTTTTATAACTCACGTGGAAAAGATGAAAATGACTAGTCCATTTCCGACCAATGCAGCTGCAGTGAAAAATATGTAGAGCAAGGCTAGTGCCGTGTGAGCACTGGCAGGTGGCGCAGGGAACGACAGCCAGTGCTCGGGGACTGATGCTAGGTCTTCTCCTGTCAGTCCAGCGCCAAGCATTTCAAATTCTCCAGGAGTGGCTCTGATTGTACAAAATTATCATTACACGTCTGTACCATGCTTATTCTCTTCATCATAAATAAGTTCTGTAATTTTATGTTTTAAAATGCTTACCTTAGAGCTGCAAAGTGAGTGCCGTAATAATAGCTTTCTGTGTGGTTCTCCATGACGATATGGAAAGTATTATGAGCAGTCCTCGGTAGTGTGCCTGAGTGTCCAGCCCACCCCACTGACTGACTGCTGGTTGAAACAGCTCACTCCTTAGTTTTATATCAGTTATTCACTAACGAGATTCAGTGGATAATCCGCCCTGACACCTTTGATAGGATTAAGGAAGGTTTGGCTCACACATTGACACAGATTTGTGTGTTTATCGAGCTACTAGGGTACCTACATGGTTCAAGCACATTATCTACCTTTGTGCTTAGGGATTTTACATGAAACCTTAAAAATAATCTAAAATAACCTAAGTAAATAAATGTATCCAGTTTGCTTTTCTTCAAATCATATAAATAGGAACTAAGTACACAGATTAATTTTAAATTTTTTTTATTTATACAAATTAAGAAACTTGGTTTTTAGGGTTCCGTAGTAAACTACGAACCTATAGTTTCGCCATGTCCGTCCGTCCGTCCGTCCGCGGATAATCTCAGAGACGGTTGATACTACAGAGCTGTAATTTGGTATGGTCGTAGATATTAACGGCGTCGACATAGTTCAAACATAAAATCTTAAATATTTTTTTTTTTAGTGTTTTAATGTTTATATAAAATCTTAAATATTTTTTTTTTTGTTTACCTACCTCCCATACACGTACAATGGGAAGAAAAATTTTTTTTCTCCATTCCTATGTGTGGCATATCGTTTGATAGCTTATTAAAAGTTAGTAAAGGTATCTTGACAAGGCTTTCCGATCCAGAGTTCCGTTTACGAAATATTAAGCTGTAATTTTAAATAGAGTCATGTGTCCCTCCTCTAAAAACTAAACCATTGTTTATTAAGTTGTAAAAAAATCATGCTTAGTAGTAGCATATATGATGAATTTCAAAGGAAAACTATCACGGCTAAGTTGACTTTACAGATTAACGAGTTATAGTCGGTCATGTAAAAAAAGTCCTAAAATCAACCGAATACGACTCTTAACCATTTCGTCAATATTGAGAAAAATGTTTAAGTAAATCGTAAATGTATACTTAAAGTATTGAATTTTGTCAATCTAGCTACGGAACCACTGCGCGTGTCCTAACACGCTCTTGGACGGTTTTTATATTTATGAACATAACAATGAATAAGATGTTATCTCAATCAAGCTGGCCTACATCTTTACGACGAGACGACGGTAGGTTAGATGGTGGTCGTATTTCCCGAAAGTTCTACAGGGGACATCCATCTACTTCATGTTTTCAACCTCTTTTGGTCTAAGTTTCCTTTATTTAATTGCTCTTTTGCCCATTATAATATTTATTGAACAGTAACAGTGTATTGAACATTTTAAATGATAAAGTACCTATGTAGTGTACCTAGTGTTAGTACCTAAGGTTGGTAGGCATATCAAATATTGTCGTCTAGGGCTAGTTCACTATCGAACTGCCCCAATAGTTACTTCCCAGGAACTTGGTAAAATCCTAGGGAACAGGTAGGTATCAAACAATACGAAAATAAAATCATCAACAAATTTAATAGACATCACAACAACCATTTGGATCGAGTACAAGTTACTAATTATAGGTTCACTTAAATCTACATTTAACTTATTTACCGACTGTATAAAACATTCACAAGATTGTATAATACATTATATTACAATATTTATGGTTTCACAGATCAGTCAGATTATGACTACGAGAACGTCATTAGGGAAAAGACTTTGACTTCTATAGGTACGCTATAATTTAGTTTAAACACATCAGAATTATTGGCATACTTTTACACATTATAAAAATACATATCCATAATATATACATCAAATCCCTTTTGGTTTAAGATCCAGTAATTTACGTATGCTATCGCAAAATGGTTTTAATTTTCTTGTATAAATACCAATACCTATGCTTTGGCAACTAGGAATTTACTGATAGAAGTAAAATAAAAATACTTATTAGTTAAGTATATAGTCTGATAGACTGCATTTTTTGCATGACACTACACAAAAATAAAATCAAAATGAATGAATGAGTTTTCGTATGTTAAGATTGAAAATATTTTTTATGAAGAAACATTTCAGTAGTAAGTATCTAGGTAAATTTTTAAATTAAATTCTTACGTAAAAATACTACCAAATACTAAATGTATTTTGGACGTATTTGGTGAGCTCTTGAAAATGGCTCGTACAAAGTTAAAAATCTTAGAAAAAATATAATAAAATTAAACAGTAAAAGTTTTTCAGATAGCATAATAAGTTATCATTATATTAGATGTGGAAATACCAGAACAAATTACTTATTCTGTTATGATTGATAGTTTGATACTTGAAATATGGATAAGTACATATAGGTAATAAATACAATGTTGTTAACTGTGCTGTGACGATCAATCCTAGGATATTTATTTAATTATTTTTATCCTTCCAATTCACTTACGTACCTACTCTTTAGTATTTTAATACGTACCTACCACACCACACTTATGTTATCTTACAGAAACCAATTTTGTGTTCTCTAGGGATTTGATATTAGGCCTTGTGCGAGATTTTGACAAAAATTTCGCTTGTAGAGACGCGAATTAGGTAAATGTCAGTGTTTAGTGAATACATAATTTGTAGCATAAGATAAGTAGATACGTTTACGATTCATATAAATTTTAGATTGGACGAAATATTTCAATTAGTAAAGATATAAAAGGTAGGTATATATAGATATAACATGATCGTAATGAAATGTTTCATTAATTAATTATTTTTGATTGATGAATAGTAGTAATACATAATTGTAGATTTCTGATATACAATTTTTTTATTTACTGTGTGTTATTTTTATAACATTTGATATAGCCAGACAAGGCTATCCCTAAATTTATCATCTTCGATCTATGACTCTAACTAAGTGTAACTGTAAAGGTTAGGATATATGTATATTGTGTAACTAAAAAGATGTACATAAATTCATAACACTTAGCGACTTTAAGTTACCTATACTTGATTATGTTAATAAGTGTGCAATAAATTTTATTAATATCCGTTAGTATCATTTCTGTGTAAATCATAAGTATAATTAAGTATTTACTTTCTATTCATATTCCTACTATGTGCTCCGTATTGTGCTCATTTCCTTATACAGATTAAAATCTTACACACCATCTTACCTGCATTTGTTTCAGTTTATCTCAAATCCTTATCTAAAGTTTGATAAAAAAAACCATTTGGCTGAAACCCCAAGTACAAACCTTTTACTTTCAATTGGCTTAACGTTGATCGTTCAAGTATTTCTAATACGTTACTTAACCTATAAACAGTCACGTTATGAATTTTTCATTGTAATTTTTGTTGTTTAATGTAAATAAATGCGCAATGGCTATTGATCTATGGATCTATATAAATTGATGAATGAATCAAATTCTGCACATTATTATATATGTCTAAAGAATAAAAAGTCACTGTACAAAAAATCGGATGATAAAATAAATAACGAATTGATTAACAGGTCGGTGTAGTGTTCAGAGAAGCTCAGACCACATACTATGATCGTGGATTCTATTCCATCCACAGTAACATTATGCATCATACATCATAAAAATCAGTTTGTTATGTATCTGTCTATATAAATATATGTGATTAAAATTGAAATGTCGTAAATCGATGGCCTAATTATCACAATTCGTTTAGAATCTGATGGTTCGCACAAATTTGTATAATGAATGTTACGAATATGTTTTATCAAAATACAAAAAAGTTAATATTTAAAGAAAGTTCGCGAATGAAAATAGGTTTTTGGATAGTTAGATCGACTTGCATTATAAGTTTATCACCATAGTTTGGTATTAGAAGCGTGAAGTGAAGAAATTGTATGTGTATAATTTTATAGTTAAGCATGAAGTAGGTATGTGGGATACTCTACCTTTTATTAAAGTTTATTTTATTATTAGTCTTGTTTGATTTAATTTTTAATAAAATTATGTGGTTTATTTTTTTACAAAATTCGCTTTATCAGTCTTTTATTTTTAGCAACGGGATCAAGATATTTTAAATGTGTGTTTTTTATTATTATTCAGTTATTTAACTAACAATAATTAGTTAATTAACGATTTATCTTGTTAAATTTGTATACAGACCCCAGTTTATTTTATACTTGAAACATTCAATTTATATCGATATTCGAATTTATTTAAAGATGAAATTATTAATATCGAAAAACTTTACCTATCAAAAAAGCCAAATGTCTTCTCAACGTTGTGCCTATTTACCAACCGTCCATCTTCATACCTATCTAGTTCTGCAAATACGTTTAGTCTCTTTCTGCGTTCCCTCTATCACAGATGTCAGCCAATACAGAAACTTGAATTTAGTCCTTCTCTCGTTCAAGTTAGCGAACTTGTCAGTTCAGGGTTTGAAGAATTCCACTTGAGAGAACGACACATTGGTGCTCAATATCCTCATATCTTTCCTTTTTGGCTTTAACTTATTTTGTTGGACGTGGACGGTAATAGAGTAGTGGTGTCAGAATCCATTGTTTTAATGGCAGACGTTCAGAAACATGCAGCATGCAGAAGAACGCATACATAAGTACGCAGCTCTTTAGTGAGCCGGGCCACAGGGCTATCATTTACGCATCTAAAGCCGTAGCTTGACGAATGAAGTAACTGTGGAAACCTGCAGACGAGCTTTATTTTGTCATCGTTCAGAACCTTGTTGTAGTTCCGACCTCAGATGACAAAACTTTGTGTTCAAAGTGCCATCAAAATCAATGCCAATAATTTTCAGCGACTTGCTATGAATGGTATGAACTCAGATAATAAATAATACCTATTATTTAACCGGGTTTGTAAACTGCACTTTGGAATATGTGTCTAATGTTTTACTATTATATAAGACTACTCACGTGATTCGTCATGCATTACACGTAATACCGTGTGACTTTTTATGTACATGTCTAGGTATACAGGTTATGATCTGCAATCGCTACTACTAGAAGTCACAATATAAACGTGATGTAGGTAGGTATTGTTTATATTCTTGTTGCTTATTTGGTTATTCTGCTAATATCATCCAGCTGATGCTTATTAATGTGAAAGTTTTTTTTAATTTTTGGATTATCAATTCGTATCAGTAGTAGGTACCTACATACCCACCATTTGTTTATTCTAAATCGCAGTAATGCAATATCAACAACCTGTACACGCGTAATACAAACATTTTATAATATAAATACATCAATCTAAACATACTTTCACATATATATATACATGCCTACTTAACGTAGCAACAGTGGATCTAAAAAATAGACAATAAATAGAACTGACTTCTTCCTTTTACGTAAACACATTCAATAGTTCGCAAGTGGCGTGATATATAACATTTATCATTGTGTAAGTAAGTAAGTATATAAACAGTAGGTACATACTTAGACAATATATTTGTATAATTCATACAAAACATTACGAACAAGAGTCGTTCTCGATGGAAAGTCGAATGGTGTCTGCGGGGATGGTGCGAGACAACGGTCAATCTCATTCCTCGAGGGGTGGATCTTCTGCTTCTTGATCGGATTCCTCTATGGTGAGGCATGTGTCTGCGGGCGGTGGCGAGGGTGCGTGCGGGCAGCCGCGGTCCTTGCGCGGCGAGAGGGGCAAGGTGGGCGAGAGGGGCACGCGCGGCGAGGGGGACGCGGGGGGCGAGGGGGCCGCGGGCGGCGAGGACGCGGGCGCGGCCGGCGCGGGCGGTGCGCTGCTCGCTCGCAACTCCTGATCCGACGATAAATGTGACATTTCCACCTGTTCTTTACTTGAGTCTTCGTCACTTTTTCTGGGACACATTGTAAAAGTATACTTTATTGCTTGTACATTATGTTTTACGTTTAAGAAATTAAAAGTAGATACGAAATAAATAGCTTCCATGACTTCTTCGCTGTCAATATTGTAGCTACACACACATACAAACTACACGATAAGAGAACTCATTACCGAAACAACTAATGAGCATTTGGTGCTCTAGATTTTTAATGCCAAACGAGGCATGTTAAACGTTTTACATATACAATATTAATTTTATATAATAAAATTACCTGAAGTAAGATTCCTCGATATTATCTATGTTGTTAACACTTTCAACCGGGGTTGCTGTAAATAAAAAATAAATAGCAAATTAGTAAAATTATAATTTGTTTTATTTATTCAACTACATTGATGTTTTGGGTTTTTTTTTATATCAATGTTCAACTAACGTAAGTGTAACCCCTAATTAACGACTCTCAATGCTGTATGGACAGTAGCTTTATTTTTAATTTGTGGCGATGGGGTACTTCATAGTAGGTACACTAGGTACCTACCTGATACCTCCTGATCAATGATTCTACTTACGCATTGCCCACTTCCGAATTGCAAAAACATTTCTAACCAAGCGTTAGAGTTCGACTATTCGTCTATTTATAACTATGTACTTGTTAAGGCCTATATGATCAAAAAAATATAAATTTAATTTTATGAAGATTGTGGACATACCTACCTCGGTCTCGATAAATGAGGTATACCTCGTAAAGCGAAAGCTAATAATGACAATACTGACGGTGTACTGTGTCATCCCGCAGCCGCTGCTGCCTCGCGAGCGGTCTCCGGCGCGTGTTGTCGCGCACGCGCAGCGTCACGCCCCCGCACGCGCCCGCGCCGCTCGTGTGCAGGTCCAGCGCCAGCGACGACTGCGACCCACACTCCGACTCCACTGCGCTCGCGCTGTGTCACATCATACACTAACTCCACACCACACCACACGGAACACGTCATGCATTAAATGTTATATATCTTAAATCGTAGTTATATAATATTAGTAAGCGAGTGGTTCATGCTGACGAAAAATATAACAAATGGGATATTTCGATTATCAAAAAACATATTGTCTTAATACCTATTGTAATGAACACTGACACTTAAACGGTAAACCTTGACACCCAATTATATAAAGGGGTTTAGAAGGTTATTACTCTAAGGTGATAATCTCCCCTTTCTGTGCCGTGTTAAGGACAAGCAAGATTTTTACTATACAAAATATATTTTTGTATTTTATCAGTCGAATATATATTTACTTATGTTTTAAGAGTATATTTATGTTACTCCACAGCTCCGTAAAACTTGAACCGATTTGTATAAATTTTGGGGCTAAACCGGCTAAATAAAATACTCTGTTCTTCTACGTAGTAGGAGTAAGATATACACAATATAATTAATTAGAGTGGCTATCACAGTATCTACAATCATCAATACAAATTGTACCTACGTTTTAGGTAGCTACTCCTACATTTTTCAGATCTATAGATACCTACAAATACCATGACAATAAGATGCTATATTTTGTTTTTTAAATGCTTTATAATTTACATATAATATTAAGTATAAGAAGATATAATTAGATGGGATAAATTAGAATCATGTTCTCGTCTAAGAAGCAATCAAAAAAGCTTGGTCGGGTCGGTGACAATGTAAGTACATAGGTATGTATTGAATGGAGTTGTGATAAATGCGGCGTTTACCTGACGGCCGAGTGCGGCGGCTCGTCGACGGAGAGCGCGTAGCGGCGCAGCGGCCGGCGCAGCGCGCTGGGCGGCACCGCGCGCCCGCCGCCGCTACGTAAATCCGGCGCCGAGCCGAAACGGGCCCGCGCTTTTCCTCTTTCGTCACCGTTTCTGTGCCATACACACTCTGCTCTATGCTTCAAGAAGCCTGCGATTCATGGATAACACGCTTCTTGCCGTCTCTCCTCGTCCGTGACGAATTATATTCAACGATACGAGGAAAGCCATAATTTCACGGGCTCCGTGTTCGCTCGACGAGAAGCTATAAGCGATGACGTGATCGTCGTCGTGGTCGTGGTTTAGTATCGAAAGCGAAAGGATCGGCTTAACTACGGGGTTGAATATTTTTAAGTTCTCTAATATTTTATACTTAGGTAATGTAAATAATTTTGGGGATTAGCAAAAATTATGACGTCAATGGAGAGTAGATTTTAATATAACTTATTTAATTACCTCGTGAGCTGTGGCCGGTGTCTGTGTAAAGGTGCGAGTGGGAGAGCGTGCGGCAGGGGCAGAACGTGGGGCAGCCGATAGACGCCGAGCTGGTCGAGGCGCGCGGGCGCGGCGCACTGCGGCCCGCGGCGCGGCATGGGCCGAGGCATGGCTTGCGGCCGCGCAGGTGTTACCTTTGCAGCGCTATCGCGAGCTTCAAACGTCATCACGCACGCTGCTACTACTATAAATCCTGTGGCAACGTCCGAAACTGAGAAAATATAGACCTTACAGTGGATTAATTAGTTAAGTTGACCATAAAAACAGACAGCAAACAAATTGTTTTGGCCGGAGGCCCTAACATGTGTGGTCAACATAGCATTGGGGACGCTCAAATTTGAAATACTAAATCATGTAATACCCATATAAAATCAATCTAGATTGCGGTTTCTTCACTTCATTCTAAACATTTAGGTAGGTATATAAAATTTCTCTAGTTCTAATATTACTGTATTGATGTAATTAGGTAAAACTTATAGTCAAGTGATACATACCTCCAAAGCCCATGACGATGGGTCCAGCGTATGATAAGTTATTTAGGTGGAAGCCGCGAGCCTCGTCCTTCACCGATACGGTCGCATTACCACGGATCTCTTGTGCCACGGATAGCGTGTCTGCGTAGTACCCTGGAAATGTTAAAGTTTAAGATTTACTAAATACACTCAAGATGTTGCTGAACAGTTAAAAAACCCTGTATTTACTGCGTAATTTGAAAAGATATAATACCATGGTATACTTACTTAGCTAGGTACTATAAAGAATATTAGGTAGTATCTAGGTATTTTAATTAGTTCGAGTGTGCAATTCGTGGTACCTATTTGAGGATTTTGTAAATGAAATTGTATATATATGTATTTAATGCATGTATTGGCATCTCGTGAAAAATGGATGGTGCATATATCGCAGAATGTCTAGGTACCTATATAAGTACATGTCAGTTACATCAACGTGCGGGACCGGAGGCTGCAGCCGGAAGTGTCAGCGCCGGAACACCGCTCGCCGACCGGCGGTACCCCCCCCCCCCCCCCCCCTATGCAATGCACACGTCACTTCCATCATACGGAATAATACTGAATCTGGATCACACAGTGGTTATTGGACATGACATTTCATTAATTTCATACGAACACACATGTTTTGTTATATAACTAAGACTTTAAGCCACATGTAGAAATATCTACAATAAATTAATATTATTTTTTTTAACACCTTGATGGTAATTTCGTACTAATACAAATAAAGTGTTTCACCTTGTCTATTCTTATTGATTAATGAAATTTTCATATACCTACAAAGGGATCAACAAGCTTCGTGTACTTATAATAACAGATTTCCGGTTAGAGATAACTAGGTATTTGTTTGTAAAATTATTAAGTTGCACAAACACAATAATCCCGTACGGTCGACAAACCCTGATGGTAAGTGATCGCCTAGTCATCAGTCATAGTCAAATTCCTTATCCCTCTAACCGACTATGGTGCTAGTAGTTATATGGATAAACTTAATTAACTTATTAGGTAAAATATCTAATCAGTAAATTAAGCCGAAATTTAAAAGATAATCTGCGAATTCAAAAATAGAAGTGAGTACCAGTTTGTGTGTATTGTCGTCTATATAACATCTCAAAAGTTTAGAAATTCTCATCGAATGAAGTGTTAATTAGAATTACCTATGACTGCCATGGCACCACCGAGCAGCATCAGCAGCAGACCGGCGGAGAGCGCGCGGCACGCATGCCACAGGCACTGGGAGCTCATCTTGCCACGAACCACCTGGAATGAGAATGTGTAACACCTGTTATTAACCGAATAAAAAAACATACTGTTCCCAATTTATATGTTGCTTTTTTTATGTTTATAGAACTCCGTCTGATAAACAGATTCGGATTATTTTTTCTTAATAGACACTTCCAGGTTAATGCTGTTTTATTACAATAACTGTATATAATTCTGTTCTCTTCAATTATGCCTTGACGAACCGAGCGATAGTTTAATCTAACTATTCAAGTGTCCATATGAATAAAAATAATTTCATTTTCATTAGGTACATAACTATAGTATATGTTTCATCTCATTATAAGGTGAAGGTTGTAATGATTCTCACTATAATTTATATAATAAAATCTGTATTAAACCCACATTATGTAGTTAAATGCCTAGGTATGTTAATCAAAATAAAAAATATTTTTATAATAATCTACAACAGCATTAAAATAAACGTTGTTAGAGTTAAGTTCGTACCTACTTCTGGAAAATATTTTAAATCCCGAATAATGCGATTTAATTAAATGTATTCACGCCAAGAGGGTAACACGATTTCAGTAAAGACTAAGACTTAAATAACATCAATTTGTTTTTTACAACATCATACGTTAATACATAGGTATCGAACATGTATTATTTGTTTACGGCCGCTTTCTATAACCAATCCCAATCCTTAATTTGCGGATCGAGATTGATATTTGAATCCATTTCCTACTTTTAGGTTTTCAATAATCGATCGAAAACTCGATATGGCGATCTTTTTTTTCAATCCATCTTTGGGAGGACGAATCGGATTTTTAGATAGGTATTTGTATGAAAGTGACAGTTATGCTATTTCTGTATCCGATCTCCGATTTTGACAAATCGATTTTTGAACGTAATTGATCTTTATTTGGAATCCCCAAAGATTGACCGATTGCACTGTGCAAAAACGTGAAAATGGAAATATTTTCAAGTGATAGTGATAGTAGGGTTGCCATCTCTAAAATTTGGAAAACAGGACAAGACGCGTGAAAACCCCGGATTTTAGACTCCGAAAGCCGGACATGTCAACAAGATCTTTTAAACATATTCAATGTAATAAAAACAGTTGAAAATGTCATAAATCACCTTTTTAGGGTTCCGTAGTCAACTACGAACCCTTATACACTAGACACAAAAAGTTAGGGATATACATAAATAAAATTCAAAATTTTTGGGTGATTTTCAACGAGCTGTTACTTTGCGGAAAATAATCGCACAGAAAAAAAATGAAGACCGAATTATAGCTTCAAGTGTCTAGTTTTTGGATATGGTCATGAATTATTTGTTTCATGTTTGGATATGGAAAAATTCTATGGAAACTACCAAGAAATAAAAATGCAAATTTTTTGTCATCAAAAAAATGGTCTATGCCTCTATGGGCTTCAAAAATAAGAAGCCTGTACAATGATTAGCCACGGAGTTATTGTCAGTCAAACCAAAAAAGGACCTTTTAACTTTGACAATCAATAACTCTGAGAATAGTGATCGTATAGGAAATCGAAGATAGGTTTTGAAGACTACACACTATCATCTATAAGAAATCGTGAATGGTTTTTGTCAAAAACATTTTTATTGAAATAAAAACTTTGACTGAAAAAAAGGCGAAAATTTGCATAATTAAGGATATTTAGGTAACTTAGTATAACTTAGGATAAAATGGATAAATTAAGGATATCGTCGGTAATTTTTTAACTTAAAATTGTCCCGAAAAATCCCTGAAAAATTCAAAGTCTTCTTTCTTAGTGTCCTGAGGCTTTAAATTTATTGTTTTCGCTAAAGTCACCATTATAAACGATGGTTAATCATTTTTTCGAAGAAAACATTTTTTATCTATTAATAATCTTTATTGCTTTGATGTAAAACATCGGTATAATTCAAAAATTTCGGTAAGCAAAAAAAAACATACCATGATGTGTCAATATGCGAGAACGCTTACGAGAAGTGATCCAAAACAGAGGCAATACGTGGTACTGAATTGTGACCTGTTTACGTGCAGACCCGCACGAACAGCTACAGATGGACACACAAACATACACACACAAAGTCAAGAAAAAAAAAGGAAAATTAAAAATAAAGTATTATTTTTCTATCCGAAAATTTTGAAATAAAGCGATCTTAATGTAGCTTCAAGTATCATATCAAAAAACTAGACACTTGAATTTATTTTTGGCTGTACGATTATTTTCCTCGGAGTAACAGCTCGTTGAAAATCGCCCAAAAATCTCGAATTTTATTTAATTATATCCCTAACTTTTTTGGTATGGTAGTAAATATTAACAGCGTCGACTATATTGAAACATAAAATCTCATTTCATTTAATTTCATTTCATGTGTCCCGTCCCCCCCCCCCCCCCCCCCCCAACCTCTAAAAACTAAACCATTGTTTGTAGAGTTGTAAAAAAATTCACGCTGGTAGCATATAATTTATGATGAATTTAAAAGGAAAACTATCACTGGTGAGTTGGCTTTACCTACAGGTTAACGAGCTATAGTAGGCCAAGTAAAAAAGATCAGAAAATCAACCGAATACGACTTTTAACCATTTCGTTGCCACCTCAATATAAAAAAAAATGTTTAAGTAAATCGTATATGTATTGTATACGTAAAGTATTGAATTTTGTTAATCTAGCTACGGAACCCTACATTGCGCGTATCCTAACATGCTCTTAGCCGGTTTTTTTATTCATTCATTATTTTAACAAACAGAATATTACAATTTGTCACAAATTTAGTTATTTTTTAAAACCCGGTCTACAAATGAAACCTTCCCCGGACACTCCCCGGATGCCCTCTAAACTAGGACAAATCCGGGGAAACCCGGACGGATGGCAACCCTAAGTGATAGTGATCTTGATGTATTAGCTCAGCTATCGGATTGGGATGACAGCGACGGGGAACAAGAGAGAGCTGTCTCCTCAAACACTTATCGCCGAATAAATTTCATGGCAAGTTTAACCGACGCAGAGTTTACATTCAGATTCAGAATGAACAAAGCGTCGGTTGAATCTGTTTAAAAAAAAATAAAGCTAAGTAAGTGTAAAGTACAAAATGGTGCGAAATGCCGCGTTCCCGCGCTTAATTTGATAGCAACCTTTGAGAGGAAAGCCTTCTGGGTTTTAGAGGTATGGCTCACTATTGCTACTCTATTGGTTACATGCTCGATGGACGCGGGTGACGCGTGCCGTGCCGTTCCGTTACTTTTCAACAAAATTTAAGTTTCACTAATCTCGACATATATTTTAATAAAATACTTTTCCGTTGCAACTTCGCATTTATTTCTTACTGTTTATGCAATATCATGTGATGACATAAATAAAATGCATTAGCTTTGATAAAATAACTACCATTTTACTCATTAAGTGCCACTGTGTACTTTTCCTGCAAATGCGTGAAACAAAACGTTAGGGAGGGCGCAAATTTATGACCAATCTCTTTTTTCTTACGGATTCGGGGACGAGATCGACATATTGAAATGCAGATTTAGCATCAATCGATGGATCAGACAAAATCTGGATTAATAAGAATCTTAGATTCTCGATCGAATATTGAAAGCGGCCGTTAGTATGTCTTGACGTAACAGGACAACATCATACGTAGGTAGTTGTTTTCGGCTAGGTTCAATTTCTAAACCTTATATTCTATTTATTATTTGTTACACGACATCTTAACTAAACAGTTATTGATCTTTGTAACCGTTTCTGTTAAATCTCACTGCCTACATCGTTATTAATTTATACCTATCATGTAGGTAATCAGATGATAAATTGATTTCATTTATTCAAATAGTATCTTGCGCAACAAGTCCGACAACTGTTGAGTATAAAGCATCCAGCAAATATAATCACGACCTGAATTAGGGCATTCTACATATTAGTTTGGCAAAGGCGGCCGGTATCTTGGTAGCGTTTCGTCGGAGGTGGCGTGTTGTGAATGCGTCTGTCGTGTCTCGTAGTGTCATGTGGTGTGTGAGGTGTACCTGTACGTTCCAGGTGGCCCCGGACGCGGGGTGGGCCCGCCGCAAGGGCCCCGTGACGCTCCGCGCGCGCCGCATACTGACTGCCGCACGCTCGCTCCGCCGGTCGCGCCCGCCGTACCGCTGCGCGCGCAACCAGCCTCCAGCATCCAGCATCCAGCCACAGTATAATAACTAGGGTCTAGAAGAGCAACGCTTTTGATCACAGACGAGGATGACTGTACATACTAAAATGCTGTTATTTGACGACCGCTGTCCTGTCACAAAATTAAAAATAAAATATGGAGTCAAGAAACCTCACTAGTACTGAGAACGTTCAAGTAACCCGAGTGATTTATTTTCCTCCGGATTAAATACCTATAGATACACGACAAAACTATTAAGTCGTCACCAACTACATATAATCAAAGTCAGTAAATAATCACTTTACATGTACCTACATTTACACATGCAATTATAAATAGTAAACAAGGGTGATATATAAACTTACTACTCTTTATAATATTATATTAAGTATATTATGTTCAAGTTTTATATTACCTTTTGCAAATAAATTGGTCATAAAAACAAGCCAATCTTGTCACTGATTTAATGTAAGATAGGTGGATTGTACCTTCTTGACTGGATCGTCAGGAGGCTACAAAGCAGGGCTTTTCTCGTTCCTAAATCTGGAGCCTCAGACCAACTGCAAGACGCCGCGCCGTGAGATTTTCGATCCACACGTTGTTGACATCCCAACCCACATGCATATCTATTCGGTCCCGAAACAACAAACATTCATTACATGAACAGCAATTAAAAATATACCTCTGCAAAATGGTTTACAGTCATTCATAATACCTACCTATATTTTGTTTTGACTTGCAAACTAGAAAACAACTAAGTAATAGTGTTAAACAATAAACATACATATCTATATATTCAACATTGCATTGCAAATCTATATATTGAACTCATGTACCATCTAATATTTTAAATGCGAAACTTCAAGTGGATGTCTAAAACACCCTAGAATGGCTATGAGGATCTGCATGAAATTTGGCAAGGAGATAGAATAAGTTTTGGAATACCAAAAAAAACTGCTGCAACGCGTTTAAACCACAAGGCGGAAGCTAGTTTTATAAATATGCCTGCTCCAGCTTCACAGCGTCACAATATAATAATATTACAAAAGAAATGATGTGGTACTGAGTGTCACAATAAGGTACATAGATATTATATGTTATATTTTTATAAGTAGCTACCTAGTACCCGTCCTGTATTGTAACGCCACCGAAAGTAAAATACTTAGGGTAAAAATATTTCAAATATACTTTAATTGTTAAAATTATATTTGTGTCTAAACAAGTAGTAATTAAATTATTGACATTGGCTGACACTTGACAGGTATTTGATTTGTTAAATTTTCACTGTTGGAAAAATATACTCACTCACCGTTCCGCGTAACGAGCGCTCCGGTGTGCTACGCTACGGCAACGAAATCTACTACGACCTTAGTGAGTTAACTGCGCTACGATTGTTCTACGTATTTCACTCGTAGCAAATTCGTAGCATTTTTCGTAGTTGTTTCTATTTACGACAATATAATAAAAAGTTAAAACAGTAAATATATGATAGAACTAAAAGCTAAAATATTAATAATATTTTGCAATTAAAAAAAAATCCGTCAGTATCTTCTTTTTGAAGTATTTTACTTGGTAATCAAAAACTGATGCAGTTTTGCAAAGAAAATTTTAAAAACCGTATTAAAAAACGTAAAATTGTATTATTTAAATCAGAAATTGTCGTGTTTTGAGTTTATGTTGTCTACAAACTAACTTCAGGTAATGGACAGATGTTCGCTTTATAGGATTTCGCATTAATTTAGGTAGGTAGGTAAGTACGTCGAAGAGTTAATTAATGGTTGACGATTGTGCATCTGGGAGATGTGTCCGGCGCGGGTCGCGGTGGCGGCGGCGGTGAGAGCCGCAGCGGCCAAGCCGTGCGGAGGGAGGCAGCTGGGGGCAGGGGCAGGAGCAGGGGCAGGGGCAGGGACAAGGGGGGGAGGGGAGGGGTGGGGTTGTGCTGTCACGTGGAGCTCGGGGCGCCGGCGCGGCCGCGGCCGGGCCGCCCGGGCGCTCGCCGCTCGGCCGGGCTCCGGGCGCGCGGCATTCCCCTGCTGGCAGCCGGCGGCTTCGCTATGCGTACCGACACGCGACCGGCCGCGTGCAGCGCGAGCCACTGCTCCCCGGGTGTAGCGCCTCGGGCTCGCTGCGAGGGCCGCACCGGCGGCACCGTGTCCCGTTAGCCGGATATTTGTATGGTGGAGCTCGTCAGGCGGGGGGCGGGGAGGCAGGTGGCGTCGCGCAGGTGCGGCCCGCGCCCGGCCCGGGGCCGCATTCGGAGCGCGCGGAGGCGCCGCCTCGCCGCGGAGCGCGCCCGCCCGCCTCGTCGCGCTCATGGAGCCGCCGTGGGAACTCGAGCTCGAGCTACGGCAACACATCGAGAACTGCGCCTGCACCTGCGACCACATGGGTTACGGAAACTATATGGACTACCAGGTGGCGCCGGCGTCGCATGCCTGCCTTTGCCGAGCCATCACCTCTCCGCACGCCCACGTACGTGTCGAATGCCTGCCCACCTCGTTCCTGTCGCATCGGCCCTCATCCCTGCATGAATTATCATCATCGGTCCTCTAGGGACTGACTCGACTGACTTATTTGTAGTGCTCATAATGTCACTTAGGTACGCATACCGTCTCCAAATGTGTTCAAGTATTTTTTTGTTAAATGTGATGTGATTGTTATTTATTTTGCAATGGTTTTAAACGTTACCTTCATCGAAACTTTTTAAATTTAGTTCTTTACCCGTCGATTAGTTGTTCATTCCATTATATTTATTTTTAACAATTCTCATTAATAGCTTTTTCGTCATTAATATAAATCTGATATAATGGCGTAAGTACCTACACATAATTAAAAATAATATAAGCAACACTCATTTCGTGAACTATCGATTTATCGACAGTTATTAACTGTACTTACCTAATGATTTCATAGTAATAGTCAAAGCTCATTTTTTGCATTAAAATTTGTCATGTTCACGTTTGTAGGATTCTATAGCGTTTGTTTTGATATGATTTATCTAAGTCTGAGTTTCCCTCCCACTGTTTCTAGGAACTCGCATTGTTTACCCGCGAGTACCTACCGAATTGTTTATACAATTAAGTAGGCAATGTCCTATAGGAAATATCCTATCAAATACCATAATTAAGATATTAGGTAGTGTGATTGAGTAACGAACATAAACAAATATGTTTGCATTTAAAATAGCTATTAATGAGTAATAGTAATAGTAAGTAATAGTGAGTAATAGTAAGACTTACGATAGTATAGTTGGTAGGACAACAACACCTAGGTACCAAACCTATTATTAACTGCAAAAATAATCATAGGAACATTTACCGTCTTCAGTCATTATATTGATAGCCTTCGGTGTGATCACGGTCTGCGGTCAATGGTATTCTCACACAATAGCTAGCAGGTACCCTACTGTAGGCTTTAGGCCTAGAAACATAGATGAGCTAATAGCTGAAAAAATATACTTAACCTCCGCTGTATTCTACTGGTGGTTCTAGCTAGTTGAGCAACAAATGTTTGTTCTTGGGACTTCGGGAGTTACATATCCTACTAATATTATAAAGGCGAAAGTTTGTAAGTATGGATGTATGGATGTTTGTTACTCTTTCACGTAAAAACTACTGAATGGATTTGAATGAAATTTGGAATAAAGATAGCTTATAACCTGGATTAACATATAGGCTACTTTTTATCCCGGGAAAATGGAAGACCTCCCGGGTACGCGGGTGAAACCGCGGGGAGCCACTAGTCTGAGTATATAGTTACAATAGATGTCTGTTCAGAGCATAATGGACGGAGTCTTGCAGTTAAGAGTTTTCTAATGAGTTATAAACTAGTATAACAAAGTTCACTCACCTTTACTGCCTTTAATAACATATATAACAATACTAGTGGCTCCCCGCGGTTTCACCCGCGTACCCGGGAGGTCTTCCATTTTCCCGGGATAAAAAGTAGCCTATATGTTAATCCAGGTTATAAGCTATCTTTATTCCAAATTTCATTCAAATCCATTCAGTAGTTTTTACGTGAAAGAGTAACAAACATCCATACATACATACATCCATACTTACAAACTTTCGCCTTTATAATATTAGTAGGATATGTATTTGTATATACTTATATATGACATAAGATTAACCTACTTACATAGATTTCAATATAATGCAGCTACCTAATAGTCTAGTTTGAAGTCAAAATTCAATTGTCAATAACATTTTTTTTTCAATTGATAGATATCAAGCGTAACTCCATATCATGGAAAAACTTAGTAAATAATAATGACGTTAAGCGTAGGAAAACTACTATTAAACTCACAGAGATCTCTTAACCCGGGCCATTTTACGCCCCATAGTTGATAGCTGTGCTGTGACAGAGTTGACCCGTATGCATTGCGTAAGTTTTCAAAATTTGTTGTTATTAGGGTGACAGTTAAACACTCAGGTGTTGGGCAGAAATTACTTCCCCTTAAACGTTAACTGTTAACCGTAATACCTAAACATAAACACCTACTAAAAATCAACAGGCACCAAAATACTTTTTTATTTGCCATATTAGTTAGGTCTTTAAGCAATAAATTCGACGCGTGCAAGATCGACCCCGTACGTCCGTAAGAACACGTCCTTCTTTACATCTCAATTCAGGCGCACTCAATTTTATAGTGTGAAAGAGATTTACCGTCAAATATCTTTTTAAGTTGCTCTATTTTTACCTTTACTGCACATAAAGGGGACGTTTTATGGATAAGGTTGACTTCAGCAGGGAGTTGTTAACAAAAACTCTGTGACATAAAAACCAAATTTACTTGTGAAGAGAGTTCCGTGTGAATAAAAAAAATATTTTAAGTTAATTAATAAAAAGTAACTTCGTCTACGTTTAAACAAAATTGAACTGTATTTCTGTAGGTATTTATTGGAGACATACCTAGTGAGTGCAGTTTGTCCACTGAAGGTAGATTGTTATATATGCTCTTAAAAACATGACAAAAACAAAAATTCTGCACGGACATAAATTATAGGTGCTATAAACAAGTATGTATATATGTTTACTTACTACTTAACACGGCGTCGACATGTAAACAGTGTTTTAGTTCTGTTGACTCTTTAGTTGAATTTTTTTCTTATTTTTGAAAGATACATTCTACATGTTAGACATTTAAATCACTATCATTAAGATTATATAAATATTTTACCAATAAATCTTACGTAGTTGGATGGAAATGATGAGAACTATCCACTATAGCGAAACATTAGGTACATATAGATATCTCTCTGGAAGTTCTGGGACGTAGGTACATACATAGTTACAGGAAAGTAACATGGGCCGGTATAAACGTTAAAAGGATGGCTCTCTAGGCGCTGTTAAGGGATTTATCCCCATTTTATCTCTTGTTATGTAGGTGTGAGCAGTATTAATGCTTTGTTGTTTAAAGGAAAAAAGAGGAGTCGAAATTTACAACTTACCTGTCTCCCCCTCAATTCTTTATCTTGCTTGACTGTTAGTTTGGGTATTTATTTAGAGTTTTGGTGTAGGTAACTACATACCTACATTATACATAGAATAGCATTTTAAAAGTTATATTACAATCAAACACATATTTCGATACAAAACAGATTTCGTGATTCATGGGAGGCTGACGTTGTGTTATTTTTTATACAAACAATAAAGTCTTTATTTAGATATTTAGTATACCAAATAACGACATAATATTATCTTTATTTTGCATTTTGAGAGCTTAATATTAGAGTACAGAAATATATTATTAAAATCAACACAAATAGAACTTATATTATATTTATGCAATAGCACCATCGTTATTTTATGGCTACAATTCGCTCTGGCTGGGATGTCAAAAATTCCGTGCCTGTAACGAATATGCAATATATTTATACTAATATTATAAAGGAGTAGAGTTTGTTTGTTTGTTTGTTTGTTTGGTTGAACGCGCTAATCTCAGGAACTACTGGTCCGATTTGAAAAATTCTTTCGCCATTAGATAGTCCATTTATTGAGGAAGGCTATAGGCTATATATCATCACGCTATGACCAATAGGAGCGCAGCACCAATGAAGAATGTTTCAAAATCGGGTGATTTCTTTTCCAGTGGAGAGCTTCCGCTGCGTACGCTGCGTAAACGGTTAAAGTTACGCTAAAATAATGTATGGCAGAATTGTTCCCCTTCAAAAGTTCAAAAAAAAAGTCCGCGATAGCATATGTCTATCTGTTAAGGTTGGCTCACTATAACCACTTTTATACTAACCAAATTTGTTCGAAAATTAAGCATTATTTGTGAAGGTGTTTTTATAAAGATGATATTAATCCTTATCCAAATAAATACGTTATTCACCGCAAGTATTTAATTTAAAACAAAATTGCCATTTACATCATTCAATTTCAATGAATATCTTAGGAGATATCGCAAATTTAAAATAACATCGCACCAAAATAATTATCAAGTACTGTACTGCGCGCGCCTTTATGTGCCGGGCCGGCGCGTGCAGTCATCCTTCAACGTAAACGAAGGGGGTTGAAAGTTAGCGTCGGCCCAAAGTAACTATTCCACGCGGACGGAGTCGCGGGGAGAAGCTAGTCTGTAAAATAAAAAGTTTCATTGCTAACTTCCTAAAGTGGCCATTAAATACATCGGTACCCACTGAGCTAAAAGGAAGGAAAAGATCAGACATAATCTTCCTTCAAAAATGCGGGTGAACGACGATCCGCGCTAGGTGTCACGTCGCTAGACTCTTTTAGCAAATATTGTCCTTAAACATTTTATGAGTTCCTTTCAGTGTAGTGTACTTGAGAGAGGTTTAAAGAAATGTCGCTTTGTTCACATACATATAACGATTTAGGTACATATAGAATATGCCTAATAGTAAAATAGCAAATAAGTAACTATATATGGCCAGTTGGTTTTGTGGTTAGCAACTCAACAATTAAGTCTGGTCGTGGGCTCAAGTCCCATCCAGGACAAACATTTCTGGGCATGAACATCTCTGTCTGTTATGTTTCGGGATCTAAATATCTATGTTAGAATGCATAAAAGCTATATTATTAATTTTTTCCCTATAATATACATACTGAGATATTGATCTGAGCTATATTTGTAGAACATTAGAGCATCTGTGTGCTCATAAGGGCGGGTAGGCGTGGACCGTCTAATTTTAAGGGATGACCTAGTTGAAAAATTCGGTCACTCAAATAGAAATCTACCAATCAGAAAAAGGTATACCTACTGCAAGTATGTTATTTACCTATTAATTTTTATTTAATCTATGAAATAATACAAATAACTGGCGAAATGCGTGTTTTTACGCACAAAGTTGTAGATAATACCTATCTCAATCTATATACAATAAACGTTTGTTTTAGATTACAAACTGTAGCAATGCAAACTGAAACCAAAAATTGAAAATCAATCAAAATCAATATTATAATTTACGACGGACAAACGGACGTACATGACAGATTATATAAACGAAAGGAAGATTGAATTCCACTATAATTATAGTGCATCATTATAATATATGTAACTTATGTTGTTCCATGACCTTGAATAATATTTTCAATATTATTTAACACTAACTTCAACCGCGTTACCAGATTCCCTTAAACAGAGAGTTAATTTCGCATTCATAATATTTGTAGGTATCTATAATGCAAAGATATAGATAGATAGAGAAACGGAGAAATGGATATAGGTAATAAGAATTTTTATGCTATGAAATAACTTTAACCGTATATTTTTTATACCTAATAATAGTACACGTTATCATGTAGGCATAATATAAAAACGGTGCGGAAAGCGGTGCGGACGGATGGCTAGTTGTAGGATAGGAAAGGTAACAATGGGGGCGCAAATTTCACGCAACATTATGTCAGCCGTAGGGGGCAGGGAACAGCAGCGGTGCGCGGGCCCTGCTCTGTGGGCCGTGGGCCGTGGCCCGTGGCCCGTAGTCTGTGTCTGGCAAGGCATGCAGCGAGCGAATCGATGCAGCTCCGCCCCCGCACCTGCCATTTCTCCGCTGCTCTCTTTTTTCACAACGCTCCTTGCCAATTAAGACAGGAAAAAACAACATAAATTATTTTATTAGTCAATAAAAACATAACTACAGTTAGCTCCAAAAGTGAATGATTACATTTCAAATAATAGGTAAGTAAAGTTCTTAGTTAAAGGTTGAAATCCGCACAAAAAGCGAAGAAAGTAAGATTAAATATGAATATTAAGTATCTACGGAACTGAAAAGCACCGTTCATTAGATATTTCATTATTCGGGTCACGGTAGGCATTGTCACTCCTATGACGAAATAGGTACCTAATGTGAAAGAAAAAAAAGACAGATATTTTATTTTATTTATCAATCATCATCATCAATGCTTGATTAATGGATTTAGGTACCTATATAATATTTATATCAACTCGGGTGAGAGATAAATCCCAATGTTTTTAATTTATAGCGAAAAATGTGCAATAAAACACATTATCCATTTCAAATGTTTAAGCTTAACAATTTAAGCAAAGTCCATGTTCGGCTGTCGCCCACTATAACAGCTTGAAGTTTCGGGCTTAGGCCCAAATTCGTTAGGCAAAGGTGAAGCTCAGATAGGGGAGTAGGGTGCGTACCCCCTCTCAAACTACTTCTTGACTTAGGGGTAGGGGAGATGTGACCTGGTTTGAGAGTAATAATCAATTAAAATAAAAAAACCCCAACTCTAAAATCAAACCCATGAAAAGGTGATAAACAATTTATATTCATTTTTAAGTATATTGCGAATACATTTATATTATACCAACAAATAACTCAATTGAGCTATTGGTAGAGATTATTTAGGTCATAATTTTTCTAACACAGTAGGTCCTATCCCACGGAGAGATTGTATTTTTTAAAGTTTAATATCCATCTTATTTGCTACTAGCTGCCCCCGCGCGGTTTTACCCGCGTAGTTCCCGTTCCCGTGGGAATACAGGGATAAAATATAGCCTATGTTACTCGGGGATAATGTAGCTTTCCAAAGGTGAAAGAATTTTTGAAATCGGTCCCGTAGTTTCGGAGCCTATTCATTACAAACAAACAAACAAACAAACAAACAAACAAACAAATCTTTCCTCTTTATAATATTAGTATAGATGTTAACATGCGATGGGTATCTATCTAGGTAGTAGGTAACCCTTTTGTCTTACAAAATAACAAAACGACATAATGTCTAATTATTGAATCCAATCCATCCTTATTATGAAAATGGTACTAAATTCAATGACACACGTCCTAACTTTAAGTAATAGTAATCGCAACAAATAAATTAGACGAATGAGCAAGCAACGTTACATAATTGGAACGATGGTTTTCATGGAGACTGAACTCCTGAGGCCTTCGCACCATTTGTCCCTGTAAATGGGTCAGAGGCTATTCAGGCTCACCCAGTGCGCCCCTTCCCCGCACACAGGCTCGTCCCCTAACTCTGTTTGCGTGCCCCTTGCATAATTGAACACGCGGTTGGTTATTGTCACGCTTGAATCACGCTGTATATGACCAATACAAACTTTTGCAAAGTTTCAACCACAAGCAGTTATGCAATAAATAAACCATTGTTTTCGAAATACAAACCACATCACCATTACGTAATTTTTTTATCATAAATCATTTAACATTGCACATTTATGCGCTCTCCAGTGGGATATATGTAATAATAATTTTGTACTTATTATTATTATAATTTTGTGTTATAACATAGATAACTAAATAGGTAGTTAGGGTAAATCTAGTAGGTACCTACAGTTATTTGTACTTTGTTAGGTACTAAATATTTATAGGATAGCTGTTGTCATGCCGCGGGTAGTGGGTTCGAATCCCACGATCGTGAATCTGTCTAAGTATTTGAATAATACGACATTCGTACATGTATTTTTTTTTGTTTTAGGCGGCAGTTCCCGAGGGAATGACGTTTGCCGGACCTCTGCCGGATGTAGCCGAGCGCTGTGGGCGATGGGCGCCAGATTCACTATCGGCTTCGGCGTCTGGAAGCTCAGACGAGAAACCGACACCTCGACGACCGCGTTGGCGCATTGCCTTGGCGGCACTGGTCGTGCTGGCTGCGCTCGGTGCTGCACTGGCATTGCCCCTCGCTCTCGGCGGCGGTGGTCGTGCCACCCCGGAACAGCGAATGACGACTATACGTCGAATGTTACGGGATTCTCCACTCATTGATGGTCATAATGACCTCGCATGGAATGTACGAAAGTTTTTACACAATAAAATCAGCGAATTCAATTTGAGCGCTGGTCTGGATGGACTCGAGCCGTGGGCGCGATCGCGCTGGTCGCACACAGACATACCGCGCCTGCGACTCGGACAGGTGGGCGCTCAATTCTGGTCGGCGTATGTGCCATGCGGGGCACGTGATCGAGACGCTGTTCAGCTTGCTCTCGAACAAATGGACGTTATCAAGCGTATTGTTGAAATGAATGCAGCACATTTAGCGCTTGTCACTGACGCGACGGAACTTCTCGAAGCGCATCGAGAAGGTCGTATCGCTTCTTTGATAGGTGTAGAGGGTGGACACGCTCTTGGCGACTCGCTAGCAGTACTGCGAGCCTTCTATCAACTAGGAGCTCGTTATCTCACCGTCACTCACACTTGTGACAATCGCTGGGCGCGAGCGGCAGGCACCTCGGGGGGCCTCACAGATTTTGGACGAGCAGTAGTAAGAGAGATGAACCGGCTTGGAATGATTGTTGATTTATCACATGCTGGCGAAGAGACGGCGCGCGATGCGTTAGAGATGTCACAAGCACCGGTCGTGTTTTCGCATTCGGGAGTTGCGGCTATTTGTAATTCTACTCGAAATGTACCCGATGATTTACTTCGTATGATAGCCGCAAACGGCGGAGTAGTTATGATCAATTTTTACGCCAAACTGGTTACATGTGGTGAGAAAGCTACAGTGGAGGATGTCGTAGCACATATTAATCACGTCAGGCGCGTGGCTGGTGTGGAGCACGTTGGCCTGGGTGCAGGATACGACGGTATAGACGCGCCGCCCGAGGGGCTGGAAGACGTGTCGCGGTACCCGCACCTGTTGGCCGAGTTGCTGCGCGACCCGGACTGGAGCGAGGAGGATGTCAGGAAGCTAGCGGGCATGAATGTGGTACGTGTACTACAGCACGTGGAGCGAGTGCGCGACCAGTGGCGCCGTGCCGCGGTGATGCCCGGTGAGGAGACGGCGGGCGTGCGCCGCGGCGACTGCATCTACGGGACCGCGTGACGCAGGCTGAGTGCCGCGAAATCCCGCGGCCCACCTCGTACTGCTCAATATTGACATTTGTTGAACGTAGTTATACATGTATATTAGTGTCCAAATGTGATTTAGCGATAAAGTAATCTCTACCTGACCTCGATGCACAAATTGTTTAGCTAAGGACCAGCGCGCGCTGGGCGCTTCGTGTCGGCGTCGCGTCGGCCCACGGTCTGGCCGCTGAACTCTTTTCCATCCACGTACACGACTTCGTTGACGAAAGCCCAATGCGATCCGCAATTTATAATGATGTGAGCCATTTGATGAATAAAAGAATAATGTGTTTATAGAAAAATAAATATTCTTTATTTATAATACTAACTTGTTCATTATTTCAAAATTCTACATCTCAGGTTTGCTAGTAAATTTTTGCCAATACAGATACCAGTAGACATTACCCTTACAATGAAATAAAATATGGAATAGGTAGTAAGTAGGTATGTAATGTAAGAGGTATTTACAGTGAGCAACATTACTATATTAACAGATTTATTTTCGTAGTACCTAACATTCATATACGAGCACATAACATGGTATGAAGAGATTAATACAAAAATACAAAAATTATTTATTTCATACAAAAACTATTTTTACATAACTAAGTAGGTATGTACATACATTTTAACAAAAATATACATTGAGCCTTACTGATAGTTAAGTATTTTACTAAATAGACTGATTCGTTTATTTAGCATTATAACTACAAGAACTAAGTACCTACGTCATACATTTCATTTACCTAAGAATAAATATAATATATTTTGTTGTGCAAATACTAGGTATTTATCTTATGCTTTAAGCTATATACCTACCTATTATGGGAACTACCCATAGTACATCCTTAAACTACCCGTGCAGGAACTTACGAGGTTCCTAAGTAGGCACATAATTCATCATCATCATCATTATCAGCTCCTACACGTCTCCACCGAGGAGCTCGAGCCTCCCCTATCAATGAGGGGGTCTAGGCCATAGTCCACCACGCGGGCCTAGTGCGGATTGGCGGACTTCACTTGCCTTTGATTGTGACATCTCGGGCATGCAGGTTTCCTCACGATGTTTTCCTTCACCGCAAGCCAGTGGTGTGAATCCGTACATTATATTATGTTATAAAACTCAGAGGTACGGGCCGGGGTAGGAACCTGCACCCTCATGATTGTGAGACGGTGCAGGTTCTCCACTGAGCCACCACGGCAAGGCACATAATTATTGTTCGTAAATGCAGTTGGAGGTAAGTACTTTATTTGTACTTAGTGCTCATACTGTTCGTAACTCATTATCACTGAGCCTGACTTGTTCTCACTCAATTAGGAACCGCAATGCACTGCAGAGGGTTACCAATTAGTCTTGGTATAGTAGGTAACTACTCTGTGCTAACTAGAATATACAAGAGAACGACCGTGCATACTCACTCATCATCAATTACTAGGTATTAAGACTTCCTAAAATAATAGGTAAGTATAAAAACACACTTCAACGTTGTGAAAAATAACAAGCCAATCTAAGACTAAGTAGATACAATTAATTAATTAAGGACCAGTCTATATCTATAGGTACCTGGAACAGAAACAAGTAAACAATAGTTTACCTAATCTAACTATAGAGATTAGGTACCTAAACTAGGATCCAGGTATAAATTGAAATCAAAGTTTTCTTAAAGTATACCTACAAAACAATTACGAAAATACCATATTAATTTTAAACTCAGATTTTGGCTAGGGATAGGTATGCACCGACCTCGTAGACTGGACCTAATAAATTAGTTATTACTTATTAGGTTAGTTAGGCCTCATTCGCATGAGAGTTTTTTAACGGACGTTAAAAATGCGATCAAATACAACAAATGCATTTCCAAGTACCATAATTTGCTCTATTTCCAACGCCCAAAGTGTGAACGTGTGAACATATACCTACTTAGAAATGCATTTGTTGTATTTGAACGCTTTTTTAACGTCCGTTAAAAAACTCTCGTGCGAATGACGCCTTATTATGGCGATAGTTTAGGTGGACATTGCGATATTTGCGATGTCAAAAGTAGGGGTGGATTTATTAGAAGTGTATGCCAGAATAATTTACCTAATAACTTATTCGAAATAGATAATAAAAACATTAAGCACTTTTAGTCTAAATATGGTATCACTGTTCGGAAATTACCTTGTGGGTGTGGTTAATACATGGACGTAATATAATAACATGGGTAAATTATATTCTACAAAAATACTGTTTGGATTGTCAGTAGTCATAACGTAGAATCATCGAGCATGTAACCAATAGAGTAGAACTGTTAACAGTTTTGTTAGAAAACAAAATACGCCAAATCGCTGCGACGGCCCCTGTGTTCTGATTGGCCGACTGAAGGTCAAGTCGTACACACAGGTCTCTTATTGGTCGGGTACTGTTTTAGTTCGAGCGTGATTTGTTAGTTATACCAGTTATACGTGACAAATCATTGATGCGTTGCTAAACAAATGGCTCACATGGTTACATGCTCGATGCGTAGAATACTAGTCGTAACATTTAACATTTAACTGTCTGTCAACTGACAGCCGTGTTGTCAATGTCATTTGGTAGAATTGCTAGAATTGATTGTCAGGCCCTCCTACACTACAGTGTCTACAGTACAGGTACAGTCCAGCCAGTGTTTAGTCCAGTTACTTAGATCGAATTAGGTCGGATGCAGTGAGCAAAGAGGGAAATAGGTACTAGTTTTATTTATATGGTTTACTTTTGCGTTGTACTTTACTGTACTTTCGTTCTTGCTCGTGGACGGTGGCACTGATATATGGTAGAAAACCATTTGGATTAAAGGTTTTGGAGGTGAGTTATTACAAATAATACATGTATGGTTCGATAAAATTAACATGATTGAAACTGTAGCACGTTTGTTTCATTGGTTTCCTCTCTCTCATATTGCATGCAGCGTCATTTAAATTGAAGATGGAACCCAAACAAGGTTGGTTTTACCAACTTATAATAGAATCTCCTATAAATAAGGTAAATTTGCCAATAATAAACAACATTAAGCCACAGTTGTCTATAAATGTACATTATCTAGTTATATTAGAAGTTATGTGAAACAAAATCTAGTCATGCATGTAATTGTAGGGAGGTTTTTAATATCTTGATAATGTGTGTGTATGCATATACCTATAGGACAAACTCCATTAGGGAATAAATAAATTTACATTGTATATTTTTGCATAAAATCCTTTAATCCTACAATTACACCTAAATATCCCTGGCATGTTTTTAGGCCATGTATTTAGAATGCATCAATGGATGTAATCATATTTAAAGATCAGTTCGCTTAATGTAAATAAGTAATTGAACTGTATCTAAATTGATTAAAATTAAGTATGATATGAAAATGAGAGGTTTGTAAAAGTTGTACTTAATATTTACAGATACTTTTAATGAATCAGTATCAACTATACTAGAGAGAAAAGTTCGAGGTTGGCTGAGTGGAGTGATAGACGACATGCGGCGCAGTAGCCCTGTACAGCAGTGGTTAGATTCTCTTCCCAATGATGCTGCCACACCACAAGATGATAACCTAGATGAAAAATGTGAACAAAATACTGAACCAACATCAAATGACAGCAAACCTGATGACTCTGTGACTGAAATTACAATATTAGAACCTGCTAAAGATAAGCATCAATGTGATATAAAATTAGATGTTCCTAATACTGAAGAATGGAAGACTAAAACATTAGAAAGTGATGTGTCAACTAGCACACCTCTAAAAGAAAAGACAAAGAAACTGCAAAGGGATCATTCTGTTCAGTCAGATGGGTATTCAACAAAGTTCAAAAATCCATTGCTACGCGATCATTCCCTTCAGGTAAGACTCACATGTTTTGTTTAGATTTAGGTTTAATTAATGTTAATAGAAACATTGTCATTTGAAACACCTACTTATTAGTTGGGTTTAAAATAGATATATTTTGTGGAAAATACATGAATAAATTTTATCAACATATTGTTTAGTTCATATTGATAAGGAACTATAGCATATTTTTTGCAGCTATAAAAAAAATAACTTACATGGTTTCATGTTTGAGTTTTAGAATATGCAGAACAATATTTAGGTATATATTTTATCATGTATCCAGAGGAGTTAGTTTTATGATTAGGTATAGTTTAATTATTTCATTATATTTATATAGGCTTTTTTTGGAACATAATATGTACCTACTAATTTGATTTGATGTCAGTAAGTGGTTAAATTAATTACTCAAATTAACTTCATGTGCATTGACACTAAAGTCCATAATAAAACATGTCAAGGCTTCCAAATTTTCAGTGTAAAATTTAATTAAGCATTATATAGCTATTGGTCTTCCAATAAATAACTAAAAGCATTGTTTATTTCTCATTTTCAGTCAGATGCCAGTGGATCCAGTGGCAGTTCAGTCCTTAATGTGTTAGGTGCAAGAAAAGTTGATGCAGAATCTGTTTTACTGGCACTAGGTTTTGGTCCCAGTGAGAAGCAGCAGAAATTGCAAAGGATACCAGACAGGTTCTTGGCTCCCTCCAAGGTAAGTAATATGGTTATATAATACACTTCACTACATAGTATAAAACAAAGTTGCTTTCTCTGTCCCTATATCCCTATGTATGCTTAAATCTTTATAACTACGCAACTGATTTTGATGCGGTTTTTTTAAATAGATTTAATAGATTCAAGAGGAAGGTTTATATGTATAGTACATGCATAATGTAGTAGAAAAAGACTGATAATTTTAGAGGTTTCTGATGTGGTGTCGGCGCGTGCATATAAGCATTGCACCCGAGTGAAGCCGTGGCGGGTCACTAGTTGTTAATAAATAAATAAAGATCTAGGGCCATTTTTCACAAATGAGTAATCAGTCTGATTCCAAACTAAGCAGAGCTTGCGCTTTTGTAACCAAATAGCTGATATACCTTTGAGTATTTATATATCAGGTGCCGCCATGCGCATAAAACGCTGGACAGATAGTTTTGCAGGAAGGCAGATTAACAAAGCGAAAACAGTCGCCCACGTCATACTACACGTACTCAAAACAACATGAGCATACCTACAAGTAAACAATAGCGCACAACTAAAAATACCTTATTGATGTGCATTACTGCTCACTCTTAAACTAGCTTAAAGTACATATATGTAACAAAATAATAACATTAATTTTAATTGGATTGTTGTACATAGGTAATTAGGTACATATAATACATATAGGTATAATAATTGTTGATGTTAAAATTTAGTTATATTTTTTATGATATTTTTAATCTATTCGGTTCAAGACAGTAATTACATAGGTAATTAAGATTAGTTTATTAGAAAATAAAATATTTTACTATTATTATCCGAATGAAATAAACCAAAAATAACCACTGAACAAAATAATCATTTCATAAGTGTTTTAAAATCACTCTTAATGTCAGTTCATCTTATAACAGATCTTTCGTGCTCTTTGGTGCCCTCCACACATCGAGCATGTAACCAATAGAGTAGACCTGTTAACAGTTTTGTTAGAAAACAAAATACGCCAAAACGCTGCGCCGGCCCCTGTGTTCTGATTGGCCGACTCAAGGTCAAGTCGTACACACAGGTCTCTTATTGGTCGGGTACTGTTTTAGTTCGAGCGTGGTTTGTTAGTTATACCAGTTATACGTGACAAATCATTGATGCGTTGCTAAACAAATGGCTCACTATTGCTACTCTATTGGTTACATGCTCGATGCCTCCACATTACCCGGCACTTCTTATCACTTTATTGAGACGATAACTAATTCTGATGAAAGTCATGAAATTGTCGCGTGATATAGCAACAATGAGATTAATGTACCAACATACTAACAAATAAAATACCTTCCAGCTCAAAGGAATCAGTACGGAAGAATTTATAAAGAATGAGCAACATTCAATGCGTATGCATGATTGTGGTGTTTTTGGATACAGAGGATTAACAGGTAAATTAACATTTCAAGAACTTTTTACACTGGTTTAGTGGTGCTTCTGATAACACAATATTAATGGTGCATTAACATTATTAACTATTGATCAAGCGTTTGTTTTTGTTAGATGTGTGTGTATATAATAAATAAATAGCCATCACTACTAATCCGTCATATTTGTCCATTGGGTATAACGGCGTACTTATTACTTATTAACAAATTCTAATATACTTACTAACAGACCACTGTACACCAGTATGCCGTTTTATGAAACCTGTTCCCACGAGTTGTCATAGGTCATATCAAGTACCTGAGATTGCGATACAGTAAGTATTGTGCATATTATTGTATTTATATCGAATATATTATTTTAGAATATATATTAGTCACAGTTATGGTACTTTTTAATTATTTAGACCAATCTTTTTAAAGGCTTACAAATTTAAAATCTAGTATTTTAGGACCCCCATGAGCCATTAACAAACAAAACGTAATGTTCTTTTTAGGACCTGTATAACCGTCCTTGCAGTGTAGGAACATTTGTTTTTCGCTTACCTCCGAGCTCCCGAATAAGACTTCTTCCTTAGTTTTCGCGACCTACCTACAGTATTAAAAAAAGCCTGTATTTGACTAACAGTGGTTTTATTACCTAAACAAGATCAGTTGATGTAGGTCCGTTGTCTGATCATTGTCGTCATTAAATACTTATATTAGCGAAGTAAATGTCGAAAAGGTCTACGAATCAATCATTCATTCATACTAATGTAGGTAGTGGTCACTATTTCATGAGCCCTGCAGTCATTCAGCCATCTATCGTTATGCTGGTCTCAAGTTGTTCGATAACATCCATTCTCCGATCGTCTTTTACAAACCGATTCCACATTCATTAATCGTAGTCTTAACAAAACTTGTATACATGGAAACCGGGTATCTGAAAAACTGCAAATAACATTATCCTCAAAATATAATAATTTGCGTCGCAACATCTGCGTCGTTGTTTTTTTGCGATGTCATTTCTATTTATTAAATAACTAAGTATGTATCCGAAAACAATACTGAGTAGCCTACCTATATACAAATTGAGGTAATATTAATAAAAATGTGAATATTACAGGGAATCCCCATGTTCCACCATCGACAATTGTAGCTAAAATAATGGATTGTATACTACAAGACGATGTTTGCCGCGAAGAGGCTTTAATGAAGGCACGCCACTCCATCGCGGACATGCGCAGCCCGCCCAATGTGTATGCAATCCTGTCAGCGAGTCTTCGCAACAACTAGATCCTAGTATAAATATCAACAGTGTACTTACCTATTGATTGTTTTGTTTTATAATCCATATCTAATTGGTCCAACCAAAGCAAACGAGCGAATATTATTTAAATATTGTTAGTGTGTATTGTTAGTAGATTTGTTCAAGTATTTAGTCATTGTAAAAAAAACATTATTGCTCAAAATACCTACTATTTTTAAATAATTGAAACTGTTATTATTTTAAATTATTACGTTTAAATATTTGTCTTGGAGTATAATAATTTTGTTGAATTTAAGAAACCTATCTTGAATCTTAATAAATTTATTGATAAACAACTTGGTTATATTTTGTTATATAATATACACGGCTAACTAACGAAAAGAGGTATAAACGAGAAAGGTTTGTGTATACACACAGATCGTTAGCTTTTGTTTATTAAAAATCAGATTTAATTAGCTCTTAATTTTGCTTTTATTTCAACACAGATATTCTTCTTACTGTATTAATAGAGTTAAATATGGTCTACAAACATAAACTATTTATGTATTCATGAAATTGTGGTTCTGGCACCAGCAGTTTCAGTAATATGTCAGATTATTAAACCAGCCGTGAAATAATTCATTGCGTATGCAATATTTCCGAGTTTCATCAAAAGCAAACATGAGCAAGGCAAATGGCAAAGAGAAGAACCACCTGTCCAACAAATTAAAACGTTAACTTAATTTTACAGTGTAAATTGTTCCACTACAACAGTCAGTAGGTAATCGGTCTTGACTGAAATAAAAATGTAATTAATTAATTTACAAGGAAGTCTAAACTACTTTTAATACGCGTTTGCTTCTAGCAAAAAATAATATAATCATCTATACCCATCAGTATAAACAATCCTTACCTACTGTTCATTATAAAAATGTTAAAAATACCGTGTCTCAAAAAAATAATACCAACCATTTGAATCGTAGTGGATAGGTGTGTAAAAAGGTGTTCAATCCAGGAACATAACATATTAAAACTGATAAAATCAGTTCAAAGACAAGACCCATGTTTAAAATATGGTTTTTCATTCCTAAAAAAATACAACATTAGTTTTCTTTAAAAGGTAAGTAGGTACAAAAAAACATCGACTTATTTATCTATGTAAGGACCTGAAGTATGGAATTTTCAGATGGTGGGAACAATTTCTATGTCAATGCCCTTTTTAGAGTTCCGTACCCAAAGGGTAAAAACGGGACCCTATTACTGAGCCTACGCTGTCCGTTCGTCCGTCTGCCTGTCGCCAGGCTTCATCTCAAGAACTGTGATAGCTAGACATATGAAATTTTCACAGATGATGTGTTTCTATTGCCGCTATAACTACAAATACTAAAAATAAAATACATATTTAAGGGGGGGCTCCCCTACAACAAACTTAACTTTTTTACCGTTTCTTGCTTGATACTAATTACAACGATAAATACCTACATGGTACGGAACCCTCCGTGCGCGAGTCCGACTCGCACTTGGCCGGTTTTTCTATAATAAAATTGTGTATCTTACCAACATGAAACAATGAGTTGTACCGCGTTTTACAAATTATACTATTCATCATTTGAGTGATCACTACAGCGACAAAATACGCCGCCTGACACGCTCGCTCCAACTCTTTGCGTTCAAGATAAGTCCATTCTTGGCCTAGGGAGTCCAGGACGTCGCTAATAGCCTCATTATCCCATCGTTTCCTTATACCTAGAATCGATTTTAGATTATGCGTTATTTTGTAATATTATCTAGGTATCTAAAATATAGTTTAGTATCTACTAACTTATAGTTTGATGTAGCTTCTTCAAGCTCTATTTGTACCTTTATAAATAAATAAAAAATATCGATTTGACTCAAAAATATGATTTATTAACATAAGTAGGTAATTTCGTTTTATGTTTTTCAATCAAAAAACCCACGTCATTTAGGTACTAGAGCAGTATAAAATAAAACGCTAAATGTGTCAGTTTTCACGCGCTACGTTCTCATTTTGTAAATAAGTATCTACATAATAATCTAAGTCGTCATTCTGATACTGATACCTACGGACGGGAGTATCTAATAGGTAATGACAACATGGCAATAGGCGTTCAATTAGCTATAAAATTAGTACTGACCAAATAAATCAGCGGGATAGAACCCATGTTCCGCCATCACAATGAAGTAAGCGTACATTCCAGCGGCAAATTCTATCAGTCCTAGGTGCCCGTACACGAGTCTCAACATTCGACTAGAAACTAAAGTGTCAGAGGCGCGAGGAGGACGCGCCATTACATTTGATTCCGCTTTTTCGTGAGACAAAGATACTGCTGGCCACATATCTGTCCCCAAGTCCACGCACAGTATTGTCATCACACCTGAATATTTTTAAACCATTATACTTACCTACTGAAATAAATCCTACAATAAACATCTGCCAAATTAACTTGCGTTGCGAGTAAGACTTTTCACCTAGTGGTAACGGAATTGAAAATAGAATAAACATCAGAACAGGGAGAATTTCAGGCACGTTTGAAATCAAAATGTAGCAAAGGGATTTCTTTAGATTGTCGAATATCTTCCTTCCCTCCTCGATACCAGTAACAATTGTTGCGAAATTGTCGTCCATTAAAATTATATCTGCAGTCTGTTTTGAAACCTAGAATCCAAACATGTTACTAGTTACAGTATAAATCATCACTACATTGTAACTATACATACATACCTACATAGTAACTATAAAACAAAGTCGCTTTCACTGTCCCTATATCCCTGCTGTATGCATGCTTAAATCTTTAAAACTACGCAACGGATTTCGATGCGGTTTTTTTAATAGATAGAGTGATTCAAGAGGAAGGTGTTTATATACAATAGGTACATGCATAATATGTTAGAGAAACACTTACAATTTTGGAGGTTTCTAATGTGATGTATAAGCATTAGGTACACCCGTGCGAAGCTGGGGCGGGTCGCTAGTCTTTACTATTCAAAGAATATGTTAAGCGTTTTTCATAATTTGAAATACCTATCATTCAACCAGCAACATTGTTGAACATTTAAGTCACAATATATTAGTCGTAGTACATATAACTATCTACATACAGATAAGGTAGGTAATTAATAGCAAACCAATTTGCGTTAATATCTAATGCCAAAAAATTATTGTAGATACGTACTTGTGAGCCTGTAATACCCATAGAAATGCCAATATCGGCTCGTCGAAGAGCTGGTGCATCATTAACACCATCACCGGTAACCGCCACTACTGCCCCGCGACGTTGGCAAGCCTCCACTATTTGAAGCTTTTGCGTAGGCGATGTCCTTGCAAACACTTAACCAATTTAAAAGACATGGCAATTTAAGAGGCTTTTAATAGGTTGCATACTGAGAAATCTAAAAGCTGAAAACCCGAACCTATCTCATAGTATTTATCTAGCGTCCAATTAAGTAGATCTGGTGTCATGTTCCTCAATTCAGAGCCAGTAATGACGTGACAATTAGAAGATGTAGCGATGCCAACTTCGTAAGCAATCGCTTGAGCAGTGGATGGGTGATCACCTGTTACCATCATTACTCGCACTCCAGCTTCACGAACGCGCTTTATTGCCTCGAACACCTAATAACAATAAAATTATAGGTACCTACTTATAAATAGTTGGGACATCATTGATTAGGTATGCAATTACCTAATAGGTTATTGAGTTGACTGCTCATTGTATGATGCTGTTTATATGCATCGATAATAGCATTACCTAAATAGTTTACCTAACTTACCTGCCTTAAATTAGGTAGTTCTATATTTACCTCTATCTAAGTACTTTACCTCTAATCTTGGTGGATCTATCAGTCCCATGATACCGAGCAATCTTAAATTTTCCAATGGAAAATTTATGTTGTCCGTATCAAATGTATAATCGGGTGGAAAATCTTCTGGATCAAGAGCATAATCGGCAAAAGCTAATATTCTTTCTCCTAAAAAAAACTATGCATCAATAATAATTTTTTAACGAAAAATGTTCAGTTATAGGAGTCAGTAGGTACCTATGTTACCTAATATACAAACCAGTTTTAGCCAAATTATCAGTGGCTTCGTTAGCCGCTACTTTCATTTCATTTGTCAATGGTATGTCATTTTTATCCATAGCAACTGTAGAACATCTATAAAATATACATTCAGGAGCACCTTTCATGACCACAAAATATTTCGACGATATTAAGTCTAGATGAATGCTTACCTGCATGAAAAGATTAATCAATTAATTGTAGGTATAGATTGGATTAATCAGTTAAATACATACGGACCCAAATTATCATTTTTCTTAGATAGTTAGGTAGAGGAGAAGGTGGTAATGTGGCCCCCCACTTTGTTTTTGAGGGTTTATTTCTAAAATAAAGGAATTAAAAATATAAAAAATGTCCTATTGGGTTAAGAATTTATTTGAGTGTACATATCTTACTATAAAATAAAAGAAACTCGCTAAACAAAATCAAAATTATAATATTTTCTAAAGTAATCAAATTTTTCATCTCGACATGACCTGATGGTTATGTGGCCCCCTGGGGGGGTCACATTAAATGTATTGGCACCTAACGGCAGAAGTCACAAATATAACAGTCTCCTTCTGAACCTGCACAGACGATATGAGCCCATAATTCGCAATTCTGTCACTGTATCCATTGCTCTCCAGGTCTGTCATTGTTATAAATGGTTTCGCAAAACATATAGACTACATTTACGTAGTCAGGAACCCTATTCGGATTTGAGTCATCAAAATCTACGTCTGCTTCGTCCCTCTCAGAACTACTCCTGGGTGTTACATATCCCTGGCGCCGACCACCAACTCTACTAGTGCTTTCTCCATCATGATTATGTTGGACACCTTGTCCACGTCCACGTCCTCGCCCGCGCCCTCTTACACGGGTTTCTGCTTTTTTCATTTGTTCAGGGTCCCACGTCTCTTGATCCTTCTTTGAATATGGAGATAATACGCTTTGTCTATGCATCTGAAAGCACAAAATAAAAATTTAGAAACATAAAAATGTAAAAAAAGTCTTACTTATAATGTGGCCCCCGGGGCCACAATACAACCATTGTCGGGGGGCCAAATTAGAAACATTCAAAATATTTTGATAAACCACCTAAAACAATTGTAAATTGAAAAAATGCATATTTACCTTATAAATCCTGTAGACCACAGTATCTCGAACACAATGTTTAAAACAACAGCAAAATTTATCAATATTTTTACCAATTATGGAATAAAACGCACAGTAGAAAAATAAGTTTGGCGGGTACGATTTTCTACTTGTTCAAATGACAAACGAATGCAACCACCCCAAGCGGATTTCTAGGGTTTTGCATCTATAGTATATTGAATTGATCCCGTTGCACCAAAATAATACTTGCTAGAGTTGCGGGAACTAACTAATATTGAAGGGGGCCAATATACCTGCGGGGGTCACATTACCACCTTCTCCTCTACTACGTTTGTTTTTCACTCTGAATTATTAAACAATTGGGAATGCGAAGCGAAGGGTTGACTCTCGAACTGGAAATAGTTTCAGTAGTTTTGACCTTCATAACTAAGTATATACATACCTACTCCTAAAATGCGCTATGCTAACATCTTTTTTAAAATCATGACATACAAGAAAACATACTTGATACTTATTACTCGAGTTAAAAGGTATTTCTGCGACTTTCGGGAATCTTTTTCTAATAGAAATAGGGTCATCATGCTCGAAAATGAAATTTATAATAGCCGTCTCTGATGCATCTCCGTAAATTTCTCCATCGATTTCAATACTTGCACAGCTGCATAATGCTCCACAATTTTTTAATGCTGTGAAAGCTAAAACGCTCATTTCAGTACAGTTACGTCCCTTTTTTTAATTATTTTATTTATTCTATGACTTAGATATTTGATTACCTCTGTTATTATGTACGCCACCTAAAAATTATATCAGATCAGTACCGGACCGTAGGTTTTACAAATCAATAAATATAAATATCCTGGGACGCTTGTCCCTCTTTCTAACTAAATATCAAAGACGACCATTATTTTCACATGCATTGAAGTTAATAATACAGATGGATATATATCTAGGTACCAAATTTGATTACAGTAAGTAAGTAGGTATCTCCAGAAAGTCTATTTAGTATTGAACTATACACACATGAGTGTCCTGAATAGTTTCCTGTACATATCATTCGAGAAGGCTCAAAACTACTACTACACTACATTACCACTTGCTAACTCGTGATCCTGTACGTAATACGTCTTGTTCCACATCCACAAGTGCTGTACGCACATTTTATTCTCAGTGAGTGTACCAGTTTTGTCAGAACATATGATGTTGCACGCACCCAGGGCTTCAACCGCTTCCAGATTTTTAACAAGACAATTCTTCCTTACCATATGCTGGGCTGTTAACGTTAGCGACGCTGTCACAGTTGGTTGAAGTCCTAGCAATATTAAACCCATGTTTTTATCATTGATTAAATTGAGATTAGTAGGAAAGTACCCTATATACGTACATAAACATGGTACAAAAACCTATAACTTTCTTAAAATATCTACCTTAAAATTCTCCGGAAACCACACAAAATCTGACTGGGAATATTGAAGGTACTTTTTTGTTTAAACAAAGTACATAGTTATTTAGTTATATACCTTCAGGAATATTTGCAACAATAATTCCAATAACAAAAATAGTTGTTTGCATAAACGGGTAACCGAGTGCAAGTGAAGAAAGGGCTATAAATATGCCAAGTCCTAGGGCCCACATTGACATGTAACGCATGAATCGTTTCAGCTCTCGTGAAAGGGGCGACGGTGCTGGTTTTATACGAGCTGCTAAACCTGCCACGCGGCCCATTGCTGTAAGGTCTCCACAACATAACACAATACCTAAAAATTACAAATAATAATTTATACTTCTCTACTTCTTTGTTTTTCCTTACAAACAAAGTCAGAATCTACATAGTACATTTTCATCACTAACCTAATGCCCAACCCTCGACACATTGAGTTGAAAAGAAAGCAACATTGGGTGACTCGAGTATATTAGCTGTACCTTCAAGGTTACTGCGAGAGACGGCTATACTTTCACCGGTTAAAGAAGAATTATCAACCTAAAAGTTGTTTATGAATTAGGTATGGGACTACTTACTGATAAGAAGAAGATAAGTAACATGTTCTCGTACAATCTTAATTCAAATATCAAATTAATTGATAAACTAACACATTCTTTACTTAGGTAAGTATGTATTATTGTGGTACACCTCCGATCAATTTATTAAAATGTCGCCTGTTCATTATTATCATTATTATTATAATAAATGAAAGTATGTAAGTATATAGCAAAACGCTTTGTGATTATTCCACTATACTTCATATACCTACTAATATTATTTTAATAAAAAAATATCTCTACTATGTCTAATTATTAAGTAAATATAATCTAGTAATTATACCAAACTAACTTTAAACCCTTTGCTTTCAATGATTCGTATGTCAGCAGGTACAACATCGCCGGCAGTAACCTGAACTAAATCACCTTTCACTATATCGCGCACCTGGGTCTCAATATTGCGAACACCATCTCTTATACAGCTGGTATATGTTGGTATCATACTATTAAAAGTCTTCATAATCTATAATTATTTTTTCCAATAATTATATGTGTATGGATTAGGTAGTCAATAGTGGATTGTAACGATGAGTTAGCAACTTAACATGATAGGTATATTATACCTACTTCCACAATTTATATCTATTGTTTTGTTTTGATAAGGAAGAAAGTATAAATTCATTGAGTACCTTAGAACTTTTATAATTCTGATAAAAGCTGAAGAGACCACAAATCACATCAACAGCAACAAGAACGCATCCGAGATATAGGTTGTCTTTGATTGGATTTGTTTTAGTAGAAGACTCTATCATAAATGCACCAAAACATAATATAGCACCAAGCCATATTAATACAGAGAAACCTACAACACATAAGTTTACAATAAAATGCGTAAGAACACGAGGTAGGACCTCGAAGATTTATCACTCACCAGTACATAGTGATCTGAACAACACTTTAGGCCATCCATACTGTGTTGCGGGAGTAAGAGTATTCGGTCCATGGTATTCTAGGAGGAATGCTGCTTTAGAGCTCGTCAATCCTCTTACAGGATCGGTTTCTAACTGTTTATATAAATCTTCTGAATATAGCAAAAATATTGAATGAGTAGAAGCCGTGGTGGCTCAGTGGGTAACGCACCGACTCACGATCATGAGGGTGCAGGTTCGAACCCCGGCCCGTACCTCTGAGTTTTATAATAAAACTCACGTACGGATTTACACCACTGGCTTCGGTGAAGGAAAACATCGTGAGGAAACCTGCATGCCCGAGATGTCACAATTAAAGGCATGTGAAGTCCGCCAATCCGCACTAGGCCCGCGTGGTGGACTAAGGCCTATACCCCCTCATTGTTAGGGGGGGCTCGAGCTCCTCGGTGGAGACGTATATGAGCTGATGATGATGATGAGGTAAGTCTCTGGTGAGATAAAAAGCATATTATGGTACTCGGGAATGCATTTGTTGTATTTGTACCCCTTTTTAACGTCCATTAAAAAAACTCTCGTGCGTATGAGGCCCAATTATTCGCCAATTAGATATGTCGTAAAAATAACCATTGTCATAAAATCATGGACGTTTCTACGACTATTATAGGTTAGAAGCTCATAGAGCTTTATGTCAGTCTATCTACTTACCTTTATATAACAAAAGCGTCAGGTTTATCAACGAACTGAATAACTTACTCAAAGGTATAAGATGCGAATCTGTTTGTATCTCTTTTTTCAGAAGATTAAGTCGAGTACTACTTAGATCTCTCGATCTTAAACCCTTAGGTTTTTTCGGACGAAAGAAATCAGATATAGATGCTGAACTTGAGCTCCTGGAAGACATTTTGTGGCGTTTCAGTTAGATAATATAAATTAACTAATAAATAATAATAATTCTAGTTGGCTTATTTTTTCTGAGTTTATTACGCCACAGATACCTGTAACATTGTTGGCACATGTTCGTGCTGGCACCAACACACTAAACCTCTGGATGTTCCGTGGACGCCTCAGCGCCGTGTGGCGGGGCTGCGGGCCACACGTAAGCTTTAGGTACAACCGCATGCCCCGCCGGCGTTGCTCGACCTTGCCTACCTTTGAGTTTAAAAACTTCATTCACACTACTACTTTCGGTGAAGGAAAACTGCATGCCCGAGATGTCACAATCCAAACTAGGCCCGAGTGGACTGTGGCCTTAGCCCCCTCGTTGTAATGATGATGACTACATGCACACTACAAAGTTTTTAAATTGTTTAAATACTAGTTGTACACGCCCCCTGCGTGGAATAATATAAGTTACTCTATCCGCCAGTGAAAGTCTCGTCATAATTGGTTTAACCGTTTGGGGGATTCACCGAAAAATCAGAGAGATAGGCAATAAATAGATTGAATTAATAGAAATAGATAGAATTAACAGATAGATATACTTTTTGCATACTGAGCAGATTATGGAATAAAAGCCCTCATTTTATGGCAAGACTTTATTTGAACAACATTGAACATGGCAAACAATAAAGAGATATAAGATAATATTATTGTTAGATGTACTGCAAGTCATGCATCTTCTCTTATATTAGTGTACCTGATTTTCCCAGTGAATATTTTTATCCTTTTCCCATTTCCAGCAAATCACAGCAAGTGTGTTAGAGTTTACTTCTCTTGTTAAAAGCTTTAGCAATAGTTTCTAAATATTCGCCAGAAGCCCATATGGTATCAAGCTCATTCATTTCATTTTCATTAGCTTTAAGTAAATCGGCTTGTATAATGCCCTTTAAAAGTTTCTTTGTTGCTAATATTGAATACTGTGTTAAATTTGATACTTCGACAATCTTGTTCCATACTTTACTTTGTAATTCTTCAGGCTTATAAATGTTATTGATGAATCCACATTGAAGGGCTTCATTAGCATACATTTTATGATTGCATAATAACATATCTACAGCCTAAAACAATATAAAAGGAATCATCATCAGGAAAGGAATAGTAAATAGGTACCTATGTATTACACATCAATCTGATTCTAAATTTTAAATACAAAATTAGTAGAATAACACATTTGGAACACCATATGGAGTTTCAAAGGGTCATTTTTAGTAATAAAATAAAACACCTACCTTTCTCTCTCCAATAAGCCGTGGGAATGTAAATGTAGAACAACCTTCAGCAACTATACCCAATTTAGTGAATGGTGTGTAGAAGTAAGCCTAAAACATAACAATATTATTAAAACTTATAGCAGATTATGATGATAATCATAAAATGTGACTTCATGATATTCAAATGAAATCACTAACTACATAGTTACTGGGTACAACTAGTACCTGAGCAGATGTTGATTTGTACATACAGCATTTAAAATTTGAGTTTAGTATCAATTCTGTACATAGCAGGGTTGAATGAACCATATTTTTTATAGAATCTCATTATATATCATTCAGGATATGTTAATCTATACAAAAAGCATTAGTAGATCCTGAGTAAACATTTGTTGTCACACCATTACAGTAGTTTATAAAGTTACATAGAAAATTAAATGTGACTGTAACTTACATCTTCAGAAGCAAACACAAGATCACATAGAGCTAATGTTGTGGCAGCTATTCCTATAGCAGGGCCATTTACAATGGCAATTAATAACTTTGGAAACATAATAAATGCATTGATATATTCTTTTAGAATACTTAGATTATTAGTTGAACCAGTCTCAAGAGAAGCAGTGAAATCATTACCACTGCTGTAAAAATCCCCAGTACCTGTAAGTACTATCACAGAGATGCTCTCATCCTTTGCAGTTTCATTAAATATCTCAATTAACCGCATATACATCACATTATCAATTGCATTTTTCTTTGAAGGCTTATTGAATTTAACGATTTTTATTTTACCATGAATATCTTCAATAATTGAATCATTTTTGAATGCATTATTCATTATTTAAATAGTATTGTTTTGTTTTCTAAAAAATCTTAAATCACAACTGTACTTTGACTATATTACATAAATGCTTTAATAAACGGAATTTTGAATAACTTGAACCTATCAAATAAAGCGTGATTTTAGTTTTTTAGGTTTTATCAGTTCACTGCACTATTTGGGTTTTCAAACTCTTTGGTTTTCAATTTATTGTACTAAGGCTCAAGCAAAATCACAGACCTAGTAGACTTACTTACAATACTTAATAAAAAAAAATCGGGTTTGGCAAGAGTTAATCTAAAAAACGTTAATGAATGAACTGACTGAAATTACTGAAAATAAAACTGAAATGACAATTAATGACAAATGACAATACATACATACACACTAACAAAATATGTAACAGGTCTTGAGGTTTGTCACTGTCATATACACACTTCACTAACTGTCACACTTCACTGTCTGACTTCAAGTGACTTCAACTCTTTATTAAAGAAATACATACCAGTCGGCTTATGTATGTTTCTTGGAATACTAATATGGCTGATTTTCATAGTGCATCCGAGTGACGTTCTTAAAAATAATCTATATATCTATGTTAAATTTCATGTAAATGTCGATTTACTATTTGAATATTACGGGTAACTAACTGAATATAGAAGAAATGCTGCTGGGTAACGTGTAGGTTTTATTTCTTAGTGCTATAGACTATTTCCTACCCGGAAACTGAATAAATCCTGAAAGCACTGCACTGTATTTTAGCCTTTCGTTCCGAACGTTATTTTCATTTGTATGTATGCTGGATCCATCCATACATACATTCTGAGATATATTTTAATATTCTTTTATTTTTCTAATGACAGTGACACTGACAGCCCTATGTGAAATTTTTTTAATTTTGGATTGGATTATTTCGACTATTTATTTCCGCCGACTTCAGTCGATGGAATGTTAAACAAGTGGAATTAGACTTTAGGGAGATATAATAAACAAATTTAAATCATAGGAAATTGTGTTTAATACAGTCCCTACAATAAATAGTTAGTAATTACGAAACATTGAACTGTAGATAACACAGCTATTTAAAAATTTATCTAGGAATGGACTTGTTGAAGTCTCCGTCTGTCCAATCATTACTAGATTCAGACTTGGAATCAGTAGGCAGCCTTCAATATCTGGACATTGAAGAGGTAACTTAAAATTTATACTTTACTTACCTTAAGGAATACAGGTACTCAATAAAAGAATTTCATCTGAGTACGCCCCCATATCACCTTAGCTTACAACAATGTTTGTTAACATACACAATATTTGTTACAATTAAAACTTGTTTCAGCTGGATGAAGTTGAGTATGCACTGCCTGCTAGTGAAGCACCATCTTTAGCAGAAGTATTATCTACAGAAGAGGAAGAAAATCATGTTAAAGAGAAACCAAAAGAGGATGAAGAGCCATCTACATGTTCTGCTCTCCAAGTGGATTTTTTACAAGCTGTCTCCCAACAACTAATTCAGGCACAGGTAGTTGTAAAGTCAGAAAAGTTTTGATATATATTGCATTGTTTTTTTTATTTCAAACAATGAACAAATAATTTAATTCTAATAATTTATCTTAGCTTTTGGTATTTTAAAACTAGGGAATTGTGACTTTAAGGTAGCCCTACTAAAATGAGCTATGAACTTCCTCTGTGAAGGTCTATTAATTAATATCTCATGTAATAGGTAATTAAAAAACTTTATTTTAAAGTCAATCATTATTCATGTTAATTTCTTGATTTATATTAAATATTGAGTATCTAATTCATGAGACATTTGCAATTTAAGTGCAAGAAATATGACAAGGATTACGAGTCAAGAGGAGACATCATATGCTTCCTCTCAATGAAAGACGAAGAATAGCAGATATTATATTACTAACCTAAATAGCTCAATCATCATTTGATTCTCCATATCTCCTATCTAAGATATTTCTTTTTTTTTTTTTTTTTTTTTTTTCTCTGTTTATTTATTTGCAATCAGTCGAAAGACTTTTATCAAATGCGATGTAGGTAAGCTGGCATTGGTTGAGACTAGGGCCACTGCCCCAGACTCATTCACGGCGATAGCACATTTGCTCGTTTGAGTCGTTTAACTGAGTCAGTTGTAAGCAGAGCGTTGGCTAGTGGGTTGGGGTGGTTTTCAATTTTAGCTTTGTGCTTTTTTTTGTACATCTCAATTTCTTGGAGAACAGTGGGTATGTTTAGATACATGTGTATTTCATCGTTGCGTGCAAACCACGGAGCACTAGCAATAGTTCTCAATATATTGTTTTGGACTCTTTGCATACACAATATGTTGGTTTTGCTCGCCGTGGCCCACAGCTGTATGCCATAAATCCACACTGGCTTGAGTATCATACAGTACACCATGAGTTTATTAGAAAGAGACAAGCTTGACTGCCTCCCCAGCATCCAAAGGAGATTTCTGAATCTGTTGTTTATTTCATCTCTCTTGGTCTTTATGTGGTTTTTCCATGTGAGTCGCCGGTCCAGATTGAAACCAAGATACTTAACACAGTCTGAGTGTGGTAATACGTCCTCTCCCAGTTTAACCGGTGGGCAGTTTTCGCGTCGTAGGGTAAAAGTTATATGGTGGGACTTTTGAGCGCTCACTTTTATCCTCCATTTTTCTAGCCAGGTTGTAGTTTCATCCAGTTGTTTTTGCAGTAGTTTACTAGCTTCATAGGGGTCTACATTGCATGAGAGAAATGCTGCATCATCCGCAAATGTGGCCACAATAACATCTTGAACTTGAGGTAAGTCGCAAGTGTATATGTTGTATAGTATTGGGCCGAGTACCGACCCTTGTGGTACACCAGCCAGGCATTTGTGTAGTTTGGATCTAGCTTCACCTTGCTTTACTTGGAAGATTCTGTTACTTAAGTACGACTCCAATATGGGAAATACAGAGTGAGGTAGTAGTTTCTTTAGCTTAAAGAGGAGGCCTCTGTGCCAAACTTTGTCGAAAGCCTGTTGAACATCGAGAAAAGCGGCGGAACAGTATTTTTTCCTTTCAAAGCTTTGTCTGATGGTTGTGTAAACTCTGTGGACTTGTTCAACGGTCGAATGTCGTTTGCGAAATCCGAATTGGTGATGGGGTATTAAGTTTGACTCGTCTATGAGAGGATTAAGTCTTATCAAAAATATTCTTTCCCATAATTTAGATAGGACTGGAGTAAGGCTAATAGGTCGGTAGGATGTTGGGGCGCTTACTGGTTTATCCGACTTGTGGATCATAATTATTTGAGAAACCTTCCAAATTTATGGGAAATGTGATAAACGAAACGTAGCGTTAATCAAGTTTGCCAAGAACACCAAACACTTTCTGGGCAATTCTTTTAGAACTTTGGGAGTAATGAGGTCGAATCCTGGGGCCTTTTTTGGGTCAAGTTTTACAATTTCTCTGGCCAGTTCCTTGGGCGACGTCGGTTTGAGTGAGGTACATAATTGTAAATCTTGATCAAGCACAATTTTCACTTCCTTATCTTCTTGGATGTTTGTTATATTGGGCTGGAAGACAGAAGCTAAATGTGAAGCAAAGCATTCAGCTTTTTCAGCGTTAGTTCGTGCCCAGTTATTACTCGTTTTGAGAGGAGGAAGTGATTGTTGAGGTCGATTCATGTTTTTAGTGGCTTTCCAAAGAGAGTGTACACCAGCACCTGAAGGAGCCAATGTTTCTAAATTTCTTCTAAGTGTGTCGTTAGCGGAGTCACTGAGCACTATCTTCAAGTCTTTAATGGCTCGATTAAAATTTGCTTTGTCAGCTGGATGGCGAGATTGGTGCCAAATCCTTCTAAGTCTTCGTTTCTCGGATATTTTTTCTTTAATCGCCATTGGTACTATCGTCCTACGACATACGCTTTTTGTTTCTGGTGTACTAGACCAGGCAGCCAGTTGAAGTAAATTTGTAAAGTATGTGCAAGCGTCATCGATGTCACCTGGAGTCTTCAGGGCGGTTCTGAGGTTGATGTTACCGTCTAGATACGCTCGGAAGGATTCCCAATCTGTTTTCGACGTATGTAAGAAGTCTGTATCGTTTTTGTCATGTATAGGCACAGTGCTGGTCATTAGTATGACAGGTGTATGATCTGAAGAACCATCTAAACTGGATTCTACTGAGGTATAGAGTTGGCAGATATTCTTTGTTATAAAGAAGTCTAATAAGTCAGGGGTTTTTAGTCGGTCACTCGGCCAGTATGTTGGTTCTCCTGTAGATAAGGGGATCAGATGGTTTTTGTCGACACTGAGTTTAAGCTCACGGCCTCTGGTGACTGTAATCCGCGAGCCCCAGATATTTCTAAAGGTCCCTAGTTGAGACTCCCTAGTTTCATACATACTTTCCATAGTTCATCTAAGTACAGACAAAATTCATTTTTCTCAAGATCGGCGAGACTTATTAACAAACTGGATGAATTTCCTGAATTTGATTATTTAATTCCTCTCCAAATAAATGTAAAGTTATGATAACACAAAATTAGTTTGATGCGATTCCCTAAAAAAAAAAAACTTATGTATTTTATAATAGGTTTTGTTTCATACAAGTAGGTTTAGATATATTTTTTGTTGCTAATATTATTTATAGATTTTACATGTGAAAACTGATAAATGGTGTTAATATAGTTTTTTTTGTATTTTAATTAGAACTCTATCTTTTCCGAATAAAATAAAAAAATATATATATAAGAGACTAAAAATTTAAAAAGTAAAAAAAAAATCTTCTCTACCCCATTGTCTTGACAAATGTAACTGCCTCTTACTTTAGTCCTTTATTATAATGTTTGAACATTAATGTAAGTATATAATGTAACATTAAAATTATTAGTAAATTAAATATCTTGTACCATTTAAAAAACATTCAACAAATATGTTGTATTTATTTGTGCTGCTATGATACATAATGTAAAATTGTTTTCATTACAGGAACGCTCCTCAGCAGGAGCTGCAACAACATTATGCTTAGGTACAGATGGAAAATTAACAGTGGGTACAGCACATGGACATCTCTTAACCTTTTATGAACAGACATTAAGATGGGTCTGTGATTCAAATACTGATTGTGGGGCAGTTTCCTGTTTGGCCTACAATAAAGATGGAACACGATTACTGACTGGTTATGCAAGGGGTCTGATATGTCAGTATGAGAGTATACGAGGAATTATTCTTAGAAGAGTAACATTGGGGGGGGAAATATGGGGCACATTGCGTGTCACATGGGCGGGTACATCAGGACTCGCATTAGACACCGGTGGATCGGTATGGCTGATAAAGTTTTCACGACCGCTCGGTGTACGATCTGCTCGTACCTCATGCCTTTTCTCGGGAGCTCGAGGGGAGGTAGTCGCTATGGCTGCGCGAGATGCAAGAATATTGGCGTTGGCGACTCTGTCGCGGGTTATAATAGTTGCTGGTGGTCGTGCGGCTGGTTTACGAGTAAGTGGCCCTCCTGACACATTACCCGTGCTGGCATGGAGTGAAACCGACGAACGAGTACTGGTCTGTGCTCGAGCCAAGGCATTGCAATGGCTATCATTAACAATTACGGGTTCCTCTATATTGCTCAGACCATTTCAACGCGTGGAACTGAAAAGTTCCCCATTGTGGCTGGGCTGGCTCGGCGGTAACTTAGCAATTTTTGATGCAGATGAAACATTACGAATGTGGGGTGTAGATTACGATAAGCCATTGGATCTATCTCAAATTGAACCAGTATATGCATCATCATTTTTTAAGGTTGGTACATATTAAACTTAGTATTGTTTGAGTAGATACCTACATTTTCATATACCTACCTAAATATTACGACCACCTAATTACGAACAGATTTACTCCTTATTTATAAAAAGTAATATTTGTAGGGACTTTGGACGGATGGTCGTGTTTCTCAAGCAATGTGCACGGCTGGTGTGAGTGCCTTGGGAGGGGCGTGTGTGGCGGACGGCGCTTTATCACTGTTGGGCCGTAAAGGTGTGGTTCGAGTGAGGCCGCGGGAACTACTCGCAAGGGCGCAAGCCTTCCTTGCATCCGGTCGTCACTTACAAGCATTACGATTACTCTGTTCCACTAATGGCACGGAGGCGAAAGCACTCGCATACCAATTCATTAACAATATCTCTGAGAGACCTCATGTTATGAGCAACAAGCATGTAGCAGACCAAGCCGTTAAACTCTGCTTGAAATATGATTTGAGGTATGTCAATTATCTAATATGGAAGTATCTTACCGCTACCATAAGGCACAACTATAATTGGTTCTATAAGCCTTATCTGTTGTATTTTCCTTAATTTGTTTTTGAATTCAATTCTCGTCATACTACTATAACATCTAACTAACATTTTTTCACCAATGGAAAGCTACATTATTAGAGCTATACTTTATAGCCGTATTCCCGGGAATGCGAACCACGCGGGTAAAACCGTCGTTTTATATAAATTATTAATATAATAAATGTTTTGAATCTAAGGATGGATGAACGTTTTGTTAAGCTTTCACTCAATAACGGCTGAAGGAATCTGGTTGAAGTTTGCCACAGACTTGCAATGTTCTAGAAAAGAAGGTACATAGGCTACTATTATCATGAGAACATTTAAGGTCCTATAACGGCTGAAGCCGCAGGGGGACTATGTTTCGTAGTCATGTATAACAATATTTCAGTGAGCAATTATGGAGTGTCCTATGGGACCAGTGCTGCAGTGAAAAGGCGTTTGTTGAAGCTCTAGGTGATGCGGCTGTACGAGGCGAGCTGTCTGCTGCGCCTCCTTCGCCAGACTCCACTCAGGTATCTAACCAAATATAAATAAGTATTTAATATTATTTCCAGAAGCACATTTGAATGTACCTAATTACGCTGTTCCCTCAATTGTGTGTGTAATTGTTAAGAGCTCCACACATGCGTTCATAAAGCTTAAAAAAACATTATATCGAATTGCAGGCATTGATAGAGCGTCTCGCGGAATTTGAACCTGCCCTTGTGGAAAGAGTCGTGGCTTCTCTTCCCCTTACTTCCCTCGATCCACACCGCGCGAGCGTTTTTACAAGAGAAAAGAAGCTATGGCGGGGAGTTGGAGCCATTGCCGCGGCATTAGGTAAATATAAAGTCATGATGATGACTTCAGAAATTTAAGTTGCACGGAATATATGGATCAATACTACAATGGTTTAAATTTTACTTAGACAATCGACCTCAGTTCGTGGTGATAAAGGGTTACGTACGAGTCAATATTACGTTTACGTATTGCTCTTTCAGGAGTGCCTCAGGGCTCACATTTGGGGCCTATTTTATTTTCGTCATTTATAAATGATATTACTACTCAAATTCAACACTGTGGATTGTCACTATTTGGCGATGATCTAAACATATATATGACTGTTGACTCGCTGGAGGATATGAAACTAATCCAGGAAGATCTTGACAGAATTAAAAACTGGTGTAAGAATAACAGTATGGCACTTAATGTAGCTAAGTGTTGTTTTATCAAATACAGTAGGAAAAAAACAGTTCTACCTACGTCTTTTACTTTTTACGCCATAAAATTATTAGAAGATGAACATATTCGCGATCATGGCTTGATCATAGATTCAAAACTCTCTTTTAAGACGCACGTAAATGAAGTTAATAAGGCAGCTCTAATGTTGAGCTTTATTAAACGTAACGCAAAAGGGTACAAATTGCCCAAAACAAAAAAAAAACTTTACAATACTGTTTGGAACCCTTTCTATCTATAGTGTCCACTCCCAGCGAGTTTATAGTATTCAACGAGCATTCACAAGACTTTCACGACAAGATGCTTTCTGCTTTTAATATACATTGCTTGTATGATCGACGAATACTACATGATGTCATGTTTCTATACAAAATAATTAATGGATACATTGACTGTGGCGACAGTATCTCTAGCCTAGCTGTTCCATATAATATGCCTCGAAAGCCAATAAATCCAATATTTCGTATCCCAGTGTAGAACCAATTTAGGCTTGCACACCTGTAGTCCGGATCTGTGGGAAGTACAACTCCATTGTCCATAAATGGTCACAAATTGTTATTTTTCACGATGGTTTGTTTAGGTTCAAGCGTGACGTGCTGGATACATTTTATTTTAAACGTTTTTTAGTTTTATTTTTGTCATTTCTTTTTTTTTATCGTTTAAATGTTATATAATGAACACTGTTAATTGTGAATGCTGTGTTCACCTGTAATTGGCATAGGCATCAGAACAAAAAATTGCAATGTATTAATTTATTGTATGTCTAAATTTGTGTGCTGTTGGCGTCCCATATACACTAAACACAAAAAGTTAGGGATATAAATAAAATTCGAAAATTTTGGGCGATTTTCAACGAGCTGCAACTCCGAGGAAAATAATCCCACAACAAAAAATAGAAAACCAAACTGTAGCTTTAAGTGTCTTGTTTTTGGATATGGTCATGAATTTTTTGTATCATGTTTGGATCTGGAGAAATTCTATGGAAACTACCAAGGAAAAAAAATGCAAATTTTTTGTCATCTAAAAAAAGGTCTATGGGCTTCAAAAATGTTTTTTTTATTGTTTTTGTTAAATGTTCTGTCAGAAAATTTAATGCCCTTTAATTTGTTGTAATTAAGAACCCTGTACAATGATTTATCACGGAGTTATTGTCAATCAACCGAAAAAAGAACTTTTTAACTTTTTCAGGGAGTTTGTCAATCAATAACTCTGAGAATAATGATCGTATAGGAAATCGAAGATGGGTTTTGAAAAGTACACAGTATTCTCTATAAGAAAACGTGAACGGCTTATGTCAAAAACATTTTTATTGAAAGCAATAAAGGTTATTGAGAAAAAAAAAATGTTTTCTTTGAAAAAATTATTAAAATCCAACCATCGTTTATAATCGTGATTTTAGCGAAAACAATAAATTTAAAGCCTCGGGACACAAATAAAGAAGAATTTCAGGGCTTTGAATTTTTCAGGGATTTTCCCGGGATACTTTAAGGTTAAAAAATTACCGACGATATCCTTCATTCATCCATTTTATCCCAAGTTATACCAAGTTATCTAAATATCCTTAATTATGCAAATTTTCGCCTTTTTTTCAGTCAAAGTTTTTGAGTGAAAGAAAATGTTTTCGACAAAAGCCGTTCACGTTTTCTTATACAAAATATTGTGTAGTTTTTAAAACCTATCTTCGATTTCCTATACGATCATTTTTCTCATAGTTATTGATTGTCAAAGTTAAAAAGTTCTTTTTTCGGTTGATTGACAATAACTCCCGGTAAATCATTGTACAGGCTTCTTAATTACAACAAATTAAAGGGCATTAAATATTCTAAAAGAAGATTTGACAAAAAAAAATACAAAAATCATTTTTGAAGCCCATGGACCATTTTTTAGATGACAAAAATTTGACATTATTTTTTTCCTTGGTAGTTTCCTGAAAAATTCTCCCGACCCAAACATGATACAAAAAATTCATGGTATCATTCAATTGTATCTGAAAACTAGACACTTGAAGCTACAATTCGGTTTTCTTTTTTTTTCTGTGCGATTATTTTCCGCGAAGTTACAGCTCGTTGAAAATCACCCAAAAATTTTGAATTTTATTTATATCCCTAACTTTTTGTGTCTAGTGTATAATAAATAAATGTAGTCAAGTACAATATACGTGAATCCCATAGCTGGGCATTAACTCGTTAATCGTTAATTAATAAAGTTAACATTTGATTAACAGGTTAACTTTTAAAAATGTTAACGTTCCGTTAAGAGAATCAGAAGTCCGTTAATCGTTAATTCAATGCCTAATAGTTACCGCACGGCACCGAAAAGTGCCGGGCGGTGCGTGGCAGTAAGTGAAACAAAAACAAAACTATACTCTGTCCATCCGTTTAACATCTTTTTGACACATTTTGAAATTTGAATTATAGTGACGTCCTCACACGTTACCGATTCGATTTGAATTAATTATCAATTTTATTTAAGAACAACTTTTAATCGATTTACACATACATATTTTTAGTACAAATATTAATTTAAATTATGTATGAAATAAAAAAATTATAATATTCATAAAAGTACATTTCTGATGAGTCACAGCAATAAATAATATTAATATTTTACTTGTTTATTTTGTGTACCCAATTACCTAGCTAGTTTGTTTCCAAAATTTTGACATAATTCCTTGCAAATAATTAACCATACAGTCATAGATACTATTTTTTCTTTAAATTAAATTTACAGAATCATGTCAATTTATTTTTGTATTTAGGCTTTTTTCCACAAACAAATCTTTCCTCTTTATAATATTAGTATAGAAAAATCTATCCTCTTTACCTAGTCAACTGAATATTGTAATTGGTGATCAACAGTGATATTTAATTTAAATAAATAAATAGTCTTATAACATATCGACTTTGTGACATGGACGTGGGCAGACAACAATTATAAACCTTAAGGTAGTAAACATTTTCTGACCCCGACTGTACGTACCGGCAGGCGGCAGCAGCGGTGCTATGCGCGAGCTCGTCCCGTACGTGGATGGGGAGTGCGGCGGTGGCGGAGGGGATGGGGGCGGGTGCAGGTGCGCGGGCGCCGCGCTGGTGGTGGCGGCGGCGGACGCGCTGGCGGGGCGCGGCGCCGGGGGCCGCCCGCTGCCCGACCACGCGCGGCCCTCCGCCCGCCACGACGCGCTGCACACACTACTCACCGAGGAGGTACGTGGAGGGGGTGGGGGCGGGTGCAGGTGCGCGGGCGCCGCGCTGGTGGTGGCGGCGGCGGACGCGCTGGCGGGGCGCGGCGCCGGGGGCCGCCCGCTGCCCGACCACGCGCGGCCCTCCGCCCGCCACGACGCGCTGCACACACTACTCACCGAGGAGGTACGTGGAGGGGGTGGGGGCGGGTGCAGGTGCGCGGGCGCCGCGATACATATAACATACAACAAACTTGATAACATCAAGCATGTACGAATATCAAGTACTTAGTAGGTACTATAGTGGCGCGGAACTAGAAGGCCTCGCCTTAGGCCACGCTCGGCCCCGCTCGGTTGCTAGGCAACGCGACGCGAAAAGTGTCGTTACATTTTTTTTGGTCTTAATTTTTTCCGTCTAGCCCCCTTTCGCAACGCGCGATAATAGTAGGGGAGGCCATGATGCTAAATGGGGATTTCCTCGAGCGTCGTGGAGACCTATTGGATTTTGAAGATCAGATGATAGGAAGAAAAAAAGGTTATATGATGTATACCCTTTTAGCGGTGGGGCAAGCGTCTACGAGCTTGAAAAGATGTAAAAAAAAATTTGTTACATGGACATAGTCGAGCGCGTCAGATATTGATACTGTATATAGCCCATGTAACTCTGATGACAGAAGAATGTTAATCTGCCAGTTTGCATGGTGTGGCTGGCCGTACGGATGGTTTAAAAATCGTAAACGAAGCTCAGAGGGCTTACTCCCGACGCTTTCGAGAAACGAGTTTTAATCGAATAAATGTCATTTCATACATTTTTGATAACGATTCTAGCGCACGATCGCGCGGTGACACTTTTTGGAACTAACTTTGATCAAGAATTTCGTTACAATCGAAACCGAATCGAAAAGTCCGTACTCCTGCCGCTATATGACATTTGTGAATCGAATGGCGGGAACGACTTTAAACGTCAAAATACACGATCAGTAAAAAGGTACTATTTCAGGATCGAGTTATCTCATCTATCTCATTTATAGGATAAATTTATCTAATCTAAAAAATTACATCTAATGTACAAGATTTCATTTTAGAAAAAAATAAATAATTGAATATTTATATTATTGAACATCTCTGTAGAAACTAACCACACACAACTTATTTTATAATTCTGAAACGTTAAACATCGTTACCGATCGAATACATGTCAATCTTAGCCATGGCCATCTTGATTTTTTATTCGTATTGGTTCGGGATTAACCAATAGGAGTTCAAGGTGATATCAAAAACAAAATCAAAGTCGAAACGTTTTCGGGAGTAAGCCCTCTGACGCGACGCAAGCTCGGGACGGCTTCTTGAAAATGCAAAAAATAAATCGCCATCTGGACATACTCGAGCGCGTCAGATTTTCATACAATAGGTTCAGCATGATACCCTGGTCATACTGATGCCATAATCTGACGAATATATAGATGGGTTTTGTTAATCTGACGGTTTAAAGATTTGTTTTCTTTCGTGATTTTATAAAATCATTGGATGTGTTGTGTTAAATAAAATTCATAAATTATAGCATGTGTACATAAAAATCTAATCAGGGATATAGTATAACTATGAAGATCTAGATACAGTCATGGTAAAAAAAACAGCACATTTGCTCAGTAGTCAATAGTAACGTCAAAAAGTTGTATTGCTATTGCATTTGAGTAGGAATGGGCCAAGACATGATTTAAAAAAATTTATAAATATAATAAATTAGAAGTAAAAAAAAGGCGTGATAGTTTTTCTTTTAATTTCATCATATATCTAGGATGATTTTTTTTACATATCTACAATCAATGGTTTACTTTTTAAAGAGGAGGACACTCTACTGTAACTAAAATTACAGATTAAATTATCGGCTGCTCTACGCGCGCGGCTCCACATGGAGAGCTTAGATTTGGTTGAGTAGACGTAAGGTACCTCCCATATACTAATCTGCCGCGCTCGAGGAAATCCCAGAATCCCCTACCATAAGGAACTCCGTTCCAATTAACTTAAAAGTAATTTTTATCAAGTCAGCTTTTACTATGCGCCTATACATACAGTTATAGGTTAGATTATATGAAACATAAAAAGCTTGTTATATTCATGAAAAATGCCTGAAATATGCACGAAAATTGGCAGAATATGCGAAAGCGAAACTAAATGATAAATTTTAGGAATCTCCAAAAAAAGAGAAATGTATGATTTTTTTTTTTTCAACATCAGCATACAATTAGTTAATGATTTTTTGATAGGCGATAATAGGTACAGTAACATTATATGACATTACAATTATTTAAAAAAATTGTAAACGTAGGCAATCAAATATTTTTCTAATTGTTTTTCGGTGGTAAGATTGTGTCTGATCATTTGTTGATTGATTGATTTGATCATAAAATGTTGTAAATTACCGATAATATGGATCATAACTAGATCTTAGGTAAAATATGCTGATACCGCTGAAAATCGCAAAAATATGCAAATGCGTATAATCCGGTCTCTAGTTATAACTGTTCTGTTTACTCATTTTAATTGTGTGTTGTGTTATATCAGACAAGGCCCGGAGTCGGCGGCGGTAGGTCGGTGCTGCAGGTGATGGTTGCGCACGAAGCGGCGGCGGCGATGCGGCTGCTGGAGCAGTGCGCCCGGGAGCCTCCGTTCGCCGGGCCGCTCGGCAAGCAGAACCGCTTGCGGGTCGCCCGCGCACTGCTCGCCTTCGCGCCCGACTTGCCGGTTCGATATAAGTAGATCTAATATCACACCACTGTTTTTTTTCTAGGAAAACCAACCAATATTGTCGCGTTTGTCAGTTTACCACGTTGTTCGTATTATATGTGAATTTAAATATAGGTATATACTAAAACTATATACATTATATAACTTTCACTTCTCAGTTCTCAATACTGTTTCAACTAGAAATAATAAAAAAATATGTTATAATAGATAAATATGCTAGAAATAATAAAAAAACATAATTCTTTTTAATAATTTTTTAAAGGGGTTTTGTCAACACATGTCAATAGATACTTCATTACTTTTAACTAGCCTTTCTAGCAGATAGACTTGCTTGACAGATAGCGGCAGCGGTCAAATATAAATAAATAACGACCTATATTGCTTAGGTAGCATTTATTTTTAAAGTTGTCGATTATAGCTATACGACCAGTAATAAATGCTTAAAAATGCATGCAATCTTTTTACAGCGCAACGAGGACCGCGTCGAAATATTAGAATTTATCGGCGGGCAGCTAACTTCAGGTGTCCTACCTTCCGATCAAGAAGTATTGAGCAGCGCCCTACGGTTAGCCGGCTCGACGAGCGGCGAGCGCGGCGAGCGGGGCTGGCTGGCGCTCGTGGCGCTGGCGGCCCGCGGCGGCCCCGCCGAGCTGCAGCGCGCGCGCGGGGCCGCCGCCGAGCCCGCGCGCCCGCGCCTGCTCTGGAGGATCGACGCCATGCTACAACACCACGATCGAGTTCTACCCCTTTTTTTCGAAATAGATAACCCGTCCGAAGCCGACGTCGACGAGTTGTTCGATTATTTACGTTCGCAAGCGGAATCGGACGACGCGTCCGGTAGGCTCCGAAGTTACATCCCCGCTTTGATCGAGCTACGTCCGCGGGCCGTGGCGTATCTCACGAAGGAGACGGATTCTATCGCCCCTATCCTGCGGACGCTGGGAAACGAGAGCGCGCTCGAGTTCGGGGAGTGTCTCCTGGAGACGGGTCGACTCCGCGGCGCCGCCGCCGCTGCCCACTTGCAAAATCTGTGCAAACTCCGGCCGGCCGCCGTGCGAAATTTTCTCGTCGAGAACCGGGGCATCGTCCGGCCCGAGGAGGCGCTCGCTGCGGTCCGCGAGGGCGGGCCCGCGAACGCGGAGGCGATCTGCCTCGAGGCCGCCGGCGACCCGTCCGCCGCCCTCGACTCGATCCTGCGGCTCGTGCCCGCCGCCGACGAGCAGGCCACCGCGAGGCTGGTCGCGGAGGCGGGCGAGCTGTGCGGCCGCGTCGCCGACGGCGGCCCCCCGGCGCTCGCGGCGGACATGTGGCGGCGGCTGGTGCGCGCCGCGCCCGCCGCGGGCCCGCCGGCCGCGCTGCTGCTGGAGGCGGCGGCGGCGGCGGCGGCGCTCCTGCCCGTGCAGGAGGTGGTGGCGCGCACGGGGCTCGCGCCGCGCGCGGCGGCCGGCGTGCTGGCGGGCGCGGCGAGCCGGCGCGCGGGCTGGCAGGGCGCGGCGCGCATCGCGGCGGCTGAGGTGCACGAGGCGCTGCGGCGCGCGCTGGCGGCGGCGGCGCGGGGGCTGCCGGTGCGGGGCCGGTGCGCCGCGTGCGCGCGCCGCCTGGCCGAGCGGCCCGTGGCGCGGACGGCGCACTGCGGCCGCGCGTGCCACGCCGAGTGCGAGCCGGAGACGACGTGCCGGCTGTGCGGCCGCCGTACGCCCGCGACGGTGGTGCCGCTCCCGCAGCGCTCGCAGCGCCGGCCCTCGCCGCCGCCGCCCGAGCACGGCCTGCTGTTGGCGGCCCCCCCGAGGCCCGACCTCGAAGGAGTCGTTTGATTGCGCTCGTTCGACGGCGGCATACCGAGACTATGTAATATTTTTATTCGACGATATCGGTTTGTAAATAGTAATTTATTTTAGTTTGTTATAAAATATACCTACTTATATACCTACTCGTGTCTCATTGAAATCTGAATTCCCAGTTACCAGAATGACGACGCTACGACGCTCGATGGCGGATGAGTGACGTAATTTGCACCGATTTTTTATCAGGAATATTATTTGGACTTTAATACAGTTTTCTCGATCATTAGATAATGTTTCAAGGAATCTTACAAATACCTAATATAATAATAATAAATACATAATAAAACCAATTTTTTTGTAAGCGGAAAATAGATAATGTTCCAAGGATGTTTTATTTTTGAAATCAAGACCGAGTATCTTGATTTCAACTCTACCACAGACTATCATATCATACCTTACATAAAAAAACTACGATTAATTTTTTATGGTTTTATTTGAAACTTAATTAACATACATCAAGAAACATATGTACTCACACAGTAGGCAAATTTTGGATGCTACGTAGGTTCTACAAATATCTAAGGAACGACAGAATCAACTACATGTATGGAGTAATCCGTGAGTAGGTATGCATTTATACGTCGTCACTAGAGTACTCAAATCCTGCATTTATGTATGAAATAAATATAAACATGTGTTACATGGGCGAGACGAGACGATGCATAGTCATAAGTGAGCATTTGTACTTTGCAATCTTGAAATCGCCAAAAGAAGGCTCTAATTTAGCTTAATCTTCTGCTACTGTAAAATACATATCAATCATACTTAATTTATAGAATACAATATTAGACTTAAATCAGAACTTCAGTAACATATTGCAATTTAGACATTTTTCCGTTTTATGTCATTGTACGGTAAGAGGACATAGACGCTAAGAGATTGGGTCCCACGTCTCTTGGACATTAATTCAAATTAATTTATTGCAAGTAACAATATAACCTATAGATCGTTTTAGATTAATGTTATCAATACTGAAATAATTTGAAATTCCTTAAACTAGAAATCCTAAATATGTATCAATTGAATAGGTATTTTTATAGAAGTGTTATTTGCCTCGAACATTTTTAATATACAAACATATTTCTGTGCTAAGAGCATGTACAATGTGTGTACTTAGATACATATAATATAAATATGAACAGCAAAATATGCTGCTTTTAAAAATAACACACTTAATATTTTTTGACAACTACTGCTACAACACGAAAATGCTTCGACATAGTAACCATTACATTACCCGACCATAGATATACTCGATTCAGTAGCAATTGTACAATATTATTGCATGAAATTTATACTATGGAAATTCGTAATTAAAATATAGATGCGTTTTGATTCAGTTCTTACACAATTGATATAACGCCTTATATCCAAAGAAAATGCTAAGAACGTAAATATCTTTTGATGTATGCTTTTGAACGCTTTATGCTGAGGACCTTTGTTCAATTCGCGTCGTCACTAAGCCTCGTTTGGAGCGGCCGAAATTAAAATATAACGAGGATCTTAGTTCAATATCCCTCCCTTAATCGCCCATATACTTATATTTGTTAATTTTTTCCCAACGAAAACTTTAATCTATATTAATATTATATAACTGAAGAGTTTGTTTGGTTGAACGCGCTAATCTCAAAAACTACTGGTCCGATTTAAAAAAATATTTGAGTGTCAGAAAATCTATAGGCTATTATATTATCACGCTATGACCAATAGGAGTGTAACATCAATGAAAAGTGTTTCAAAAACGGGGAAGTGACGCTTGCGAAGTTGCGGGGGTCAACTAGTTTTTTCATATAAGCTGATAACCTTCTCTTTCCTTTACTTTCTTGTATGATAGATACATTTTTTTATATTATTCCATTTAATTCTTCTCAGTCATTTAGTTTTCTGAATTTTGTCATAGACCGGTTCAATAACCAAAAATCTATTTGAATAAAAATTTTAGTTATTGAATTTACATTTTTGTATTATAAAATATGTAACATTATAACGTAACATGGACAGAATTGAGATTTTGAGCCAAAAATTAGAAATATGTTCATTACTTTGATGCATAGTTACTATTAAACACAATTGCTACTTGTCATAAAAGTTATCTTTTTATTTTATTATATCTTATGTAGATATAATAGGCGTGTGTAAAGGTCAAATACCTACACAAAATTATACGATTTTTTAAGAAAATTTGAAAAAAAAATAGGTTATATTATAATCTTCACTTATTAATTACACATTCACGAGGCGATTTTCATTCCTTTTAGATGTGTCCAAGATAAAGCTTGAAATATTTATTCGGCATCATCATAACGTACTCTGCGAAAAGAAAGAACAAGTAAGTAAGCATAGACGATAACCTTTATCGATATAAGAATATAAAGTCAACTAAAGTGACTTTGACTCGCGCACGGAGGGTTTCGGACAAAATAACATATTAGGCTGGGGAAAACTTTTCTCATTATAGTATGTACGAACTTGTATTAAAATCTCTTTGGCTATACTATTTGTATCTGGCTGGTTTTGGTATCATTGAAAGTTCAAATTAGGAAAATGTGTGATTTTCAATTGCTTTTCGTACCGTCAAGATAATAATACCTACAGATCCACCGGTATCATACCTCGCACACTTCACGACAGCCTTAAATCACTCGGTATACATAAAAATATTTATATGAACTTGAAGCAGGTAGGGACATGATCCCATTGCTAGGAACATGATCCCTAGCAATGGGATCATGTCCCTACCTGCAAGATGACAAAAAGGTTTTCGAACAAAACATACATACTTTAGTCAAATGTACTATATTATAAAATGTTTTGAATTTTCTTAAAATATGCGAAGAAACTTTTTCCCCAACCTATTACGTAAACATAAAAGAACTAGTCGAAATAGCTCATATTTTTGGTTGCCAAATATCAAAGAGAGAATGATTTTGTCTGATTACTTTTTAAGTTTGTTTTCAATTGGGCAAACAAAATCCGTTTATATTACTTCCCATCTGCTGTAGGGGCCCAAATATGCATAACACAGCCCACTAAGGTTGCGTTTCCACCAGAGATGTGCGAGGGAAATGTGTCGTAAGAGGACGTAGCTGTGCTGTGGAAATGTGTGGGCGTTTCCACCAAAGCTGTGCGAGGAGAATGACTCGTACGAGGATGTGTAGCGGAGCTGTGAAAATGCGCAAATGTGTGGTGCGAAGATGCGTTGCGAAGCTGTAATCCTTCTCAACACACATTCCTCGCAACACATCCCTCGCACACATTCCTCGCAACAGGTTTCTCGCACACATCTGTCACGACGCATCTCTCGCTTGTATTGTATGTACAAAAACCTCGCTACGCTAAGCCGTTTCCACCAGAGCTATACTATGCGAGGCTTGGTCAATGAAGCGATTCTATTGGTTCTTAAAAAACACAATTCTCGCAACGCATCCTCGCACATCTCTGGTGGAAACGCAGCCTAAGGCTCCGTTTAAAGCTGCTTAACTATCGAATTAAAATATTTTCGCAAGCAGTCACGGTACAATACATTCAAGTTAAACTAGGGAGAATGTTTATTAATATTTTACTAATATTCTATTACGACGTGACAAAGCTATTTTAATAACAATTACCTTTGACGTTGTCCACGTCTCTTGCTGAGTCTACGCCCAGAGGAAGGATCTTGTAAGGTAAATCGATTAGTGCTTTCTGGAGCCACTCTTAAATTTCGAGCGTCAGATGAACGAGCACTGCTGACCTATTTAAAAATAGATATTAATTATTAATTTCGTTGTTTTATTCGCTACTAACTCAATACTACGCCTGTCGCCTAGGGATTTAAAATTATACAATTGAAGAAAATGGCAAATTTCTGTTCGCTTGGCGGATTGCTCTAAAGTAAGGAGAGCTTGTACTATTGTAACCAAACAACTAATATGCTAGTTTTAAAATCAATACGATATTTACATCCAAAATCATTACAATAGGTGAATAGGTCAGCAAACATTTGTTTGGCTAGGTGGAAATAGAACCCATGACCGGATGTATTATAGTTAGAGTTGCCTCGCTTCACCATGATACACAAAGGGTACATAGATGCACTATAGCGATACTTTTCACTATAGCAATAGTAATAACAGTTGTACAAAATTTCCCAATAACAAATTATTTTGAGATACAAGTATTGAAATGAAATGAAATAATGAAATATGAAATAAATTTATTAATTCAACTAGGCCTTCACAGGCACTTATGAAACGTCGACTCTAATGCTCGGTTCGGAAGGTTGCTTTTGCTGAGAAGAGCCGGCAATAAACTCAGCAATTACTCTTTTCAAAACAAGTTTTAACAATTTCTTTAACAATAATAACATTAGTCCTGATAGAACGAGCGCTATACCCATGCCTTGTCATCATTAATATAATCATTTATACTATAATAAGCTTTCTGTACCAAAGCTGACTTAACTCGTTCCTTAAATTTATTCATAGGCAATTCTAAAATATTTGTGGGGATTTTGTTATAAAACCGTGCACCAAGTCCTAAAAATGATCCTTGCACTTTCTGTAGTCTATAAGCAGATGATTAAAGCAACTGTACCTTGTCCATGAATTTTTGGATAAGATCAGGGCAATTTAGATTCCCTTCTGGTTCCCAGGAATCAAATTTGGTTGACCATCCTTTCCAATGTATGAGAAACTCCCTTTGACCATTTTTCTTGTGATGAACTTCTAAGATACGATCAACCTAAAATTAAAAAATAAATCAAATTCAAAATTTACTAATAATAATGTATACTTAAAAAACAGTTCAATTCTAAGTATATAAAATCATAGGGGTAGTAAAGTGCACCGACATTATTTCAATATGTTATTTACTACTACAAAGTTTGATCTTGTATCTGAGCTTACTAAGTAAATTAACCACAAAATCTATTCTCATTATGTTTTATGTTAGTGTAGATGTTACAGTATGGCTAAGCAACAATAATGTTATTGTCTATCTTACAAGAGTAAATACACTAATGTACCCAAAGGTTTACCACAGTATTTCATTACTTACCTCATATTCTGCATTTTCATCTGCATTTTTGCTATCCCATACATTCTTTGGTTTCTTAGTGGGAACTTGTTTGATTTCTTTTTTTGCTTTCCTTTTATTATTTTTCTTTGGTGACTTACTCACTTTATTTTTTGAATTCTCTTTCTACAAATAAATATATATGTTGTCAGGAAGAAATCCAGTCAGTTCTTTTTATTGGATAAATAAAGACAACAATTAATGTTGTTGATTAACTAAAATACATGAAGTTTTGAAGATGTATTAGAAGAGCCATACCAGGGCATGTAATGCAATAAATTGAAAAGGTTGTGCTTTATTATTGTTTAACAAATCTAACTAAGTACTTACTTCATCATGATACTTATTGATTAAATCTGGACATGATAGAGTGTTCTCTGGTTCCCATGTATCGCTGTCTGCAGAATATCCTTTCCAGCGAATCAAATAATGCAATTTTCCTTTTATCTTCTTTGAGTCTACAACTTTTTCGACCTGTAAGTTATTCAAGTTATTGTAAATACATAGATAGACATCACATAAAATCTAATTACATATAACAATCGCAAATGCATCAAAATATATATCATTACAATAGTCACAGTAACATTTGAAATACTCTACTTTATATTGTACTTCAATAAATTAGATAAATCACTGACTAGCCATCTGCAACAGAAACCTCAAACTGTTATTGTTACGTATTTATTTACACACAAACGTAAGACGAAGAACGTAACGTAAATAAATGATGAGCACAAACCTCATACTCTTCTTCCACAACATTCTTTACTGTTTCCGATTTTCTCTTTCTACCTTTGTTTTTGGCCTTGCCCTTTTTCTGAGCATCTTTAGAAGCATCAGAGTCATGTTCATAACTCTGATCTTTACTTTTTACAGTTTCCGAGTCGTGCTCTTTTTCAGAGCGCTCAGGTATGTACTCGGTGTCTGTTGGCTCCTCGTTATTAAAAGATCCATTGGTCGAAGAAATACCATCGTCATCTACACGATTTTTGGATATCTTTCGCATGATGAATTTTGGAGTATAAACAATTTTGTTTTGAAAAATTAAGCACAGTAAGAAAAAGCGACAACCGCTTATCGCAATTAACACACGCAATGATATTATTAATAATAATAAACTAGGTAAGTACCTACTTAATCATATACTTCTGTAACTGACTGAACCTGAAAGGTATAGTAAAAGGAGGGAAAACATTAGCTTGGGTTAGTGACGTGACGTATATAAAATATGTATGTTCGACTATTATTGGCGAAATTGATGAAAACAATATGGATGTCGACTAGACTCTGTCAAACGAGTCGTGTCCCATGAGAAAGGCGGCAAAATTAAAAATCTTACAAATGACAATACTGATATAGTACGCTGAAAACTTGTTTGATACTTGAATTTTTATAAATAAAAAATATTTCGGGTTAAATAATAAAGTGCTTTTCAATGAAGTTATTTATTAGTTACAGTCAGAATTAAAATCAAAATCTAGATATTTAATGCCTTCATTAGAGAAATCACTGTCACAACGCACAAAAATTATGGTTCCAATTCAGTTTCGGTATTCATGTCCTTTGCTTTCTACATTAATATTGAGACCTGTGCCTTTTTTCCAATCATTGACCGTGACTTTTATCTGGTACGTGGTATATTGTCGTATATATACAATATTGGCAAAATGGACTCGAAAATATTTGTAGGAGATCCAACTAAAACGGCCTTATGCTCTCTTAGCCCTTATTCGCACGAGAGTTTTTCTAACGGACGGAAAGCGTTCTTACACAACAAATGCATTCCCAAGTACCATAATATGCTCTATTTCCAACGCCCAAAGTTGAAAATGCAACACCGCTCGATAAAAAAGCGTCGCGTTTTAATAACGCTGTTGTGTGAACATATATTTGGGAATGCATTTGTTATATTTGACCGCTTATTTATCTAGGATTGTTGCATTTTCAATTTTGGCCATTGGAAAAAGTAGAGTAGAGTAAAAAAAAGTAAAAAAAGTAGAGTATATTATGGTATTGTTGAATGCATTTGTTTTATATGAACGCTTTTTTAACGTCCGTAAAAAAACTCTCGTGTGAATAAGGCCGCTCACTTCCCTAAAATATGGCCAAGAGGGTGATGGCTGCCTTATGCGTCATCCTTGTGACCAGGTCCTGCTTGTGGGGGCTGGTCTGCTTAAGTTTGATAATATACTTTTTCGAAAAATTCACTTATATATATATTTTTTTGTCATGAATCCCCAACTCGCAAATATTGTCAGTGAGACTATTTCTTTGAAATGTAAAAATATAAGTTTGTTTTGGAAAGAGTAATTGCTGAGTTTATCGGCTCTACTCAGCAAAACCAACCTTCCAAACCGAGCGTTAGAGTCTGTCTATTCATAAGTGCTTGTAAAGGCCTATTATTGTAATGAATAAAAAACATTTTTCATTTACGTTTTCAATATCTGTATCTAAATTCGAAATCATAATCACTTCAAGGTTAAATAAATAGATAAGGGTATCCTTCAGGTATCAAAATGTTGTAGCCAACCACCTAGAACAGAACTTCCGCCTCCGTTTGACAGATAATAGTATTGCCATTAAAAACAATCTGCTAAATAGTCGTGGTATGAATCGCTTGACAGACTCAACAACAGTGTTTTGTATATTAGTCGACTTTGCATTAAATCGATGTAATGTAAAAGCAACCGTACCGTACCCGACGTCGTAGGGTTGAAAGCCTTGTCTTAGCCCATCGCTTTTTAGAAATCTACCACAGGTTTCGAAGCACTAAAATATGCACCATTAAATTGTTATTTTTAGATATATAATAGAAATAAAAAACATAACATATTCACATAGTGAGAAAAACTATGGAGGGGCAGAGTCCAAAGCTCGCTCATCATACTTACATTACAGTATAGTATAACCTTATTAGTTTTAGGTCAATGTTAATCCCTATTATTCATTATCCCTACTTAACTGCAAAAGTAACTTTGTCCCTCTGATGCGCTTTCCCATTCAAACTACTGAACTGATGAAATCCAAATGTAGTCCAAAAAAAATTCAAGATTTTTAAATAAAAAAATGGTTGTTATGTCTCACTCGACATAGATAGGTATAGTATGTCGCGAACTTTTTTGTTGATATTCAATTAATTAGAACATTTTATGGTTCTAACTTTTATAGTTTAGGCAGCGTACGCAATATAAGTATCATTTCTGATTGATTTTTTAGCTTGTGTACGAAAAACCCAAATATTTTACGGAACCCTGTTTCTTTCCAAAATAAAATTTTGCCTGTGTTACTCATGGATAATGTAGCTTTCAAATGGTGAAAGAATTTTTAAATAACGGTCCAGTAGTTTTTGAGCTTATTATTACAACCAAACAAACAAAGTATACTAATACAAACTATATTAATATTATAAAGATCTATACTTCTAAGTATAGATAGTATAGATGACAACAAAGTATTCCTATAACCTCCAGATTCTGTGGCATGTCCCTTATTTTTAGTCTGTGGTACAGACCACACTGACATGATGTTCACATTGTTCACTCACTGTGATCAGTCAGTGATGTCTGTGATTAGAACTCGCTCACAGATCTACTGGGCCTTTTTTTGATATTATTTTTAACCATGACAAGTAGAGCTACTTTTAAAAACACGAATAGTCGAATGAATTCCAAAGCTCAAAATGAATCATTTGAATCTAAAGGTAACAAGCCTACACCTGAAGCAACGTCTGTATTTGAAGTACTTGTACTGATGATAGTGCACATTTGTAAGAAGATACTTTTCTATGACACCAATTTAAAAATAGCTGTTTATTTAGGAGCGCTCTTTCTACTTTCTCTCATAGCAGATGTTCTAACTTTTCCAAAGACTTACTTTTCTAGAAGTGATAACATTTTTAATTTATATTTTGTAAAAATTGGTTGGTTTTGGACATTATTTTTAACAGTGCCTTATGTTTTGTTAACTTCTTATACAACATGTTGTGGAAATAAAAGGATAATAATCAGTGCACACTTAATAAGATTAATAATTGCAACTTTCTTTTGGTACACATGGACAACTCTTTTCAATGTTGTTGAAAGTAATTATGGACGATGTAATTCAAAATTGCATGATAATAAAATTTCTTGCCTAAAAAATGGACATTTTTGGAATGGATTTGATATATCAGGGCACTGTTTTATTCTTATTTACTCCAGCTTAATCATGATAGAAGAAGCTAGAGCAATAAATGGTTGGGAAAGAATAAAAGATTATATAAGAGATGAAAAATACTTACGAAGTATTGATGATAGAGCAGCTAGTGTAAATCCTCTCAAGAATATTACAACAGATGAACTGAACATATTGAAATTATCTTATGAAAATTATACACCCTATGTGAGAGCTCTTCTGATTCTTATTGCTGTTCTTCAACTGCTATGGGATGTAATGCTTGTTTCTACTATATTATATTATCATATAATGGTTGAGAAGTTTGTAAGTGGAGTCATAGCAATATTCACATGGTTTGTAACATACAGAGTTTGGTACACTATCCCAAATGTATTACCAAACTTACCAGGGGAAGGTATATTTAAGTATAATAAAGGAAAAACATTAACAACAACAACACCTGTGTATCGGAAGAGAAGTTCCACAAATGGAAAACATTTTATGGGGATGCCTATCAATACAAATCAAGATGTAACAGAAACAACAAATGAAGAAATAAGTTAACTTTTCATATATTTATTTATAGCATTTATTAATTCTTTACTATTATCAAAATTTGTTATAGTTCCTACTGTGACTTCCAATCTGATTCAGTAAACTTCATGTTCTATGACATGCAGAAATAAATATTTAATTATTATAATTCAGTTCAGTAAAGTATCTCACAGGTTGATATGGGATCAAACATAACATGGAAGGTAAGAAATATTGTAGTTACTGAATCAGATTGATAGTTGAAGTGTAGGTACATTTATCATTAGTTGTTTTACTTAACTTTTTAATTGGTTCTGGTTTAGTTTGTAATGGTGCCTAAAGGTTTATTTAAATATACAAGGGGCATGACTTATATATATACCAGGACAATTTGGTATGATTCAAAAATCACACAATAATTTGAAGATACAAGGGTATAAACATAAATATGTAAACAACAAATAGGTTTATTTGAGGTAATTAATGTGGTTATTTGATGTATTTACCTACTTACAAACTTGAATTAAATTAAAAAAATCATTTTTAAAGTTATGTAAATGTAAAATATAAAAATTCTACAAGAAACCAACAGTGTGTTATTTTCAACCTACACAAAGAATTTAGTTCAATAAATAAATAAATATCCTGGGACATTTTTCACACACAGCCAATCTGATTTCAAAGTGAGCTTGTGTTATTATGGTAATCAGATAGCTGATATACTACATATTATACATATAGTACTTTTAAATATACATATTATTGATATTTACATCCAATAAATACAATGACCCCCTACTGACAGTGCTCGCAAACATTTATGTGCATAGAATTTATAGCCAATGAATTATAGGTATAATCACTAGTGGCTTCCACGGTTTTACGTTAATAAAAGTAGCCTATGTCCTTTCTCACGCTGTAGACTATATGTGTACCAAATTTCACTTTTATTTATTTATTTACAAATACTTGCTGTACTTAGGTACAGGTATACACCAAAACGTACAAGTCAATATCATTTACATGTTTCGGGATACATAGAAGTTAACCATGCCAAGTTATAGGTATACAAAGAGAAGCTGCTAAATAAAATATAGATTTACAATCTTTTAGAATAAAAGATGGAATACCATCCGGCCCTGCTGATGAAAACGGCGAATAGCCATTATGATAGCCATGTAAAAGTCGTCCAAGTCGACTGCTATCTATACGCGGGCGGGAAGCATAGCGGGTTAGCTGTATCGCGTTCGGCGCTATATAGCTACTGATAGTGTTGGGGTGTGCGGTAGAAAAACCTGAAAAACTGAACTAAAATAGGCTGCCAATGCATTTCGATACCATAATTTGCAAACCTACTAACTCCTCTGGAGCAAATGTTACAGGAGAGACTTAAAACGTCATAATAAATTTAATTTAACACAATAAAGAAAATCCAAAGTCCCGTTGGAAATTATGCTTTTTATTTATATAAAAATACTCAGAAAAAATATTTTTATTTATAACCATTGGATTTTGTGATGAAAAAAGGAGTTGTTAGATTTGGTTTAAGTAATAATTGAAACTAAAAGTGGAGTTGTTTGTTTTTATCTTAAACTTTAAGCAGAGTGTTAACAAACAATCGTACAAACAAATAGTGTTTTAAAAAAGAAAATAATTAATTTTCGTGTGGCAACGCATCGTAGATAGTAGGCGTGATAATTAAGGGGCATAGATGACTTTAGTTGCTGTAGATAGACCAGAAAAAAATATTATTCGTAATTTTTAGGGTTCCGAAATGCCAAATGGCAAAAAACGGAATACCTAGATTCGTCATGTCTGTCTATCTGTCCGTCCGTATGTCACAGGCACAGGCACCGCAACTATAAATGCTATTCTGTTGAAACTTGGTAAGTACGTGGATTCTGTAAACGGGCATTAAGTTTTTCAAACATAAATAGAAAAAATACAAAATTTTTGGGGTTCTCCATATAGGTACAGATACAAAAATGAAACAAAAAAAAATATTTCATCGAACCCATACCTACGTATGAGTTATAGATCTTCAAAATGATATAAAGGTTACTAATACCTATCATTTTTTCCTAAACTCAATAATTTGCGCGAGAGAGACTTCTAAAGTGGTAAAATTAGTGTCCCCCCCCCCCCCCCCTGTAACTTCTAAAATAAGAGGTGGATAAAACTAAAAAAATATAGGTACATATGATGTACCTACACTATCATGTAAACTCAACGAAAATTGGTTTGGACGAGATCTAGTAAGTAGTTTTGTTTAATACGTTAAAGATCGTAAACCGCAACACTATTATTAAAACATTGTACAAAGTTACGAATTTTTTTCATCTTTCGTCATAATATATAAATTTTTTAGGTCCTCCGCCCTCACGGGGGCACTTTCGGGACAATCTTCGGGAGCATTCTGTAGTCTATAACGCCATACAAATGGTCGACTGCGCGGGAGTTATTCGATTATTTTGTCAAAATCGATGCGTTTCGTTTCATGCGGAGTTGTTTGATTTTTAAATGGCGTTTTACACCAATACAGTTGGAAATCAGGGTTACTCAAGTATTCCAAAAAATAGAGCAAAAATCTAGTTTCTGTCGGTATCAAAATGTCATTTTCGTGTAAAAGTGGAGTTATTAGGTTTGCAAATTAGGGTATCGATGCTGCATCTGCCTGTCACAATTCTATTATTGTATTCGAATTCAGTAAGTACATGTTTGTTTAGAATTAACGAATTTCCAAAAACTCTTAGGATTTGTTTTGATTTCGGCTTCCGTATATCTTATAGGTATAGGTACTTAGTTATCATAAGTTAAATCAATTAGTTTTTTTGCTCGTTGCTTATAAAACTTAAACAATTCCTGATTAAAAGTCATATTAAACTGTTTGTACTTAATTAAATGAAAATACTTGTTTTTTTAAGTTTTAATTATATCATGCGTAAACCATTACCATTACGCGATTTACGAGTACATGTAATATGTTGAAAATTTATTTTTACGGGTGGGTATATATTTATCAATAGACTGATATAAACGATCATAAAATATCGCAACGGCTTCGTCAACATTAGAAGATATAAATAATTCTTTCCAATCAATAGAACTAAACTCTGCGTATAAGCTATAGGTAATAATCTGCCTTACGAAAATTCCACTAGCGTGGAAGATTATTGCCTCCCGATGGCGATGGCGGAGACGTAGGCTGCGTCGCACAGGCCACATGGGGTTGCGAGCGCTTACCCCGTAATGCAATCGCGAGTGAAGGGTGATATGAGTCCTCGGGGACTACCAGGATAAATTAATTGCGATACTCATCACCCAAATTGCTCAGTCTAATCCAAATCTAACCAAATCTAATATTATTCCAAACTTGTTTCAAATTTAATTAGATATATTGTTTTAATTTACAATAAGATATCATGCAGTTGTATTGCATATTAACATTTTGATATGCATTACAACAATGCACATAATTTTTGTCATATTCTGTTACCACATTTTCTAACAGAGAAAAAGTACGTATGTATCTAGACATATAAATCAGTAGTTTTAGCGTGAAAGCGAGACAGACAGAGTTACTTCCGCATTTATAATATAATTAGTATGGATATCAATGTCCGTTTTACTGATCATCAGTTAGTTGGCTAATAATATCAACATAGTACATATTATGTTATGTAACTTACTTTTAATCCCCGTAATAACTTTTTATTAAAGTTGTTTACCCATATCGTGTACCCTATAAAGCCCGCACCGTGCATGCGTTGACCGTACCTACTGAATAAATAAGTATAATATGTTTGTTACATTACCTGGAAAATAATCTGTTGCCTGGTAACCTGAACTGGGAGAGCTATCCTACGTATTCCGATCAAATTTTCCGCTTGCTTAGAATTGCGGTTGCGATTGATAGCGGCCTTCGCTGCCCTCATATGACCTTTTTGTTTTGCAACCATTTGACCCCTTCCCTCATTATCATGCTTAAATAATTATTTAATTATACCTAGTTTATAATTAATTATAGTGTCAATAACTACATATATAGGTACATTCACCGCATTCGCGATGAAGCGGGGTAATTTTAATATAAAAAAACAACATAAAAGTAGCCTATGTCCATTCCCAAGCTCTAGTCTATCTCTATACCAAATTTCATTATAATCAGTTCTGTGGTTAAGGCGTGAAAGCGTAACAGACAGGCAGAGTTACTTTTAGTATCATTATAGTTTAAATTTTGCGCGAAAATGGGAGTACTGATTTTATAATCTTATTCGTTATCTTTAACGCTTTTTGAATCACGCTTATCTTTGACTATTTAAGATCTAATATAAGCTTCTTATCAAAGATACAGCTGAATGGTAGGTCTGCAGTGTAGCCATGAAATGCATGTAATGTAAGTAACACTACAATTTTTTGTAGTTTCGTACCAACAACGGAGGCAAGGCGCAAGACTAAATACCATAAGGTTGGCCAGTCACTTGAAAGTCAGCTGATTTTAGTTCCTGAATGTTGGTGCAAAAATATATTGTGGATAAATATATCAAAACGGAATCATCCGCCGACTGTCAAATTTGAAATCTTTTTACTTTTGCGAATAATAAGCTTGCAAATTTTTAATGATAAGTACATTTATATAAGTACTAGTGCAGTTAAGTGATAGCAGTTCAAAATGCATTATGTTCAAAAATACCTGGAAAAATTGCCTACTATAAAACCTAATGCCAAATCAGTAACGTCTGGTTCGAAAGCAAAAATATCACTGTATTGTAATTATTACAGTTTTTATTCTCAAAAGGTAAGTAGCTATGTATTAATAGTACATTGGTCGAGACTCGTAATTATCTTAAATGTTTTGAAGCCTGTGCAATGGTTAGGTATTCGAATTATTAACATAATATGCATTAAATTGTCTCGGCATTTTCACGATTGTCGCTATTGCAAGTCAAGATCTCTATAACTAAATAAAATTTATGTGTATGACACCTGGGTAGTATCCTACATTTAATTTATTGTTCCAATAGCTTTTAGGGGACTATTATGGCACCAAACAATGTTTATCTTATTGCCATGTCTGTCTATTTGCCTTTTGTCTATAAGTCAGAAAAAAAGAGTAAGTAATACCTACTCTAGTATTAATAAAATTGAAAATTTTGTTAACTTACAAGAACCTACATGTATACATTTTTCACAAAAGGAAGAAGGATGGAAAAAAATTATAAAAATGAATTCATACTCTTTGCCAGTTATTTAACAGGTTGAGTGTTTATAAAGTTAGAGACCCTGACTTTGAAGTCAAACTATGGGTTTCATTCTTACCCATTACAAACATTTTTAATGATCTGTACTTAAATTCTCAGGATAATAATTTTCCCTCAAACTCCTAAATTATAATTTGTACACAAACACATTGTCATTTGGTTTTAAGCACCTGAAAGGTAAAAAAAATGCCTAAAAGTTGCGCCGCAGGGTTTGGTAATTTCAGAAACATATTTTTTATAAATTCTGAAATTCATTCTTTTTGTCTGCTAACAGCCCCTTTAATAAGACTATTATTAATATTTTAGGTCCTGATGGCACTCTATGAAAAGAATATAGAATTTGAACCATTGATCATTGACATTACAAAGGGAGAGCAATACTCAACATGGTTTCTTGAAATTAATCCTCGTGGAGAAATACCAGTACTAAAAGTGAATGATGAAATAATTCCAGACTCAACACGAATATTAGATTATTTAGAGTTCTATTTAAGCCCAGGTTTGTTTTCCTAGTCAACTGAGAATATGTGATATGTATAGAACCATAGCCTACAATATGTACCTTTTGAAGTAATACTGCTTACTATAATAATAATAATAATAATAAGCAGCAGTATAGCAGATATAGGGTTCCCATATCACAAGCGCTGCTTGGTTTGGATTCAGATTAGGCTTGTGTGAAAATGACCGAGAATATTTATTATTTATATTTATTTACAGAATCAACACCTCTTTTAAATGTATCAACAGACCCAAAAGTAATAAGCAAAATCAATAAATTTCGTGAGCTTATAGAAGCTTTACCAGCTGGTGTGATTACAGTGGGGTCTTTCATCCATCAGCATCAGTGTGGCAGTCCTAAGCTACCATTTATTTTGCCAGTCAGAGAAGTACTAAAAAGTAAGTTGAGAGAATACAAAAGAGAAGACGTTAATTTATAATAACCAGCCTTCAGTTTATAACAGTTCCGACTTACAGAGGAGTGCAGTGTGATTGATGAAAGCAATTTGTTGATGATGATGATGACATAAACTCAAACTTCATGCACGAAATCTCCCTTCGTGTTATTATTATTAATATCAATGACTGTTGGTAAATGCAATTTAGAGCAGGCATACATACTTTATACCTCATGGAATTCTATCATTAGTACTATTGTCTCAAAATATGAGTAATGTAGGTATCCTAATTCATTTCACTATCTAGGTATCTACATCTAGTTTCATTTAAAATACTGATTTACATAAATATCTCCCTCTCTCTAAAAACCACTCGGTAGGTATAAAATCGGGACCATAATATGTGTTAATAGTTTTCTATATTATCTATTAATTTTGTCATCATCCTAAAAATCAAATGCAGAAACAGGGGTGGTAGGTAAACCTAAACTCGCACAGATACCTACGCCATGTAAGTACTGTGCATTATTGCCATTTATGTAGGAAAGTATGTACTTACATTTACCTTCACTTTAAAATTACGTAAACTGTTCGACGAACGAGTGTAAAAGAGAAGCTAACAATGAAAATTATATCTTATTAGGATTCTAAATTAAATTGACATATCCGCGATTGATAGATGTCTAGTTCAACGTTGTCAAATGATCTATCTACATATTCTAAAACTAGCTTCTGCCCGCGACTCCGTCCGCGTGGAATAGTTACTTTGGGCTAACGCTAACTTTCAACCCCCTTCGTTTACGTAGAAGGATGGTCTCGCAGAGCTAACTGATGACTGCACGCGCCGGCCCGGCACATAAAGGCGCGCGCAGTGCAGTACTTGATCATTATTTTGCTGCAATGTTATTTTAAATTTGCGATATCTCCTAGATATTAATTGAAATCGAATGATGTAAAAGGCAATTTTGTTTTAGAGTAAATACTCGTGATGAATAACGTATTTATTTGGATAAGGATTAATATCATCATCATTCATTTTTTGAAGAGCAACAGCCAAAACAAACATTATAGCCAATAACAGATCTTCACGAATAAGATGCGAGATAAATGGTTTACTTTATGCAATATATTTTTGTACTAACGCGACCAATGCTGTTCACTTTGATGATTTAGGTTTAGAGGGGGCCAAATCGAATAGCCACAATTCAAAACGATATCAATTTGACATGTGACGAGTACCCACGGTCGGTTGAACCGGGACCCCTATAAGATTCTAAAATATACTTTAGGTCGGTTGGTATGAACGTATCATGCGGCAGTCAATAATAGCTGCAATGGTATTCATATGATCAGCGTTTGTCATGGGAGTAGTGCTCAATAATCACGTTACCTATTATTTATAATATTTCAGATGGGGATTTAAGTAGCTCCAATAATTTGAGGAAATTAGCTGAAGAAAATCTTAAAGCAAAGGCAGTTTTATTGTACAAAGCTGAAATACAAGACAGAAAACATGAAATCATTACTAATGAAGAAGAGTACTTGAAAATACTAAATATAGTTGATCAGGTTTTGTCCAAAGTTGAAGAACAATTGAAGTCACAGGGCGAAGGTATGTATTTTTATGAAAACAGTAGGTAGGTACTTTTTAGAAGTAGTCGTGCTAACAAATAATTTTATCTTAAGTTTCTTGTGATTTAAAGGTATTGTAGGGTTCCGTACCAAAATGGTACGATTTACTATTTATTTGTCTATCTTAGATTATAGTGATTTGATATAGACATTGTACCTACACTACATGCAACTTAGATATAAAATATAATTGTGGTGCTTGTGAGGTCCGATCAACATTTGCGGTTCACAAGTCGGAAGTTAAATTCAGTAAGGTAAAATGACACTAGCTCGACGATGTTTCAGCGCGGCCCTTATGCTCTGTCTTTCGTTAACTACGCTATCACGTGAGAAGTCCGCTGCTCCGAGGCGGCGTTGCGCTCGTCCACTGAAAAGTTTGTAGTGCACAGATGCTACACATAAAAAAAAAATGAAGAGATACAGGTAAAGACAGCATGCATACTACAGAAGCATGCACATATAAAAACCATTTAGAGTGGAAGATCGAAACAATGCATGGTCTATGATGGGAGGGTTCCTTTCATCAGTTAATTTTTACTGTGTACGATAGGCTTGTTTTACCCCTCTGATCAATCTCACTATGATAGTCTGTAGTGCGTTTCAGCTTACCGCTTTTTAAAATTATCAGCTTATCGCTTTTTAAAGTTACTAAAGAGTCAGAGAGGTACCAATGATAGGTTACATAGGTTGATGTGCCCTTAATAATTAAGTGGTTTCCATATAATTAAATTGAATTCCAAGCTATAAATACATTACTTCCGGAAAGACGCACATAGGTATCTACCCGCTGAAGCATTTTTTTATATTTTTCCTACTTAGTTTGGGTTAGTGCATGTATGTGATATGACTGATCACTGTCTGGCACTAAAATTAGGTATTGTGACAGTAACTTGTTAATAGTTTCAAAACGAAACATAATAGAAACTAGCTTCCGCCCCAAGATTTCACCTGAGCAGTTCCCATAGCCCATAAATAACGTAGCTCTCTATTGGCGAAAGAATTTTTCGGACCCTATTCATAACAGACAAAAAAATTTTATCTTTCCTCTTTATAATATTAGTAAATAATATTTGCCTATTTCGGCATGTGCATGAAATAGTATAAATTTTAATTGTAATACTAAATGTAGGTACATCATTGATATTTTTATTACAGGTACCTGGCTTTGTTCGGAGGACTTTAGCATTGCCGACATTCACTTAACCATTCTGTTACAAAGATTATGGGAACTTGGACTGGAAGGACGATTCTGGGCAGAAGCTAAGCGTCCACTAATAGAGGATTATTTTAACCGTGCTAAACAACGCGATTCATTTAGGCAAACTATACCTAATCTACCATTCCATATCAAGATGATATTAATGTCGCAACCATCAGCTTACTTGGGAGCAGCCGGTGCAGTCTCAGTTGGATTCGTATTAGCAGTTGCATACATCTTTAAAAAGATAATTCTATAAAGGATTAAATTTAAATTGTGTCCAACTATATTTGAATCTATGCACCTATGTAAAAATATAACTTATTAAAATTATTTTCGAATTCTTAATTTATTTGGGATGTTTTTTTTTTTCAGTTATAATAAACAATTGTGTAGAATATGGCTGCATTCAAATTAAATAAATACCTTACACTAACTTTAAACAACATTAAATACATACCGTTTATGTGTCCGTTTCAACCGCGCGGCCACTTCGTAGAATTTGATGAAACTTTGCCAGGAATTAGTACTAATTTGTTACTTTACACATTTCTTTTCCTGAATTTGTTACAAAAAAAACTTAGGCGCTATGACGAATAATAGTTGGCCGCTAGAACCGCCACTCGCCGTAGTCATCGCCCGTGATTACACAGTAAGTATGTAATGCAGATAGACAAATGATGTATCAATAGAAAGGTCTTAATTTGTTCAATTTGTTACAAAAATAAAAAACGGGAAAACATAAATAAACAAAAAGTTATGCAATATTTAGTTTTCAGGTTATCAGCAGGTAGTTAAGTCACCATAAACATCAAATTAATTGAGGCTATGAACAATAGTACCTAATTTGTTACAGCGAAAGTACGTTACGCGTAGGTTCAATTATTTGTTAGAGTCGATTTAAGTTGGCCGCTAGGTCGGCAATATGCCTACAACACAATGGCGTTTATCTCGTTGTCAAAAGTAGGTGTAAGCTTAGTTCGAGTACTAATCGACGGGTAATGCAATCGAGTTTGGGTGAATATGGCGAATGTAACTGCAGCATTCATATTTTAGGAGATATTTACAAAAAACAGTAGTATGAAACCGTATGAGAGTAGGGTGACCATTATCACATTAGTCCAAAGGCATGTTTCTAATGTTGTACTCTGTTTGGACGAATATGCGGTTCGTTTTGCGGCCATATTGATGTCTATTGTTCGTAATTCCTTGAAGTATTATTACACTAACTTCTGCCCGCGACTTCATCCACGTAGAATAGTTACTTTGGGCTAACGCTTACCTACTTTCAACCTGTGACTTTGTTTAGAAGCATGGTCTCGCAGAGCTAACTGATGACAGCGCCAGCGCAGCACAATTTGCCTTCTGGGGACATAGCCTAACAGATAGACATAATATGCTGTCGCAGACTTTTCTTTAGAACTTTTAAAGGAGAACAATTCTGTCATACATTATTTTAGCGAAACTTTAACCGTTTACGCAGCGGAGGCTCCCAAAAGGAAAAACAACTCCCGATTTTGAAACATTATTCATTGCTGCTCCGCTCCTATTGATTGTAGCGTGATGATATATAACTTATAGCCTTCCTCGATAAATGTACCATTCAATGCTAAAAGATTTTTAGAAATCGGACTAGTAGTTCCTGAGATTAGCGCATTCAAGTAAACAAACAAACAAACTCTTCCGCTTTATAATATTAGTATAGATTTTAAGTTACGGCATCCTGTAGCATCTATACCTATACTTCTATACTAATATTAAAAATGCGAAAGTAACTCTGTCTGTGGGTCTGTCTGTCTCTCTGTCTCGCTTTCACGCTAAAACTATTGAACCGATTTAAATGAAATTTGGTACACGGTATATAGTCTAAAGCCTGAGCAAGGACATAGGTAGGTTGCATTTTATCCCGGTAAAATGATAGATCTCTCGGGAATGCGGGTGAAACCGCAGGGAGCCACTAGTATAGGGTTGCCATACGTCCCCGTACGCCGGGACATGTCCCCGTTTGAAGCATGGTGTCCTGGCGTCCCGGCCGATAAGCAATTTGTCCCCGTTTAAAAATCATAGTTATTTAATAGAGGGCTGGACTTGGTAAACAGTAATATACCTACGTAGAAATAAACGCGACTAACTAGCTAGGCTAATGAGGCTAATCGTACGTTGATAGAACGACGTAAGCGCTGACACTTAGTCTTGTCCGTTCACGTTTCACGAATTTACATCAACAGTGTCAACACATTTCGGGATCGCGAATTTATTTTGTTGTTGATTATATTTTGTGTTTATTAAAAAAATAACATTGTGATAATTTTATGTTTGTTGATTACATACCCCCTTACTAATAATGGTTGTATAGTGGCGGTATAGCTATACAATGTTTTGTCCTTATCTGTCAAATTCAAATGTCACAATGACAGATAAGGTCAAAAGATTGTATATCTATACCACCGCTATACAACCATTATTAGTAAGACTAAGGGGGAACGTGTGCTAATTAAAAAATGTTGACAGATACTTAATACTTTGGTTAATGTTGATTAATACCTATTGTTGTAATAAAAGCTCCTTTTTAGGGTTCCGTACCTCAAAAGGAAAAAACGGAACCCTTATAGGATCACTTTGTTATCCGTCTGTCCGTCCGTCTGTCAAGACCCTTTTTCTCAGGAACGCGTGAAGGTATGAAGCTGAAATTTATATCAATTACTATGGTCTACTGTCCCTTGAAGCTGTGAAAAAATCAAACTTCTAAGCCAACGCAATCAAAAGATACAGCCGTTTATGCCGCAAATTTTCGACACTTGCAAGGGAATCAAAACCTACAGGGTGCTTCCCGTGAACTCAGAATCTTGAAATTTGGTACGAAGCAACGTCTTATAGCATAGATAAAGGAAAAATTACGAAAACCATAAATTTTTTGTTACATCACATAATATATTTTTTTTTTAATAATTTTAAACTTACTACCCATTTCCTCATAAACGCGTAGAGGTATTAAATTGAAATTCATACCAAATACTCAGGTCTATAATACCTTTAAGCTGTAACAAAATCAAACTTCTATGTCAACGCAATCAAAAGAAACAGCAATTTAAGCTGCATATTTTGAAACTCGCAAGTACTCGCAAGGGAATCAAAACCTAAAGGGTACTTCCAGTCGACCTAAAATCTTGAAATTTGGCATGAAGCAATGTTTTATAGCACACATAAAGGAAAAATTCCGAAAACCTTAAATTTTTTGTTACATTACAAAATATATATTTTTTAATAAATATAAACTTATTACTTAACGTTATTAATTGTCGTAATGAACGAACTTTGTAAACTTTGCAGGTTTGTACGGAACCCTCGGTGCGCGAGTCCGACTCGCACTTGGCCGTTTTTTTCTACCTTTAATAGTTTTTTTTTAAATGTCCCCGTCTGAGTCCCCACACTTATGGCAACCCTACACTAGTACTTTATGAAAGTAAAAGTCAGATATCATTTAAAATTTATTTAATTTAAATCAACACAAAGGCAAAACAATCAATTACTTAATTAAAGTCAACAACATACATATAAAATCTTTATAAACTAACATAATATTTATTTAGCTTCTGTCCGCGACTTCGTCCGCGTAGAATAGTTACTGTGGGCTAACGCTAACTTTAACCTGTGACTTTGTTTACGTAGAAGGAAGGTCTCGCAGAGCTAACAAATGACTGCCCGCCGCCGCGCCGCTCCGGCCCAATCCGGCAGCAACAACCCAGTCCGTTCCCTGAATAATCATGTCAAGTGAGTCCCCACTTCCCCCAGTGCCGCCCTCAGCCGAGGCACCGTGTCGCAGGGGACACCCTCAGCGCTGTCGCTTAAATTTTCCTTCGGTTGAGAGCCCTCTGCGCTCACCGAAAAAGGCGGAGGCGAAGGCCCTGGCTTGTATGTACCACTGGTACAAGGAGCAGCAGGAGCAGGGCCGAGTCAAATTCGACGCCGTCCAGCGGAAGAGGCGAGAGCTTCGTGCAGCCGTCCTCGCGGAGTGGGACGAGTTACTCGCTCACCCGACCGCGGGACGGCTCACGATAGCGGCCATACGTCCCGCAATGGACACGTGGCTAAAACAACCCAGATGTTGATGGGCTACGGCTGTTTCAGCAAATATCTTTGCTGGATCGGCCGTGAGGAGGACAAGACGATTTTTACATAAAATTTGAAAAAAACTAAACTTACCGCTGTCGATTTGGATCCCTCTGAGTCTGCAATACACTTTTTGGTAATGAGTTCTACATAAACAAATCCAACATATAAGTGGGCACAACTCATAGATATGCACTTCTGGATTTACTGTTAAGTGTCTTAGTAACTTAGTAGTATCAAAATCACGGGAATTAAATATGAACGTGCACACACTATATTATTCAGCACAATATCTATCATTCACAACAAAATCAATGACAATATTCACAAAAAAATAATACTTCAAAGAATTACGAACAATAGACATCAACATGGCCGCAAAACGAACCGCATATTCGTCCAAACAGAGAACAACATTAGAAACATGCCTTTGGACTAGGGTTGCCATCCGTCCGGGTTTCCCCGGATTTGTCCTAGTTTAGAGGGCATCCGGGGAGCGTCCGGGGAAGGTTTCATTTGAAGACCGGGTTTTAAAACATAAATAAATTTGTAACAAATTGATTCTATTTTGTTAAAATAATGAATGAATAAAAAAACCGGCCAAGAGCGTGTTAGGACATGCTCAGTGTAGGGTTCCGTAGCTAGATTAACAAAATTCATTACTTTACGTATACATGTACACTAAACACAAAAAGTTAGGGATATAAATAAAATATTTTTAAAATAGTTTTGTGTTAAGTGTACTTACGATTTATTTAAATATTTTTTTTTAATATTGAGGTGGCAACGAAATGGTTAAAAGTCGTATTCGGTTGATTTTCATATATGCTACTAGCATGGTTTGGTTTTTAGAGGGAAGGGGACACATGACTCCAACAAAAATTTCAGTTCAAAAGCTTAATATTTCGTAATCGAAACCCTGAATCGGAAAGCGTTCTTAGCAATCTTTGCTATTTTTTAATAAGCTATCCAACGATATACCACACTATAAGAATAAAGAAAAAAAAATTCCCGGTTTACGTTTCTTATCCTCCTGTGGAGTACCCTCAAAAAAATTTTTTTTCAAGATTTTATATTTTTATTTTGTCGACGCTGTTAATATTTACTACCATACCAAAATTCAGCTCTGTAGTATCAACCTTCATTGAGATTACCCGCAGACGGACGGACGGACGAACATGGCGAAACTATAAGGGTTCGTAGTTGACTACGGAACCCTAAAAAGGTGATTTATGACATTTTCAACTGTTTTTTAGTACATTGAATATGTTTAAAAGATATTGTTGACATGTCCGGCTTTCGGACTCTAAAATCCGGGGTTTTCGCGCGTCTTGTCCTGTTTTCCAAATTTTAGAGATGGCAACCCTACTTTGGACTAATGTGATAATGGTAACCCTACTCTCATACGGTTTCATACTACTGTTTTTTGTAAATATCTCCTAAAATATGAATGCTGCAGTTACATTCGCCATATTCACCCAAACTAGATTGCATTACCCGTCGATTAGTACTCGAACTAAGCTTACACCTACTTTTGACAACGAGATAAACGCCATTGTGTTGTAGGCATATTGCCGACCTAGCGGCCAACTTAAATCGACTCTAACAAATTATTGAACCTACTTTCTAGTATTTTTATCTGTTTATTCGCTGTAACAAATTAGGTACTAATTGTTCATAAATATTAGCCTCAATTAATTTGATGTTTATGGTGACTTAACTACCTGCTGATAACCTGAAAACTAAATATTGCATAACTTTTTGTTTATTTATGTTTTCCCGTTTTTTATTTTTGTAACAAATTGAACAAATTAAGACCTTTCTATTGATACATCATTTGTCTATCTGCATTGTATAGTTACTGTGTAATCACGGGCGATGACTACGGCGAGTGGCGGTTCTAGCGGCCAACTATTATTCGTCATAGCGCCTTAGTTTTTTTTGTAACAAATTCAGGAAAAGAAGTGTGTAAAGTAACAAATTAGTACTAATTCCTGGCAAAGTTTCATCAAATTCTACGAGGTGGCCGCGCGGTTGAAACGGACACCCGTTTATAATTAATAAAATCATTACAACGCATAGACTAATATATGTGCACTGTAGACATCTCACCAAGCCAGTTTTATAGAGGGCTCGGCTCCAAACTCTACTACAAAAGCTATTTATTTACCTACCTAAGTTTTGGCGTTTGATTTGGAGTTGCTGATTTTACGTGACCGTCATCCCTCTATCCTAATTTAATAGATACCTGACGTCTTTTGATGTTTGTTTAACGACGATTATTTATAAGAGAGAAAATATGTACTTACCTACATTATTTTTACAGAGGGCACCGTCCGACAAAGAATTATTTATTTTTCTCTAGCATCCGCCACACGGTTTCACTAGCGTTTACGGGAACTTGAGTTTTCCTAGTAAAGACCAAGAGTTCGCGCCACCACTGAAGCCCCATAGACGCAGCGCTAGATCGCAAGGCCATAGTAGGTATCTACCTACTAACGAAATTGATATCGTGGTAATCTGTGGTTCTTGCTTTTCCCATAGGACTTGGGGAGCCGCGTTTTCTTATTTTGTATTGCCGTCTGGTAATAAAATTTTCATTTATTCGAATTCCATTAAATAAGTTCCTACATCTTTAGTAATATTCTAATCTAAGCAGTTCTACAGCACCAGTTTCAGCGATATGAAAATAACATTTGATGTCGTAACTGGGGTCGGAGGTTCGATTTAATAAAGTACCTACGGCACTTCGAAGCTGCGTTGTTGCTCTTGGTTCTGACGATGTTAGTATTAGAGAATGATTGTGGACCAAAATATATTGCTACAACAGCTGCAAACTCGACTGTGGATGTATATTCTCACGTTTGGATATCCAGATATTTGCTTCAATTCATGAAGTAAATTAATGTCTAACGAATTTATCATGTTCTGTGCATACAGAAATAAAATAAAAATTGTTAACTGGTAGTGCCTACATTGTTATTCAGTGATATTCACTCTACCACCAAATTACCTCGGAGTCCTGAAAGGTCCAATGGGACCGAGGCACCTGTATGTCCTGCCTGTGCTACCTGTAATAGATATAACATAAATCAGAACGCTGGATGGCATTCCATAAAATGTTGTGATGTATTATTTAAATGTTGATAATGTCCACTATGTCAATCTTATAACTAAGATGCATAAGATAATATTTTTTATTGCACTTACCGTAGATTCGACAGGTACCTACCAAAAATATTTATTACTAGTGGCTCCCCGCGGTTTCACCCGCGTTCCCGGGATAAAAAGTAGCCTATGTGTTATTCCAGAACATATTCTAGCTCTGTGCCAAATTTCAAGCAGATCCCTTCAGCCGTTGGAGCGTGAAAGAGTAACAAACATCCATACATACAAACTTTCGCATTTATAATATTAGTAGGATTATTGTACAGAGTCATTGGCCTAAGATCATTATTGCTACTTGAGCCGTTATATTGTATCGACGATAAATAAATAAAACTGATATTTTTCTAATTCCATAAAGTTTGAATAAGTATAACCGCTTGCTGAAAGAATTAATTATTTACCTAAAATAAAGCCGGTACCTTAGTTCAGCTTAAGACTCCCCTCTGAGTCGGATGAGTCGGACTCATCCGAACATAATAATTTATAATTCTTTTAAGAGAATTATATGAAATGGAATTATTTCAAATAAATGGGTGGGTATTTTTTTTAAATGCGTAAGTGTCTGATATGTATCCAGGCGTAAACCGATTCGATGAATTGTGGTGAGTACGCAGATAGATTCGCTACTCAATACATATTTTCTACGCTGACGAAGGCGCGGGTACCAGCTCTTTTGAATATACATACATCCATTGTACACCTAGGCAACGCACTAATACGTCGCTAATGTAGAAAAATAATCATTTAAACAAAAAAACATTCTGACAAATAATAGTTTGCTAGAATGTTTTCAATTCAAACACGAGGGGCGGGCAGGACACACCCCCATACATTTGATTAGTTGCCTTGTTTTTGAGAATCACCATATTAGACTCACACCACTATTTCTGTCTACACTTTGTAATGTTACATCCACCAACCATCATATTATCAGATGTATGTTGGAAAATAACATTTATATGTAGGTATCAGGGATAGCAATGACCTATGTGATCTGGTTGTAAAAAGTAATATCATGATGTATGATTGTAAAGTTCTGAGGATTTTGTCCTGAACCAATAAACACCTTCACTTTAGAGTAAACAGAAGTCCAACAAATAGTAACACTATGAGATCATGGTAAGGAGTCCCATTATATGTATACAAATAGTCTAAATCCAATATGTCCTAAAATCAAAATATTGTTCATCACATCACTGTATATCTTCATAATCAATAAAGTTCAAAGTTCAAACACAATTTTTTATTAGAAATTACTAAAATATAATTAATTACATCGGTGGTCAACTGCAGTTTTATCTGCGATCACGATAAGACCTATGTGTTTCACGGTCATGACTACGGCCACGAGATCTATCAGTTGTACGCCACAAAAACTCATCAACTGAACGTTCATATGATCTTTTGTCATACATAAGCACTGACCGGGGATATTCAGCAATGTCATAATATCTTGGTGGTGGTGGTGGTGGAGGTGGTGGGATTCCTTCATATGATACATGAGCCCCACTAAATCCAGGGGATGGTACATATGGCAAAGGTGGCAACTGGTGGTGCATGGAACGCATGTATTCAGCTACATAAGCTTCAGCTGCAGCAGAGCTACTGCTACTATATGCTTCACTTCTTCGACCAAACCATATTGGTAGACGATCTCGCATGTAAGGTGATGGAGATCGACGCTTGTATGAGCTTGATGCCATTCGACTTCTGGGTGACAAAAATGACTTTCTACGGTTTCTTGATACAGAACTTAAGCGGTTCCGATAACCAGTTCCTCTTGCTGTCATAGGTGCTCGATATGTTCTATAATTGCCTCCACTTTTCATGTAACCCTTTTTAGATGCCTCTTTAGATTTTCTCAGTATAGGAGTCATTTCAATACCTTCATCTTCTGGAAATAATCGGCACAATTCTTCAGCAACTTTAGGTTCAATTTCTTGTCCATCTCTTCCAATTTTCACAGGTTTTCCTTCATTCCAAGGGTTATACAAATGTAAGGTACTACTAAAGGGCAATTCCTTTCGACAAATCCAATCAACCTTAAACACACCATCCAAAACTTTAGCTGAGAGTCCAGGTGGCAGCACCCATGATATTGGTGGCACATCATGGCGTGACTCACTCCCAAGACGAGCAAAGCCTGCAAATTTACCACTCTCTTTTACTGAAAATATCAATATCACATTTCTGGACTCTCTATATGCTTGGTTCAAATTTGCTTCATTTTGTGGCAGGGTTGACCACACACCTTTAGCTTTAGAAAGTGTTATATTTTCAGCATTGTTAGATTTGATCAGAAAAAAACGAGTGTCTCGGAATAAGTAATTCAATTTTGTCATATAATCATAAGTCTTTACTTTCGTGTTAGCATCGGCAACGAACCTACGTTTATTTTGCACAGGGGAATGACTATCAGACTTGTTGCGCTTACGGTTGATACGTCTCGACTTAGATTTAGTACTGACGGAACTGATACTCGGAGTGCTGGATTCACTTGACGATGTACTAGAAACTTCACTACGGGTATCATAATCTTTGCCTTCTTCTAACTGTTTTAATTCCTCTCCGATCTCTGCTTCTACTTCACCAACGCCAAGGTTGACGGCGTCGTTGTTAGAAATCTCCATAGCTATTACAATGTTTTACTCATCGAAGGAGTATTGAACATTAATATCGAACCATCTTATCATATTAATCTTGGCATAATATAAAAAAGAACTAAATTATAATAAAACAAACACTATTTGTTTATTTATGAATATCTACATTAGTTTCCACCACGAAATTTTTAATTTACAGACGAGAGCAAGCAAGACGAGACGAATAGACTAAGATAGATGACAACAATGTTGCTAGTCCAATCTGGGTTGAATTAAGTTAAGTTACAGAGTAAGTTTATTTTATGGTGCTTTGAATGCTTGTTAGGAAATATAGATCAGCTATATAATTTTTTATTCTGAAAAGTTATAAAATAATTACTGGCTAAGACTATTTAAACCAAATTACAATGCAATCAACAATGATATTGCTAGGTATCGACGTTTTGAATAATATCTTGAAATATTTGACTCTATGACAGCTTATAAACCAAATCGTATGTGGTCTAATGTGTTAGATAATGAAATTAATGTATTTTTCGTACTATCATATGCTAAATACAAAGTACTTAAGACCGGACTATAGACCGACCATAGAATAACAGAATAATTACTTTTAATGATTGTAGTATCAACACTGCTGTCAGAAATTTACATCTCTAAGCCCTCATTCGCACGAGAGCTTTTTTACCGGACGGTAGAAAACCGTTCAAATACAACAAATGCATTCCCGTGTATATGTTCACACGACTGCGTTTTTAAAACGCGACGCTTTTTTATTGAGCACTGTAGCATTTTCAAGTTTGGGCGTTGGAAATAGAGCATATGCAACTTCATACTATCATTCACACGAGCGCTAAAAAAGAGGCCGGCGCTGCAGTCAGTACGTACCGCGCTGCGTTTGTGAGTGGATGTATTTTGTTTACCTACCTGCGTTTGTCAACGATGTCTTGTGATATAGATCCCAAAGTGCTCATTATTAATAATAATATAATATATATAATATACAGAATAATAATATATCCTGGGACATTTTCACACACGGTCAATCTGATTCCAAACTAAGCAGTGCTTGTGATATGGTACCAGATAGCTGATATACTACATATACCTACTACTTTTAAATACATACTTATATAGATACTAGTGGCTCCCCGCGGTTTCACCCGCGTACCCGGGAGGTCTTCCATTTTCCCGGGATAAAAAGTAGCCTATATGTTAATCCAGGTTATAAGCTATCTTTATTCCAAATTTCATTCAAATCCATTCAGTAGTTTTTACGTGAAAGAGTAACAAACATCCATACATACATACAAACTTTCGCCTTTATAATATTAGTAGGATTTACATCCAGTCACAGAACAAACAAACATACCTATTCATGCATACAAATGTTTGTCGGCAACTTATTTTGTCTTTATTATATTATTATAGCTTTTGCGGCGGCGGTAGCTGGCAACACCGTCGTAAGATTGATAACGACCGCGTCCCTAGGAGCTTATAGGAGCGGTAAATTTTCACCGTTTGAATTTGTTACATTTACTTTTTTGGGTTTTCCCAAGACACAATTATTAGCGACGTTGTTTTGAACATTGTTCATTCTAAGTTAACAGATAAAACGGTGTAAAAACGTACCATAGTAGATATTAACATTTTCCGGTAGATGGCGCTTTAGATTTCCGGATTAATGAGGGCGAGGCGACAGAAAATATCGCGAAGGGCTCGACAGACAAGTCCATCTAATATAACTAGCGGACGGACATACGGACATGATGGAGTTATAAGTGTCCCGTTTTCTTCGGGAATTTAAAATGAGAATTTTCTTGCTTAAGTTTTTCTATTGAACCAGGTTTTTCTGGTCACAGAATAAGAACCTAATCGTACTGACGTACGTTAGCAAATTAGCAATAAAGGTAAGCAGTTTTTACCGGACTTTCTATATTGCAGGGATAATCAAATGTTTACCTATATCTTACTATCTTTGAATAAAACATGGTATTAAGTACATAAATACCTAACTAGGATGTTACGTATTTGGGCACAGGTTTTGGGTGACTCGTGAATTCCTGATGGCGCAGGCGCGAACCTCGATGGCGCGCAAGGGATGATGAGGGCGCGTCAGTCGGCGCTCGGCGACTGGAGGTGCTTCGCGCTTCGCGCCGCGCCCCATACCGCCGGAGCGTGGCTCGGGGCGTGGCGCTTACGTAAACACGTGTGGCTCAAAGCTTACACCACAGGAGGCGGCGCGGGGCCGCGCCACTGTCCGTCCGAGAACGACCCCATGTTGGCCCGCGCCGCCACCATTTAAGTTTATGTGGATAGCTGCACAAACCCTGCAGTGCCGCCGCCGCCGCCACTGCCACCGCCGCCGTCTATCGCGCTTATAGGTACGTACTACTACGTACCTACCATATATTTCAGTGAAGTCAGTTTAACATACATACGTAAGTAGGAGTTTATTTGGAAATAGTGCCAAGATGTAAAGGCCGTGCGAGGCGGGAATTTTTACTTTTTTAATAAATAATTTAAAAATTAAATAAATATATTAAATTATCTTTTAAGATTATAGCTACCTGCTAATAGGTAAGTAGATTATCACAATGTTTCCTAAATACAAAATTAGCAAAATATTATTATGTAGTAAGGTTCGCTCTCTAGGGGTACCTACTTAATTATCTACATACCTACTTAAATTTATGTAAGTAACTACGTTTTCAAATCAAATTATCGTTTACCTTTTTTAAGTCGAGCACGTCCATGGTCGAGCACAAAAGAGACGTCTCTTTCATAACCTAAAAATATTGTCTATATTATGTACCTACTTTGCGAATGTTATGATAGGTATTCAAATTCTTGTTAGTCAATCACGCAAGACGCGGTTAAACACAGAATATTGTTTAAATATCCTAGTAATACAAGTTATTCTGTTAACTTGTATTACTAGTATAAAAAAATTTCCTTTTTTCTTTAGGAAGAGATTTTAACGGTTCATAAAAAGTCGTTTGTGATTACTGACTGACTGACTGACAAAGCTGCCAGCCTAGATTGACAACCAGATACATGTATATATATATATTTCTTCAAAGTTTTATGATAATGCTTGTATGAGGTAGATGTTATACCTATACTGTATATTAGACCTTTAACGAAAGATTTGTCATAAAAGAGACTGTTTTGCGCACACGGAACAAACAATACATGACATTGTATTTCGTAGATAGATAACTGTTTTATTCAAGACGCTCCTAGCATAGCCTTCTTTCGATAATGGGAGTTAGGATTCGGTTATTGGGTTATTTTAGTAGGAATTATCGCATGACTGCCCAAAAATGTAGTGAAATATTTTCAGGATAAAGGGTTAGGTAGGTATATCTATGTTAGGTATGAAAGTAGACAAATAATGTTTGTCGTTTTTGTTTAGTATCTCCACTATGGTTACGGAATGCTTTAGCCCATTTCTAAGTGTGTAGCATTGTCAGAAATTACCCATACCTTAGTCATCCCGGGAGAAAAGCGCAATTATGTATCTATTTAAACTGTCAAAAGAGGAAACTAAAATTAAAAATGTCGAATTTTAAGTTTACTTTTGAAATAATGTTAAAAATTGTTTTCTTTTACACTTGTATGGAGTAGGTACCTGACGTTCTATTCCACGTTTAATTTGTCAAACAAAAATTAGTAATTAGACGTGGAAAATCACACGGAATCCCTAAACTTTTGTGATACAAAATTTACACTTAAGGTTTTATACCTACAGCCAATCTAACTACAAAGAGATATAATTTAATAAACCTGTATCAAACTACTGTTTTGGGTTGCATATTAAGATGCTGTATTCATTTCAGTTATGTACCTACTCTAAATATAAATAATTATACCAATTACTTACAATAATATAAAAATAATTATAACAGCCATATCCCATGTAGGCGACAAGGAAATATCATTAGTGTGTTCTGGGATGAGGCAGCGACGGAATATAACCGTACCGGAATTTAATTCCACAATATGTTTTAATTTAAGTACATTTACTCTATAATGTTTTACACCAGCCACTTATGGTTCTATATTAACAAATCTTACAACTCTTAAATGGGATGAATGACTATGTGCGAGGCGAAGAGAGGGTGAAGAACCATTGTTACAATTTAGTTTTCACTGACATACCTACCTAATGCACATTTAAAATAAGTAAGTACTTATCGTTATCGATAAATGCGATGACAAATATTGTGACTAATATCACAATAGGTAATAGGTATGGTGGATTTATATTTGGATTGAAATAGTTAGGGGGTAGTTTAAAAATACTGATTTAAGTTCCCAAACATTCACTATTTCACAATTTCTAACTTAGATAATTAGTTTTAACTAGTGCCGTAGAATGATTTTGATAAACTCGTAATGTTTTATATGGTTCGTCAATTCAAAACCGCACCATCTTTGTCTACGTCTTTATTAATTATATAAAATCATTAACTACCTGTACCTAGGTACTTAGGTATTAGCTGTTTTAATTGCGTTCCTGGACTGTACCAATAATATATATGGTAATCTATTGTATGTGTGAAGTTTCAATAAAATAGCGTCAACCTACATAACCTACTAAACATATTTGCGAAAAAAATTATAAACATCCTTACAAACTCTGATTTACAATATTTAGGATATGATAGGAAGTCAATAATGTCTATTTTGTATAATTAGTGCTGCAGTTTGCGAAATACTTAAAAGGTAAATTCATTAAGTAGGTACTTACTCGGGCCCTTCTCTTTAAGCCCCTAGCACATAGCGTTTTGTAAACGCACAGTCGTCTTGAGGATGACGCGCGTTTTCGCGCTTCAAACGAGGTACAAACTTGTATCCGTAGCACACGGGGTAACCGTGAACGCGCGTCTACTGCGCTGTGTGTATTACATTCGCGCAGATACAGCGATCCAAACGTGCTGTAGTCGCTTGTAGCTTCTACGTTTTGCGCTTCAAACGAGTTGCGAGCGCGCTTCACACGCATACACAGTATCGTGTTTTACGTGAGTTTGAATCTATGCAAACGCAAAAATCGGCATTTACGCCGACGACGCGCGTGTTTAAAACGCATATTAAATACGCCGTGTGCTCGGGGCCTTACGTTTGTCAGTAGGTGGGTACAATGGCTTATATAATAAGTATACCTTTTGTTTGTATGGTAGCATCAAAAGTGGAGATGCAGACGCGCGCAGCGCTGATGACGCTAGCGGCACTAGGGGCTCTGGCGGCGACGGCGGCGACGGCGGAGCGCGGCGGCGGCATCAAGGTGGGCGGGGGGGCGGCCGGCGGCGGCGTGCGCGACGCCGGGCGCGGCGGCGGCGTGCGCATCGGCGGCGAGCAGCGGCGGCCGCGCACCTCGCCCGCACCGCCGCCGCCGCGTGCGCCCTCCGTCATCACAGCAGCGCTTGTCGTGCCACATAAAGCCTTCGGCACGCGTGATTATACGAAAGCTGAGAAGGCAGCACTTTCAAAATTGCCGCGAAAACTAAAACTCTTCTCTCACGTGCGCCTAAACATTACGCTTTCGACACAGGGCTTAACACCTAGTCCTATGTGTAAGTCCACGTAGTTTCATTCGTTCATCCAATTATCCTTCCTTCCTTTCTTCACTCTCCTGTACGGAATCTTAGCATGAAATAATATAATCAAATTGTAAATATTTCAGTGATTTTTTTTTAATTAAGGTTCTATGCGTTCTGTTTATCCGTTGACGTCTACGTGTTGATAAGCCAGTCTGGAGAGCTTGGCAAATACTCATGTAGATAGATATATATTTCAAAATTTCTAGACCGAGAATAGAACACTGCCTGAGTAAATTGCTCTACCTACTACTCTCACTTGGTAATTTATTTTCACGGTGCAACGGTGGACTAATAATTCCATTGTATCATCCCTAGACTAAATTTCCTTTCGGTGTATACTTTTGTCTTTTCTATGTTATTATGTGTGTTATGTTATCGAAGTATAGCTTCATCGAATATCAGGAAATTACTGAAATGTGTTACGAATTTACTCTTAAGATACATAAATTAATTTAAGCTGCAAAGCTTGTAAAAATATGTTTTGCCAAGATTCTGTGCTGGTCAGTGTATTATGTTACGTGGATTCTTATCAGATCTATTGATATTTTCAACGCTTTCAGCTATCCTGGACTCGCTATGTAAAGAATTTCTAGCAGTCAACGTGTCTGCTATCCTCTATCTTATGAATCATGAACAATACGGGCGCTCTACTGCCTCTGCACAATATTTTCTACAACTCGCCGGGTATCTCGGCATACCGGTAAAAGCTTATTCATCTCTTTATTTCTTAATGATTAATGCTTATTCATGCTGCCGTCAACGTCAACTAAAGTCATGTTATAGCACTCAGGCAGAATAATGTTTGTTGATTCAGGTAATTGCGTGGAACGCTGACAATAGCGGACTCGAAAAGCGGGCGTCACATGCGTCCCTGCGTCTACAACTGGCCCCGTCCATTGAACATCAAACAGCAGCCATGCTGTCTATATTAGAACGGTATAAATGGCATCAGTTTAGCGTCATCACATCAGCTATTGCTGGTCATGACGATTTTATACAAGCCGTACGTGAAAGAGTTACGGCACTCCAAGTACGTATAATGAAATAATCGAGAGCTAAATGGAGCGTTTTGACAAGATGTGGTGCGAAACTCGTAGTGCGGTGCGAAAAGAAGAGACTATGTCAAAACGGGCCTCTTAGTTCTCACAACTTTAGTACTATATGTGTTTTTTTTATGTTTATTTACAGAACAATTTTAAGTCAAAAGTCATCATGAATAAAACCTATCCCAAATCGTCCAATCCAAACCAATTCCATAACTATCTAGATCTACATAAATAAACCTAATACATATTTATTTTTTATTCGCAGGACCGCTTTAAGTTTACAATATTAAATGCGATAGTAGTAAAAAGATCATCGGACTTAAATGAATTAGTGACAAGTGAAGCGCGAGTGATGCTTCTTTACGCAACCCGAGAGGAGGCTGCAGAGATCCTCTCAGCGGCTGGGGACTTGCATCTCACTGGGGAAAATTTTGTGTGGATAGTCACACAAAGTGTACTTGGTTCAATGCAACAACCGAATAAGTTTCCCGTGGGCATGCTTGGTATGTATACATTATAATATAACTATCGAAACTCTGGGTTTGTTATAAATAGGTAGGTAAAGGTATTAATACTTAGTCCGAGAAAAGGCTATTTTAAGTATCTATTAATTTACTGTAACAGCAATTAAATAAGTAATAACAGCCAAATCTTTACACTCTTAATATAATATCTATGTCACAATATGAGTAATTTTATAAATCTAAATTAATAAACATGTTAAATTATTCCTAGGTGTACATTTTGACACTTCAAGCAAATCGCTTATAGCTGAGATAGCGACAGCGGTAAAGGTATTTGCTTACGGCGTGGAATCGTATATATCAGAGGTGGAGAACATAAGGCATCCACTCGGAACAAGGTTGTCTTGTAGCGGCGCAGGCGCAGGCGAGGCTCGCTGGTCTACTGGCGAGCGTTTCTATCGACATCTACGGAATGTAAGCGTCGAGGGAGAAGTCGGCCGACCAAGTATAGAGTTCACACCGGACGGTGAACTAAGAGCTGCTGAACTCAAGATTATGAACCTCAGGCCAGCTATAGGCGAGCAAGTAATAATAGATACTACCTACTAACACTATTTAAAATTTTGTTATAAGTATTTTTTATCTACGTAATAAATGTATCTTAAGTCCTAATAATAGTAAGTGGTTCAATATCCTTTAGGGCCAAATCTTATTCACTCTCACACTATGCTATTGTAATGTAGGTAGGTACCTGCGCTAACTGAAAATTTACCTTCGTTAAGTTCAAATACCTACTAATACATATATACCTACATATTAATGTGAACTAAAAGTGGTTTACTTAGAAGTTGTTGGTTGATAAGTAATTTTTTTTCTTATAGTTGGTATGGGAAGAAATTGGGACATGGAATTCATATCCAAAGGAGCGCCTCATTATCAAAGATATAGTGTGGCCAGGTGGCTTGCACACACCACCCCAGGGAGTGCCTGAAAAATTTCACATGCGCATTACATTTCTTGAAGAGCCGCCGTACATAAATTTAGCACCACCGGATCCTGTCAGTGGACGTTGCTCTCTGGATCGAGGTGTCATATGCCGCGTTGCTCCTGAGGTTGAGGTTACTGGGTAGGTAGCGCAGCAACTTTAATTGTTTTCCGTATTGAGTAGGTACCTATTTATTTGATTTTGATAATTGCATTATGACCATCAGCTTGGAGGCGGGTGCTGCCCATGGGAACAGCTCACTGTATCAATGCTGCAGCGGCTTTTGTATCGATTTACTGCAGCAGCTGGCAGAACAACTTGGGTTCACATATGAGCTGATACGTGTCGAAGATGGTCGATGGGGTACACTCCATCATGGCAAGTGGAATGGCCTAATTGCTGACTTAGTAAACAAAAAAACAGACATGGTGAGTATTGCTAGAAATAAGTATATTATGTTCCCCCATATTATCTCAATATCCAATTGAAAAAAGCTATAAGAATCCACTACCTACACTATATCCCAACCTGTGATATGTGGCGTCCATATTCCAGATTATTTAAGTATTTTTAAACTTACCTATAAAATTTATTTATGTGCAGGTTCTGACATCACTAATAATAAATTCCGATCGAGAAGCCGTTGTCGACTTTAGTGTACCATTCATGGAGACAGGTGTTGCGATTGTGGTAGCGAAGAGGACGGGTATAATATCTCCTACTGCATTCCTAGAGCCCTTCGACACAGCATCTTGGATGCTTGTGGGCGCAGTTGCTATTCAAGCTGCAACATTCTCCATATTCTTTTTTGAGTGGTTATCGCCCAGTGGATTTGATTGTTCTACTGGCCACAGCTCAAAACGTGTGCCACAAAATCGATTTTCCCTTTGTCGAACATATTGGATTGTGTGGGCTGTTCTTTTTCAGGTAATACATAATAAATTGCAAATTATCAAGCTATTTCCGAAGTTCCTACCCTATGAAATAAATAGTAATACCTATGTTTTTTACCAGGCATCTGTACACGTAGACTCACCAAGAGGTTTTACTGCTCGTTTCATGACAAATATGTGGGCAATGTTTGCAGTAGTATTTCTCGCGATATACACTGCAAACTTAGCAGCATTTATGATAACTCGAGAAGAGTTTCACGAACTAAGTGGCTTAGATGACCCCCGAATAGCCAGGCCTTTATCACAGAGGCCAGCTCTCAAATTCGGAACAGTACCATGGTCGCATACAGATGCGACTCTTGCCAAATATTTCTCAGAACCCCACGCGTATATGGCTAAGTAAGTGAAAGTTTTATTTAAATATTAAAATAAAACCTAGATACTAAATCATATTATTTGTCAATATTTCAGATATAATCGAAGCACAGTTAGTGCCGGCGTCACAAGTGTTCTCACGGGTGACCTTGACGCCTTTATTTATGACGGGACTGTACTTGATTATTTAGTATCTCAAGTAAGTATAAATCTTATTTACGTAACATTGATTAAATATTGATAATTCTTTGGTACCTATTAACATCGTCCGAAAATAAGTGGACAGTTCTTCTGTTGGTACTTATATGGTTACAGCGATACCAAAACGTTGTCGTTGTAGTTAGGAGAAGTAGCAGGTAAAAACCTTGAAAATTATTGTTATAAATAAATGAATCAACTTTTTTTTTTCGTGGGGAAATTCTCTTGGATACCCCCTGCCGCCTCCGGGGAGGGCGGCCGGGATATGCCGGACTCGACCGGCTAAAACCCCGCGGTGGTCGCCATCAGCGCTGTAGAGGGGTCAGGGTTCTCCGTACGGAACACGTACCGTGGGTGGACCCCTCCATGCGCGACGCAGCTTCCCCCTTCGCTGTGCTCTCGCACGATGGGTCTAGACCAGGGGTGGCCAACTTTTGTGGAGAGGAGATCGACTTTTCATTTTAAAACTGTGTCGCGATCGACCTATTTCTTAGATAGTGGGAGTGTTAATGTAATGTTCTTTTATACAAACAATGATTCTTGCAAGTTCTATGATTACTAGAAATGTAACTAGATACTAGAACGTACTAGAAACGTAAGGCTAATGATTATTATGGAACTTGTAAGTGATTGACAAAAAGTGGTTCGCGATCGATCAAAATTAGTCTCGCGATCGACCGGTCGATCGCGATCGACTTGTTGGCCACCCCTGGTCTAGACCACATCGACCCATCGTCTTCCTCGGGTTTACTTACTGGGCGTTCGGGACCCCCGTTCCGATCGCCCGCAAACCCAAGGGTCCCCGTTCAGTCGCCTTTTACGACAGGCAGGGGAGCACCGTAGCTGCTATTCTTTGCCATAGCTACAGGGCAGAACTGAATCTACCTACTACTGATTCACGGCGGTAACTTATATACCAAGCCACTGTTTACATCATAGGCCTCTATTTACTGAACAAAATAATAATATAAAATGTTTTGGTTCTTCTAAAGGACGAAGACTGCAGATTGTTGACAGTTGGCTCTTGGTATGCTATGTCAGGATATGGACTGGCATTTACACGTAATTCCAAATACCTCAGCATGTTCAATAAAAGATTGCTGGATTTGCGGTCTAACGGAGATCTTGAGAGATTACGCAGGTACTTGTGTATAATAAATAGATAACTCATTTCTCTTATTAATATACTCATACACGCATGCCACTTCATAAAAAATATTGTATGGAAATTAAGTTTCTATAAGTGCGTAAGTAAGTAGGTACAACTCGCCCATATTTTGACCATGTTTTATTGAAAAAGCGACAATATCTCCTCAGATACTGGATGACTGGTACATGCAAGCCCAACAAACAGGAGCACAAGTCGTCGGATCCACTAGCTTTGGAGCAGTTTTTGTCTGCGTTTTTGCTCTTAATGGCTGGTATTCTGCTCGCGGCTCTGCTGCTTCTGTTAGAGCACGTGTACTTTCGCTACATGCGAGCGCACCTTGCCGCCTCCAGTGCAGGCCCGTGCTGCGCCCTTGTCTCATTATCTATGGGTAGGTACATTGAACACAAAGACATTTATTTTATTTACCTACTGTTTAACCCGAGATCTGCTACAGCAGAGGCTAAAAATTATTTAAGTATAAAATATGCGATTCTGAGTTTGCTTGTGTTTGTTACGGCTTATAACTTTTCAGGACAATCTTTGTCATTCCACGGGGCCGTAGTGGAGGCGGCGACCCGAGGCTTCGGAGCAGGTAGCCGTGGTCACTGTCGTTCTGCCGTGTGCGCCGCGCAGGTAAATATATTATTTTATACCACGACGTTGGCAAACAGGCATGCGGCCCATCCATGGCTGCCCACTAGATCCATATGTGGTCCGAAGATCTAATCTATTCAAACAATTGTGACAAAACACTATAGGGACTAATCGCATCATTAGGACAGAACAGGTACTTAACTTTATATTGTTTAAAAAAACTCACATGACTTAAAGGCTTAAATAAGGTATGGTCCAAGAGCCTCTATTGGCAGCCTAGGTTGATGATCATCAGCTACCTATTTATTTTATATTTTTTATCGTCCGTTAAATAAACTCTCGTGCTAATGAGGCGTAAGTGCTTGTAAAGGCTTATTTGAATAAAAATATTTGCATTTTTTAGATTTTTAGGGTAGGTACCTACCTATCTGAAGAATTAATATTTTGACTTTCAAGGTTTGAACGCGTAACCTACTAATAATATTTATAGTAGGTGGCTATCGTTGTTGGGTTGCACGAGCACGAGCACGAGCACGGACGTACATAGGTGTGTTGTTGCAGGTGTGGCGCGCCCGTCACGAGCGCGACGCGGCGATGGCGCGCGCGCGGCAGCTGGCGGCGGCGCTGGCGGCGCACGGGCTGAGCGCGCCGCCGCGCCGGCTCGCCTCGGCCGCGACGCTGCTGGCGGGCGGGCAGCCGCACGACGCCACGCGCCCGCGGATACTGCGACCGCCCGCCGACCTGCTGCCAGAACTCGACCGTCCACTCTCATGCGACGATTTGCGAGCAAGGTATTCATATCTATATACCTACCTAGCTATCTATAACATTAGTTCGTTAGTACCTAGCTTCAATAAAAAATCCTATCAGATATCTTCATTATTTGTATATATTTGTTACATTATAGAAATTATTGTTATTAATATTATAAGCTAATTACTAAATAAAATATAAAATACTGTAAATGACAATGTCCGATAAATAAAAATTCCCCAAATAATCCAACCAGTGAGTCCCTCACCCCCAGCAACGCCCTGAGCCGAGGCACGGTCCCGCAGGGGACACCCTCAGCGCAGATGCTTAAATATATTTACGGTTGAGAGCCCTCAACGCTCACCGATTGCCCGCGTAAAGGTGTAACAGCCATCAGAGGCTAACACCTTCTAGTCCCTTAAAAAAAAAAAAAAACTGTAAATGTCAACCTATAAAATAATTTTGTATGCCACCCTGGCGAAATTTGTGACACTAATAATATTGTTGTTTAAGACCTTTGAACACCATTTTTCAAACAAATAAATGAATATTATTATTATTTATTCATACTTGAAGATTGGTCTGTAGTAGTTAGTTTGGTGTAGGTCTAGGTAAGCCTATTTGTATTTAATACAATTTTATTGTATTGCAGAGATTGTAACAATAAAATTGAATTAGAAAGTATAAAAGCTAAATACAGATTATTACATCCATGAATGTATTTTTTATGAATATTATGATGTTTATTACGTTCCAGAGAGCGGACACGAGTAGAAATGGAAACAGTGCTGTGAGGCGCATATTGCGCCACCCTATTTCAATTCCTGAAGGCTGTTCTTACACCAAGTTATACAAGACGAAGTTAGTTATACCTAATGTTAAAATACGGACAGATTAAAAAAGCGTTGTAATTATTAAATAAACTATTCCAATTATTAAACTGGAGAGCTGGACGTAGATAGCGAAGCGTTGTTGTGGGACGCGCGCGCGGAGCGGGCTGGGCGCCGGGCGCGCGCCCTCGTGTTGTCTACTACAATAAATATATTTTTTGGACAATATCATGACTTTTTATTTTTGGTAAATCTTAGAAGTTTTAACACCAGAACTAAGCACAAACTCGCTATGCCTGTTACTAGACTTACTAAAAAAACATTTATTTAAGGGGCAATGTACATCTTCAAAAATCTACCGAAAAATATTCAGGATGTTCCAGTGCGTAAATTTAAACAGATACTGTTGAAAGCTTTATTTCAAAAGAGCTTATATAGTGTATCGGATTATTTGTTGGAAAAAAGCCTATAACAGAAATGTTAGCTTTACAAACTATTTCACACGATTTGTACCCACATATTTTGATAGTGTTAAGTCCATGTGGGTTATAAGAAAGCTCGGGTGGAGCCCGATGAAAGCGATAGCTAGCTTATCGATAGTTATTATGCACCATTAAAATTCGCCATTTTAGTGTTTCATCGAGATTAGATAACACTTTTGTTCTCGAGGGTATGCTGGGTCCATAGCTACTTCGTCGAAGTGAGAGCTGGCAACACTGCTGATAACTTGTTTGTTTGACTGAGCAAATACCATGGACGTAATTTAATAACAGGACCGAGCACTCTGATCTGAAAAACGAGCCGAGCGAGATAGTTAGTACAGAGGCCGTGTGTCCCTTTCTAACAGGGTGACAATAAATTGTTTGCTATGTGAGACAAATTAAATCTTGAGATCTTCTTAACTACTAATAGTTTATTAAAACTAGTAAGTAACTCCTCCGCCTTCGTAAGAATTAAATAATATAATACTTAGTTCAAGCTATCGATTTATTAATTGACCATAATGCTATAGTTGACAGAGAGTACAAGTATATACGGTTCTACCTTAACCGTAATTAAATAATTTTACTTTTTAAACAAGAATAAATAAAACTGTTTTAAACATGACTAAATATTTGTTTTTAACTTTCTGCCTCTTACAATTTTAAGACAAAGACCCTTAGCAATTTTTTTTACTTCAACAGAATATCTTACACCTTTCTTGGTTTTATCTGTGTTCAATAGAGTATGGATGTTGTTAAACTTATTTTTTATATTTTGTTCCACCTCATCAAAATTTATACACTTTTTCTTGAATAGCAGTAAAAGCGAATTTACGTTTTTTAATCTTTCCTCGCGTCTATTTAGCCTTTGTGATAATACTTTTATCTTTCTCTTTAAAACATCTTCTATATGATTTCCTTTACATTTGGTACGTTCCACACATTTCGAACGGGAAAAGTATATTTTAAATTATCGTTTGGTCTGTTTTCAAAAGCGGGACAACATTGGCCTTGCTGAGGAAACCGGGACAGTCTGAAAGCGGAACTGTCCCGCCCAAAGCGGGACGTATGGTCACGTTAATAATACTCCTTGTTTCATTGATAATATTTAGTTAAACTGACGTCATCACATGACGCTTTGAAGGGTTACCATTAGAAACAAAAAATGGGCTAAATAAAAATGTTATTATATATTTTTTTATAAGAATACTTCAAGCGAAATACATGCAATTACAATTCTTGACTTTGTGACTTCAAATTGTATAAAAATACATTAAAATACAAATGTTTCAACATAGTTTTGTTTAGCAAAACTTTTTGATCAACATAATTTTTTTAGAGTGGCAAGATGGAAGAACGAGACACACGGCCTCCGTTGTGACTATCTCTCTCGGCTCGGATTTGCCTCTGTGTAAATCAGCATAGAAAATATACTTTATCGATTTGACATATGGTTCATTTTCGAAAAATACAAATTTCAGAGTTATCAGTCCTGTTAGTATATTAGGTCCATGGCAAATACATTACATAGTTTCTTGAGTTCATATATGAGATGACTGACCGAGTGACCGGGACATTAGTATATCGTTATCTGATAGAGTATATTGCGCTAGTAATAGTAACATCTGTGGTATATTGTTCTGTGTGTGTGTAGTTGACAGACGCAACCGCAACAGACGTCAGACAATAGATAGACGAGACGAGTGAGCTGTGTGTGCCAGTCAAGTACAGACCGTTCTTATTTGATTTGAATTGAAAGTCATATATTGTTATCAAAGTAAGAGCTTATTCTAAATAGCCCTATAAAATGTCTAAAGATATGATTGTGCTTACACCGAATGGAAGAAGACAAAAAGTTCATTGTACGCCAGACACCAATATTTTACAGGTATAAATAGAGAATTGTGGGCAACCTATTATATCGACTCGGCGAATTTGTTTGTTATTCTGCTAGGTCTAATAGTGCTAGTAAATCATGATCGACATCATTAATTTGCTTAAGATCTTGTATTAAAATATACCTATGTATTCTAGGTAAGTAGGGACTGAGTTATGAAATCGAAAAAATTGCAAATATCTAAAATTAAAAGTCATTGTAACCTATAAAGTATCGTAACTTATAAACTTACATATCATCAGAAAAACTGCTTTGTAAGTTAGCAACAGTATTAATTGTTTGTGGGTAAGCAAAACAATTCTAGTCTTATTTATTAGTTTTAATTTGTTAAAACCTTCCAAAATAAATTGCCCATAGGAGTAAATAAATATCACGGGGTATATTATGTTTCAAGTATAAATATTTAGTATTTTAAATAAATTCCAAGTAATTGTCTTGTCAACTAGTATTTATATTGTATATACAATATATCATAAGATATCACTGCCAGGTATTGTATTGTAAATTCAACTATATTTTGGTGACTTTATGAATGTGATATCTAAGCATGTAACTAATTAATTTGCAAGACATCCTACTATTATCATATAATTATTTAATTTCAGGTTCTAGAAGATGTTTGCCAAAAACAGGGATTTCAGCCATCTGAATATGATTTGAAACATCACAACCAAATACTCGATTTGACTACTACTATCAGATTTTCTAATTTACCTAACAAAGCCACTCTAGAGATGGTGGAAACAGAGAGAAAAAGGGAGGAAAAAAATGTTACTATTGGCTTGCTTTTGGAAGATGGTAAATAACATATAATGAATTATAGAATTATGTAGGAGCGCAATTTGTGTAGCAAGTATAAATAAATATCAATCTGAATACAAACTTAGCAGTGCTTGAGATAAGGTAATGAGATACCTGATACAGAAAATATATATCTTTTAGATACAGTATTGTAAAAGTGTTTATTTATTTACCAAACAGAAATGATTGTTGCCCTGGATCAATGTCGAGCAATATTAGACTGGTGGTTATTTTTTTAATTTAATCACTTCACACATTATATGAGTGTACTTATATATTTATTTATGATTTATAATTATTCACCTAAAATTCATTTAAATTATACTTAGCTACACAAAATTATCATCATAAATGTTCCAGGTGAGAGAAGAATGGCAGATTTTCCTCCAAACACATCACTCTTCAATTTAATTACATCTTTGGCACCATCTGAATTGAAATCTTTACAACATCCATCTATTTTGTATATGCGTCAAGAAGTAACTGGCATATCTGCACTAAAAGAAAAGACTTTAAGGCAGCTTGGATTGCTTGGAGGCAGAGCCATACTTAGACTGCTTAATAAAGCAGAAGAAGCCAAGTAAGTTATTCCTGTTATACTTACTATGGTGCTATAACAAATTCTTATACTTTTTATGTTGATGAACCTGGAATCCAAATTTAGTTTCCCATCAACTGTTATTGCTATTAAAAGTCAAATTAAAGATTATTTTCTGAGATGAGCATGATTTATGAGATTATGTGTCTCATCACATACACTTATAAGTCCTAGATACTGAGACTGGACAGCCCGGTTGGCTTTGTGGTTAGTGACCCTGACTCTCAAGCCACGGGTTGTGGGTTTGAATCGCACCCAGGATAAACATTTGTATGCATGAATATGTCTGTTTGTCCTGTGTCTGGATGTAAAATATCTATGTATTTAAAAGTAGTATATGTAGTATATCAGCTATCTGATTACCATATCACAAGCTCTGCTTAGTTTGGAATCAGATTGGCCGTGTGAAGAAAAAAAAATACTTATAATAAAATGGACTGTTGCCAAAATGGCCACCAAAAACATGTATCATCCAGGCTTCAGTTTTCCAAAATTAACATGTCTAATAATATTTTTTTAGTTTGATCACATAATATGGACATGGTAATACCAACCAATGGTTACAAACTTTTAAATGTATAATAAATGTCTGATATATATCAGTTATATAGCAAATATCTGACTATTTTAGGCAAGCTAATGTTTCTGCAGTTTATCGTCGCCCTGCAGTGGAAAAGGATATAATTCTTGAAAAAAATACTACAATCCCCAATGCTGAAGAAATTCCAACTGCAGGACCATCTGATACTAAAAACATTCAGAATGAGTCTATGAATATTACTGAAGCAAAGTCATTTGATCAACATGAGGAAGAAACTGTTATAAATAGGCAACCCATAATCCAAAAAGAGCAGGTCAAATCTGATAGCAGGAACAAGACAAAACCAAATATGTCACAAGAAAATTTGGAGCGACGGCTACAAATTGAAGAAGAAGTAACATTTGTAAGTATATACCTATTGTAACCTTACCTCTAAATAGCTTTTTATTATGACCCTTTATAATAAAAAAATATATAAGTATTAAAGAGGATGCTTTTATCATTGAACCCTGAAAGTTCAACCATAATTGGAACTACATTCATTTGATCATTTTATTATTTTAATAGGGCTATTTTTTTAGGGGAATTTGTAAGTGTAATACTTTAGCCTTTTAATTTTGTTAGTTATTTTCAGTTAGGAATCCAGAAAGCAATAGCATTTATGCAACCCAATGATAAGGAAGAAGAATTGGATGACCTCCCTGATGAATTTTACGATCTAAGTATTGAAGAAGTAAGAAAATTATATCATGATTTGCAAAAGCAGCGTATACAACTGGAAAATACTCCTTTGCTTACATCGTCGAAACGAGAAGAAATGGATTGCCAGGTAAACAATTAGTTAACAATATTTAATCTGTTTAACTTGGAATCAGTTAAATTGTTATTTGTTTGATGATCAAACTGGTAACTATTGCATACTGGATCTTGTTTAAATAAAATGTATTTTTTAGGTATCACAGCAGAAAGTTAACACATATAAGAATGTTGTCGTGCGTGTCCAGTTTCCAGACCATATTATATTACAGGGAATATTTACGCCGTTAAATGTTATTAAGGATATTCATGATTTCATAAAAGTGTATTTAAAAAGTCCTGAGAAGCCATTTCATGTATGTGAGTACCTAATGAAATTCATTTATTCATACACTACTCGACGTCTCGCTGTTTCACCTGCGTTTGCGGGCCTTACCGTTTAAAATTTCTAACGTAACACTCGAAAAGTACTGAAGTTGGTATAATAATATTTTAATGTGCTGTTTCTGACCTTACCGGAGTTCTATCTAACATCTAAACTTGCAAATGTGGCCTAAAATATTAGTCTGTGTACTAATTTATGTAATACACAATTGATATAAAAATAAACATCATAGATAGATAACTGTTTTATAATATTGTATATTTTAGTTACAACTCCTATGAAGGAATCTTTGAATCCTGAAATTACTCTACTAGAGGCGAAATTCGTACCATGCGTCCACATGCACTTTAAATATCTAGAGGATGATGTTCAATTACCATACCTCAAGGAAGAAATCTATGCAAACAAGACATCATGTGATGCTGCCTGCATTTTAGCTTCTAAGTACAGGTAATCAATATAATCCGCTCCTATTCGTCATAGCGTAATAATTTATACATAAAAACCTTCCTTAAGAATCACTCTATGTATTAAAATAACGGCATCAATATCCGTTGCGTAGTTTTAAACATCTAAGCATACATAGGGACAGACAGACAGACGGCGGATAGCGACTTTGTTTTATACTATGTAGTGATGGTAGGTATTGTATACATGGCTATTTGACAGTTGTACCGATAACATATGAAATATGTTGTAAACGCTGGCTTATATGTAAAAAATAATTGTGAAATGTATAAATTGGATTAAAAAAATATCAATTTTATTTTTGCAAATTAAATTTGAGTTTTTTATCTGTGGATTTCAAGAACAGAAACGCGGTGTGACGTCATAAATCAAATGTAATTTCGTGTTTCATGGGTAAATAGCTGAGAAAATAAACACTCAAATATTTCATGTTCCTTTATTTATTGAAAAATGACGTCACCAATCGCATATGTCACGTGACCGGCCGTTTTTTTTGCGCGCCAATTTTGAATAATCTATACTAATATTATAAAGAGGAAAGATTTATTTGTTTGTTTGTAATGAATAGGCTCCGAAACTACTGGACCGATTTCAAAAATTCTTTCACCTTTGGAAAGCTACATTATCCCCGAGTAACATAGGCTATATTTTATCCCTGTATTCCCACGGGAACGGGAACTACGCGGGTAAAACCGCGGGGAGGCAGCTAGTGGATAAATAACATTGGTTTTTTCTATTAAATAAAGCTTTTTTTGAGAAAAAAAAGAATTGTAAGAGATATAAAATAAACTTAGGCAAATTTTAAAATGTTGTTTCGAAAACAGTCAAATAGCCAATTAACCTACCTAACTTAGTAATTTCAAAAATACTTGTGAGCTAACTTTTTCGTTATCATATAAAAAAAGTCCGCGGTATAAAAGTCCAAGATTTTAAAAAACATTGCTGTATGAACTACACAGTATTTGTATGCAAGTTTGATAATGCTTGAAAATTGTAGTACATAGGTATTATATGAAAAACTTTAATACTGTGTTTCTTCTGCCCTTCAAGTTTGTAATGTTGTTGTTGATGTTTAATTATGCATTATTTCCATTAAAATATCTCTTTTGCAGGGCACCAAGTCGCCGGAAGATCGATAACGTTGATAACTCTCAAAAGTCAGCCATGTCTCCAGCATCAACTTCTAAAGATAGTAAAGTGCCAAAATGGTTTAAAAACTAAACACAGGAATGAATAAATATATAAGGTTGAACATTCAGTATGACTTCGTGTTGCAGTCTTTTTAACAGACGATACACCAATACTTTGGATTATACCTGTACTGAAAAAAAATACAACACATTACTGGAAAACAAAATCGATATAGCGGTAGAAAGAACATGCATTAATTTGGTTTTTTGTAGACAAACAATTATCTTTAAAGCGAGGTAACAACCTTATGTGATTATTTATATTTAAATAATATTATCATTTGTCCGATATGTATTTGGCGTGATGCTGAAATGTGTCTGTACGCTGGACAGAGTAAATTAAAAAATCTTTTGTATACCAAAATATGTACATTACCCATATTATGTAGGAGCTTGGCATTTATATAATAAAAGTATATTCATTAATATATATTGTGTTTTATTATTTTATTGAAATGAAAGATATTTTCATTTCACGGGACGACGGTATGACCGCTGGCTTCGAGGCAGCAAGTAGATATGTGTTTTAGCTCACCGTAAATCTTTTTTTAACTTATCTTTGAACACCTTTGCTGGTAAAAAGAATGTTCGGTTTGTTTTAAGTAATAAAAATTCAATTGTTAAAATCTTTATTAAAAGTGCAAACAGTAATTTTTTGTCTAACTGTAACGGTTATTTTTGTTTTAAATAAATTTCTTGATTCTAAGGTTGAGGTACATTCGTACACCTATGAGTGGGTTGTAAATTTGTCTTTCCTACAACTAAAGATGAACAGACCGTATACATATCAGATGTTATTTGTATATTGCCGTTATCTAAATCTGCTTTTAATAATTGTTCATTAATACTTAACAAATAGGTACTGATTTATTCTTAAAAAAATGACAAATATTAAGTGTTTATTTATGTTAAATTTCATTTCATATTTCATAGAACGAAGCTACCCCGTGTGTGGGGTAGTTTCGTACATTTTCCATTTTTTTTAAAAACATCCGTATTATTGCCATGCCAATTAGTATCAGAAATCATTTTAAAAAAAATTGGTTGCCTGTAAAGTCGGTATACGGGCGAAAGTTTTACGTGACAACCATTAGGCGGGCTAACCATGCCCGAGTGGAAGGGACGCGTGCCTCTCACTCGCTCTCATTGTGAGCGCATAACGTGAGCGGAGCGTAACGCAGTTTCTTGAAGTGTCACCCGGCAAACCAATTTATAAGACGTTGTCACGTCAATAGATTACCTATAGTTTCTGTTCTTTACTGCATAAAGTAAAATGTGTACGAATCCTATCTGCTCTCCCTAACCATAGCGAATCGGGAACTCCGGAAGCAGACTGGTACGGCTTCACGTCGCCACGATACATCGTGACCGCAGGCTGACCGACAGTTAGATCAGTATCGGTTGAGTGGGGGCGAGCGTAGGCAAGGAGTACATCCTGTACCTACGAAGAGACTTAAGCGCAGGGATACGCGCAGGAACTGCACCTTTACAAGTTGAACACGCACTGCACTGCGGTTCGTGAGCTTGTCCCGAGGCGAGGCGATTACGTTCACAACCCACACTCATACAAAACTGAAATTACTGATTTCTAGCATACATAAACATCATGAGAAGAAAATAAATACAGATCGTATTTACATACTATTTTATCGTAGTACCTTAGTACTATAGGTAGGTATATTAAAATAAAAGAACTACGAAATTTAATATTGAAATTTATTAAAACTTTATGTATGATGGTAATGGTCCTAGTTTACATCGAATAGGTTTGATTATTTTATTATTATCGCTTTTACTTTCGACATCGGTGATTTCTTCATAATATCTACAATCGGTCTTGTTGTCACATACATAACTTTTTCGAGCACCCGTTTGTATAGTATTACTCCTCAAATAATCTTTTTTTATTTGTGTTTTGTATACTTTAGGTGATATTAAACATAAACGTTTCAAAGAAAGTCCTTTCTTCACTTCTACTTTCGGGCGAATATTTATATGCCGATTTAAACACTTATTACCATCTTCACAGTAACCTTTCAGGAAATCTCTGCAAATTTTTGTTTTTTCGTTTAACTTAATATGTGAATACGGACAATGCTCTTTATTGCAATTTCCATTAAGATAAAAATAGCAAGTAGGCATCTTCTTCGCAGTTAATTCATGGGAAAGAAGACAGTCCTTGTCGTGGCAAATTCCTTTCAGAAACTTACGACATATAGACACATGTTTTTTATCGTGCAGGTATTCACAAATTCCTTTCACATTCCTCAAACATTTTCCAAATTTCTTGAATAGAGGACAAGGAATATTATTTTTCTTATAGCTTCCTGTTATAACCTTCATCTTTATCGGATTATTAGGTTGATTTAATATGTTCGTATGTACTTGGTTAGTTTGGATAATGTTTGTTTGTTTCTTTAAGTTAGATGTGCCAATGTATTTATTAAATTTAAATCGGTTATCATACTTATTCGTAATTGAAAGGCGTACATTTTGCATTTCTTGGGATACATTTATTTTCTTTACTAACTTCTTTTCAGTCACGGGTTTCCTATTTAAATCATTAACTCTAACGGATTTATACTTGCCTAATTTAATTGTGTAAGATTTTGTTTCTGATGGTAATTTTATAGGCACTGGATTTTTGTTTTGTCTCACCAAATTATATCTTGAATTAGTTACTGGAGTTGATGTAGTAACAATCTCCTTGTGTGCGGTTTCTTGAACATTGCATATTTTCTTAATATTTTCATTTAGACTAATTGAGTTATTAGAGTGATTCTCTACCAAGTTATTGGATGGAATGAAGTTAGGATTAATGTATATTTTTGATTTATTGGATAAGCTGTTATTTCCTACATTCGGGACTATATGAGTAAATTTTGGATTTATGTGCATCAGTATACCATTATTAGGTAGAATCCGATTAGATCTCACATGTGCATTAAAATTGGGATTGACATAAACTCTGCCAATATTTCCTTCCAAATGGTTTGATTGGGTCACCATTTTATTGTTATTGGCCATTTGTTTCCAAAAAATATTGAAATATTTTATTTCCACTCTTACAGTATACTTTATCTACGACAATATAATAATTAACAAATTTCTTTATCAAAATTTCATTCAGTTCTCCCAATATGTGGCTAATTTCAGTTTTTTTATTACCATGTACCCACAATATACTCATATGAAATGATGGATCCTGAAACAAAATAATTGAATCAACTAATTTAATATTACAATTAACGGCTCGTGAACTACCTTGGCGAGCACTCTTGGGTTACTTTGATTGAAAACTGGATTTTTGTCATGGAATATTTCTCATTTTTTAAACAAATTGCTAAATGACTGAACTGGATCTCAAACTTTGATGAGTAGGACAACCACTTTTATGTTTCTGCCCTCGTTCAAAATAGTTTGTGACACAGCTTCTGAACGCGACGTAACTACCTGCTAAGATTATGTTCATAGGTCGTCAATGGGAAACTACATATCGTACATATATTTGTATGAAAATTTAAATTAAATCAATGTTTATTTTGGTAATTGTACATTAATAAAGAAAGTGTTAAATAAAGAAATACAAATTTAACTCACCTCATAAAATAAAGGTAATTTGAAATCATACAGAACTCTATCAATTTTTTTAACAATATTTCTTAAATGGTTTTGAGTTGAATAATCCACTTCCAAAGAAATAAAAGTTCTAGAGTTTTCTTCGTTACAAAAAAGTTTTACGCCATCAAAGGCCAAGTCAAAGCTGCAAAATAAAAACAATAATTAATGTTTAACATAGACTAGTGGCTCGCCGTGGTGCCACCCGCGTTCTCGGGGAATCTTCTACTTTCCTGGCATAGTGATAAAAGATGGCCTACGTCCTTTCCCAAGCTGTAGTCTATATCTGCACTAAATTTCAGAAGAAATACATGGGTGTTTATCATTAATTTATCTAATATACAGTGGTAGTATATTAGCAGTAGTATGTTAGCAGGCTACTAACCTGGTTAACAATAGGTAATCCAGATAATGAACATTTAAAATTTACATAATTTTAAGCACATATATAATATTTTTGTATCTCTCTACCTAATCTAATACTTTTAAACAACAAATTCTTATATGCAAATGTTTTGTGTATCTATATCCGAACATGTTATTGGGTGATACCATACTAGTACAGTACCTTATAAATCCATATAGTGCTCAAACCTACCGAAAGTATATAAAAAAGCGGGAGTTTGGTCCTAAAATTATAAGCATGTTGGAGACCTGGAAAAATATACTTGTATACAGTATGATCTAAATTACCTTTTAACGTCACTTAAAAGTTCCTGTAGTGAAGAAGTAAAAGGTGTTATTAAATGATAATTTAAGACAAAAGTTTTTGATAAACTAATGTGTAAGTCATCACAACATTTCCAAGCTGAATCATGACTCAGGACAATTGTCTTAAATTTGTTGATAATGTTTGTTAATGTTTCATTTGGTGTATCTGAAAAGACAAAGGATAAAATTGAAACATAGATCAACATGTCATGTTTATATAAGTAAGAAATCTAAGTTCATAGGCATATCTAGGTTCATTGTTATTTAGCTTGGGCCAACTTTTATTCTGGGAAAGTTGAAGGTCCCCCCGGGAATGTGGGTGTAGCCATGGGGAACCACTAGTTTTAGTATATTTCTGCAAGACACCAGAGTAACAATTAAGACTCTTCTCTAACTACCTTTCTCTCTAACCTACTAATTAAAGCAAGTATATGTGTAGATTCTTGATGCAATTGATATAATGGCAATAAATAACTAATGCAAAAAAATATTAAAAAATAGGATAGTTTGAATTAACAATAATGACATTGTTCTACTCCACACATACATTTATATTCCTAGGATAATAATTCTAAAATCCTCAGATTATTATTAAAATAGCTTTTTGCTAACAAATTTTATTCAAAACAGCAATGACATCAATCCAAAGATTGTAATATTGATAGTAATATGTTATTGTTATAATAACCTTATAAATAGGAAACAACAGTCATCATTATGAAAACATGTACACCTACATTTCAAATACACAAATGTGGCCCAATTTCCTCTTACATGTGGAAATGAGCGGGTACATCCATTATGCAGGTTAGGATCATCTTTGTGAAGTTCTGACCTGACTATTGGTACTTTGCTTAAATCAGGCACAGGAAGCTTTATTCTGAAAACAATATATTTAAATACCTTGGTGGTTGAGTTTTATTTTTAAACAAATGTTTATCTGTAGTTCAGGATGTGAATTGACCACATAGATGACATCAATACTTATAAACAAATAATCCTATACTAGGTGTATGAAGTAGCATTTATGTATATTGTAATGATGTATTTTTTCACTTTATTCCAAAATATCAGTATACGCCATGACCCTGAATTTTTGTTGTGTTTTTAATGGTAAAATTTATTAATATATATTTTTTTTATAGGTAGGTACATTTGTACAAAATATGAAGTATCTACATTGTTTACTTTCTACTGAAGCAGATTGATGAATTTAATATACATGAGTTGATCTTGTCTACATTGTACACATCACTAGAGATAGATAAAATTAATACATATTAATTGGTACAAATTATTGGCATTTGATACATTCGGTTTCAAACGCTTACTTACGAAATCACAAATGCTATGATATATGTGATTTCACAAACTCAGATAATATTTATGAAAATAAAATTATTTATAACCAAAGTCGACTGAAATAAAATTATATCATCAACTTTCGATTGTATGAGACGTCATCATAGTCCTTTGTGATTTGAGACAACCAGTCACTGCCACTGAAGTACGACGTACCTAGTAAAAACTTCTCTTACTAAATCAAGGTTTTGAAAGAATAATCTTGTTGTCCACGAAAAAGTTACAGTTTGTTTTTAGTTTCTTATAGAGATAAAACAGGTACCAACTTCACACAAGTTTCATCGTCTCGTTCTCTATCACTGTCTTCAGAATTCGAGCCGTATTCACTTAAATACAATAGTCCAGACATATGTAATCAAGCAATAGTAGTAGTCTTTGTAATCAAGTAATTCCTTCCTTCACTCAAAGTACATAATGATAATTTGGATGATATGTATAACCCGCGCAGATAGAGAATTGATCTGTAAATGGCGGCCGCTCTCATGCGTTCTCGCTCACTCTCTATCGCTGTCTATACTCACACAGTGAAGTAAGCGCCGCAAAAAAATAATCAAACAAATCAGTCAGGATTCGCTTTCCAAGCTACTTTGACGCACTCCGAGTTATCGTTAATTTCGTTCCGTTAGGTCTGTTATTTTGTTGTTTTTGTTGATATTGTTGTTTTGTTGAGTTTGATTGTTATTTGTTTGCGTTACGTTTGATTGTTATTTATTTTCGTTAAGTTTTTGTTACGAACGTTGACATTTTGTTTGTGATTGATTGAACAATGGCTTCACGAAAACGTGGAAAGGTTCTTCACAGTGATGCACGTGAAATTGTTTACAACGTTATAAAATACTTTGACGAAGAGAAGAACTTGGAGCGCTATCATCCGTTCAAGTACAGCGCTGCACGCGCAGCGATGGCGACTAATTTATCGATGGCTACTATATCGAAAATCAAGAAAGAAGGTAATTACATGATACAGTTCTGTTGGGAGCACATTAAGCTTTAACTACCAGTTTAAGCTGAGCTCTGTTCTGAGGATTTACGCGCCCACTGATATACAATAAAATAAACAAACCAGATATACAATCACGGAGAAACGTCAACCAAAAAATGTCCGAGCCGCGCAGCAAGAGCAGCTCCTTTTCGTTGTAGACCTTATAGCATCACATAAAAGGTTCAATATCAAATAGCACTCGCACACTAAAAGTCTGCCCATTTGACGCGATTTCTATGCGATGGGCAGACTTTTGCCGCGGACACTTTTTGAGTGAGACTGTGCATCTTGTTTCTTTTATTGTATATCAATGTACGCGCCATACAATACAGGGCCCCGGCCGGTCCAAAGTCCAAAGTGTCAAGCTTGGCGTGCTCCCAACTGTACCTACACATTATTATACGCGGTGTGACGTAGCTCGATCGAGTATGGTTTTTTATATAGATTTACTGGCCTGGAAACGAGTCCTTTTGGCAGCTATTTTTTTTTAATAAGGTTTTTGGCTTGGTTTCAAGACCTTTAAGCCATGTCTTTATTTGTTATAATATGTCTTTAGTAATTTGCTATAAAAAACTAATGCCAAGCATTTCATAGCTTTCTGGGAGCTTCGGCGACAATTTTGCACATTCAGGACGTGAAGCCAAGGTTCCTAGCAGAGGTGATCCGTATGAAAAAGTCACGTTTCACATATCACAGGATCTCTTGATTTTCCAATGAATTTGCAACATTCCTCTTCAAAATTCACATAAATGAGCATTAATACACAAAAAGGCACTAATTTTATGCACTAATACCCACTATAAACTACTGAAACGAATATTACAAATTATTGTCCGACCATCTTGCACAGAATTCCCGCCAAAACTCCGGCAGCTAGTATGACTAAGTTCAGTATTGCTATTTTATTTTATATAATAATTTACTCTTATTTCAGGTAAACTTGCAGAACAAGCCAAAACTAAGATCCGTACGCCAAGTAAGGGTAGAAAAGGCAAAAACAATACGCGTGTCCCCATGGACAACTTCAATATATGTGCCATTAGAAATATTGTGGCCTCAATATACGACGTTCGAAAGGAGGTACCTACGCTGAACAAGATTATGGCGTCAGCAAAAGCTGAATTAAACTATACAGGCTCCAAAACGACATTAAGAACGATTTTAAAAGAAAAGCTCGGATTTAGATTTAAAAAATGTCGCCAGAACCGAATGGTGCTCATAGAGCGCGATAATATAAAAGCGTGGCGAGTGAAATATTTACGCCGCCTCCGACAAAATGATGCCATGGGTGCGGAAAAAAAGAAAGTTGTATATATGGATGAGTCTTGGATCCATGCCCATTATACTGTCAGCAAGTGCTGGCAGTCATCCACCGACAAAGGCGTTCGAAAAAATGATAGTCCTGGACAAAGGTGGGTGATGGTCCATGCCGGCTCAGAGGATGGGTTTGTGGAGGGTGCAGGATTGTTATTCAAAGCAAAATCAAAAAAAGGCGACTACCATGACGAGATGGATGGTAATAACTTTACAAAATATTTAAAAGAAAAACTGATACCAAATTTGCCTGAAAACTCCATTCTCGTCATGGATAATGCATCCTACCACAGCATGCAGTTGGATAAAGCGCCAACGACTGCAACCCGCAAAGCGGACATAAAGACATGGATGCAGGAGCACGGTGTGTCATTTGAAGAAGACTGGACCAAAGCAGAGCTGCTCGTGCAGCTAAAACAGCATCGCCCCGAAAAAAAGTATTTGGTGGACGAACTTCTACGAGAACATGGCCATGAAGTCCTCAGACTCCCTCCTTACAACTGCGACCTGAACCCAATAGAACATGTTTGGAATTTAATAAAACAACGGGTCGCAGATAAAAATGTGGAGCAACACGAAAATAAAATTGAGGACTTCACAAAAGAGGCCATAGCTTCAATTACGCGAGACGACTGGAAGAAACAAATAAACCACATTAAGAGAGTCGAAGAAACATACTGGAATCGCGATGTAGGCAGAGAGAGTGAAATGGAGGATTTCATTATCAGTGTCGGCATGAACAGCGACACCGAAGATGAAAGTGACGACTGTGACGACCAGGAAAGTGAAAGTGACCAGTCCATGGATGATTTCAACCAATTGATGGAGGGGATTGAGCCAATGGGTTCAGATGACCTGGATACTGCTGGACCAAGCGGTTTATAAAACCTTTTATACCATTCAAATTTATTTGCCTCCTTTTGCGAGCAACTCACGTCTAGATACCAGCTCGAGTCGACCACCGACCTTGCCTCGCTGTGATTTTTTGATGCCGGAGGTCACAATTCACAATAAAGAGGTGCGGCAGAGCTCTTCATAGTCTAGACGTGAATAAAGCCAGCGGGCCAGATGACATACCTGCTAGAGTGCTGAGGTATTGTGCGCCTGATTTGTCTCCTGTACTGACTCGCCTGTACCGCCTATCTCTTAACACTAACACCGTACCTGAAACCTGGAAGCTTGCTAATGTGCAGCCAGTACCCAACCCAAGAAGGGAAGCCGTGCTGACCCTGCTAATTACCGACCAATCGCCATCACTTCCATGTTCACATACTTACCTGGAAGACAACAATCTACTCAGTGATCGCCAATATCGTCCTTTATTCACTAGTTGCATAATATACTATTCTCCCTTGCATCTTTTACATAGCTACAGTTATAGGATGGGAACATTCGTTCGCGGACTGAATACGTTTACCAGTTTTCAAATTAGATTCTTTGTCACACTGTTTACAACTTATTTTACTGGCCAAACGCGTTTTCAGTTTGCCTTACCTTACCTTAGTGCTACCTGAAACTCTGCTCACCCCGTAAGGGATTAAGATGTGCCTTTATGTATGTATGTGAGGTGGTATTTTTGTAATTAATAAAGACAAATTTTAAAATCCAGTGTTTTAAGTACCCTTGCTCCTTATTTATTTAATTAATATTTTTTGACATAATTTTTACTATTATTATATAGTTAAAAATATTATAAAACAAGAATAATTTATAACAAAAAATGTCAATAAAAAAATATCAACGTTTGAGAAAGAATTGAAGTGATATTACGAATTCCCTCCGTTTGTGTTGTCCCAAGAAGCTAGAGTTCTTCGTAAACTATCGCTTTACTGAGGGCACGAGGAGCTGTCAGGACATGACGGGGATGACAAAACGACTTTGTGATAGGACTTACGACGACGAAAATAAATTTCTTCCCACATAAGACATGTGTTGTATGGGCACGGATCCCTTTACCTTTCCAAATGGAAGAACCAAACTTGTTTTGCCAACCGTACCATAAGTACCCGCCGCCATTTTCAGATCTATTCTTTATATGCGCGGCTTATAGATGTATGACCGTGTATGACACATCGTAGTAGGGATGCCCGTTACGATACGATATATCGGAATATCGATACAGCACTATACGATATATCGATATTTGATGCGATATTTTGACCATACGATACGCTTCGATATATCGCATTCTTATAAAAATATCGCATTACCGTATCGTATCAAGCTATGTTGGTGATTAATTTGTATAATTTTAAAGTTCCTATTTCATCATCACTAAACGATAATAGAGAGTGCCATTGAATATATTGTTATTAGTAATAAGAGAATGATAACGTCGACAAAATTGTTTATGGAACAAGAACAGCCGGCTTTAGCCGTAATAGGTTAAATAGGTATTTTTACGTTGTTTAAGTGCTGATCAATGGCAATTGTGTTTTTTTTGTTTTGAATAAAACTATTTTAAATACATACATAAAATTATTTGTTTCTTTTAAAAAATAAAAGAATATAGTAAAACTACTAAAAAGATAACCCTTTGCACGATATGTACTCATTATATCGCATATTAATAGAAAGGCATGCGATACGGTTACGATACGATATATCGATACAAAGGAAATCGATAATATCGCGTATCGATACAACCAAGTTCGATACAGTTACGATGCGATATATCGATACAATACACTTTTCTGGGCATCCCTACATCGTAGACGCAGTGTTGCCACCTTACCTTAGTGATTTTGTTACTTCATTGTATTTATTAAACTTTTCAGTGTGCAACGTTGGCTGAAGTTCATTGATTATGTTTAGGGATATCAAAACAAATGTTTCGCAAGTTTTCTGATTTGTGCTACTATTTCATCTAGTCCTACCAATAAAAAATGCGAAACTTTGTACTACTTACTAAGTATACTACAGATTTGGATAAAAGTTACAATAACATTAGTTTATATCCTGGATTAAAGGCACTGTTAATGCCTAAACTAATTATTCATAAATAAGTAGGTATGTATTATACTTTAGAACATTATGATTTTTAAGTAAGATACACATTGCATTTACTATGACAGTAAAATATTTTAAACCGCCCATTTCGCTACTGTTAGACAGTTTGCTCAACAAACATTTCCTACAAATATTGTATCTAACATCAGATATCTAATTATGAATTATATTAACATTGCATTGGTACTTACTTACCTAAAAAAACGCCTTCTACAACGAAGGCGGTATTTTACGTAGCAAGAAGCAACAACGGAAGCCATCTACCCCCTCTCCTTTACCGTTAAGGAATGTCTCTTCCGTCATCAGCTCTGCACCGAGATGGCGACTACCAGGCGCAAATACCTAAATGGCTTTACAAAGTATAAGAAAATTGTTAAAATTGTCGGTAAAATTTTCAGAATTCCACCAGTTTCTCAAGGATACCATCATCAGATCCTTACCTGATGACTATGGGACCACCTGGGAAGTATATCCTATGAAATAAAAAAGAATTTAGCTAATCGGTTCAGGCGTCTATAAGTAATCGATGAACATAGGTACATAAAAAAAATATTCCAACGAATTGAGAATCTCCTCCTCCTTTTTTAAGTCGGTTAAAAGCGGTAACGACAAAATAATCCGGCCAAGTGGGAGTGGGACTCGCGCACAAAGTAAAAAATCTTGCAAGTTTCACACTTCGCAGTTTCCGATTGAGTTAAGTAGCTTTTGAGGAAATAAACGTCGAAACCTCTTTCATTGTATGGGAGCCCCTTAATTATTGAATTAATTTGAATAAAATATTATGTTAAAGCAAGAAACGGTAAAAAAACAAGTATTGGTCAATGTGAGCCCCCCTTAGTTATTTATTTTATTTTTGGTATTTGTTGTTATAGCGGCAATAGAATTAAATCATCTGTGAAAATTTCTACTGCCTAGCTTAGCTATCACCATTCTTGATATAGGTACAGCCTGGTAACAGACGGACGGCCAGACAGCGAAGTTTCAGTAATAGGGTTATTACACTTATTACTCTTTGGGTAGTGAACCCTTAAAATAATGATTTCATTTAAAATATCGATATGCATCGGATGTATTCATTCCAGGAGTAGGAACAAAGAGAGAGGAGACAGTATTTTATAGTTAAATGAGCATTTATTGTGTTATTACGCCGAGTACAAATTATGGACAAGAAAACTTACATGATATCTTGATAAAGCAATATGCGATGCACCCATTTTTATGGTTACCTATGTAGTGCAGTTATTACATCTTTACATAATTCCAGTCTATCACACTTTTGTCAATCTTTACTTAAATGAATAGGAGACAACTCGAAATACATCTGCCACTATAAATAGACATACCTACATATAACTTGAAATTTTTGAGTTTTAATTTAACTTTAGGTACCGAAGAATGACGTGATTTTTACAATCTTACGAGAAATTAGAGATTTAATTGACACGAGATTCAAATTAAATCCAAAATAAAATGGTAACGAATGTTCGATAGGTACAGTCAATCAGTCTCGATGTATAAGGTTATTTTATATCCGATAAAAAGTGGCATATCTACTTAATACAAGCTATATGGTAGGTTCGACGTAACTTTACATTTTATATTTAATTATTTGTTGAGTTGCCAATCTACATAAGCCATGAAAATCTTCGTGAATATGTGATCGCCAAAATTTACATCTACCCCAAACAATAGCGGGATAATTAGGGGATGATATGCCTTGAAATATTCTAGCAATGCTTCTTCCAGAGAACGAACAATCTTTATATGAGCTTACCAATGCCCGGATATCCGATAGGATCTGCTCTATATCCAATGGTCGTTCTTCTAAAGTTATATGTTTTGGCAAAATCTCTTCTCTTTGGAAATAATTTATTATTATATGCTTCAATTGAATCGATTTTTGTAGTATATCTTCTTCCGACCAGTCGTTGTCTTCTACTGAACTAAGTGCTAGTTTATTAAAAGCTTTACTGCTTTCCTCCAATTGAAACAGCGACGCTTTTTCCTGAGATTGTACCGTATTATGTAAATTGTCGAGTACATTATCAAGCTCAGATGCATTCAAGTCTCCTCTAGACTTAATTCTAAATCCAATGGTATTAAATTCAATTTTTAGCTGTGTTCTTCTAGATATTCCACTTTGTGTTATCCATTCTAAATTTTTCAATTGATATTTGGTCATTCCACTCTCCCAGCCAATAGCTGCCGAAACTTCCATGACATTAAATTCTAAAATACTTTTCTTCATTACATCTGGATCGATTTTACTCTCTAACAAATAAGCCATTGCAAGAGGACGACATGATTTTGCAGCTTCAATTATCTTTTGTGGCCCACCATAAGATGAAATTTTACATATGGTATAAGCATTGTTAAGAACCTTGATGTACTTGTTTGGATGAAGTTCTACGTAACATAATAGTGTTGCTATGTTTTCTGATGGAAGGTCTAATTCTTCTACAGTTTTTTCAATAGGAATACCAACTTCATGTCCGCGGCAATGAGCGTTTGAATTCGAAGAATTTTGCTGAGCTAAAACACATTCACATGGTATGAATACTTTTTGTAGTAACTTTCTTATTGTTGGTCTATCAATAGAATTAGAGTAAATGTGCTTTAAAAGCTCATTTTTATCAGTATTGGTATTGTTTATTAATAAATGGCACACAGCAGGTTTTCCATCACGCCCAGCTCTCCCAACTTCTTGTATGTATGATTCGAAACTGCTAGGCATATTATAATGGATTATACATCTTATATTTGATTTATTTATACCCATACCAAAAGCAACAGTTGCAACTATAATCCTCAAAGTGCCATCCATGAAATTTTTTTGGATCTTTTTTCTTTGTGCAGCTGACATACCTGCATGATATGATTCAGCAATATAAGACATTCTTTTTCGCTTTTTATTTTGTTGTTCCATGTTGATCTTACCATTTTCTTGCAGGCATGACCGAAGTATTGCAGCAACTCTTTCACATTCATCTCTTCTTATGCAATAAACTATGATTGAACTGAATAGTTTAATTTTCTCTAATGTAATAAATGATACTAATGCCCTGTCTTTGTCCTTTTCAAATGAAACTGAAAGAGATAAATTTTCAGGCAAAGATGGATTTGTTATTACACCATCATTGCCATCAGGAATATCGATATGACTAATTATACTTTTTATCGTTGTTTGACTAGCTGTAGCTGTTAATCCAAGAATACATTTCACATTAAGCTTTTCTCGTAAGACACGACAAATCATTAAATAACTTGGTCTGAAATTATGACTCCATTGTGAAACACAGTGAGCCTCATCAATACATGCAAAGGCAATTGGAGGCAATGATTTAAATAATCTTCCTAATCCATTTGACGTATCCCCAGTTAATAATGCCTCTGGTGATATTAAGAGAACATTTATTTCTCCATCTTTCAAATACTGTACAATTTTCTGCCGTTGTGTTGGTGGCTGATTATTATGTAAACATCCTGCCTTTAAAAATTCTGGCATATTCAATACTTGATCTTCCATCAAAGAGACAAGTGGAGAAATAATAAGAGTTATACATTTAAAATGTTTACTGTAGATATAAGCAGGAATTTGATAGCAAAGTGACTTTCCCCCTCCAGTTGATAAAATAAGGAGTGTTGACATGCCACATAATATACGTTTTATAGCCTGCTCTTGACCAGGTTTAAATGATTTGTAACCAAATTTTTTTAATGCATCATGTATTTCTTCAGTGGAGGCTTGTGAAGGATTGGAATAGATAGGCTTAACATTTGCATCACCACTGTATGAGGCCTCTGCCAACATTTTCAAAAAGGTATCAGGAATTTCACTAGATTTATCAACACATACACTTAATTGTTGTGATAATGAAAGAGAATTATTACTATCTTCAGATGCAAACCTTTGCATATCATCAAGAGTAGGTATTTCTGCTTCACTGATACTCTCTAATGGTAGAAGAATATCTCCTCTGTGTGAAGTACAATACCTTGCCATATGACCAGTACCTTCACATTTAAAACAAGTCACTTTACCTGATTCTGGAAATTCCATTCCACCATGCAGGGCCTTCTTATTTTTCCATTGTTGTTTCTTGTACTTGGAAAAATTCATACTTTTTTTGCCTCTTACAAATACCTTTTTTTCAATATTTATTTTAACAAAATTTTCATTGAGTGTTCCACTTTTGATTTTGTTTTCTAACTTTTCAATTCCAGTTGAACTAGTTGAAATATTTGGAGTTTTTATTTTAGCATTGTTATTTAAAAGAATACTACTCACTTCCATGTGTCTAGGGACAATATCCTCTTCTAATCCAAAAGGCAGATATTCTGAAATATTTGGAGGTTGCAGAGTGATAATATCAACTTTATTACTTAAATTGGTCTTTCTCTTTGTAAATTGACTATCATCAGTTTTCAAATGTATAACTTCATTTAATTTGGAGTTGTCATTCACATCAACAATATTTATGTCAACACTTTCATTCGGTTGACTGCAATTTGCTGACATAGTATGGTTCTTTATTTTTCTTTTTTTTAATGCTGGCTTTAATTTGCTAATTGAAATATCTTCTTCAGACTCACTATACTCAATGACATCAAGTGCCTTATCTTTTATTTGTGGGATTACGATATTTCCTAATCCATATTTAATTGATGCATCTGACTTATTATTCTCTGAATAGTTTGTTTTTACATGTTCGGCATCCAGGCCAGTAGCTCGGTCTAGCCAGGCTGAATCAAGTTGCCTGACCGTTTGCAATTTCATAGAGTTGACTGGATCCCTTAAAGACACATAAGGATTATTCTGATTTACTAAATTGTCATGTTTTTCAATAAAATCATTAACAACTTTGTTTTTATCAAAATCCAAGATATCATCCTTATTATTAATTGTTTGTGACCTCATTAAGGATGTTTTTCTGGGATTTCTTAAGAGGAATTTCCTATTTTGAAATATTTTTTTAGATAAATGTTCGGCTATTGGGTTAAGTGATTTGACATCTGCTTTCACATTAGTATTAGCTAGTAGCTTCTCCAATTCCTGACCACTAGGCAATGATGGAAGAACATCTTTACGCGGGTCACACGTAAATCTCTCCAATGGTTCAATTGTTTCTGTTGACACTTGAGGATCATCATCAAAATCACAAACCAAAATGGAATTTTCGAGTGCTGCACTTTTTAGTTGAAAATACTTCTTATATGCATGCTTTATTTTTGATGGTGCTTCCTTGATATCAAATTTTGAGGGAGTTCGGGAATTCTTAGTTTTGAAGTCCTTTTCCCAAGTTTTAACGATCGATTTGCATTTTAAATATGATTTGTCTTTCTTTATTGATTCAATTATATCCATTATTACGGGGTCAATCCATGTAAAATGAAAGATAAGAAGCCTCAAAGTGGATTCACTACGGTAATAAAAAAATATAACACACTAAATAAATAATCAACTGTGAACCGAAATAATCAAATTGACATGACACAAGTCAATCACACTTCCTTCAAATCCTTCACACACTGCGAGTACAGACCATAGATAGATATAATAATATGACAAAAACTAGCGTTTAAGCGCGTAAAACTGACCAAAGACAAAATTATGTTATTTTGAGATCGAAGTCTATATAATTTTTGTTACGAGAAAACTAGACTTCTAACTAACATTAAAAAAAGTATTCATTTTCCTGAGTTACAAATAAATATGAATTATTAACTCGGGAAAATCTCTCGAATAATACCCATATTACTTAATTAGTTGTGTTACGTTCAGTTTAATTTATTTGGTTATTTAGTAGTACTAGCGGTCAGTGCGGTCACTATAATTAATAAAATTATTCTAGTGTTTCTTTTTAGTTGCCTAGGCAGAGACTATTGCAACTTATGTATGAATTATGATCGTCGAGATCTTAAATCTGAGGCCATGATCTGTCTGACAAATAAATCATTATATAGTCATATATGTTGTTGGGTTCGGGCATAGGTTTCGGGTATTATATATATATTGTTTGTTCATTCATTGTTATGATCCGTCTGTGGTTCTGTGAGTACGGCGTATTGACGGCGAAAAGTGCGAAACACGAAATATAAAGCTCAACAACAAATTAAAAATATTAGAATCGGAACCATAAAACCGATAAGCAAAGCTTAATCTGAATGAAGTCATCTTTGTGTTATAGTAAATCGTTAATATGAACAAAAAAAGTTTTTTCGAAACAACTAACGAAGATACAGTCCAATGTTTATTTTTTTCTACCGATAAATTACCCGATTCTTTTGAACAAAAGTGTAAAGATATCAATAGTACTATTGAAACATTATCCTACGATTATATTTGGCATAAAGATCAGTTAAAAGTACACCTTCCTATCATTGATAGTAATGGTACGTATCCTATTAGAATACTATGGAATTATAAAACCTACCTATTTTAACCTAAAAGGTAACGCCTCGCCTATCAGTGTCCCTACGTTAAAAAAAATCAAAATATCAATTTTTTTTCAAATAGGCCTTTAAAAGCACTTAGGAACAGTCACTCTAGTGATCGGTTCTGTTATCCAGATGCTTAGTATTTTTTTTTGTGTAAGATATTACGATTAATTTGATTAAGAAATTATCTGTTATATTTCTGTTGCTTTCAGATGTACCCCAGCATCTTGCCAGCACAACATCCTTTGGGGATAACATTGAAGATGAATGGTTTATTGTTTATTTAGTTTTGGAAATAACCAAAATTCATCCAGACATGATAATACAGATCAAAGACAATGATGGTGATTTTCTTCTCATAGAAGCGGCTGATTATTTACCTCAATGGATTAACCCTGAAAACTCTGAAAACAGAGTAAGTTAATGCACTTAAGTAATGTTTTAGGATAAACTAGCATTATATGGTTTTGGAAGAAAATGTAAATAAAAAATGTATCCTGGGACATTTTATACACAGCCAATCTGATTCTAAAGTATGTAGAGGTTGTACTATGGTAACCGAGCTGCGCCGGCGGGGCATGCGGTTGTAAGGCTTACGCGTGTCCCGCAGCCCCGCCACACGGCGCCGAGGCGTCATTGGAACCCCAGGGGTTTAATGGTAACCAGATAGCTGCAATACACTATTTTTAAATACATGCTTATATAGATATTCAGATCCGGACACAGAACAGACATGTGCATAAAAACAAATGTTTGTCCTGGGTTGTATTCAAAACTACAAATGGTGGCTTGAAAGTCAGGGTCACTTACCACAAAGCCAACCAGTCTGTCAATGCCTGTTATGTATACATATATATGATTTTAATTAATGTTATATAATAAATGTAGAATGAAATTATGAAAACAAGACAATATTTAAAAAAAATCTTCTTTTGCCAAAGGAGCTGATAAATACTCATAATTTGTTAGAACTGATAAGTTTTATCAAATTTAAACACACCTTGAATCACACTTTGTACCCACTTTCTACATTATATTCTAATATTAATAATTTTCTTATCTTAATATTAATAATTTTCTAACCAGTTTGACATATTATACTTCTGTTATGTATACAATAAGTGTTTTAATGGTTGAAGAGCCAGAAGCAAACCAATTAGACAATTCAGCAAGTAATTTGCACTTAGGGTACAGACATCCATTGACTCTATATGAGTTCAGTCCTATGGAGTTGAATTCCAATAATTGTTATATACTTCTAACCCGTGTTGTATTTTTATTGTTGCAGGTATTTATATACAACAACCACATACATTTTATTCCACCTGAATTAGCACCTCTAGAGGAAAGATTAGAAGTTGGAGAAGCAATCAATTACTTGACTAATTCACCAGATAAAACTAAAATGTCAAATGATTGTGAACAGGCCATACTTTCAAGGATTGGTAACTATCCTAAAAAACTGCAGGACAATATCCATAGTGCTTTAATAGAATTGCCTGTAGATATAGCCATAGTATTGAGTTTACAGCCAAAATTAATTGCACCAATTGTGAATGCATATTGTAGCCATGATGTTATTGATGCAAAACACTGTAAAAATATCAAATATGAGAACTGTGTAACTTATCAAACTAAGTTTACCAAATGCCTTTATGCAATGCTTATGCATTCCAAAGTAAATCATTATGTAAATAATTACATTTTAGGTTATTCAGACAAAAAAAGAATTTTAGGGCTGAAATTGACTTGTGGCTTTCACATGATTATGAAAAACTTATCATCAGACATATTTAATTCTAGAGATTTCACAACATTTGTCAATAACTTAAAGGAGCACTGTTATTTTAAAAATAACATTAAAGGTTCAAAAGAATATAATCAACTACTAGACCAAGCTAAAGATTTCTATTCCTCTATTGTAAGTTCTGCAAATTCCCAAATTGCTCATGAAATATCAGAACTTATATCTTCAGATATTTTTTTGAAAGAGAAAGAATCTTTTCATTTGAAACAATCAAATTCTGACCAAGTTGAAGATAATGATGAATGGTTGAATATCCACCCGGAGCAATTGAATGAATTGCTGAACAAGCGTTATGGTGAACCAAAAAAATTTAAAAATGATGATGTAATTTCATCACACACAGTTACTGCTGAGCTATCAAAGTTTCTAAAACAAACATCCGATTTTGAAGGCATAGAAACAAGCGAAGAAGCTGAAGCAGATAATGTAGTAGACTTTGATGCAAATGAATTCACTAATTGTCTAGAAAAAATGTTACAATTAGTAAGTACAGATGGCATAGATAGTGATTCCAGTGATGAGAGTGATAATTTCTCCCAGTGTGATATGAATTATGACCTTGATGAGGAACTGGTGGAGAATTTACAAAAAGACCCAGAAGATTTAAAAAGCAGTCAATCAATTTTATTTAATATAATTAAGAGTATGAAGGAAGAAAAAGCAGCATCCGGACCATCTAGCAATTTGCTGACAACTATTGGTTTGAAAAAGACAGATCTGTTTGATTCTGATGATGACTGATATTTTTGTTCATGAATTAAAATATTTCAACTAAAGCACTAATTATTGGAATCATCAAAAAGGTAATTACTATAAGTTGCATAAATAATGCGAATACCTAAATGTGTTACTAAGCGTGAAAAATCTCTAGAAGGCTGAACCGATTTGGTAATAAAAGTTGTAAGTTATTTACCTAAAATGTGGGGGAAATTGCGCGACAGAATTACCTAATCTAAATCTATATTTAACAATAAATCCCTATTTACTTTGATCATAGCACCATGTAGGTACATTGAATTGGTGGACGAATTTTACTTTAAATAAATAAATGGTTGTATTCATTATTGTCTGAATAAGGCTCTTATAAATGAAAAAAAAATAAGAGAGTAGGTACTTAGCGCACAAAATTAAAAGAAAACTAGTCTATCTTGTTGTCAAAGATGTGACGCAAACGAAGCTGCGAGGCTCAGCTAGTAATTTATGTAGCCTAAAATAATACATTTAGTTATGAATTTTGTTAATATTAGATGGTAACTAGTCACGGACAGTGCCTAAGCGATTGTTGGTTGGAGTTTTCCCGCTGCACTTCTGCCTAAAGTAAAGACGCGAGCGGATGGTCGTCGCCCACTAGAACACGAGCGACAAGTCAAGACCCGTGTGGATGACGTACGCTAACTAATTATGGATCAAGTTATGGAATAGGATAAAATAATGAAAATAAAAAAGATCTATTTTCAACATTGAAACATCAAATTAGTTTGTTTGGGCAGCATAGATTGACCAATTTGATTTTGTAAATTACAAACTCATAATTATCTAAAATAGGGCGTTTGTTATTTCTGTGGCTCTCATGCATTTACTTTAGTAAATAAACACTTAGCATTAAACCTTCCAAAAAACAACAGTCAATTATGATATGGCTTTAATTATATTCCATAAACTTAGATACCTATATAGAAAATAGAAAAAACATAACAATAAAATATACCTGCATATCGTTTTCAATTCAGTCAATGGCTACATACATTTATATATTTTATATATAGGATATAAAAAGTAAAATCTTTGTGTTATACATCTATAAGGGCATGAAAAACAATGATTAATTTCCCACGTCTCTGCTGACAGCAGACACAAATAATAGCTTATTCATTATAGGTACTGTAGTTTGACTGTAGACGATGATTTCGTCTGTGGAATGACCAACACCTTCACTATTCATTTAAAGATGTGCAAATGCTCCACCAGCTACCACTATAGTTTCACCAGTTATATAGCTGGCATCCTCTGAAGCTAAGAAAGCGACTGCGCCAGCAATTTCTGAAGTTTTTCCAAATCTCTTCATTGGGACATTTGACAGGCTTTTTTCTTTTCCTGCTTCAGAATCGGTTATCTGTTTGGCAAAAAAATATTTCAATCATTAACACTACATACATATATCAATTTAATTTACACTAGTAATGAAAGAGGAAAGATTTGATTTTAATGAAAGACTTCCGAGACTACAAGACCACTCTGAATAATTCTTTCACCAATGGAAAGCTACATTATCAGGGTGTAACATGGGCTATTTTATGCCCGTATTCCTACAGCAATGGCACTTACACGAATGAACCCGCGCGGCGGATACTCGTCTTTAATATTGTTAAAAAGAAACCAAACCGATAATTAAAAAAATTTTGGTCATTCACTACTTACAGCAGAAGCAAACTTTGTAGCAACGATGCCGGGGGCCACACAGTTGACTCTGATATTATCATGTACAATTTCACTCGAGATTGCTTTAGTTAATCCCAGAAGTGTAGTTTTGCTAACACTGTATGGGCCTAGAGGCTAAAAAAAGCAAAAAATAATATTATAAAACAAATAAGTATGTACTTCATTAAGTAGGTATATCAAGACTTCCATGTTATTCTCTTATGTTTTCCCGATATTATAATCACCAGTGTGTTAATCTACGGAACTTGCATGCTATGCATGCCTGTCATATTGTATGCATAATAAAAATAGATAATATACGTACTTCCATTGGTTGATATCCAGCAATTGACGAGATGAACACGATACTTCCACCACCCCTTTTAATAAGTTCAGGATAAGCTTCTTTGGCTAACAGCCATGAGCATTTAACATTGATTTCAAATATTTTATCCCACACTTTCTCTTCAGTCTGTAAAATAGAAATTAGGATTTTGAACGTAGGCCATGGTTGATTTTGATAAGGACTCAACATAAAAATTACTGCGATTAAAATGCAAATAAAAATATGATTCAATATTCCTATATAAAGAGCATCTCCTTTAAATAAGAACTCGTTTCTTTTCACACAACCAACTGGCGACAGCAAAGACGGCTGGCTATACCTTTGTAACATTCGCACGTTTATATGGGTTTTGTGTACCTAATTCATATTATAAATTACTAGCTGCCTCCGCGCGGTTTTACCCGCGTAGTTCCCGTTCCCGTGGGAATACAGGGATAAAATATATCCTATGTTACTCAGTGATAATGTAGCTTTCTAATGAAAAAAGAATTATTAAAATCGGTCCAGTACTTTTTGAGTTTATTCGTTACATACAAAAATACAAATCTTTCCTCTTTATAATATTAGTATAGACTATTGATTGTGTCTGTGACATTCTTGGGGACGGTTATCGAGTTTCAACTAAATTTTGTCATCATATTAGATTTAGAAACTACCCACAAAATTTTGTCTTTATCATTTTTTATTGGTTTTGAAAAAAAAATACAACAATTTTACCTCTAAAATTGGAGAAACTGCCGGGTTGACTGCGGCGTTAGATACAAGGATGTCGAGACCGCCGAATTTTTCATTTGCCTGAAGTTATATAAAGAAAAATATTATGGTCTAAATAGTTAAGTATGTGATTTACTTGCTACTCTCTAAACATCTCAATACCTGGATTATTTATTAAGATTAACAAGTGAGGTCTCTATAATTTTCTCTTAACCAAGCAATTGAAGCAATGATTATAGGGTGGATTATAGAATTTCATAAAATCTAGCTAAATGGCGGCGGTGCCATGCAAAATCAATGCAATTTTTTCGCCGTTTCGGTACAACAAGACTGAACAATTTATAGGAACTAGGTACATTGCCAACTAGAACAATTGAGGGTACCTACTTAGGTATACTACGTACTTATAATAATAATTATGTAAAATAATTTATTTATGGCTTTTATTTAAATGAAACTTTTCACACTGATAAATACGTACTATGTATATGGTATATCCTTGTAATTATTTTGATGATGTTCATACCAGTAACTAAGATAAAGGCTGATTTCATAACTGAAAGAAGTATCTGTCACTGACTTTCATAAATGCTTACTATGGGCCACAATATGTTATGGGTAACTATTGCTGTAAACGGCGGTAAGGTAGTGTAGCCGCAGCATAGTCAATTGTGTATACATAACATACCTTAAATATCAAAAGATATGTACAGTAAGACCATACAAGTATTTTACATAATACTTACATGTATTATAAATAAATTACCCGTCAAAAACTACTTACTATATCAAACAATTTCTTTCTTTGTTCAGAATTGCCAACATGACACACAACACCTTCAACAGTGATACCTTCACTACGTAGACTTTTGACAGCATTTTGAACATTATTTTCTTTTCTACTGCTTATGACAACAGATGCGCCTTCTTTACCTAATCGGTGAGCAATAGCGTATCCTATTCTGAAAAATAAAGAGACAAAAGACCTATAACACGTAGGTACAAATAGTATCGAGTGTGCATGGTTATTAATATAGGACTATAGTCAGGACTTACGCGTGTCCCGCAGCCCCGCCACACGGCGCCCAGGCGTCTTTGGAACACCCAGGGGTTTAGTGGGTAGGCACCGGCACCTTCTGTGCCGGTGAGTCACCACATAACCCGGCGGCTCCCCCCGGAGCTGCCGGGTATCCTATGAGGATTCCCATGGGACATCAAAAAAAAGGACTTTAGTCAGGAGTCATCATGACATGACATGTAAGGATAACCCACAATATCCATTTTTATCCTTTACAGGCTTTACATCAGTGATTCCCAAAGTGATCCACCAGGGGTCCACGAGAGACTTGCCGGGGGTCCACGTTGGCGTGACAAAAAATTGGGGGCCACAATGCGTATGCGGGGGTCCATGAACATTTATTTGGTTTCGATAATGATGAACTAAAATGTTGGCTTGAGTTCGCCTACTCGTATTAATGTAGGCAGTTTGTAAAAACTTTCATATTCATATAAGTATATATTATGTATTTATTTGCTGCACCACCGTAGGTACTAAAATCCTTTTCATTCAACGGTTGTCTGGAAGAAATCGCTTTTAGCGATAAGACCGCCATAAAGTTAAGTTTTACTGTAATTTTTTACCTGTTTCTTATTTTGGTGTACAATAAAGTGTTATACCTATATCTATAATGTGAGAACGGCCAAAAAAAAGGCGGTTTACCGGAACTAGGAAAATTTTGATAGTGGTCTACCAGAAAAAAAAGTTTGGGAACCTCTGCTTTTCATTTTACGGGAAAAAATGGCTTATATTTACGAAGTGATTTTAAGCAATACAGCATTAATCTTTATCCAAATAAATTCGTTATTCATCACAAGTATTAAATTTAAAACAAAATTGCCATTTACATCATTCGATTTTAATGAATGTCTTCGGAGATATCGCAAATTTAAAATAACATTTCAGCTAAATAATGATCTAGTACTGCGCGCCCCTTTATGTGCTGGGCCGACGCGGCGAGACAATCCTTCTACGTAAACGAAGTTGCGGGTTGAAAGTAAGCGTTAGCCCAAAGTCAAAGCGCCCAAAGCGGAATTTTATTATACATCGTATCAAAGGGCATCGTATGGCCATAAGATTGTATAAACTGAAATATCTGTCTATCGTAGGCCTTTTTTTTTTTTTTTTTCCCAGGGGAATCCTCATAGGATACCCGGCAACTCCGGGGGGAGCCGCCGGGTTATGTGGAGACTCACCGGCACAGAAGGTGCCGGTGCCTACCCACTAAGCCACTGGGGTTCCAATGACGCCTCGGCGCCGTGTGGCGGGGCTGCGGGACACGCGTAAGCCTTACAACCGCATACCCCGCCGGCGCTGCTCGGCCTCCCAAAAACACAGCTGGAGGCCGAGCCCGTCTCAACTTCACCGGAGATGCCCATGGAACAAATGGGCATCTCCGGCATGGGACCGTTGGCGTGGGTCCGTCGCCCCGGTCCCCGGCGTTACGGCGGCAACCGGCCCGCGAAGGCCTATCGCCGCCTACCGCGCCTGCGGCGGCGAAGCGGGAGAGAGTTGACGTCGTCCTCTCTCACCCGCTCCGCCGCCTCCTTCTGCGACATGACTTGGCCGCAGAAGGTTGCGGCTGCCTCCCAGGCCTCCTCGCTGCCCACCATGGCCCTGACAAGGGCCGGCAGCGAGAGGTCTACGCCGACCGTCGCGGACAAGGCGGTACGAGGAGTCGCCCAAGCGGGGCACTCCTCGCGCGTATGTACCGCCGTGTCCGAGACGCCGGCCCGGCAAGGTCTGTACCTAGCCCTAGCATATCCTATATCTAATACTTATTGGACATCCCTCCTATTGCATTATTTATTTTCATTCCATCCGAAAAAGTCAGTCCAAAGTCCCAAGGTTGATACATGAACTTTGTACTTAAAAAGTTATACATTTTAGATTTTATTTATTTTTATTATTCATTATGCCTAGTGATACGAAGAGATTTTGATATACCTATTGTCTTCGCTATACGATCTAATGGAATTAAAAGTGATGCAAATCATGAAAACTTATTCATTTAATTAGTAAAATATTGTTATAGTAACAATTTAACACATACCTGTGTTAAACTAAGTCATTCTTAAATAATAAATAAACACTTACCCTTCCGTGGACGCTGTAACGATTGCCACTTTCCCATTTAATTTAGAGTTACTATATTGGCCTATGTTGCTCATATTGTAAGAATTAATTTTAAAAAGTTTATTTGTTGTTGATCTGCACGCGCCTATCATTTTCTTATCGTATTCACGTTTTTAATTATTTTTCTGGCGGAAAAAAAAACATGTATATTGGTCTTTGCACTACTGGCAGCCCAAACGCCACAAACTTATTTTTTACTTTAAGCCCTCATTCGCACGAGAGTTTTTTTACCGGACGGTAAAAAAACGTTCAAATACAACAAATGCATTCCCATGTATATGTTCACACGACAGCGTTTTTTAAACGCGACGCTTTTTTATCGAGCAGTGTTGCATTTTCAAGTTTGGGCGTTGGAAATAGAGCAAATGCAAGTTCAAACTATCATTCACACTAGCGCTAAAAAAGCGCCGGCGCTGCAGTCAGTGCGCACCGCGCTGCGTTTGTGAGTGGATGTATTTTGTTTACCTACCTGCGTTTGTCAACCATGTCTTGTGATATACTTAGATCCCGAAGTGCTCATTATTGAAGTGGAATCTCGCCCACTTCTTTAATAAACGAATCTTCTCTACGACTGTTCTCGTATTATTATTGCTATGTATATTGTAGTGTTTCTTTGGCTGACACCGACTCAAAAAATAACAAGAATTGTAGCTACATTATATTATCGTAATAATTTGATTGACTTTAAAGTAGGGGAAACAGTATAGTTATTGGCCAGTTAAGCGACCACTCGGTAAAAAAAATGAAATAAAAAATAAATTTATTAATTAAAATAAATAAAACTCACGGCATATGTTTCATTATTAATGTATTTACGACGAAAGATACCTTACATAAACTTTTATGAAATATTTTAAAAATAATGTGAACGTAAAAAAAATAAACTTAAAATCACAGTAATTGGCCACAATATTGCAGTTATTGGCCATGAAATTACATAGTTATTGGCCATCCTGAAAATAAAATATAAATTCAAATTATTTCGAAAAAATGATGTTATATAAATATTATTATTGAATAAAACATGTCTGCATCATAATTTTTATCTTCCAAAGATTCACAATCATCATCAGAGTCATCATGAAACGAAAAACAGTTAATGGCAATGGTTAAAATCCTTAGTTTACCGTCGTTTTTTATTTCAGTCTTGATATTTTCCTCTTTAGCTTTTCGATATTTTCTATTCTTTTATTAACATTTTTTTACTTATTTCCTACGCCTTTATCTTTTTGGTTTTCAGAGTTTTCCTCTCTTTTTCTTACTTTTCTGTTTCTTTCGTCAAGGACCTTTTTTGAGTATTCGAGTAACTTCGACATTCTCCTTTCTTAAATATCTGATAGGTATAAAATAATTATTTTTTATATATTTTAATAAGTAATTTAAAATAATAAAAAAATATAGTAATTGGCCTACTTATACTATAGGCAAGCCTTGCAAAAAATACAGTTATTGGCCAAGGCTATTTACTGTGCGTAATGATTTAAAATTTGTAGAAATCGAAGAGAATACTACACAATGTAACAGAATACGTTATCTTTAATAAAAACGCTGTTTTAACTTTTTTTTTAAAAATACAGTTATTGGCATAGGCGGCCAATTACTATGAGTTTATCAAATAAATGTTACAGCTTTTGGCCACTACAATTGTTTTATGTTATGAAGAATATAAGTTATACTGCACTTAAGTATGGTTACAAGACACAAAAAGGCTATACTTTATAATGTTTAAATAACGGACTAACTTCATACACATTTCAAAATATCGCACTAAATAATTAACACAGTCTTAACATTTTTTTAGCTCACGTACCTGAATTTCGTCCTCCGGCAAAACATCACACATCGGAAAAGAAACTGATAACTTAGCAGAATTTTGTTGAAACTTTTTGAAAGAGAATAAGAGCGTTACCTTTAATTCGTTTTTAAATCTACTATTGATTTAAAAAATTGCTAGTTTTTTGGCAATAAAGTTGAAATGGCTAATAACTGTATAGGGGCCAATAACTATACTGTTTCCCCTAGTCTAATATTTTTTATTTTATTGAGGAAAACTTAAAAAACATTTTAGTTTGCAATTATGTACGTATGGAAGTAGATATTAACAGCGTCGACAAAGATGAAACCTAAAATCTTAAAAAATATTTTTTTTAGGGTAGCTCCTAAATAAATAAGGTGAAACGTGCATAAAAGGAGAAGATTTTTTTTTTCTTCCCACACTACAGTGTGGCATATCGTTGGATAGCTTATTAAAAATAGCAAAGGTTTGCTAAGAACGTTTTCCGATTCAGGGTTTCGTTTACGAAATATTAAGCTGTAATTTTAGTTACGAGTCATGTCTGTCCCCCCCCCCCCCCCTCCCCTCTCTAAAACCAAAACCATTGTTTGTAGAGTTATAAAAAAATTCATGCTAGTAGCATATAATTATGATGAATTTAAAAGAAAAACTATCACGGCTAAGTTGGCTCTACAGGTTAACGAGTTATACTCGGCCAAGTAAAAAAAACCTAAAGTCAGGGTTACTAACCACAAAGCCAACCGGGCTGTCTATTTCCAACGCCCAAAGTTAAAAATGCAACACCACTCGATAAAAAAGCGTAGCGTTTTAAAAACGTTAACGTCCCTTAAAAAAACTCTCATGCAAATGAGGCCTTAGTGTGAAGTTCAGTGAACGAAATTGCATTGTTTATTATGTGATCTGTGGTTCGTCTATCTAATCTATGGATTTTGATGTTTACCAAAATACAAACTACAGAACAGAATTAATGAATTTTAATTTAAAACAGAATGCGGATTCTTGTATTATTTTTGTTTCAGTAATACGCTGTTGATATGGCGATAAGTTTTCGTAGAATTTGTTATAAATATGTGAAGTGTTTAATGATAACGGTTATCCTGGCATTTTTTGTTCAAATTTTAATAGCAATTAATTTATTTCCAACTCCAAATGAAACTTTGTTGAAAAGGAACGGATATATATCATTGTTGCGGCAACAAGAAGTTTCTGCTCGAAAAGATAATTATGAACTTAACGAAAAACCTTTATCTGCTGATAGTCACCAAAATAGACCTTCAACAATTTTGCGATTAGAAGAGTTAGATTTCAAACCGCCTTGTGAAATCAAAAGTAAGGAAGCAATTTCTGCCATACACCGTGCGAGAACTCAACTATGTAAACAGCAAATCGTTAATAAGACATGCCTCATACAAGAAGATCATTTTTATCACCATATATTGCCTAATAACTGCCCTCATGAAGGAGTGTCCTATGGTAATCACTTAGGATGTTTTGTGGATGAAAAGAATCTGAGATTAATGTCAGGATTTTATGGCAATTATGCAAATAATAATTCACCAAAATCTTGTTTAGATATTTGTGTGCAAGCAGGCTTCCCATATTCTGGTGTACAATATGGGTAAGTTAAATATTTCTATGGTACCCTACAGGTACAGACCTGAAGGGTGCCTAGAGAATCCTACTACTAAGCCTCTGTTTCCTGCCATCTGAAGGTTAGGTTGACTACTAAAATGTCTTTCTATCGCCCCTTTTACAACAAAAAAATATGACCCTGTATTAGACAGCAGACAAAATAAAATTTCAGATAGGGATATCTACTATCGACATTAAGTTCTCCAAGTTTACCAAATTGGAAATTGTTTGTCACACATTTGTTTGACGCTTATAAATCATTTTTTAAAATGAAAATAAAATTTTGGGAAGCTCTCACATAGTGTCCATCATTTTAAAAATCTGAAACTTTCAAATGTTGTTTATTAGTGGATTCAAAAAGGTGATTTCAGTTAGTTTCTTTAATTTTGGGTCGGGGCATTCTGGAACATATATCTGTGAGAAAAATTGGTATTATAAAAAAAAAAATGTCTTCTTTTGGCCTTTAAAATATCTAAAGGTGATATTTTTTAGATTTTTAGATTTTTTAAATTTTAACACTGGTATCAAAGTTAAAAATAATCAAAATCAACAAAATGTTGTCTTCATTTTTCAAAAGTCTAAAGGTGATTTATCTCGGATTTTTCATTTTCTTATTTATTTATTCAATATCCTTGTTTATATATTTTTGTCCGGTATATTATTATCAAAAACGATAAGAAACACAAAAAAATTGATCTTTGTTTTTATTTTGTCAAAATCTGAAGAAGATTTTTTTCAGATCTTTATTTTCTTCATTTGTTAGATATATAATATCATAATGGTTTCATGATTATTTTCTCATCAGGTAAAGTGTGGCATAATTTTTATTTCTTAAATTTAAAAAACATATAATCAAGACAATTCAACTGAAAATAATTAGCCATGACTGAGGTAAATTAGGATCAACGAGTTATCGTTTACGTTATCGTTTTTGATTATAATATTGCGGACAAAAAATTTCAAAAAGGGATATATAAACAAGGATAGTGAATGCATTGCCATCTACAGCCATAGGAACCTTGCTAGACTCATCGACTTTTAGACTAGCTAGTCCAAAAGTCAAAAGACACCTAAACGTAAGCAGGTAGCTACCTGCTTACTTTTAGGTGTCCACTGCTACGTACCACATCGCTGTCAGTGCGGTGTATCCGTCGATCCTTTTGGCCACCATGGTCTCTCTTGTCAGAAAAGCGCGGGCAGATTTGCAAGACACACATCATTAAATGATATCATCCGTCGGTCTCTTGCCAGTGACGTCAGAACCCAATAGCTTATTGCGGAATGATGGCAAGAGACCCGACGGCATGACTTTGATCCCCTGAAAGATGGGTCGCCCGTTGGTGTGGGATGCCACCTGTGTCGACACACTGGCCCCGTCCCATCTTACGGAGACTTCAGTTGAAGGGGGTGGTGCTGCTTCCCGCGCGGAGGACCTCAAGCGGCTCAAGTATAGCAAGCTAGACAGCTGTTATTTATTTGAGCCAACCCCAAAGGGTTGAGACTTTGGGACCGTGGGGTCCGGCTGCACACAAGTCTTTTTCGACAGATCGCCAAACGCATCATTAAGGCGTCGCGTGACCAGAAGGCTGGCGTCTACCTTGCTCAACGGATTAGTTTGACTATCCAAAGGGGCAACGCCTCCAGCATTCTGGGCACGTTACCAACTGGCAGCGATTTGGGCAAGCTATTCTAAATTGTTTGTTTATTTATCAAGTTTTTAGGAGTAGGTTTTGTTATTTTTTTTTCTTATTGTAAATAGTTAATAATTTAATAAATAACCTTGTACAATAAATATTAACAAAGCATACAAAAAAGGATATTGAATAAATAAATAAGAAAATGAAAAATCCGAGATAAATCACCTTTAGACTTTTGAAAAATGAAGACATGACATTTTTTTGATTTTGATTATTTTTAACTTTGATATCTGCCATCAAAATTAAAAAAACATCTAAAATTAAGGATATCTAAGTATCCAAGTAACAAATCAAAAATCTAAAAAATATCACCTTTAGATATTTTAAAGGCGAAAAGATGACAATTTTTTTTTATAATAATACCAATTTTTCTCACAGATACATATTATAATGTTCCAGAATGAAGACCCAAAATTAAAGATACTAACTGAAATCACCTTTTTTGAATCCACTAATAAACAACATTTGAAAGATTCAGATTTTTAAAACGATGGACACTACGGTGAGAGCTTCCCAAATTTTTATTTTTATTTTAAAAAAATATTTTTAAGTAAAAAAAAATCAAAGACAAACAATTTCCAATTTGGTAAACTTGGAGAACTTAATTTCGATAGTAGATATCCCTATCTGAAATTTTATTTTGTCTGCTAAATTCAGGGTCATAAAATTTTTTTCAAAATTACCACTATCTATTGTATCTCATGTCTCAATAAAATAATCATTATGAAGAATATTTATTTGCGTTACAGGTCTGAATGTTTTTGTGGTGATCGTGAACTACCACAGACATCAAAAGTATCTGATGAGTCCTGTGACATGAAATGCCCTGGGGATCCCACAAAAATATGTGGTGGATACTTCACCATGAATGTTTATGAAACAGGAATATCAAGTAAGAATAATTTGTTAAACATAACAAGAGTATTTCTTATTTTTTTATAGTTTTTTATTAGAATCCTAGATTTTCATAATAACTTCAATCAAGATATTATTATGTTAATATTATTTGCAGGGGTGAATGAACACAGAAAAATCGTTTTTTTATGAGCAATATTTTTTTTTGTTATTTAGTAATTACTCAAATCATTTCTTATACTTCCAGAGTTTGTTCCAAAAATACCAGAAATATCTTCTGATACACAAGAATCACCAGTTCGGATTGTTTTTCTTTTGACATTGAATGGGCGTGCTCTACGCCAAGTTCACCGGCTGATACATGCTCTTTATAGATATAACCATTATTTTTTTATTCATGTAGATAAGGTGAGTGAATATATCTTTTAACCTAATATTACCAAGAATAACAATCTGATAAAGTATAAAAAGATAATCAATTAATCTAATCTAGAAGATATTTATGAAAAATAACAAAAAATATCTTGAGTATTAAAAAACAAGCAAATTGGGTACCTATTTATTTTTTGGTCAGGTTTTATACCCAGGTCAAACAACAATCTCAATGAGGAATGCTTCACAATAGCTGAAAAAGTATCCATATAGTCAATGCCATTTCTCTGTGTAAACCCTATTCCCTATCACTCACTACTACAAAATAGAGTTACCACAAATATTCTTCTGCTATTCGGTTTTCTGCTTATTTGCCTGTTTCTGATCATCTCTGCATTCTTATTATGAGGAAATCTTCCCATACATCTGTGTGTGATGTCTGTATTTAAAATAAACTATGTACATTTCCGTTTGTTTCAGCGTCAAGATTATCTTCATAGAAATTTAGCAGTGCTGGAAAAACAATTTCCTAACATCAAACTAGCTACTAAAAGATTCTCTACAATATGGGGAGGCGCATCCTTACTCGAAATGCTTCTGACATCTATGAAAGAGTTTATCACACTAGGTTGGGATTGGGACTTTGTCATAAATCTCAGTGAAAGTGATTTTCCTATCAAATCTTTAGATAATTTAGAAAGATTTTTATCTGCGAATAAAGGGTCTAATTTTGTAAAATCCCATGGGCGCGAAGTGCAGAGATTTATAAAGAAACAAGGTTTGGATAAAACCTTTATTGAATGTGACACACACATGTGGCGTGTTGGTGATAGAAAGTTACCAAGAGGAATAACAGTAGATGGTGGAAGTGATTGGATTGCTCTGTCGCCACAATTTGTGTCTTATATTGTTGGAAAACACGATGAACTTCTAGCTGGCTTGGATATTATATTTAAGCACACTCTTTTGCCTGCTGAGTCTTTTTTCCACACGGCATTAAGAAATTCGCGTTTTTGCCGTACGTATGTTGATAACAACCTGCATGTTACTAATTGGAAAAGAAAATTAGGTTGCAAATGTCAGTATAAACATGTTGTAGATTGGTGCGGATGCTCTCCAAACGATTTTCGAACTGAAGATTGGCCTAGAATACAAAATACACATGATCGTCAACTGTTCTTTGCAAGAAAATTTGAGCCTATAATCAATCAAGAAGTTTTAAATAGGGTAGAAGAATACATAGGATTTAAAGATCATTACTTGATAACAAATTTATTAGCATACTGGCAAAGCATCTATAATATAGATGACTTGACTTCAAGTTCTGATGATATATTATTGACTCATGCGGGGAGTATTATTCGACATAACGCTAGAATTTTACTAGAAGAAGGATGTAAACTAGAACCTGATGTGGTTAACGAAATAAACTCATACAGCTATGCAGATATTTATAAAGGGAATTTAATATTGCATAAAGCTTTTCTAGATGATGGAACTGAAATTATGTTAGAAACATGGTATAAACCAAAAAAATACTTAGAATTGAATTTCGAGAACCGATATGTAGATAATATTAAAATATTTAAAGTCAGCTCCGATTATGATCAAAAAGAAACTACGTTCAGGAATATGGCAAATATCTTAGGACCACTATCAGAACCCATTTTGCTTTACCAATTTAGTCAAGTAGAAACGAAACTAGAAAATTTTACAGTAATGTGGTTAGACCCCACCGGTATAATAGCTGATATAAATGGTATTCAAGTAGATGAAAACAATTTGACAAATTTCGTGAAACCAAATCTTAAACCGCCTTTATTACCGGGTATTTGGAAACTTGGTTTATTCAAACATGATAATCTAATTGCATTCACAAAATTTCTCATAACGCCTTTGGAATATTTTTCCGGTAAAAAATTGTCTCAACTAGAAGCTAATATTCTCCATAGTGGGGCTCAACATTCTTACAAGCATTTTTCACAAGTGAAGCCTATGTTATTTTTGCCCGATCGAGAAGAAAGTATTTTATTACAAAAACTTTCCCAATCAAACATTAAAAGGCTTAACCAAGACTTGAGAGAGTGGATTGACGGGTTGAATGCTGAATTTTATAACGTTTTAGGTTCTTGTGTTAAAATAAATACCTCAACAGTCAATAGTGTAATGTGTGGTAATTATAAGTTTGAACCCTGTTCTTCAACAAAATGGAGTTCTTTATCACCAGATCCCAAAGGCTCTGTAGGCAAGTTTAATAAAGTTACAGGGAAATTAGATAGAACATGACATAAAAACTGTCGGCAATTGTTTGCAAGTGAGTAATTACAATCCACATAGGTACATGTAAATATTGTAAAAATAATATCATTTGAATGAGGATGTTTTAATTCCTCTATAGATATTTCTATATAAGTACATGTAATTTTTTGTAAAAATAAGTTAATAAATAATTTAAGAATAATTTTGTTTATTCTTCTCCAGAAAAAAATCTCTACATTTGATTTATTTTATTGCTTATATGCTAAATATGATATTTTTTTTGTATATCTAAGGTATCAATGAAGCTATATTTTTCATAAAGGTATGCCAACTATAAAAAACACAAACCCCAAAATTCAATAATCCGTGGTTAAATTTGGAGATTGGTGGTTAAATTTAGAGACAAATGCGTTCTTGATAAATTATATTTTTATAATAGGTTAAATTTAAGTTATCCTATTTATATACAGCAGGTATAGGTAGACGTATTATATGCTATTACGGTTCAATACAAATTGTAGTTTTAAGTAAATCGAATCCAACACAGTTAGTCTATCCAACCTAGCATTATCAATGACAACGACACTCATCATTCCCGTACAAAAGCACTATTTCTCTATAATGAATGCACCAATACACGTAATAGTTTCTAGCGTGTACAATTATTTTCGGTAACATTTGCACTATGTACCTACTTGTATGTAACGTACTGCAAATATTATCGCATGCAGGAAGAGTTTTGTGTCACGTTTGTATAATAGAACAAAATATACATTTGGTGGCGCTTTGCATGCTTCTGAAAGTCGAATAATTGTATTTCGTAATTTGGTGCGTAAGAACATATTTTATACTACTATATATTGCTAACTAAAAATAATTTAAATGTTCTTTTTAAATAATAATCGTACTTATTTATTACAACAATCTACTGCGTTCCGCAATACAGCGTTTTATATGACTTCTGTTTAATGCACAGTTTATTTTTTAAAACAAATATTTAAATTAGAAGGAAAACATAGAAATTCAGTTAACTTAAATACGATTTAACATAAATAATAAATAACGCCTTTACGTGTTCACACCATTTGATTCAAACGGTGTGGACATAATCATGGGATACAAAACCCGCTACTACTTTCACAGATACCAATCTGGATCTCATTCAAATGTTAGTTTCGGTATAACCGGGAACATAGTGTTAGACAGAAAGGGACACGAAACTGTTGTACTGTGCAATATTGCGCTTCAAGATGTCCGCACAAAGACCCAGTACTCTTTCGAACCTGCAAAAAACAATAAGATAAATAAATAAGTATCGCCTCGGGCGGGATTTCGATCCAAATTTAGTCCAGTTTAAAAAATTGTATGTGACCATGATAAAAGTTAACTGAACCAAGCATAATTATGAATTTTGAAAGGGTTAACTAAGCGGAACTAAACTTAGCGTGGTTATTTAAAGCTTATAGCCTTTTTCGATAAATGGACTATCTAACACAGTAATAATTTTTCAACAAGTGTTTTTTCTCCATTCCTCTGTCAGCCGTTATTTAAGTCATCACTCCCTTCTTACACAATCTATCTAAAGAAAGCAATTTCGTCGTATCTAAAAAAAAATTTTTTTTCTTTCCTTATTTGAATCAGAAAAGAATTAGAATAAATTTATTGAGTCTACCTGAATTATCATTGTTTTCTAACAAGTTTTTATTTAGGACTTATTACGTTTTTATACTATTTTTCAAGTGTTTTTTTTAATTAGAGGTTGTGTAAAGAGTTTGTGGTGTAGTGTACACAACCTCTAATTTTAGTTACGACAAAATTGCTTTATACCGTCGAATATAGATATGTAGCGGTGGTGTATACCTGGCACGGTCCAGTTTGACGCACTTGAGCGGTCCGGCGGCGCGCACGGTGGCGGCGCGCGGGCGGTCCAGCAGCAGCGCTATCTCGCCGAAGTAGTCGGACGCGCCGAGCCGGCCCACCTCCACCGCCGCCGCGCCCTCGCCGCCCCCACCTGTCCCACCGCCACCGCCACCACCCCCGCCCCGCTGCTGCCACACCACTGCACACCCTACCATACAATTTATAACATCACCATCGCTGCTTTAGAAGAATACAGCCGTAACTCAAATTGAGTAAATCTATACTAATATTATAAAGAGGAAAGATTTGTTTGTTTGTTTGTTTGTTTGTAATGAATAGGCTCCGAAACTACTGGACCAATTTCAAAAATTCTTTCACCTTTGGAAAGCTACATTATCCCCGAGTAACATAGGCTATATTTTATCCCTGTATTCCCACGAGAACCGCGAGGTAAAACCGCGGGGAGGCAGCTAGTTTTTCAATAAAGCACTTTAAAGTTTTTTCATCATTAATAAATTATATTCATATTTATACTCATTTTAATACCTTCAACGATAATATAGAAATCGTTTCCTGGCTCTCCTTGACGGACAATCGTTTCACCGTCCGTAAATGAAACGGGCTCCAAAGCGTCGGCGACGGTGAGGCGCTCCCATTTTTCCAAACTCTCTGAAATAATATAGTGATAATAATTTCCAGAGAGCTCATAGATGTGTCATTGTTTTATTTTTATATTTTACAAGTGGCTTCCCGCGGTTTCACCCGTGTACCTGGGAGATCTTTCATTTTCCCGGTATAAAAAGTAGCCAATGTCCTTTCTCAGGCTCTAGACTATCGTCGTACCAAATTTCATTTGAGTCGGTTCAGTAATTTTAGCGTGAAAGCGAGACAGACAGACAGAGTTACATTCACATTCATAATTTTAGTTAGGATAGTCCTCTATAAAATGATATAATTTGACATACATACCCAGTATGGAGACTCTAGACAGGAACTCGTCGTACATGCGTCGCTTGCGGATAGTGGAGCCCATGAGGATGCGGCGGTAGGAGTCGCGGTCGAGTCCCCACAGCTTGAGCGGGCGGCGAGCGCGCACCGTGGCGGCGCGCGGCGTGCCGTAGATCAGCGCCAGTTCGCCGAAGCTGCCACCCTCGCCTATTGTCGTTACCGGCTCACCGTTTACTAGAACCTATCAATAAATATAATCTGAAATTCCAAACTAAGCAGAGCTTGTGATATGGTAACAAGGTAGCTAATATACTACTTTTAAATACATACTTACCTATATAAATAATTACAGCCAGACTCAGAACAAACAGCCATATTCATGCATACAAATGTTTGTCCTGGGTGGGATTCGAACCCACGACTGGCCGCTTGAGAGTCAGGTCACTAACCACAAAGCCAACCGGCTGTCATAATCTATGCAATCGATGACCGTAAACTGTGCTATTTATCTAGCCCCTATAAATTTACAAAAAGTGATCTACTGACCTCTACTTCTCCAGAATCAATAATGTAGAAATTGTCTCCCTCATCCCCCTGTCGGATGACAGTCTCGCCCGGCAGGCACTGCACCGGGAACATGGCGTCGAACATGTCAGCGCGCTCGGACTCGTCCAAGTGCGTAAACAACACGTTCGATGCGATTGCACGGGACAATGCACCCATTGTTTTGTAATCTTTTGGCACCACCTGTAAATTATTACCTAGATTTTTGAGTAAGAAAGAGGCTATGGCCGCAAGTTGGTAATATTATTAATAACAAGAGCACTCCCTACAGTTGCGGATTCTGATTTCTTGCCGCTAATACATTAATAAAAATTTTATGTGCCAGTTGTAGCTTAGAAAACAACTGAAGACTCTTTATTTACTTAGTGAATGAGTTAGGCAAAAGTGACATTGTTTTTTAAAAACATTTAAATAAGAAAATATATAAAAATGTATCATGCTTTAGTTACAAAGATCCATCCATCCAAACTATCGCTTTTATAATAGTAGCAAGATTAGTGCCCCATATATAGGAAATCAAAATCCAATAATAATTATCCAACTCCTCTCTATTACATAGACAATATTTATTCATTGAAGTATCCAAATAGAATAAAATTAACGGCTGTGTCATCCTTGATCAAATCAGTACTTTTGAAATATTGTATTTTATTGATATTCAGGTATATTACCTTCTTTACATAACTTGTAGCATCTTCTTCAGTGACTGGTTCAGCACTGATTCCTCCACGTCTTCGAGGTGGTTGTCCCGCCGGGACTAGTAGAGGAGATAGCTCTCCATCCGCCTCACCTTCAGAATGTTGCTTGTTGGCTTGTTCCATTTGCTCCTATGAATTTAGTCATTTTAAATTCAACTCAGTAGTTAAAAGATAACATCTTTATGGGTAATTTTGTTGTGCTACATCAATTCTATATATATCTACTAGTTTTTACGGCTAACTTTGTCCATGTAAAATATTTTGTAGGGATTTTTGTGTATACCTACTTGCTTTGGAAATAATACACTTCAATTTGCTTAGTTCAGTACATTTTACAAACAATGTTTCACGCTTGTTTACTTGTATTTTAAGGATTTTTTTTTCGTGATAACAAAAAGCCTATGTCCTTTCCCAAGCTCTAGTCAATCTCTGTACCACATTTCATCAAAATTGGTTAAAGAGTATAGATGTGAATGTGCAACGGTAAGAGTAGACAGTAGGGCTGTACAATTTAACAGGCCAAGCCAGCTAAAAAAGTTAGCTAAATTAGATAGCTAGCAAACTCCTAGGCTTTGCTAATTTGACCAGTTAACTTCTTAGCTAATTAGCCATCGCCAAACAGGCTAATTATTTTTTTCAGCCATTCACTGATTTCTTACTTACGTTTGTAAGATAATATAATTTTTTATGATAAAAATTACTTTAATAAGGAAATAACAAAAGCACAAACAACACAGACATTAACAATCTCTGTACATTACAACTGTTAGAAACATAAAACAAAATTGTACTCACTCTTTCTAGCTTCTGAAAGAATTGTCTCAAGAATATAACTGGGTTTTCAGGTTTATTTACACATAATTGTACAATGCAGTCTTTCAAAAGTGATTGAATATTGTGATTTTGGATGTAATTTTCACACTCATGTAAGCACTGTTCTTCTTCCATTTCAAAAATTTGCTGGACAACAACACTATACAATTCAACATTAACCTTTTTGTTGTTGATAGCTCAAGCACTGTAAAATAATTCAAGACTATAATTAGTAAAAAATGAAGATGAATGTATATGTATTAAATTTATTTTAACTATACGATACTCTGACTTTGATCGGACAGTAGCGATAGATAGACGCGAGTTTCTTTCTAAAAATGATAATTTATTAAAAAAGTGATTCCTTTTACTACGAAGTGAATGTAGCAAAACATACACACTATACCTACGAATAGTTGTTGTGTTGTGATCTATTTTATCTTGGACTGTAGATCTAAGCACAGTGTATTTGTGTGATAGAATATTAGGATACCAATAGAAATACAAACAAGCAATATAATTATTTTTATATAATTGAACATACATACATACATAATCTATCTATCTATCTATAAATATCCAGTATCCACTTTTTGACGTTTAGTTAAATAAAAGTTAAAGGAAAATTAACCTTATTAGTCAAACTCAAATATAAGGCATAACTTTTTCGTCCAATGAATCATAGATCAGATGATGCGTTCTATTACAACGATTATTTATCCTTTGCATACGTCAAACGCGTAGTAGAGTAGAACGAATATAATAGATTAATAATTAATAATTCAAAAAAGGAATGTAAGAATATGCCTTCATGCCCTAGAATAACTTAGGCAACTTTTAATTTTCAAATAAAGTTTTTTTAAAGTGGTTGTTACCACGGTGCTAGTCAAAGAGTAGTTTAAATGACTTGAGGTGGTTCAAACAATATTTCTATCTTCTCTTAGCGAAAATAAAATTGTTAACATAGTTGCATTAGTTTATTTTTAAGAAGTCCTATGTTTATTTATGGATTAATATGATCCGGTTAATCCATGGTATATCAGCTAGTTTTCATATAAAGTAAGAGTATTTTTTAAATGTTTGTTGTGGATTTAAATCGCTCTAGCATTTTCCACCAAGCGTCTAAAGGAGTAGAATCAACAATTTAAATATGGTCACACTGATAGCCGATTTCAATCAAAATGGAAGCTGCAGAAGCAGAAACCGGTGCAAAAAATCACTTGAACAATGTTTTATCAGAAACAGAAATTGCTGATTTGCCGAACGAAATCGCGATTAAAATCAATGCATACATCGATGAAAAATTTGCAGAATATTTGACTTCCACGGCGCTACACGAAACTAATAAATCCCTTATAGGTAAGAACTGCTGCTTGTGGCTAGATGCTTTTACTTTAAATGGTAGTTTGGCTACATTTCCTTTTCAATATGAATGCTTGTAATTGGCCACAAACTCTGTGATATGTGACCGAGATGTTGCCGAAGGTTTAGATTACTAAACCTACAAGGGATGTCATGCTACCGGATCGCCGGCATGTACCTACATGGCGTCAGATTTTAATTTTGAGCGTGGATAGGCGCTCGTATCCTCATGATTCACGATAATTTATGTCATGAAAGCCCGTTGTAGGATTCAAAACTGCCGTATGCCCTGGGGTTCGACCTCAGTAATCCTAAGCAATGAATTTGTTTGTCATGATATCCATGTACATATTGATAGTTTTTCCAGGGCCATGAATAACCATTCCAAACATATCCTATGAAGAAGTATATTGATGACATTGCTATGTAAACTAGAACCAACCCACTTAACTGGTGAAATTGAGTTTTTGTTACCAACAGTATTTACGAATCAACTTTCATATACATACTACTTAAAAAAGATTTAAGGTAGTATTAACTCAATTATTGAATTGTGTCAAGGGAATCAAACCTAGATATGGTCACTATTTTAAAGCTGCGTGGGCCCACTCCAACATAGTCTGTAGCTTTTCAGCATTTATATTGTGCAAAATTGCCTAAGGTAAAAATGTGGTTAGACAGAAACAACCCACAAAACAGTAATTTTGCAACATATAACCATCAGGTTTTATATATGCCTTGCCTACATAATTCTACACACTTTAGTAACAAAGATCTAATTATCTTGTAACTGACGTTTTGTAGGTTGGTTCTTAAGGTGGTAAACTTTTTCTGACTCCGACTGTACATAATTATTGCTTCTACATATAAAAACATTAGCATAATAGGTAAGCGTTTTTGCATACCCATACATAAAACCAATACCTGACTGGTAAGGAAATTAGCTTCATTTTAAATCATCTTAATTATTTCAGCAGCTTCTGTCAGTTTTGTTAAGTTCTATATTGTATGCTCTTTATCTATTTGATTGAATAAACACTTCTTGACATAGTATGTAAGAATTATAATATTTAAATAATTACTAAATTAAAAATAACCTAAAAACACATGTAATCACGTTTGTAGTTACTCATTAAATTTAATTGTCTACAACGCCAAGCAAAGTTGCTACTGCAAATTATTCCAAGTCAAATGTTATTCACATTTTCACGATACTTAAAAATAGCTGGTTTGTTTTCCAATATTTATATAATTTTAAGGAGACGGCAAAGATAGACTTACAAATTACAAATATACTTGTAATCAGCCAAGAATAAGTATGCCACTAGATGGGACAGTTGTACTACTCTAGGAATTATGAGTAGGGCTTACTGTATTACATAAATAAGCATAAAAAAATCTAAAGTATGTTGGAAGAAATCGCTTCTGCGATAAGGCTGCCTAAATTGAGCTCTAAATATATACCAAAACGATGTAAAATGATAAATCAAAAGCACAAGATACATATAAATTAAAACTAAATATTATTGTGTATATTCCTACTTATTAATGTATGCCCTATTTCTTCACATATCAAAGATTCCTTGAACGCACTGACGTTAAGAGTGGGCATTAAGGTGATTTGCTCACGAGTGTTTTAAACTGATTTGATAAAAACAAATATTTTTTTTGCAGGAGATAAAATATCTGGTTTAGAGTCCACAATCCTTGAGCTCACTGCTAAATACGACGAAGCGGCTAAAAAACTATACACAGCAGATGAAAATGTAAACGAATTGGTCAAACAAGTTGAACCTCTTAACACAGAGCTTGAAAAAGCTCGTGCCAAAATTTGTCGCTTAGAAAATGAAATCATATCTCTCAAGAGCTCTCGAGATGCAGCAGTTGATGAAAGGAACGACTTGACTCGCATTTTGCAAAGGCGTGATGCTGAAATTGAAAGATTAAGTTCTAATGAAACTTCCCTCTCGCAACAATTACGTGCTGCCATTGACTCAAAATGTGAAGCTCTTTTACTAAATGACGAAATTCAAAGTAAAGAGCTATCGCTTCAGTATCGTGAGAAGCGCATAGAACAAGAAAGAGTGCTTCTGAACTCTCAGATCGCTGGTCTTACAGAAGAAGTTAACAGACTTACTTCAGAATTACAAACATTGAGGTTGAATAACACCAGTAGGTTAGTCAATTTGGAGACTCAGTTAGCTGAAAAGATTGAAGAACTCAATGCTGCTAACGACACTATATCCCAGCTAAATGAAACAAAAAAGAATTTAAATAACCGTGCTGAAAATCAAACTCAACAGTTAATGGAACAAAGAGAAATAGAAAACAAAATGATTGAAAACTATAAAAAAGAATTAGATGCAAAATCAAAACTTGCTGATCTTTTCAAAACAATGCATGATGATGCTGAGGCAAAAACTTTAGAGTTATCAGAAGGGATAGCTGAATTGCAAAAACTATTGAATGAAGCAACAGAAAAATATGGTGAGCTTGAGACTAAGTATAAACAGTCCGAGATAGATCAAGAAGAATTATTAGAAAAAAAGAATGAAGTCATATCGTCATTGAAAAGTGAACTGGAACATGCAAATGATTTATTAAAGGCTGCAAATGCACACAATCTTGATATGGTACTTAGTGATTTAGCTCCATCGGCAGCAACGGCAAGTAAGCTTTTAAAATCTGGCATGTCACTTACTCAAATATACTCTCAATTAGTAAAAGTGACTGATGAATTAACACAAGAAAAAGAAGAAAATAGACGACTTAATATCACAATTAATACGATTGTTCAAGAATTAGAGGAAAAAGCGCCGCTTTTACAAAAACAAAAAGGAGAATATGAAGAGGCAATAGACAGCAACACAGCCCTATCTCAGCAGATAGATTCCCTAGTAATTGAGTGCAACAGACTACGAGATGATTATAGTGAGTCATCTAAAATTGCCAATCATTATAGTCGAGAAAATTCTAAGCTAAAAGGGGAACTTGCTGATTTAGGTAGGCAAGTGTGTTTCTTGTTAAAAGAAATTGAACATAGTCGGGGAGGACTAATACAAAACGGCGACCATGATTCTTCTCACACAGCTTCAAATATGACTTCATCAGATATAAATTCATCACGTATTATTTCTAAGACTTTAGTAACATTCAGTGATATTCAAGAGCTACAGTCCAATAATCAAAAGTTGTTACGAATGGTTCGCGAATTAACTGACAAGCAAGAAGAACTTGAACGTCATAAAGAGCAGTTTGAAAGTGGTGAAATGAAGAACAAAATAGAAACATTGAAAAATAGAGTGACCGAATTAACTGAAGCACAAGAACGTCAAACCAAGATGGTCAATGGACTGATAAGGCAACGAGACATGTTTAAAAAACTATACCACGATCTCATGAAAGGCAAGCGCCAAGACATTTCTGTTCTAGAAGGTGCTGATTTGGATAAAAGTGAATCATTCACTATGGATACGTCATCAGAAAATGTAATTAAAACACCTAACACAGATACATCGTTGTTCGAGATTCAATACAAAGAAAAAGAGAAACAGTTTGACCTTCTTAAGGAGGAATATAAAACATATAAAGAAGAAAAAATAACCAATGAACGGATGTTATTTGAACAAATTGATAATATGAGACAAGAAATTGCGAAACTGACAGCAGCTAACAGCAAATGTTCGTCTACATCTGAGTACAATAATGAACGGCTCAAAGTATTGCAGACAAATTTAACTACATATAAAAAACAAATCTCTTCACTGGAAGAAAAAAATAAGGCATATAATGCAACTATTGCTAAACATGAAGTCTCGTTACAACATCTTAGAGACGAAGCTCTAAACGCGCAAAGGAAACTAGCTTCAGCTGAAATACAAGTAGAAAATCTTAAATTAGAATGTAAATTACTCAAGGATTCTGAAGTACGTCATCAGACTGAAAAAGAAATGTTGAGTCGTGAAAGACAAGGCCAATCCATACTATTAAAGAATTTAGAATTAATCAAAGCAAGTTTAGAAAGAGTTGAAGCTGAGAATCGTGCCAAAATAGAATCAAGGTTAGATGATGCCACCCGAGAATGCTCTGCCCTGCGAAGAAGGCTGCAAGAAGAACAAGATCGCTTTAGAGAATTAGCAGCTCATCTTGAGTGTCAAACAGAAACAGCTAAGTCACGAATGCAGGAAGAAAAAGATGCAGCAGACATAATGAGAAAAGAAATAACGGAAATGAGGCAAGTATTGTCTGAAAAAGCCAAAGCTTATGATGAACTTGCAAAAAAACTCAAAAATGCCCTTTCACCCAGCATTGACGATGCTTTGGATACAGTACGAAAAATTAAAGAACTAGAAAATAAGTTATCTGAAAAAGAAGAAGATCTTAAGTCGCTTCAAGACCAGCTCAATTTAGCTAAGGAACATATCAAACAATATTGTGACATTTCAGAAAGTGCTGAAAAAGAAATAAAATCTCTCAATACTGAATATCAATCTTACAAAACTGAAACAGAAGCTAAATTATCAGACTATGCTAATAAACTGCAAATTCTGGAAGATAAATGTTCTGAACTTGAAGCAGAATTGTCACTCCATGCAAATGGTGATCATGCTAATAGCACAAATGCCTTGCGAAATGAGTTAACAGTTATAAATGAAAAATTAAATTCTGCTTTAGCCACCAATGATAACTACCGTCAAGAACTTGATGCTGCACGTTTGGAATCAACTATGTTGTCAGAGGCAGTCCAGAAGGCCGAAGAGAAATATACTCACGAAATGATATTGCATTCAAATGATATACAACTTTTATCTCAAGTCAAAGAAGATTTGTCAAAAGCCCAAAATCAATTAAACGAATTGGTTTCTTTGAAAAACACTGCTGTTGAGAACTTGGAATCTGAAAAACTATCATGGCTTGAGAGACAGAAAATACTTACAAGTGAAAATGAACAATTAACTGAACGTTTGAAGGACTTAAATGACCAAAACTCTGTGTTGCATGATCAGATTCAGGCGTTAGGTACTCAATTGTCTGTTTCTCATGCATCTAGATCACAATCCGAAAACTTGAATGAATCTGGAAATGATTCCAATATTAATATTTCCATTAGTGAAGATGACGTGAAATCATCTGAACAACTATTTCAGATTGTGAAGTTCTTACGAAAAGAAAAAGATATTGCTATGGCTAAATTTGACATTCTACAAGCTGAAACTATGAGACTTAAATCCCAATTAGAAATAACGGAAAAACAACTTGATGACACAAAATTGTCATTGGCATCTGAACGGGAAAGGTCCGAAGTGAATATTGTCACTGTAACAAAGCAATCAGATATATTAAGAAAAGTTGAAACATTAAATGCTTTGGCTGATAGTAACAGGATTTTGAGAGAAGAGCGTGATACCTTATCTGCTCGAGTAGAAGAACTATCAGCTGCAACAAAAACTTTGGAATCTCAATTAGTTCCAATGCAAGAAAAAATATCTGACTTTAAATCTAAAAATGATACCCTGTTATCTGAAAATAATTCATTGAAAGCTGATTGTGCAAGATGGAGAACAAGAGTTAATGCTTTGGTAGAGCGTGCTAACAAAACTAGTCCAGAGGACTGGAAACGACTTCAGAATGAAAGGGAAACACTGGCCAAAATGTTAACAAATGAAAAAGAAAATGTAAAAAAAATAAGTGAAGAACTTTCGGCTATTAAAGTAGAGAAGACAAGTTTAGAGGAGCAGTATTCTATATTATCACGACAGCAAAATATTTTAGCTGAAGAAAATAAGAAACTTGTTGATGAGTTGCAAGTTGTAAAGGATGACATGACACGTCTTACTGAAGAACACACTAAAGTCAAAATCGAGCTTAATACAGTTCTTGAATCTAGTTCTAAAATGACCGAAGAACTTACGAACAAAGATGCATTATTAGCTGACATTAGAAATAAAGAAATGCAAATTAGAAAGATTGCCAAAAAATACAAGGCACAGTATGAAGAATTGGTTAAAACGATGGAAGAAGATAAGAAAAAGAATGAGGTTGAAGTTGCTGCAGCTGGCGCTACGTTTACTGCAAATACAAAAAAAATGGAAGAGCAGTTAGCTGAACTTCAAGGAAAACTTGAAATAGAGAAGACAAACAACGAAAAAATAAAACAAGAGCTCGAAACTCTTAGAACATTAAATTTAGACAAAGAGGAAAAGGCTAAACAAGTATTAAAACAAGCTAAGAGTAAAATAGTGCAACTAACTGAGCTTAAAAATACATTAAGCCGCGAATTAGATGAGTCGCGCACAAAAATTGGAGCCATAGAACAAAGTACTCGTGATGAACAAGATGTAAGGCTGACTCTCATTAAGTCACAATATGAGGGACGTTTATCACGATTAGAGAAAGAGCGAGGAGAAGCCCAAGCTGAAAAAACTAGGGAGGTGGAAGCTCTTTTACAAAAAGTTAATATGCTGCAGAGGCAATTGGCTAGTCAGTCTTCAACATCAAAGCAACAAGTTACTGCTGAAAAAGTCACTACTGATCCTCCAACGGCGAACATCAAACCAATGGCTGGTAAGCTAAATTTGTCGTATTGTTTATATCTGTTGTTACATTATTTTATTTTAATAGTCCATTCAAAAGTTCTAAAATAAAACTGATGTTATCATCTGGATGTAATTACCAGACTGCGTTAACCGGTTTTATATAGCTTGACTTATCACTTGGATCTATTGACTGAAACTTATTATAAACCTGCCAAGAATTGAATGGGGATAGATATCTAAAAATCGGATTTCTATAAACATACAAACAAACAGACTTATAGTTTGTTATATTGCTTCCGTTTATGTACTTATTATTGTTTAATTTATATATATATATATTTTTTTTTTTTTTTTTTTGAATGGACTAGAAGGTGACAGCCTCAGATGGCTTTTACACCGTTACGCGGACTTTTTCGGTGAGCGCAGATGGCTCTCAACCGAAATGTTTAATTTATATATATTATATGTTACTATATGTAAATATGTTACCAAAAAACGGGGTGGCTCAGTTGGGAATGCACCGACTCACGATCATGAGGATGCAAGATCTAACCCCCTGGCCCGTACCTCTGAATTTATAAAAACTTATGTACGGATTCACACCACTGACTTTCGGTGAAGGAAAAACATCGTGAGGAAACCTGCATGCCCAAAATAGGTCACAATTAGTTAAAGGCATCTGAAGTCCGCTAATCAGCACTAGGCCCGCGTGGTGGCACTATGGCCTAAAATCCCCTCGATGTTATGGGAGGCTCGAGTCCCTCGGTGGTTACGTATACCTATGAGCTGATGATGATATTTATAACTTATATATAGTTATGGAGCGAAATCATAATATAGTAAAAGTGTTGAAAGAAATGTATTTTGGTAGTATATTTATTGTTCTAATGGAGCAACAGTTTTAACAAATAATTTAATGTTTGTAAATGGCATTGGTACAGGGGTAGCACAACAAAGCGTAACAGCGAGTCGGCGTGGTGGTGATACACCGCTGGCGTCCATCCGTCCGATGGCCCAGGTAGGGCCCACGGCCCCTCATGACGCGCACACCACCGAGTACATGCCGGCGTCATCTTCGCGCCCGCTGCCCCGGGCTGCTTTAGCGGCATCTACCGTACCACCGGAATCGACACAGGTCCGTATCATTTTATAAAATTGAGTTATTCCATTTTTCCACAGGTTGTCTCACTGGTCGCCTAGGTTGTTTTCCTTTCAGACCCCATAGGGCGATTGAATTTATATCTCTATTATCATTCACAAAAATATTATGCTTAGGTCATTTTTGAATTATAATGATCATGAATATGAATTGTAGTGAACATTATTTTAATTAAACATTTACATCAATTCAACATAAATTATACCCTTTAACTATACCTTAAGTGGGTTTAAGATTCCACAGGTAGTTTGGTAAATGAATGCTTTCTTAAACCAGCTTTATTAAATGAATGCTTTCTTACATTATTACTAAATATCGAAATTCTCTTACGACTCATCATTTCTTTGACAATTAAGTGCTCCATCCTATCTACTGTACTTGGTAAAGTAAAGCGCCTTGTATAGTTTCTTAGAGCGGATCTAATAAGTCCATTTTATGTGACGGTACGGTCGAATTACGAATTCGGTTATTGAGAGTATATTCCTTCTTTAGCTATGTTAGGCTTGACCCACTGGACTGGATCTTTTTCTGAAGTTATATCCATGAAAACTAGTAACTAATTTCTAAATGAAATAAAGGTTGCCAATTAACTTTAAGTAGTACCTTGTATAAGGACTTTTACGTATAGGTATGGTACTGTTCTGAAGTATTGTAGGGGTGCAGATTTTGAAAATTTTTTGTTAAAGAATAAAAAAAACCGACTTCCAAAAATACTAAAAAGCAAAAAATAACGCAATTTATAACACTTTCCTCTACTTACCTACTGACTACTTATTCTCTCCGCTTACTGCTTGGTTTGAAGTTGGTGCCAAGCCACAGCAGAATTAGCAAACAGTATACAAAAGATCTTTGTTAAGATTCTCCATGATTTAATAAGGTCAACAAAAACTTTGGCACCGTTTGCATTTAAAATTCTAAATTTTAGACGCATGCTCTTGGTTTGTGAGTTATTAATATTAGAAATAAACGGTCCTTTACAGTAGAAAACAGACCACTATAGTTGTAAAATGTAAATTACATTTATCTCATCGTCGTTTTCATTTGTTTCTCATTGTCATTTATCGTTATTTCTGATTTATTTACGTAGGTTAGTACTTAGTAGGTTATCGTGTAGAAAATTATTTGTTACACCATTTTATTTCTTTGAGTAATTTTTTTATTCATATATGGCTTGGCACCGACTTCAAACCAAGCAGCAAGCGGAAAGAATAAGTAGTCAGTAGGTAAGTAGAGGAAAGTGTTATAAATTGCGTTATTTTTTGCTTTTTAGTGAAGTGAAGTATGGGTAGGCTTATTATTTATTTAACAATCACAGAACACTATTAAACCTAAACGTTAATGAGATTAACCTGCAAGGTCAACCTAATAGCCTCAAGGAATACTATTCTCTATCCATATGCACGTATAATTTTGAAAGAATTTTCTCTGAACTCCTATCCTTTGAGGAGTTGTACCTTCCATCATCAGCTCATCCATAGGAAATCATCATCAAACGCAAATAATTGAACAAACTGTATGATATTGACTGAAACGTAACAGTTATATGCTTATAATTTGAGTGTTCTTCTCGATTTCCTTGGGATCCCATCATCATATGCTTACTAGATGACCAGGGTACCAACTTGAATATGTACCCTAACGAACAAAAAAAGAATTACGCATATCGGATTACATATGTTAAAGTTATCGACATACTAATATACAAAGTATCGTCAAAATGACATCGTCCAAATAACAATAATGCTTATAAAATAAAAACTACTAAACCAAACTGAAAGAAATTTTTATGGGACCATTTGGCAGCTATTTCGCGTCGAACAAAAAAAGAATCACGCGAATCGGTCCATTAACCGCGACGTAATCGATGTACATACATAGAAAAAAAAATAAAAAAATACCGGCCGAATTGAGAACCTCCTCCTTCTTTTTGGGAAGTCGGTTAAAAAACAAAAAAATTATTCGACACAATTATTTATTTCCTATTTTAACCCTATAATAGTACATAATATGTAGGTTCGATTTGGAGATTAATACAGTTTATAGTATTATATACCTATAGTCCTATATATCTATACTAATATTATAAAGAGGAAAGATTTGTTTGTTTGTTTGTAATGAATAGGCTCCGAAACTACGGGACCGATTTCAAAAATTCTTTCACTTTTGGAAAGCTACATTATCCCCGAGTAACATAGGCTATATTTTATCCCTGTATTCCCACGGGAACGGGAACTACGCGGGTAAAACCGCGGGGAGGCAGCTAGTGATATAATAATATCATTGGCCCGCCGGTGTCGGCCATCGACTGGCATCGGGAACCTGCTTTCCCGGGATCTTAAAATTCTGGGTATAAAAAGTATCGTAACTTATATTTTAATACAAACAAATATTTTACATGTGAAGTTTCATCTGAATAATTTCCGCCGCAGTTCCGTGAATGAGTAACAAACATTCAAGACTCAATTCTCACAATTTTCGCATTTATAATAAAAGATAGTAGTGATCGACCGTAGGTTCGATTTCGGTTTTGGCCGATTTCAACCATACCGAAACTGTACGTGAGCTGTTGTATGTCGTTAGGCTAATTCATCTAAATGACTGTTTATTGAAAACGTTAATTACAAACAATAATATTTTAGATTCAGGAGATAAAAATCAATAAAAAAATATTTTTTTAATCTTGATACATCCATACATTCTTTAATTTAGAAAGGTTCCGTTTCGACTTTCGTGTATCATTGGGAACATACAGATTAAGGTCAAAAATTGAGTTTAAACATCAAGTATCTTTGGAATTTTATATAGATATATCGCCTTTATAACGAAATTTACATTTGCTTTTAATTTATTTGTTAATATGATAATTAGTAGATACCAGACCAAGCAGAGCTAATACATTACTATGATAACCGGATAGTTGATAGTACATAAAAGTACTACCTACTCTTAAATACATACCTACTTAGATATTCTTATCTAGACGGAACAAACACACCTGGTCCTGGTGTAAATGTTTGTCCTAGATGAGTATTGAGCCCCCGACCAGCAGGTTAAAAGTCAGAGTTATTGACCACAAATCCATTGGAGCTATTCAAATAATTCTGTAAATTTTTCGTGTAAAGATAAATAGGTACGTAATTGTATAATTGCACAATATTTTAAGGTAAACTCTACATGCATTTTAGTAGTAATCCATGCCAGAAAATATTACAAGTTGTCGCTGTTGTGTAGAGTTAAATAAAGTACATAATACAAAGTAGCAATTCACATGATCATCACACCTTAAGTTTGTTAAGATTGTATTAATATTTATATTAAATTGGCTTCCATATCAGGATCTGGACACAAGTGAAGCTGGCATGGGTAGCGCGGGGTCTAGTGACAGAGCCGCACAGCCTTCGTCGCACTCGCAAGCTCCGCAACAGGTGCTGTTTTTATTTAATCGGTTATTATTGCTGAATTCCGAAATTTTAGGATTTTAGAAACGCAGCGGCTGGCGCTTGTCAATTTTGACATCTATAACCGGCAACTTGCTGTGCTTTTTTTCGGCTGATTCTACTAGTCCTATTTTATTTTTACTAGTATCACAATTGGATATTTGTTACTCAATCACGCCAGAACGGCTTTTACGAATATGGATGATATTAGGCGCGTAGATAGATTATAGTCAGGAATAGCTTAAGTTACTTTTTATACGAACTGCGAAAGCTAGTATAAATAATATATAACGATTATGTAACTTTAGGGGTTTTTTATTTATAAATGCGATGCGGTGTGACAAACGTGGGAACGCTTGCCGCACCTCGCGGTATTACTATTAACATTAAACTAACGTGTCCTTTCATGGCGTCAGACCACACGTGACAATAGCAATATTCAGAAAGCTGTAATTTAAACATTCGGAAACATTTCGTAACAAAGTGATTACACTTTTATAAACGGTGACATAGAGTTCCTTAATATATATTTTTTAATTTATTTAAGAACAAAGTTATTAACTATCACATTGACCCCCCATTGAAACTGGAAATTCTTCCCCATAAGATTACTTATTACGAAGATTTTAAAACCAAATATTTTAAAACCCCCAGCAAAAAAATGTTATTCGCCATTTTGTGTTGGCGGCCATCTTGGATTTGAAATTTGTCATAGTACTATCATACTTATATTGAGTTATGAAAAAATAACCCGCCATTATTTGGCGTTCTTGCGCCGGGGGTGGGTATGGCCACATCGGTCTAACTGTTATCGACTTTTGCACTCAGCAGCAATTAAAGCCATGCATTATTTATATAGCTCAGTAGAGTATGCACTTGATGATTATAGTCGTTGTGCATAGATATATGCGCATCAACAGGAACGAAACTTACTGCCTAATTGAACGGGCGCACGTCACGTCTAAGGCAAACAATATTAACTTTCTATTATTGTAGGTTATTCTTAATTAGTTACTTATTCTGGCTACCTGAGCTCTTTGCAATAATGTATATTTTTAATGTTAATGTATATTGATTGTTGTAATTTATCTATTTTTATTTTATCTCCGTATTCATACTGGGACAGGAACTACACGGGTGGAACCGTGCTGCGGAGACTAGTATTCTATAATGAGAAAATGTCTCTGAATATGGGTACCTAAGCACATGCAGGGTATTACAGGGTTTCTAATACCGAACATATAATTATATAGAATACAAAAAAATATATACAGTGATCATGCTGCATGATATTCGTCCTACTCATGACGCTCTAACTAAATCAATATTAATATCTGAATTTCCATCTTTTAACCTAACCAATCGAATATAATAACTTTAACATTACATAACTTATTTAATGATTTACAAGATACATGAAACAAATTACAACTAAACAAAAACAGAAAATGCAAAACATAACTGAAGCTGATTGTTTAAAGCTGTCGTGAACTAGGTACAGCAGTATACACACATTTTTTTATGATTTTGTAGAAATATTTAGATCCGTGGGAAATCGATAGTAACTTTGTATAATTAGTTAAAGAATAGTGTCGCATTACTTGTATTTACTTTTTTTTTCTATTGACAGGCAGTAGCAATGGTGTTGCCACGTATCGAGCAGTCTAGTGGCACCAGTGGGTCGGCAACGAGCGGAGGGTCTGCCTCGTCCAGCTCGGCCGCGCCGTGCCTCACCGTGCCTCCCGCGCCGGCGTCCACCCCCACGCCCACACCCACACCTGCACCCACGCCTACTGTCACCGGTACACTTTTTATTTTATTTTATAAGGTCTAACAACAGTTTGTACGTTAAAATATATCTTACATTATTATACATACTTACTAACTACGAAATACAACTTTATATTAGATAAATCAGAATCTTCTCACCCTTGCAAGTGTTTTAACTGATTTGATTATTGTTGTGTACTCGTGAAATCTACATACAGACTGTTGATGGTTTGTGAGTTCCATTTGGACTAAGTCTGTAAGTTAGACAATCAATACATCACTCATATCATATACATAGTAGAATTATATTTACCAAAAATACTCTGCTACTGAGACGAAGAAAATCAGATGTATCGAATGATTACAATTATGATTATATTAACTACTAGTTTTTATTACAGGAATAAGTGGAGCACCGACGTCTGTAGCTGGAACCCAAGCTTTGGGAAGTGTGAGCACATCCCACGCAGTGGCCGGTGTCAGCACGTCGGCGACCCACGCCCCGCCCGGAGTCAGCACCTCACACTTGGCACCCGGAGTCAGTACTTCGCACCTGGCGGCTCCCGGGGTCAGCACGTCCCACGTGCCTCCCGGCGTCAGCACCTCGCACGCGCCGGTTGACGCTCGACCGGCTAAGCGACGCTTGCAACCGCGACCAGTTACCGCTAAGAGAACAAGAGTCCAAGTATGATGATCATTATATACCTAATATAAAAGACAAAGAATATAAGAATAATATATATGTTGCCTGTCTTTGATTGAGGCACCATCCAAGTTAAAGATATGATTGAAACTTTTAGCTTATGATACCGGTATGATCAACAATTTCAAAGTTTAGCCAATATTTGAATGAGTATAATGAGTTTCTCGTTCATTATGTCTTCATCCATCATACCCCATATGATTTTCTAATAATTTTAATAATTTACGCTTTTTCTAAATCTTCGTATTGATGCTATTTGTGACAGATGTTTCAATATAAATAATGTTTTCTGTCTGTGTAAACAATTTTTTATTTCATTGTTTTTATTATTTAGGGATTCGAAAGATCTGTAGAGGTGGAGTATCAAGTTCCAACGTCGTCCCGGTGCGACCAAGACGACGAAGGTGTCATCGTGGTTGACTCTGAAGAGGATGACGAGCGCTGCACTGGTACTATGTATAGGGTAAGAGCGCATCAGTTTCTATTATTTGCGGCTTTTTAGTACAGACACTATTATTTTGTTTTTGCATATTTTTAATGTTGTACATTAACTAGCCACCCCCCCGCGGTTTCACCCGCGTTGTTCTCGTTATCACTTAGGGGTATGAAAAAAAGATAGTAGCCGATTCTCAGACCTACTAAATATGCATATAAAATTTGTCAAGCCGTTTCGGAGATGTATGGTAACTAAAATTGTGATACGAGAATTTTATATATAAGATGTTACGTTAATCCATTTCGTTAATACATTTATTATACTTTAAAGGTTGTGTAAATATACTAATAGATACATAGATAAAATTGGTCTGTCTGTGTATTCAGGAAGGTGAAGATGATGAAGAGGACATGGAAGAGGAACAGGAGGTGGAGGCCGGTGAAGAAGAAGAGGAGATGGAAGGAGATGACGGCGACAACGCTGCACCTGAGGTAGCGTATCCTTGATTTCTATCGTATACATAAACATAATTATGTTAAACAATAATAATCAGGTTCCTAAAAGGTATTTATAGGTTTTACAAAATTTTATAAATGCAAAACTTTGTTTGTGTGGCTGAATGCATGTTTGTTTTTTACTCTTTCACAACAAAACGGCTGAAATTTGTCATGAAATTTATCATAGAGTTTAAATATGTTCTGGAGTAACATGTAGGCTATTTTTTGCCCCGGGAAAGTTAAAGGTCCACGGGAACGCGGGTGAAACCGCGGATAGATTAATACTAAATGAAAGCTTATATGTATAATCGAGTTTACTACGTTATAGGAATCTCCTGCGCAGTCCCCCGAGGCGGGCGAGCAGGGCGAGGTGGCCGACGCGGCGCCCGCACCCGCACCCGCCTTACAGCATCAGCAGATCGAAGCCATCAGCAGTGGTACTGAACGTTAGTAACCTTTCTTTATAGGGTTTTGTTCCCGTGTGTGATGCTTATGTTAGTACCTATATAGTAATGTGTAGTATATTAACGTGGGCACATTTTTAAAGGAAAAAAACGGTTTTGACATTTTAAATCACGTATTTTGTAACGTTTTGTTTTAGAATTATGTTTTATATTTTTATTATTTATGTATCTCTTGTATAGTCGTCCAAAAATCACATAAAAAGATAAAATGTCAGTGACGATATGGAGGTGATCAGGGACAGAGATAATAATTACTCTCTTTGTTTATTTTATTTTTTCCATAATTCAGTATCACATCCACTTTAATATATTATGGTATCACACCAGAACATCGAAAATAATGTATCTCCTTAATAACACTTGACAGGTTGAGCTGGTCTGGCTGGATCTTACTTATTAGATGAATAATAAAAAATATCTTACTCTTGAAAATATGAAAATATCCACGTAATATGTTTTACATTCTCTGAAGACTTTTTACGTGGTCTATGGATAAAACTGACTTTTTATTTGCAGCCAGTGGAGCGCTGTCTTTAAGTGGCAACGGCGGCGACGATGGTGACGACAGCATCGTTCCATCTACACCTACACTTTATGTTCCTAGACGCAATGACGGGTAAGTCCAGTCGATATTCTGTTTACTTGTAGCAATCTTCTAATAGTAAATGATTAGCCGAGTGTGATGATGCAGGCACATAGCTTAGTGTCCCATTTCATAAAGGCTAGTGAAGGGGTATCTGCAATTACTTTTGCAATAAATATTTACAGGCTTTATATCATTATAAAACATTATTCATGTATAATTAATAATAATATTAATCAAATGTTTTATTTGCGAGAAAATGGTGGAAATTGTGACAAATACGAAATAAGCAGACCTGTAGCTAAAATTATAAGTACATTACAATCAAAACTCGGCATTTTTATGTTATTTTTTATAATCAATATTTCCGCTAGAAAGTTATTCTTTCTTTGTACAACAGAACCTTACATAATTACGAATCAGGTAACATATGGCGTGTTTTAAGTTATGTTTTGTACGCGTGCAGGTTCGGCGAGGCGGTGGTGTCGCCGCTGGGTGCGGACGGCGGCGGCGGCGGGGGCGGGGCCGGAGCTCGGTTCACGTTCGCGGAGGCCGGCGCGCCCGCCGCGCACCACGACACGCACCCCGACCTCGCCGCCGCGCTGCCCCCCGCCGCCACGCATGAACACTCGCGTACGTACACATATTCACACGTTTTGTTACTGCACATGTCCTATCGCTACTTCTTACCACGACCTACTCCGCTCAATGCATGATGATAATTTCTACATAGGTGGGGTTGTTTTAACATATTATTTATCTGTGTGTTGACACTAGAAATGGAACCTGAAATCTAAACACAGTTTAATAGTAAATGGGATTTTTATATTTTAAAATAGTTAGTTTTTTGCATAACTTTTCATGTCCCGGTAACTTTATGACAGTCTATATCTTGAAAGTCCAAATGTGTTAATTAAAGTAATAAGTTTCTAAATAAAATAATTTTATTAAGACAAAAGAGCATAACTTACCTTACAAATGCTTACCTCCATAAGTAAAATATTGAAAAAATTACAATAAGTGGTATTGAATTCTGTAAAATTAAATAGGGCCGGAAGGTGGTGATTCGCGTGAATGGGAGGAATCTCGTCCCGAAGAGGAAGCGGCCGCTGTCAGTTCGCAGGGCAGTGAACCATCATCGCCGCATCAAGTATGTAAATCATTACCTGTTATTAGCTGACGGTTAATTCCAAGGATATGATATACTCACTTAAGACACTGAAGCAATGTGGATCATATCGATATACCTATGTACTGTATTTATGATAAAATTCGCTATCCCCCGACTCCATGGAGACGATAAACAACCTTCTATATTTCCTGTTCAAAATCTGGGAATGGAGAGTATCGCGCAGATTAAAAATCTCGACTTCGAATCTCGAAGAGGGTCGACAGAGCGGTTGGCTTTGTAGTTAGTGACCCTGACTCTTAAGCTGCCCATCGTGGGTTCTAATCCCACCCAGGACAAACATTTGTATGCCTCTTTGTTCTGTGTCTGGATGTAAATATCTATATTATGTATGTATTTAAAAGTATTATGTGTAGTATATCAGCTAATTGGTTACCATAACAAAAGCTCTGCTTACTTTGGAATCCGATTGGCCGTGTGTGAAAGATATCCCAGGATATTTATTAAAAAGAATGTCATTGTATGTTCAGCAGCAGGTGGAGGAAGAAGTGGAGGGTCGCGAAGCCGAAGCGAGCGCTCCAGCGCCCCCGCCGGCGGCGGCAGCGACGCGGCGCGCGACCCTGGCGGCGCCGCAGCCCGCGCCGCACGCCGCGCAGCCCGCGCCGCAGCCCGCGCCGCAGCCGGCCCCGCAGCCCGCGCCGCACCCCACGCCCCAGTCCCCGCACAACCAGCGTTGGATGCGCGCCGCCGCCGCCGGTAACACACACTTTCTTTCTTTGGAGGAAAACAATATGCGATATTCGTCTCCACGTGAGATTGGACGTAGTTCGGTTCGGCTTCCTACTATTATTATTATTTCCTATTGAACGACATTGTTAAATATGTAAACTAAGTTTATAGACGGTAGAATAGAATATGTTTAATTTCAACACAATTTAACTGATAACGTAAAAAAGGTGATTGGTAGATATCACAACAAAGAAGATATTTTGTGTAAAATACACATTTTGTGAAAATGTTAATCTGCTGTGGAAACAGTATATTTAATACAGGTATTTAAATGACAAGCTACCTTAGCGCGGATTCACCCGCGTAGTTTCCGTTGCCGTGGGAATACAGGAATAAAATATATTATAGTAACATTATTTCCAATGGTGAAAGAATTTTTGAAATAGGCACAGTAGTTTATGAGTTATTCATTACAAACATAATTTTTTTCCTCTTTACAATATTAGTGTAGATTAGGACATCAGTATTTTTCTTTTTATTAATTAACCAATACTTTTTATAGATAGTGAAAGTGGACACCGGGGTCGCGGCATGAGACGAGGAAGGCCCTCAAGAAGATCACACAATTATATGAGGTTCTAAGATTCTTTTCCATTTAGCTCTTTATGTACCTACTGATTTAGAAATTAAAGTATAAATTTAGCATTACATTTTCTTAGCTATTATGACTAAATACATGTGAGCTTTACGGCTTCAATTCCTTTAAAGATTTAATTAAGATTTACTATACGATTAAAATTATTTAATGGTGACTTTGAAGTTTTACTAATTCCCTGTTTTTTTTTTAGTTAATTAGAGTAGTTAATATGATCCGTAAGTTTACTTGAATTTTCTGGTGTTCCGCGAAACATTCCTATTTTTTTTTCATAAGAAAGATCTCCTGAGAATAACAAACAGCAAAAAAATAGCAGCGAAATTGTCATAGTTTATATATTTCTTAGAAATAGTTTATAGGTTGATCTAGCGGATATTCCTTGTTAAATTTCTATTAAAATGAAATTTAATGTATGTTGTTTACTTTTTTCTAATAGGCCCTATAAAACACGCACCTAAACTCAAAGGTCGTTTTTATGGTTGATTTTGCCGAGACGAACAGTCAAAAAACTAGATAGAATTTTCAAAACAAACATAATTTTACTATAGTAACGTAAGAAACATATGTAACAAGTAAATAAAACATCACTAACAATCAATTTTGGTTAAAATTAATAATAAACCGATCTCAGGCCAACCAGGTCCACATGCTTCACCTGTTCACACAAGTATGACGCATGTGCCTACCAGCGCCCTCTTCTCTTCGCCATATTTTATGGAAGTGTGAGAGACACGTTTTACAATGCTCCACTGTAGCCGCGAGCGTTGTGAGACTGTTCCTTCTAGAAATACTTCCTTTTCTGCTTTTAACCAACCACGACCTTCTCGAGCAAAGCCTCGAAACCCCTCCAAAGGGATAATTATAGATCATCTTAAGACTAGCCTTAAAAATCTATTGTAAGGCTTTCATAAGTACGGATCGCTAGTATATATAAAATGGTACTTATTTTTGCACATTTTTAAATTCATGTTATATTTTGGATGGAACGCCACGCCGATTTGAATAATTAATAAAAATGTAATCGACAGGTACCTGCTAAAACAGCCTTGAATACAAAGCGAGTTATGTATTTGGAGTATTAAAACAAAGGTACGAGTAAAGGTAAGCGTCCACAGGCCCGCATCGTACGTATCGTAATCGAGTTTTTTTATACAGGGCAAACCCCCTGTATAAAAAAACTCATACAACAGCGTCCACTGATCCGCACCGTACGGTCCGCTCATCGGCAATGCCTACATGATGACGTGACGTACTGATGACGTCATACGGAATGCCGATCAGCGGACTCGCAATAACGATAAACAAGGAATAGCGACATCTTCATCGCTTTCATCGGAAAGTGTTTGTGCAATACTAAAGCACTACAAAAATCCGAATGAAGGTGGCATCGGCAATCCGATCGCTGCTGATACAGTGGATGCAGTCTAATTAATCATCCGATACATGCGATGCGGGCCTGTGGACGCTTACCTTAACGCGGTCTAGTTTCTACCGGCGTTTCCGTTATCTTTTTGTATATAAAAATGTTGTAAAAATAAATTATCGTTGGATTTATGGCGTCGCTAGGGTTGTCATACGTCTCGGATATACGGGACTAGTGGTTCCCCACGGTTTCAGCCGGGAGATCTTCCATTTTCCCGGGATAAAAAGTAGCCTATGTCCTTTCTCAGGCTCTAAAATATCTGTGTACCAAATTTCATTTAAATCGGATAAGTAATTTTAGCGTGAAAGCGAGAAAACAGAGTAACTTTCGCATTTATAATAATATTATTATAGATTGTTACGCAATTTCTACGTTGTATCCCGCATTTCTATGAGTGTTTAGTTAATATCTACTCAAAATATTTTTTTGTTTCATCAACAATCGTTTTCACAGCAGACAATATACAAATTATTATCCTTACCTTACGTATTTTGGTAAAAGATCTTTTCAATTAGTTTTATTCATTACCCAATGAAAAATATGCAAGTGAAGATGTTAATATGTATATTTTGTTGTTTGGATTTTATTTATTCAGTATTGCACAATAATAAAACTCTATTTAACTAATAATTTTATGGTACTGTAAGATTAGACGCTTCCTTAAATAAATCCTCACAAACTAAATTGATGTGCAGTCTTTAATAGTACTGTAATAAAATGGTAGTTAGAGTATGAGCCTATATACAAGTAAACCCATATATATATTTAAATCTCTGTGCTAAGTGTATAGAACCACATCTTGAAGTCCCACTCATACCCTATCCATATCACTTAATTTGATGTGGAATTTATTCTGGGCTGGTAATAAGGTACTTATATATTATGCAACAATTGTTAGGAAAAAACAAATATTTTGGAGTTTTTGTTTATTGTTTTTGATAAGTACAGGGAAATACAAAAGCCTAAACCAAACAAAGATATAGAAACAATACAAGAATATTTATCTGCATTTAGGTAAAGTAGGTAATATTATTAATCACAATGTAAGGTGCCAATAAAACTCAATTATCACCATTAAAACATAATACGCGAACTTTATGCTAAGCCTTAAAACTAAGATTCTTCATATTATGGTTAATTATGTAGACAAAGTAATGCTATGGAATAGTGAAATATTGAAATATCTGCATTAATATCCATAAACATTTTCATCAGAAAATGCTATATACAGAAAGAAGTCTTCATCGTGATGCTCCTGGTAAAGTGAGCCCATGGTAGCTGATGTAGGAGGAATGACGTTGTTAACAAAAAAGAACAGCGCATCTTCTGGGCGCAAATGTATACGTTTCCTGATCAGAAAATAGAACTGCCCCACTGTTAAATCAGATGGTACCAAGTACTTCTTCTTATCAAGGTCTCCGAGTCTAGCCTTCGGGGCTTTCTCCACAATTACTGGAACACGATCCGGATACTTCCTACGAATTTTCTCCCCCTCGGTCTTTCTCTTTTCAAAAGAATGTTCTTCCTTATATTGGAATTTCATATTGATATTTTAAGCACACAGTTTTTTTTCCAAATTAGCACAATGTAATCGAATTCGATAAATAAACTGCGACGTGTTTTTTTGTTTTTTGTTTGACTGAGTCAACAATTACATTACAATGCAATGACGCAATCAGCTGGTGATCAGTGTTGCCGTTCCACAAAAATTTAAGTCCCCAGTTATTTCTAAAAATCCGCCAGATATAGGGAAATATGTTTTTTTCAAATCCGCTAAATGACGCTAGATTTAACCTTGAGTACTATCATCCTGGGACATTTTTCACACACGGCCAATCTGATTCCAAACTAAGCAGAGCTTGTGATATGGTAATCAGATAGCTGATATACTACATATACTACTTTTAAATACATACTTATATAGATATTTACATCCAGACACAGGACAAACAGACATATTCATGCATACAAATGTTTGTCCTGGGTGGGATTCGAACCCACGACCCGCGGCTTGAGAGTCAGGGTCACTAAACACAAAGCCAACCGAGCTGTCACTAAATTGTGTATTAAATATTACCTAAATGTAATAACTTTTTCTACCAGTCTGCAATATCCTCATTTTTCAAATTTTTTTAATAATCTTTAATTCAAATCTAAAATAATATTGTGTTCGCAATACTTTGAAAGAGTTGAAGAGTAGAAAGGAATGAAACATATTTTTAACTAATCAATTCTGTCAATATATTTGTCTCACTCTTTCTTGAAGTTATTAAACGAGAAAGAAAACTAATGAACGAACGAACTTCATTGTTTGTCTATAGATGGGGAATTCCCGTTCAGTCTCCAATAGTCTACATACTCATAATCCATAGGTACTCGTAGGGTTACCAGAAATAAATATGAATATCACTCACATGATTAAAATTAATTTTATTTTGATATTTAAAAAGGGTTTATGTATTTCTGAACAATATTGGTTTACACGGTTTAAAAATCGCTAGAAATCGCTAAATATTTATTTGTCGCTAAAACCCTATTTTTTCCCTCTAAATATATAAAAAATCCCCTAGATCTAGTGACTATGTCGCTAAAACGGCAACACTGCTGGTGATTGATAAATACTAGTGAGGATAGTCGATTATTTCAATAATGGATCATAAACTAATGTAAAATATTTAATCGATTACGATTATTTTTTTTTTAATCCTTTCACCGGATATCAAGCAGAAATCTAGGGCTGATGCCACAAAATCGTAATAAAGATTTTCTTCATCAGTATCACACCGCAATACTTTTGTTCGTGTACGATCCCGTCCATAGACATCTTCTATAGTTGGGTGTATCTACTCCACACCCTATATACACAATGGTTTCGGTTTTATATACTGCGTACTAATATCATCGAAACTAATACTTTATGATATCATATAAATGACATAATTTTTTCACAGAAATTCTATTCAGGGACTGTGATATATTGTTTTGAATCAGGGTAACTGTGCAAATAGTTTAATTTTCTCACAGAGCAAAATTTAAATTTGGCGGCAAGCTTGTTAAACGCCAAAATTGTAATTGCCCTATTTAAAGACTTTTTTGTACGGTTTCGTACTATACGCAGACTGACTAAACTTGTTACAAATCCGTTACTTACATTTTATCATTATTATAGGTATGTTATTGAAAATTGTTTTTATTTTGTTTTGTGGTTTTAGATAAAGTTTAATAAGTTCTGTGTACAGTCCTTATCGAAATTATCATTGTTAATATATTTTGTGCAACAGTTTTTTTTTGGAACGTAGTTCCTTATCGCGCGTTGTGATAGGGGGCTAGACGGAAAAAAATCTTCCGAAAAGTTGTAACGACACTTTTCCGAGCGGGGCCGAGCGTGGCCGAGCTTTGCCGAACGGCGCGTTGCCAAGGCGCGGCCTACTATAAAACTAATTGTAGTTACATACTACTAGTAACTTATATCAGAGCACTTTTATAAAATTTTATTAAAAAAAAAAATTATATTCTCTTATAGTTTGAAATGATTCACTCATTGTTCATTCATTTGATTGAACGAGAACTGAACGCATCACTATTACTTTAAATATGGCCACATTATTTTACAAAGTGACATTAGCTACTGTCAGGCAGCTTCGTCTAATTAAAAATACGACTTTAGTTCCGCGTGCACTATAGTACCTACTACTTGATGTGTGTACAAAAAATATTATTACAACTAAAAAAAGATTAATAAGTGAAGGAAATGTTAATATATTTTAACATTTCCTTCACTTATTAATCGAAAGGAACTTCGTTCCATCCGGGTGTCCCTTGACACCTCTCAAGTTTTTTTTACTTGTGCCCTTTAAATTTAAAGTTTTAATTAAAAGTGGGGGACTACTAAGTTCAAACCATAAATTTTGTAGGAGTAACATTATTTCAAATAATTTAGATACCTATCTTGAGATTTAACAAAAAAAAGAACCTGTTAGTAAAAATTTTTTTTTACTCATGAAATCAACATCTTTGATCCCTTCTACCCCTTTTATATACCACAATCGAGAGTTGTCGACAAGACATTGTTGGGCGTCTCGCCTAAATGAAGCTACTCAGGGAAAATTCGCTTGATAGTAATCACTTGGAAAATTTGTTCTAGGGAACCCGTACTATTAGAAAAATTACGTGAGGCACTCGGGGACTGCCGCGGTAAAGCTATTGCATTGCATAGCATTTTGTATCAACTTATGCAATTATAATTTTATTTATTTATTTTAATAATAAATGCACTTTGTTCATTCATATTCAAAACACTTCATACACAAATTTTACAAGTACAGCTATTCACTGTTGTACATAAATACATATACACCTATATACTTTCTCATAAGCAGCTTATGTATTCGTCCGATTTCGGAGCAGCTCGTCTCGATTCGTGCGAGTTTCGTAGAGTCGTACAATACGTCTAATCGCACACAACGCCGTCGAAGACTGCCGAACTGAAACGACGTTAGACGATGCACGGCCTGTTAGGTGTTAGGTTTTTTTCGTTACGGAATTTCTTGATTCGGTCGCCGCGCTCAGAGCCCGCGATAAAAGCTATGCAATAGCTTAATAATCTAATAATTTATGAGTCGCCAAACGTCATAATTTTGACTATAGTTCAACGATGATTGGGTTATCTATGAGACCTTTGGAGGCTCCAAATTCACGTTAGATTATAATTTACAATAAATTGATGACATTGAAACTTAAATACTTTACAGGAAATTAAATTTGTTTGGAATATTAAATGGAATAAATAGTGTACTTGGTAAGTTAGTTTAGGTGTCCAAGCTTGATTAGTCATCTTCAAACTTTCATAGTTACAGTATTTCACACAAACCGTACCATATGTCAATTACCGTAACGTTTGGAAAGCATAACGAATTTATATTAGAGAAATTCATACTATTTTACACTGGCATTGACTGGCAACACTAATCTACAGTTCTCTCTATTTTACGAGTACCTATACAGTATTTTTAATTCACAAATTTTTATTAAAAATACCTAAGTAAATTACATTTTTATTTACTATGAGAAAACGAAAGTCTCTAAAGAAAAATGAGGACGACTCTGATGGTTCAGAAGCAGCAGGCGAACCAGAAGAATTTCAAGATTCAGGTGAAGATTGGACGCCGGACGCCGATTCGGTATGTCTCTTAAACTATCGATGTTTTTATCAGATACCGTAATAATCATAATTTAAGAATTATGTATGAAGATATATTTATGTTTTCGATAGAGATATCTAAATACGTGTAAACATGGGTGTTTCGATTAAGTTCATCACTAATCAAGGCGTACCGCGTAAATAATACTTACGTTTTACGTTCACATTTAGGTTATAATCTTTGAATCGTTCTTCTTTTTAATGCTTGTTCAGGAACCCAATTTACGGGAATTGAAGTTAATAGTTCAAAATTTGCATGCATTTAAAAAAAGTCTCACGATTTTGTGCTTTCTAATTTATCTGGGGATGCTGTTCCCTAACCTAATGCATCACTCCTAAAAAAATACGTAGTTTTATTGATCATATTTTATAAGTATATTGATAAAGTATATAGCATTTGATATATTCGGTATTTCCTTCATTGAAGTATTATATACTCATTAAAAATATTGATTGCTATAAAGGCACTTCCGGCAGCTCTCAAGAAGTTTAAATTTTTCTTTCTTTTCTTGTTCCAATGGCAGGTGTGTTAATATACACAACTCTGTCACCACCATACCATTGTCAGAGTGTTTGAGAATAAACAATGGAGATTGTACGGTGAAATTATATCTATTTTTTAAGAATTGACTGTTAACTGATGAGTTAATCTAAAAAATTCCTACTGAAAATAGGTGAACACTTGAAAGATACCTTTAAGAATAAATTTCTCTCAAAGATATCACAAATGCCTTCAGCAACATACCAACACATGTTAAAGTAATTTCAACCTCCTAATTGCCCGCCTACAAAAGTACTAACAGATTTCCTGTAAAACAATATGATCAATTCACACTATAAGCAATAATTCAAAACAAATTATTCGTTCAATGCAAATGGCCAACAATGCAGATTTAACAATCATTTAAATCAGTATCTCAGAAACGATCATGCAGAATCTGCTATTACATAGATGTAACACTTATTACCCACACTCTACACTAGGGGTGTTCTACCAAACAATTGTAATGAACCATTAGATCTTGCCTATTAATCCAGTTTATTATACTACTTAGTATAGTATAACATTTATTCATATAATTTGTAATTGGTGCTCAGGGTTTTGTCAGCATTCTGTGTAAATTGTGGGTCTTGTAAAATGGGCCACCTCAATTCTACATTGTTGTGTCATTCAGTCAATTTATTATGTTTTATGAAATACTTTGCTGGATATAATTAGTTACTTCTGGCTCAAGTTCTTCCACTTTAAGTTTAGTCATTCCAGCTTAGAATATATTGCAGTTTATAACCAATGTTATCACATATAAATATCTATTTGAAATAACAATATATATACCTAGTTGGTGTGCAGTGATTGAGTGTTTTAAAAATAACCACCTTACCCAAATATAAATGATATGTATTAGAAATAACATATATTTTATAGTCAGTGTTATAATGTTGGGCTTATTGATGACAATACACTTGTGGCTCCTCATAATTCCACCAATGTTCCTGGGAGATTTCCCATTTTCACTGGGAGAAAAGTGGTCTATGTGTTATGCCACAACATATTCTAACTCTGTGCCAAATTTAATTGTCTCTGGCGTGTAATTGTAACGATCATCAATCCATACATACATTCTCACAAACTTTTGCATCTCTGTACTTTGGTATGTTACCCAATATATATATTCTGAAATATGTAAAATAATAGATTCTTTACTTAAATATTGTACAGAACTTCTATCAACAAAAATGGATTTTATAAAGCTAATTCACTATTTCACTTTACAGGTTGAACAACCCGCCCGTGCTGCTCCAGGCCGCAAGCGTGCTTCCAAGGCATCGTTAAATAACTCTAAGAAGAAGCGTAAAAACTCATCATCTGAAGAGAGTGAGGGGGAGGTTGAGGATGAAGAAGGGGAGGGAGAAGAAGATGAGGGAGAGTTGGATGAAGAGGAAGGATCAGATGATGAGAAAAATGGGTCAGATGGGAATAAGTCAGATTCAAGTCAATCTAAAGATGTACCAAAGCATTTCCATGTAAGATTTCTTTTGCATCAGAAAAAATGTTTTAATCGAGCTGACTGTCTAACTATAGCTAACAACATATATATGCCAAGCTTGTCGATACCATTGTGTATTGTTGTTCATTTGCTGACACGTTATACCAATCTTTATTTTTCAGTCTGGAAACTTTGTGCTGTTAAAATCTGATGTAAAATGGGATGGAGATACAGTGATATCAAAACTGGATGAATTGAATTTATGGAAAATCGACGGGAAAGCATTGTTGCAGAAATTTATACCAATGGAATCAAGTGGAAAAGTTTTGCACAAATGCACCTGTGTGGTAAGATAAATCTGTAGTTGATTTATGGTAACAATGGGATCATTACCATTATACATAAAAAATCAATAGTTAAAATTATAAAGTAGAGATACTTCAGAACCTTACAAATTTTGTAAGTCGATTCAATTGTGACATGACTGTTTCATCTATGTATGTACATTACTCAGATGATCGCACAAATAGAGAGCCTGTTACCAGGCTGCATTACCTATGAGGGAGATAATTGTTTGAGTGCCTTAAATGAAGAGTTTGATTTCAGAATACTATAGCTACTCATTGGGTGGATTAAGATAATTCATTATATTGTTAATTTTTTTTTCAGTATTCTGGCTGGAACGTTGACAACCGAGACAATTACTACCCCATTACTGAAATACTTGATCGGAATCCTCGCACGGATTCTAAAGAAATATGTGTAGCATTAGATCTTAATGATCTTGTCAAAGTTAAAGACAAGTGAATTCTTTTTTTTTTACTTAATCTAATTAGGTAAGCGAAAATGGAAAATATGTTTTTTGGTACTTCATTCCAGATTACTTATGTAATTCAAATATTTTAAAATGGGGATTAAATGTTCAATACCTAACTACTGAATTTCTGATTGTTTATTTCATTTGTTTACCTTTTCTTTCTTTCCTTTATTTCGAAAATGGGTCTTTAGTCCTGGATTGTCGCGACTTTTACGATTGATGCATGTGGCATTATATTTGGTGAGGCTGAATTTCCACCACAAATGAATTATTACTTTAAGTTTCTGGACGCTGGACGACTGCTCTGCAGACGTACCTTCTTCAGATCTGTCGTAGTCGTATCCATATTCTTCGTAATACAGTCGATTTATTAATTCAATTAAATACAAATAGTGACTTATTTTGACAACCCGGTTGGCTTTGTGGTTGTGTGACCTTTCAAGCCGCGGGTCGTGGGTTCGAATCCCACCCAGAACAAATTTTTGTATGCATGAATATGGCTATTTGTTCTGAGTCTGGGTGTAAATATCTATAATATGTATGAATTTAATAGTATTATATTTTGTTTCTAACAAATTTGCTTTAATTATTATAATAGGTATTTGTTTTTTTTTTTCATAATATGAGTTTATTTATTAGTATAAAAGAATAATATCTATATAATATATACTAAAGTATTATATATACTACATATAATCAGCTATCTGGTTACCATAACACAAGCTCTCTTTGAAGCTTACTTTGGAATCAGATTAGCCGTGTGTGAAATACCTATGTCCCAGGATATTTATTTATTTTAATTAACAAATTCAAAGTAATTTATTTATAATAATATTTATTATAATAAGACTCTATATTAGTGTCGTTAGTTGAAGCTTCTCTCATTTTTAGGGTTTCGTAAACTACGAACCCTTATAGTTTCGCCATGTCCGTCCGTCCGCGGGTAATCTCAGAGGCGCTTGATACTACAGAGCTGAAATTTGGTATGGTAGTAGATATTAACAGCGTCGACAAAGTTGAAACATAAAATCATGAAAAATATTTTTTTAGGGTACCTCCCACACGTACACCTACAACGGGAAGAAAAATTTTGTTTCTCCAATCCTATAGTGTGGCATATCGTTGGATAGCTTATTAAAAAATAGTTATGGTTTCCTACGAACACTCTCCGATTCAGGGTTCCATTTACGAAATATTAAGCTGTAGTTTTAGTTACGAGTCATGTGTCGTCCCCCCACGCTACGCTACTGTATATTCCGAATGCGGTAGATATCTTCACTTGTTTCATTTATTGATTATAAGTCAAGAGTCCAAGAGGCAATCTGAGGTTGAGGGGGCTCGGGGCACTGCCCCATCTTGCCCTCCAGTACCTACCCCACCGGTGCTAGACACAAATGCCTCAGATATATCACCACAAATACAGTGAAACAGATACTGCTCGATCATTTCCTACCATTGATTTATTTGGATTAGTGACCCGTAGACCCGTATTAGTGTCTTTCTTCCCCACATTATACCTACCTATAGGTTAAAATAAAAGGTTGAGAGGTGTTGGAAAATTGGCAGTTTATTATTTTCCATAAAATTTACATTATACTATATATACTCCATCACAACTCCAATCGCCAATTCTGTTGTTTATGTGTATCCATCTGGTGAGTCAGGCTCATGAAGACTTATAATGCTGAAACAAATTACATTTCGCATGAAGGTATGTAATTCTATATTATGTAGTGTTTATGACTTTCGCTGCGTGGTTTCCTGCTTTTATTAGACTGTGAAGTAGTGTATCCTTTCGATACAATTCTCATTTCTCTATTATGGTTCCATCAACAAGATGACCGGTGTTGTGGTTATAAGTTAATGTGGTAGGATTAGATGGACAATATACCTAAAAGTACACTACACAAGAAATACAAAACAAAAAGACAAACGAGAGCTCAATGAAAATACCTACTAATAATAGAATTTATAATTATTTATAAAATCGTGTTTTTGTAAAAGCTTGCGGTCTAACCACAGTACCATGGTACCAATGTGACAGAAGAGAGTTGATAATCCATCCATGTCTCGTGCAGCATTTTAAGTAGCTGCCCTTACTGACGCACGTCCAATTTCTACCTGTAGGTATACTAGGTAGGTTCTTACTACTTCTTACCTACTGATTTGAGTTATGGAAGTAGGTAAGTATCTCTTACAGGTACTAGACCTACATCTCTAAAATCAAGGAAAAGTACTAATTATTACCCAAGTCTTTCAACTACATCACTAACGTCGTCGTCGTCGTCATCAACGACAAGAATAGGCTCAGATATTTCTTCCTGTGTTTCAATGGTTTCTGCATCTGTTTCCACCATGACATTATTGGCACTATCTTCACTTATGACCTGTTCCTTTTCAATTTTGACAGACTTTATTCCAGCGATTCCTATAAAAAATACATAGGTAGGTAATTTAAATACCAATCTGTTTGTAGCCTGCTCTGTGTAGGTGTATAAATATTTAATTTTGTTAAGTAACACCAATATAAAGTATAAGAATAGGTAGGGTATATCTAAACAAAACGATTAGTCCGAGCGACTGTAACCAATTTGGTTACAGTCGCTCGCTCGGATAAATTTATGCCTTAATCCTTATTTACATGAAACAATAAATAAAAAACTCGCCGAATAAAAAATGCGATTCGTACTCGCGCATAAAGGTTTTCACACCATCATGCAATATATAATCCTCCTTGGATACTGTTAATATCGGCAAAAAATGTAATAAACACGTTTGATATATTATTTTGGAGACACCTTTTATTTTTTTATATCATTGTTGTATAGCGGCAACAGAGATACATATCATCAATAGATACAAATGCCTATTTTTTATCATAATTGGTACAGTATGATGATAGACAGACGAGTGGACAAACCATCAGTACGAACTGTACAATAATAATAACATCAGTTTCATCAAAGCTATTTCCCTTTTGGAGTTTAACAAAAATAATATCAAATGTATCTAACCTACCCTTTGCTGGGAACATGGGAGTATCTCGTCGCACACGTCTTCGTCTTGTCATATCATTTCGTTTGATTTGAATCATATTCTGGAAATCTATGATATACACAGCACCAGCAAGAAGTAAAGAGCACCTGGTCTCTTTATCGCTGAATGCCGATTCTAGTTCCACATTACTTCTCTCATCATATTTCCACCATCCTGCAATAAAAAAGTAAAGTATCCCAATCAAATGGTTTTTTGCGGTAACAAACCTAAACATCTGTTGGTCAACTAATAGTGGAGTCAATAAAGCATTTTACCCGGAAGTCCTCAAGAACAGCTCCGATTTCGATGATTTTCTTTTGTTAGCTTTGTTTTTTTTATTTATATTATTTAAAATCAGAAACCTTTTGGAGCGGGGAAAATAAAAATATATTGTTTAAACAATATCTAGGTACTATATTTATATGAAACCGTTTGCCCGATTTTGCAACATTTTTGATTGACGCTACTCCTATTCGTTGTAGCGGGATGACACATAGCTTATAGCCTTCCTCTATAAATGGGCTATCTTACACTGAAATAATTTTGGAAATCGGACTAGTAGTTTCTGAAATTAGCACCTTCAAGCAAACAAATAAACTAGGGAAACAGTATAGTTATTGGCCAGTTAAGCGACCACTCGGTAAAAAAAATGAAATAAAAAATAAATTTATTAATTTAAATAAATAAAACCCACGGCATATGTTTCATTATTAATGTATTTACGACGGAAGATACCTTACATTAACTTTTATGAAATATTTTAAGAATAATGTGAAAGTAAAAAAAAATTACTTAAAATCACAGTAATTGGCCACAATATTGCAGTTATTGGCCATGAAATTACATAGTTATTGGCCACCCTGAAAATAAAAATATAAATTCAAATTATTACGAAAAAATGATGATATAAATATTATTATTGAATAAAACATTCTTCATCATAACTTCATCATAACTTTTATCTTCCAAAGATTCACAATCATCATCAGAGTCATCATGAAACGAAAAACAGTTAATGGCAATGGTTAAAATCCTTAGTTTACTTACCGTCGTTTTTTATTTCAGTCTTGATATTTTCCTCTTTAGCTTTTCGATATTTTCTATTCTTTTATTAACATTTTTTTACTTCTTTCCTACGCCTTTATCTTTTTGGTTTTCAGAGTATTTTCTTTTTTTTCCTCTCTTTTTCTTACTTTTTTGTTTCTTTCGTCAAGGACCTCTTTTGAGTATTCGAGTAACTTCGGCATTCTCCTTTCTTAAATATCTGATAGGTATAAAATAATTATTTTTTAATAAGTAATTAAAAAAAATAAAAAATATAGTAATTGGCCTACTTTTACTATAGGCAAGCTTTGCAAAAAATACAGTTATTGGCCTAGGCTATTTACTGTGCGTAATGATTTAAAATTTGTAGAAATTGTAGAGAATACTACACAATGTAACAGAATAGGTACGTTATCTTTAATAAAAACGCTGTTTTAACTTTTTTTTAATAAATACAGTTATTGGCATAGGCGGCCAATTACTATTAGTTTATCAAATAAATGTTACAGCTATTGGCCACTAAAATTTTTTTATGTTATGAAGAAAATAAGTTATACTGCACTTAAGTATGGTTACAAGACACAAAAATGCTATACTTTATAATGTTTAAATAACGGACTAACTTCATACACATTTCAAAATATCGCACTAAATAATTAACACAGTCTTAACATTTTTTTAACTCACTTACCTGAATTTCGTCCTCCGGCAAAACATCACACATCGGAAAAGAAACTGATAACTTAGCAGAATTTTGTTGAAACTTTTTGAAAGAGATTAAGAGCGTTACCTTTAATTAGTTTTTAAATCTACTATTGATTTAAAAAATTGCTAGTTTTTTGGGAATAAAGTTGAAATGGCTAATAACTGTATAGGGGCCAATAACTATACTGTTTCCCTATTGAGTTCTATTTATCAGTAGAAATATAGACCATAAGAAAATATATATGCGTGTATGCATGCTACGTGTATACCTTACGTATATTTGTTTATGCTACTATATATATCTGTATGTATATATAATATTTCACGTTGTGTTTATCGAGGAAGGCTATTTTGAAGTTTATTTGTTTGCTTGCACGCGGAAATTACGAAAACTACTGGTCCGATTTCAAAAATTATTTCAGTGTTAGATAGCCCATTTATCGAGGAAGGCTATAGGCTATGTATCATCACGCTACGACGAATAGGAGTGGAGCGGCAATCACAAATATTGCAAATACGGGCAAATAGTTTCATATAAATATAGTAGATATAGTTTAAACAATATAATTTATTTTTCCCCTATCCAAAAGGTTTCTGATTTTAAATAATATAAAAAATAAAAGCTAACAAAAAAAAAAGTTAAGATAATAAAATAGGTTAGATAACTTACAAATGAGAAGTGAACTTACAAAACCTGTTTACAGTGCTCACTAGTACACTTTGTCAATAAACATAATTCATAACCCTTTCTTACCATTTCTGCCCTCATAATACCATTGATATTCATCTTGGGATTGATCCAAATTTACTTCTGAAGGTGACACTTTTTCCAATAAAATAGGATGATCTAAATAATCTGAAGGAATCTCTGCTCTGCACATAGCACATTTTTTGCTCTGAATGGTTACTCCCTGTAATATTTATTTATAAAATATACTTAAATTCTCTCAGCAAAAGAAATTATTATTTCATCATTTATTTCTAACATACCTTTACACAAAGAAAACAAAATATATGCCCACAAGGTAATTGTGTAGGATGGTGACATTTTTGTAAACAGACGGCACAGTCTTGTTCTGTAAAAATTATGGAAATTACCAAACCTAAAGCTGGTTAATTGTTTATTAAAGACTCTAAGAGCCACCCCTAATGATATTATGCCCCTTCACATTAAAATTAAATAACAGCCCCAAAAGACCACTTCATACCCAAAAAACAAGTGAAATTACCTATAATTGTATATTCAAAATGTGAAAGTAAAACCTACATTAATTTATTAACATGTAGGTCAGGGCTCTTGACATTATTTACAAATGTTATTGATTATTTGTAATAATAATAATAATAACTTTAACTTGCATTGCTATTTGAGGTTTTGATCAGGATATATCCATCATAAATTCATTCTAGTCTAAATCTTATATCCTACCCTACAGCAAGTTTTTTAGCAGGAAAATGTATTAATTTTATTACCATTAGACAACTCTTCATTTTGGACAGAGTTGCTCATTTTATTTATCGAGATAAATTTATGCAGAATTACAACTTCTTCTCGAAAACAAAGTTTTGGTTTTTACGATACCTCCTCTAAATTCACATTACAACAATATACAAACAAAGCAGAAAGTAAGTACTCGATGACAGATGTAGAGAATGAATGAAATGACTGTGTGACAGTAACTTGACAGGTGATACCATAGATGGCACTGATACATAACATATTCTGAACCACAGAGTGTCCGCACGCACATTGTACGGTACTAAAACAATGTTCACATCACATAAAGCTTTTTTTTTTTCGTGGGGAAATCCTCATGGATACCCTGCCGCCTCGGGGGAGGGCGGCCGGATTATGCCGGTCTCGACCGGCTAAAACCCCACGGTGGTCGCCATTAGCGCTGTAGAGGGGTCACCAAATTTTGACAGCCCGGTTGGCTTTGTGGTTAGTGACCTTGACTTTCAAGCCGCGGCCGCCGCGGGTCGTGGGTTCGAATCCCACCAGGGCAAACATTTGTATGCATGAATATTTCTGTATGTTCTGTGTCTGTATGTAAATATCTATAATATGTATATACATATTTAAAAGTATATAAGTTAGTTACTATAACACAAGTTTCATTTGAAGCTTACTTTGGAATCAGATTGGCCGTGTGTGAAAAATGTCCCACGATATTTATTTATTTATATATCTAACTAAAATCCCTGGCCCGTACCTCTGAGTTTATAAAAAAAAACTTACGTACGGATTCACACCACTGGCTTTCGGTGAAGGAAAACATCGTGAGGAAACCTGCATCCCTGAGATGTCACAATTGAAGGCATGTGAAGTCCGCCAATCCGCACTGGGCCCGCGTGGTGGACTATGGCCTAAACCCCCTCAATGTTAGGGGAGGCTCGAGCTCCTCGGTGGAGACGTATATGAGCTGTTGATGATGATATCTAACTAGCTTCTGCCCGCGACTTCGTCCGCGTGGAATAGTTACTTTGGGCTAACGCTAACTTTCAACCCTCGACTTTGCTTACGTAGAAGGATGGTCTGAGAGCTAACTGATGACTGCACGCCCCCGGCCCAGCACATAAAGGAGCGCGCAGAACTTGATCATTATCCTTAAACCTGAGCTATTCATTGAAATCGAATGATGTAAAGAGCTATTCATTGAAATCGAATGATGTAAAGGGCAATTTTCTTAACGCAATATATACCTGCATCATGTTAGATTGATCATTTAAAGTTAGTAAATAGTATTTATCAGTTTTATATTATTTATTTTATTATAAAGCATAAGGTAATTTTTATTAACTGGTTTCCGCCCCCGGTTTCACCGGCGTAGCTCTAATTCCCGAAGGAGTTACGATAACGTAATGAAAGTTTAACAAAGAAACAAACTCACATTAAAAAATTTTTTTTTGCATTTGATATTTTTTTTTTTTTTTAATCAAATGAGCTTACGTAAAGTTACTCACTTAAAGACTTTATGGTATTGAAATACTCTTACTTTTTGTGATGTTCAGCACTTCTTGCCTAATTTATTCATCAGATATACCTACTATGTAACAGTTTTTTGTATTGACTGTTGGGGCTAAAATACATATTTTTAAGAAGAAGACAAAAAGTTATTAATAAAGAGTAAGTAAACACTTGTACTTCATAATTTTTTATATTTCTAAATTCTTATCTATAACAATTATAATGAATACAATTTATAATAAATAGTTGTTACCATGGTCTAACTTTACTCTGGCTCGCATGTGTCAATACCCAAGTATTTAGAGGTTTTGGTTTCATTGCCATTTGTTTATGTCGAGGGTACTGTGGGCAAATAACATACAACCTTTCATCTCTGACAACAAAGTAACAGGACTTGCAACGTCTTTTCAATCTGCCTTTGATTTTAAAACTACAGGATTGCTCCATCAGAGGAACAAATGGCAATAATAATTTGTCCCTGTGTGATAAATTTTGAAAAGTACTAAAAGGAAACTGATGGGCTGTCAAGTATCTGCTCAGTGGCATACTGGCAATGGTTGACACAGTTTTGACCAAGGATACAATCCTCTGCATTATTCCTGAAATAGAAAATATATTATTATTGTATATTGAATTATTGACACATACAATTTATAAAATAATACATAAAATATAATAAAAATGTAATATCTATATGGCATAGGACATTTATTTTTATATTGTATTTACTGTATTAAAGTATTGTTGGTACTAGCCTATATCTAACCAGTGCTGAGTAAATCCTTAGTTTATCAAATATATGAGACAGTTTACATAAGGGCTTTGTTGCTTCTGTAAGTAAGGACTCTCTATGTTGAACATGTTCAACCTTTTGGTGTTCCACATTCCAGTGTATGTAGGCTGATTCTTGAGGCATTACTTGAGATGGGATCACTTGATATTATTAACTTGGCAAGTAGGAACTAGCCTATTGTTTGGGAATGTTTAAACAAATAATAAAAAGAGAATAGGTGTTATTCTTACTTAGTGTAGGTAAGGCACAGCAAATACTGTAGTATTTAACCTACCAAGATTTAAAGTATAACCTGCCTTACACTGCTCTGCTTCTACAAAATTGTAAACGGACGTTGTAAACTCCACCAACACATAAGGAATCAAAGTTATAGAAAATATGGTAATAACTAGGTTAGGTAAATTTAAAACCTCTATTTTCCACAGAGTCCACAGACAGACAGATGTACAGACAGAGCCATCACTGTCAATTAGAGAATCAGAGCCACAGATTACAAATTATCAGAGCCATAAAGTATACTGCTCTGAGCCGTCAGTCAGATCCATGGACCTAATATACTAACAGGACTGATAACTCTGAAATTTGTATTTTTCGAAAATGAACCATAAGTCAAATCGATAAAGTATATTTTCTATGATGATTTACACAGAGGCAAATCCGAGCCGAGAGAGATAGTCACAACGGAGGCCGTGTGTCTCGTTCTTCCATCTTGCCACTCTAAAAAAATTATGTTGATCAAAAAGTTTTGCTAAACAAAACTATGTTGAAACATTTGTATTTTAATGTATTTTTATACAATTTGAAGTCACAAAGTCAAGAATTGTAATTGCATGTATTTCGCTTGAAGTATTCTTATAAAAAAATATATAATAACATTTTTATTTAGCCCATTTTTTGTTTCTAATGGTAACCCTTCAAAGCGTCATGTGATGACGTCAGTTTAACTAAATATTATCAATGAAACAAGGAGTATTATTAACGTGACCATACGTCCCGCTTTGGGCGGGACAGTTCCGCTTTCAGACTGTCCCGGTTTCCTCAGCAAGGCCAATGTTGTCCCGCTTTTGAAAACAGACCAAACGATAATTTAAAATATACTTTTCCCGTTCGAAATGTGTGGAACGTACCAAATGTAAAGGAAATCATATAGAAGATGTTTTAAAGAGAAAGATAAAAGTATTATCACAAAGGCTAAATAGACGCGAGGAAAGATTAAAAAACGTAAATTCGCTTTTACTGCTATTCAAGAAAAAGTGTATAAATTTTGATGAGGTGGAACAAAATATAAAAAATAAGTTTAACAACATCCATACTCTATTGAACACAGATAAAACCAAGAAAGGTGTAAGATATTCTGTTGAAGTAAAAAAAAATTGCTAAGGGTCTTTGTCTTAAAATTGTAAGAGGCAGAAAGTTAAAAAAAAATATTTAGTCTTTAATTTGTCTCACATAGCAAACAATTTATTGTCACCCTGTTAGAAAGGGACACACGGCCTCTGTACTAACTATCTCGCTCGGCTCGTTTTTCAGATCAGAGTGCTCGGTCCTGTTAATATATTACGTCCATGGTCAGATCACAACGGCACGGAGTTCACAGAACGATAATAAACTTATGGTCAATTTATAATTAAGGTCTCGCGTGCTACTACCTAGCGTTGCTCGTTAGTTTTTTTTTCAGTCAGTCAGATAAAAATCGGGCAAGTCCGAGTCGGACTCGCGCATAAAGGGTTCCGCACCGAACGAAATATAAAAAAAAACATTACTGTTATATGTGGACCCCTTCTATTTTTAAATACGTATAAATATTTAACTAAATATAGCAATACGAACTCTAAGCATATCAAGCGTCTCCTTATTATTGTTATAATAATCCTACTAATATTATAAAGGCGAAAGTTTGTATGGATGTTTGTTACTCTTTCACGTAAAAACTACTGAATGGATTTGAATGAAATTTGGAATAAAGATAGCTTATAACCTGGATTAACATATAGGCTACTTTTTATCCCGGGAAAATGGAAGACCTCCCGGGTACGCGGGTGAAACCGCGGGGAGCCACTAGTTGAAAAATAAAAATAAAACTAGTTTCTGGTCTTCATGCCTATTACAGATGCGCGTGTTCCACGGGGTGCCACTAGTTTTTTTTATGAAAGCTTAAGCTTATATGGCTATTAGTCCTCTTAACTGGTTTTTTCAGAGTTAATTTTAGGTGCCTATAGTCTTAGCAGTCGCGCAGCCAAAGTATTGGAAATGCAAGCTTGTGTCGTTTAGTGCAAGGTTCATGTTAAGTCGTTCATGTACTATGTTCTTTATGGGTAAATTTATAAATCATCCTAAAGCAGAGGATGCAAGCCAAGATGACTATGTTGCTCTTAAATAATTCGTTATTCTAGTTCCTAGTTCTGATGAGGTATGTTGGTACCTACAAAGATTTATTTCTATAAAGACAATTCAACGACATTCTTAGATTAGATGTCACATATGACATGGTAAACTTGAAATGAATAAATTAAATTACATGAACTGATAATAGTGTTTTTAAATTATACCTACTTATCATCTGAGAATAATTCAAGAATAAATTATTATTTATAGTGCGATAACAAACTTCGGATAAACTATTGACCTCTCATCATCACCATACTGTTTTACAAAAAGAGCTGAAATTACTTTACAACGAAGTAATATTACATCGTGTCGTGTGTTTACCGAAATTAACGTGTCTAAGATGAGCGTCCCTAAGGCTAATGTAGTTTCGAAGACAAATATCCACCAAGTGACCAAAACTATCGTGACTTCGCCACATATATATAAGCCAGTCGGACCTTACAGGTAGAAAAAAACGCATATGTTACATGTTACGGTAGAAAAGCAACTGGTTGATCCGAGTAATTTGTTACCTATATACGTACTTACAAGGCGATGGTACCTATACCTCAGTGGTATTGAGGTCGAATACCGTGGCAAAGGTCACGGGTTCGAACTCGTTTTACTTTGTTATGACCGCACGGCTGGCTGCCACCCTCAAGTGGAAAATCTACCGCCATGCATCTGCCGCGCCGGTGTTTTCTGAGCTTCCGACAGCTGCCAGCTTAATTCTGAATATGGTGTCCCCGAGTTCCTACGAGTACATTTGCATCGATGTTGTTGGCTCATATTTTTTTATCATAATTTTTCTCTGGGCAAAATATACAAATCTCACACGTCTGCAAGAAAACAGACAAAATTGTTGAAACAGGTTGTTTCTTGGTGAACGAGGTGAAAGCGCATTAAGATCTTATCGACATTACACTTGATACTGAGTTACACCTTTAACGTTATTATTTTTAGCCAAGCAATATTGGCTGGTTCAACTCTATATGTCTCCGGAGTGCTGGGTATGGATCCAGAGGCGCAGCTTGTATGTGGCGGTGCAGAGGCACAGACTCGACAAGCTCTTAATAATTTGAAGCATGTCTTGGAAGCGGGTGGTGCTTCCCTCGATTCTGTCGTCAAAACAACAATACTCCTTGTAAATATGGATGACTTTCAAATTGTTAATCAAGTTTACGCGGAATGTAAGTTAACATTTATTTCATGTAGAATAAGTATTAGGTACACTACCACAAAAGATTTTATAAGTAGATAAGTACCTATTTAGGAAGATATTTTTTTTAGATTATACATATCTAGTTAGGTAAGGTAAGTATGAAATGTCGAAGGATGGGACTGATATGCAATAAACAATTCAAAGACTTTTCCCCTCTCACCGTTGACTCCGAAGGTGGGGTTGTCTAGAAATAGTAGAAATAGAATAAGTAAGTAATTATAGTAAATTACTTGGTACATTTTAAATGTTTGGTCATTATTATAGTGAGCACAACTTAGTTTATTTCATGTGCATGTTATAACTAAAATAAAACGTGTTTTTATTCTTCAGATTTCCCTAAGGATTGTCCCGCACGGGCTACATATCAAGTTTCCAAATTACCACGTGATGCCGCTGTGGAGATTGAAGCAATAGCATTGAGCGGTGACCTAGTAGTCGCTGAGGCGGGTCCTTGTCCTTGCTCACGCATTTAATTTATCAACGATAATACCATGCTTATTAAAATACTCTAATGTAAATACTGAACATGTAAAATTAAAAAGCGCAAAACACAATTTTACCACATTATTTAACCAGTTTAATGAGTAGGCACCTGGACAGATTAATATAAGGGGACATACGTACTTTACACTCTGCCGAGGACCCAAACCGTAATTATCTGCTATTTACGCAAAATAATACTTAATAGGTACCTAGTTTTTTATGAACCTCACGCATGCGGGAAAGTTAAAATGTTAGTGTAATATGATAATTTTTATGTAGTCAATGTATTACATCAAGAGTTCATTTGGAAACAAACTGGCACGCAGTTTGTAATTTTATGTAGGCAAATGGTCCTAAAGCACAAACCAAAACATTGACAAGTAAATCAAAAATCGACTGATACGACTAAATTAGGTTCCTTCTTTTAACCATTTTATTAATAAGTATCTAGGTACAGAACTATAAAAAGTTGTTGTGATTTAGGTAGATAGTTATATCAATTACAGGAAATTTACTCAACATACCAAAATATTAGAATAGATATTATGAACTTATTTATAAGTACTGTTTCAAATGTCAAATGTTTATAGCCTTCAGCTAAAAAACTCATTTTAGACTGCAATGTCTTACACCGGTTAATTAATTGTAACAACATTTCATAAAATCAAAACCAACGAGTATGTAGTTAGGTACTTAATGGTAATAGCAATTTAAATTCTTAATAAGGCTCTATTTTAAAACAGTGTTTGACCTAGAACGGGTGGTCTTGAAAGTGGTGGGAGCACAGACTAGGTGCCTACTCCTAGCGGAGTGGGTGGGAAAGAGTATAGCTACCACCAAGCTGCCCACTGGGCCGGTAGGTGGTGGGGACATTATAATTTATATTGAATCAGGTAGCTGGTGAAGGTATTGCGTGAACTGTGGTTAAGAACAAACAACAATACATCAGCTGGTTAGGTATAGTTTATTATATTTGTTTCAGAAATATAATTTACAATACCACGCACTATCAAACTAAGTAGATTGCCGGTTGAGGAATACTCAATTAGATTAGATAAATATAAAAAGAATTGGTATATCTAAGTAGGTAATTGTAAGAACATAAGTACATCAAGGTACCTACCCACCTGCCTATTCATTAAAATACTCTTGTGTGTATTTGTTAAGATAAATAAGTAGCTTGGGTAGCAGGTAGGTAGTAAGTTATCGTGCTGGCTGAACATTACTAACCGCTTTAGGAACTAATTATCTACCTCTTGCTGAAACTGTAACACAGATAGAATAGGTAATAATAATAATGAATATACCTGTTACTGAAATGCCATCTGAAATAAAGGCACGCCGCCAAGTTACAGCTGTTGTTTAGGAAACATAACAGTAAATTGTAAAGGTGATTGACTTTATAATTTCGCCATGTCCGCGGGTAATCTCAGAGACGGTTGATACTCCAGCAAAGTTGAAACATAAAATCTTTGTTTTAAGTATTACTTTAAAGTGAAGCTTAGTGATTAGTGACCTGACTCTTACCTAAGTCGTTGGTATGTTAATATGGAAATTTGGGGTATCAAGTATCCAATACTATACTATCAATATCGCAATAGCCTAACTCCCCTAATACCACGAATATCTACTTATTACATTCATATACCAAATCCTATGAGTAATTATTAAATGAAATAATTTTTAAAAGGTAGTGGTAATAGCCTCGAAAATCCATTGTCGTACGGACATGGACGGCGTTAATTCTGCTAAACATTTATGAGTTTATAGGTAGGTACTTAGGTACGTTAGTGATAGGTATGTACAATAATGTAGGTAGTAGGAACCACGTTGTTTTAATTGGAAAAACGCGATGGGGGGTGCGAGGTCACTCTAGTCGGCACCCTCCTCCCTTTTTACCTACCTACTCGGTATAGTCATGTTACGTGTATGATACGATCTCCGCCCGGCCGCGGCCGGCGCGGGCGGCAGCTCCGGCAACGCACAGTCGAGCAGGGTTGCTTCGGCCGGATGGTCAGGAGTCCGCAGCGGCGCCGCCATCCCGGCAACAACTGGATCTTATCTCAATTTACAAACTGCGACCCAGATGGCTTCTGATTAAACTCTGCCCCGGAAATCATGGGATGTACTAGCAGCGCTCAAAAAATGGTTTCTTCAAACGCAAATAATCCAGGTAGGTACGGTTAATAGGCCCTCTTTTCTTGCTACTAACCGATGGTTGGCTGAAATTGTGATTGATGAAATCGTTCTGGATAACGTAACAGAGTAGACGGGTACTCTTTACGGTGGCGTGTTTGCTCGTCGAACCATCTATCTAAGTACTTTTCGTTTGAACCCTAGTCAGAGGAAACCCGTTTAAGATGTTTTCCCACCATATCAAAAGTTCTCGCAACTCAGCAACAAGTGAGTCCTACACAGGATAAAGAGAAACTGTTCCCGTCGAGTTGTGTTGTGCATCGTGAATATAGATGCTCTAATCTCATTTAACACCAATGTTGGTAGCTATAGGAATACAATAAGGCAAACTACTTATTTGACTAGTATCTAAATATTTAATTTGTTTGAATTAATAGGTATTTATAAATAGAGTAGGTATCACCTTATTATCATATCATTCGTTTGTTTTTGTCGTTTTTTATAAACCTCTACCTAACTAATTAAGTAGGTAATTACTATGGGTATAAGTATATACCTACAGCGTTTCGTTATTATTTAGTTACTATATTATATTTTCAATTTGAATAAACGTTGTATACTTATCGTAAAAAAATATTTTATTGTAACTAAATAAATTATACTTAGATATAAAAGTCGCCCCTGCAATCATGCTCTGTCAACAAGCGAAGCACATTCAAAGTTATTTACTCTTTGGGCACCGGCTGCGGACCTCTCAAATGATTGCATAGCTTCCGATACCTAGATACTTAAGTCAGACTGAAACATCTCTCGATGGACTGAAACAACCGTGTGTATCACATATCAAAAAATATTTTATGTTTGTTTAATTTCAGATACAAATGTTGAGTCGATTGAAGATAATGATGGAAGTCCAAAATTTGTGGAGGTAAACACTATAAGTGAAAATGGAGAAAATATAACAAACGTGATACCTACATGTGATAATTTAGCGGGACCTTTACAATTAGCTAGGATTAACAAACCTTTCGTAGATACATCAATATCGAAAACAGAAAAAGGTTGGTTCAACTCATATACCTACCTTGGTAACATAACAATATATCTAATTATTATTTCAATGTATTAAGACTATTAAGTAATTTAATTGTTCAATCTGTGTTGTTATTGCTATAATCACTAATTGTTATTAAATAAGGTATTATATTCTTTAATTAGCATGATAGTACCTACATGCGTGCCTTGTTTAAAGGTCCTTTGCCCACTGAATTAGATATAGGTAAGTAGGTACTAGCTATCTCTTATGGCCATTCCAATTTTGCTCCTCCACATCCCATTAAATACCCATATACTTATACAATGTATTTATGCGGAAACTCAATGAAAAACTTTATGATTTTCAGATATCCATGGAAATATACTCTTAGATGATAGTAATACAATTAAAGAGTATCCCAATAAAATTTCGACACTAGAAGAAATTGTTGAAAGAGTGGTCGAACTATATGTATCTGACGATGGAGTAGATGATGAGCACACTGAAACAAAGAACACAAATGATAGGACAAATATAAAGAAACATGAAAGTGATAAAGCTGACCAAAACATGGCAGAAAGTGGAATAGTCACGGCGACGTCGACGTCGTCGTTAGAGTAAGTTGGAGTTATTATTAGGATTTTATAATATTATCTTTCGCAGTTTAGAAAGCCTATTTGTCCCAAAAAATACTTACACTTAAAATGTTGACACTCAATGTTCATTAATAGACATGTATTACTTTATGTAGATTGCATCTTTCGTTTCTCCAGGATTCCTACTTAGATAAAACATAAGTATTTTAATCGCTTGAACTGTTAGAAAAGCTTTCTAACAGTAGAGTATTGTTCAGTTTATTAAGAAAACCTTTACCTACCAAACTAAGTAAAGAATTAATTTGCCTATTTTCAACTGAGCTGTCTTAGTTTTAAAATGCTACAGAGCCATTTGCTAAGTCAATAATAATTTCTTTCTTTTTTCCCGACTGCGCTACAAGGAGAGATATTTTTTGAGAAACGGGCCTATTCGGCTTATCGAGTTATTTTTTTTACATTAGTAATATTTTAGTAAATCCCGACGTATATGTTCGTACAATGATATCTCCATTTACAGCCCAGCCTACAGTGGCCAGTTAACTACATCACTACCTTCTTACCTACTTGTAAATTAAAAATTTAATTGGTACCTTACTTACACGACACTAAGCAAACAAAACCACAATAAATGAAAAAAACCCACGATCTGTGGGGTATAGCAGCCTTTAGAATATCCTCCTGCCAAAGTTCTAACTTGTCTGATTATTTAAAAGGCATGAGCAATTCGACGAAGAAATGAGTTCGAGCCCCACACGATCGGAGAGCCCCGGTAGTCATGCAACACGATGGGAGGCGCTGGCTGACATCGCTGCAGAGCTTCCCCCTTTACTGGCTGTGGACCCAATTACTGGTCAAATTTATGCTTTATCTAAATAAATTTTATATATCTACTATTTAACAGACACTTTTATTTATGATTTGGGTTAAGACCTACATCATTTTAACATTAAAAGTAAACGAAATTAATAATCAAAATCTTTTGATTGTTTCATAACATTCTAGTATATTTTGGAGGAGCTGAACTTGGTAACACTGTATTGTACCAGTGTCAAACTAGTCCGATCAGACTATCTGTCAAAGTCAAAAGTAAAATACTCAAACAAAAGATTTTTGTAGGTATGTGAACACGAACAGGTATAGAGTCAATACAGTTTTATAAAACCTGTTAGTTTCAGTGTGACTAATCTTGATAGCACAATGACTGATCTGATTGATTATCCATTACGCAAAAAGCGACGTCGATGTTGTGAACAAGAAAAGGGTAAGTTTTCATTTAAAATATACTAATGAAATACACCAATGTTGTTTTGATAGGTTAGGTTAATAATACAATAGTGGTTTCCATAGCACAAACCAGCTGAATGTGAAACTCCCTAATATTTTGTTAGATTATGGTCAGTGTGCTGAGCCTGTAATAACAGATTTATTTATATAAGCATTAGACATGCTTGAATGATACACTAAAAATATTATATAGAAAACATTACGGTTGGCTTAGTGGTTGGATACCCTGATTTTTAAGCCCATGGGGTTCGAGTCCCACACAGGACAAATCATTGTATGTATTAAGATTTCAGTTTATTCTGCCTAGTGTTTTTTGGAAGCTGTTCAATATATAATTAAAAATATCAGTTATCTGGTTTCCATAATACAAGCTCTGCTTAATTTGGACTCAGACTGTGTAAAGAATATCCCATGACAATTATTTATTTTTAAACAAACCTATGCTTGGTCCTCATCTATAGTAATGGGGTAATCACAACATAGTGAATCAATAAAATGTCTGGCTGGTTGATTTGTTTAAGTTTGCTTAACCCTGACTTTAAACCTGCTGGTTGAGGGCTAGAATCTCAAACAAGTAGATATATAAAAGTCTTTTAAGTATACAGTAGGGCTTCGTTAATCCAGAGAGGCAAAAACACGGCTCTTTCGTATCTTCGCTCATCATATGCAATATTTAATGGTTATAAAACACATGTTTAACCTTAGTTTCTTAAATATTTATTTCTCTGAAGTCTGTACCTAATACTCTTCTGTTTATAATTTTTCCACTTCATTTCAAAAATATATGAATTTTGTTTTTGTTTATAGGACAAAAGATAATATCTGAAGAAGCAGGCAATGAAAGTCAGAAAATATTAAAGAATAATAAAAAAAAGAACCCCAAGTTCCGTCTTAAGGCATCAGGAGTGACAGCTAGTCTTACAACTCCCACTGTTGAGAGAGTCCCTTTAGTACTTACTGACATACAATATCTGCTGCTGCATTCCCTTCTTGGAAATATTAATTTGTCCCAGCCACCAAGATGGTATGTTCTGGATAAAAGTGATAATATCACTCAAACTACTTGTCTTGTGCTCGAAGGAGTGTCAATTGATCACTGGGAGAAATGTTCTACAGAGTTTGCATGTGCAAAAAAAATATTTGAAGATTCAGTTGAAATTGTAACACCATCTGTTTATAATGGCTCTTGTGTGCAAGAACTTGCATTAGTACCTATATCTGAAGCAGAAAAAGAAAGCATAATACAAAAGTATGGTAGTATAAACTTAGCTCTAGAAGCAAGGAAGGATTTGATGGTCATGATGAAAGCTATGTTCCCCATTAGAGACGGAACTCCAATAACAATTGACTTGAACGCTAATGATACATTTCCAAGAACACAATTACTGTTATCGGCTTGGCAATTGATTGAAGAAAATTACCCCATACCTTTGAAAGGTAAATTGAAAACTGTGTATTCTGATTATATCATGACAAAGGAAGAATATGCTCCGGTAACTGCAAAGTCTCCTCTGTTTGGATTGGACTGTGAAATGTGCTTAACAAATGCAGGGTCAGAATTAACCAGAGTTTCTGTAGTTAATGAAAAACATGAAACCATATATGAATCATATGTGAAACCATACAATAATATCACTGACTATTTAACTCGTTATTCTGGTATTACCAAATCACTATTACATGATGTTACAAAAAGGTTAAAAGATGTACAAAATGATTTACGCGAACTTTTACCTCATGATGCTATTTTAGTAGGCCAGTCTCTAAATACTGATTTGCACGCATTGAAGATGATGCATCCTTACATCATTGACACAAGTTTGATATATAATTTTACTGGGGAAAGAGCTCGGAAGCCCAAATTAAAAGCATTAGCTAGAGAATTCCTTCATGAAGATATACAATCGGGTAAAGATGGACATTGTTCTGTGGAAGATTCATTGGCATCATTGAAGCTGGTTCAACTAAAACTTAGTCAAAATATGGAGTATGGAGATGCTGTGCATACCAATAGAAAAACATATAAAGAAAATGCTACCAAAGTCCAAAAATCGCCACAAATAGCTTTGTCAATATTTAATCACATGTTGGAACAAAAGAAATCATCACAAATAATCGGATGTGACGATATAACAGGTGATTATCATTCATATTTAACTCAAGCAAAAGATAATATGTTTTCTCAACTAAAAAAAGGTAAACCAAAGAAAGTAAAATTGAGTACGGTTGACAGAGTAGATGATGTAATTGCTGAACTCACAAAAGCTGTTAAAGAATACAATTTGGCAATGGCTCACTTGAAACTCGAAATCAATAATGAAAATCAACTCGAAAAGATAAGAGCTGTTGATAATTGGATTGAAACAGTTTGGAATAGCATTGAACAATCTGCTTTATTAGTAATAGTGTTCGGTGGATCACATAATGATAATGGAATGGCTATGGTAAAAATTAAAAACATTAATGTAAGAATTAAATAGTTGTTAAGTTAAAATAAATGTTAATTAAAATTCTCAGTTGATTAAACAACATAAATTTTTAATCTTTCATTGTTCTCATTTACCAGTAAGCTGCCCTAAATAAGCAATTTATATGAAACTAGTGGCTCCCAGCGGGTTCACACGCGTACGCCGGAGATCTTCTATTTTCCCGTGATAAAAAGTAGCCTGTCATTTCATTTCTCAGGCTCTAGACTACCTTTTTTTTTTATTAAGGGACTTGAAGGTGTTAGTCTCTGATGATGAAATGTTACACCCTAACGCGGGCAATCGGTGAGCGCTGAGGGCTCTCAACCGTAGTAGATTTAAGCAACTGCGCTGAGGGTGTCCCCTGCGGGACCGTGCCTCGGCTCAGGGCGTTGCTGGGGGTGAGGGACTCACTGGTTTGATTATTTGGGGAATTTTATATCGGACATTGCTCTAGACTATCTATGTACTAAATCAGTTCAGTAGTTTTAGCGTGACATTTGACACACATCGTGAAAGCAAGACAGACATTTCGCATTTATGATATTAGTATAGATTTTAGCAGTATGGTGTAACCCAGAAGAACCAACCAGACAGATGGCCATTATCAGAGTAATTAATTTTAGGCCCTAGGTTTACTATTTCTCTCATGAAGGTCAGCAGACAACTTAATCAAAGATTTTTTGAGAAAATCGCTGACAATATATTATTTCTGGGACTCAGGTAATTTCAATTTTAGGAAATGTTTGAATTGACATTCAGTACTTACTTATCAAATTTTATAGGTACCTTGATTATTTAGTATTTTGGACTTCACTGGACAGTGTCACAATGAATGTAATTTGAAAACTGGTAAACATTTTTAGCCCGCGTCCGTGCCTGTGTTGTGTATTTGTTTCTAGGTGTAAGACAAATTCTACAAATAAAATACGTTGACTTCATATTAATTTCATTTAATTCTCAGGTAGCTTTATCACTTTTGTGGCTTAATTTTTCAGTGTCCGCGACATAGAAATTATTAGCATGCATTTAAGTCCATATAAATACAACTTAATCACTATAACGCCAAACAGAATACTTACTATTACCTATATACTTTGAATGAGAAGACTTGATATTACTTAGTTCGAATAACGAATTAGAATAAATTTGAATGTTGTAACTTTAATGTAATATGTATGTATACTACATTATACAGGGAAATTCGTATTTTCTGTGATATATATACTACAGTTTAATATTTTCATTATTGGGTGGAAGCCTGTTGTAGGTACCTCCATTAAGAATACGACTTAGTATTAGTACTTTATTTGGTGGCAGGTAGCGTTTTTTCTATAAACGCTCTCATGTCCTTAAGTTCACTTTCTGACGAACTGTGTGACTGTCCTTGGTAAGTAATAAACTCAACATTCTTCATGAATGTTTTAAGAAACGACGCAGTCATTTGTCCCCATTTAAACGGCACCACTGGATCGCAATCACCGTGTGCTTGAAATATCTGGAATATAAGATTTTTTTATGTGTTATGTAAAATAGGTATTTGTATTTGTTTTAAATAAATTCTCGAAATGTCAGTGGAAACCGTTTCAACCGTCCCTGCGGCCTATTATTCTTTTAACATATCTACTACTTCAAGACCCGATTACGTAAAATATTAACTATTTCTTCCTTTAAAAGGGCTCAAACCACTAACCAATATTAGATCATTAATAAAGATCGCTATGTACCTACACTATCCGCCGAGGACTTGAATAGGTACCACCTTAGATTTAGAATTTATAATCTAAGGGTACCACCTAATAAAATAGCGGCAAATTAGCGAATGGGTACTAATAGAAATCCTTATTTATATCACACTAGCTGCCTCCCCGCGGTTTTACCCGCGTAGTTCCCGTTCCCGTGGGAATACAGGGATAAAATATAGCCTATGTTACTCGGGGATAATGTAGCTTTCCAAAGGTGAAAGAATTTTTGAAATCGGTCCAGTAGTTTCGGAGCCTATTCATTACAAACAAACAAACAAATCTTTCCTCTTTATAATATTAGTATAGACAAAAAACATGAAAGGAAATGTCTCCTACGTAAAACTAACCCCGGTATCGTCTTTAAAGGTGAGGATAGGTTATCGCTAGTCGATGCCCTCGAATAATCTTAACTCACACATAAATGACTGATTTCTAATCTGACAATCTCACACACCCAATCGCCGACATAACCATTTATTTAGTGTAAAAGATATGCACATGACTTATGTAAATAATAGAAATACAAACTGGCCCGTTAGCTTGGTGTTCAGTGGTACCCTACTCAATGGGTTCAATTCTCAACCAGGATATCAGATCAGTGTGTTTGTTCTGTATCGGGATGTTATATAGGGGAACCTGGGGACACTTGATCCCCCCTTTTGTTTTTCATCCCTAATTTCCTGATTGAATATCCGTTTTAAAAGATATTGGTACTGAAATACGTGAAATTTATTTGCCTATAATTGATGTAAGAGCCAAAGATATAAGTGTTTAAATTTAATTGTTATTTCACTAAAAGCAAGAATAGGGAATAGTACCAAGTGTCCCGTATATACGCAAGACTTGATCCCCCCCATCTGGATGACTTGATCCTGGGGGACCAAGTCTCCCATATTTAGGCTCACATGATACTATTGCTCAAGAATTAAATAAAAAATGTCTTCTCAGAATATGATAAACTTTTATTTATTAACGTCACCGTCTTCATACAACATTCTAAATGTGCAGCTTCCTCTTCGTATTAAAAAAAACATAAACAAACTTCAAAACAAAATTATATCTTCAATAATAAAATAACTCAAATGTCTCGCAATGACACCTTTAAAAGTTAAACGTAATTAAGATTCGAAACACTTTATTATTGAATTGAGCCCAGGACATGTGACACAAATTTTCAAGTAACGTTTAAGCTTCATTTAGGTGTTCTAGCAAAACAATCAATATTAATAAGTATTCTGTAACAATCATCAACAGGACAGTTATAAAACATTCAATCTTATTATAAACTTTGGTCTCATTAAGTCTTAATACCTAGGTGCCTATCTTAAGTTAATCAAGTCTTTTCATCTCAGTCTCTTTTTTCAATTTACTTAATTTTGAACTTCCTTAATGATTTCGGAAATTCAAAGCTGATAACTCTTCTCGATGACGATTTCACTTTTGGTGTTGGTAGTTTTTTTACGACTTGACTTTCATCTTTTGGTACTCTTTTTCTGGCACCTTCTCTTGTTTTATATACTCTAGGCATATTGATAATCTGAAATGAATTGGAAAAACAGTTAGGGGACACTTGATCCAGGAGGATCAACTCTCCCTTTGTAAAGTGTACCAAGTATACCCTGAGCAGTTGAAGGTTATAAAAAATAATATTTAAAATGTCTATTAGATTACCACTTTCCTATGCAACAAAACACTACTAATATAGATAATGACTCCAATTAAATTCACACACACCAAAAAAACGTATTTAAATTATTATATTAATCAAAATAAAAACTTACGAAAATTTTCTTTCTGCAACAACAAACACTCGGTCGTCCGCCATTTACAAACGCGTCAAATTTGACAGGTGTACCAACTTTAGAAAGTTAGCGAGTACCATGGACAACCGATGTTGCCACTATAAAACTAAATATTGCCCATACAAGTTCTGTAAATCTTGTGTACCTAGTCTCCCGTAAGGATCAAGTATCCCCAGGTTCCCCTATCTTGGAATTGCTTGTTCGAATTGAACATATATTTTTGTTCGATAGTCCGTTCATCGAGGAAGGTTACACACTACGACCGTTAGAAGCTGAGCATCATGGGAAAATGTTGCGAAAACGGAGCGTGGCGCAGACGTAGTTGCGCGGGTCAGCTAGTTTATTTATTTATAAACCTACTAATTTTATTCCTTGTTCGTAGCAAAATTCTAGCTTCAAGGTATCAAGTGCATTGTACTTCACATTTAATTAAGTTTAACATAAAACAATACACAAACTTAATTAACCTCTGTGAATTCATGCAATGAAAATATTTGATTATGCTATGCAAATATTAATTGTTATTCTAACCAGAAAGCCACTGATTATTATAAAATGAAAATGAATAGGTAATCAAGGAACTAGGTACAGGAAAAGACTGCCTAATTTTGACCCCAAAGGTCACGGTTTATATTCATAATCAAGTAATATACTTATTGTAATACCTAGACTCTAGAAGATATTAGCCTCAGATGGCTTTTACATCTTTACACGGACAGGGTTGTATTACCTATACTTATCTTAATATATTATATAATTATTTTGTGTTTCTCACTAAGTCCTCCTAAACGGCTGGGTTGGTAGGTACCTGTATGGTTTGTAAACACTATTGGAACCGGTAGGTGGCGCTGCCGAAAGTTTAATATAATTATATCATATTTAATGTGGCGCCGCTTTTCCGGGTAGAATTATGTCTGCCGGGTCCGCTAGTTTCATATAAGGTTACTTCATATATTTGCAAGTTAAACACAATATATTTTAAAACATACTAATAAGCCGCCTGCGTAAACGAATCTTTCCATTGGTAAAATAATTATTTAGATCGGTCCAATAGATTTTAAGTTTATTTTTGTATATAACGACAAGTTGACCCGCGCAACTTCGTAATCGGACCCGTAGTTCCTGAGATTAGCGCGTTTAAGCAAACGAACAAACTTTTCAGCTTTATAGGTAATAATATACCTAATGTATCTACGGATGCCGTCTAGACAGCGAGCAGTTTATTTTTACTTGCATTAATTGTATGCGCGCGTATATAATATGTAATGTAATAAAAAGTGGTGTCAAAAAATAGAACTGACTCTAAAAATGAATACCTAAATGGATCCTACCTACACACTTACTCAAGGTATTACTTTATACTTATACTAGTAGCTCCTGCGGTTTCACCCGCGTTCCCGGGATCTTCAATTTACCCGGGATAAAAAGTAGTTTATGTGTTAATCTAGGTTATAAACTATAAGTTACTACAGGTTATAATTACAGGTTATTATAAATAGATGCCTACTTATTATTTATTCTTACAAGATTGTATAATTTAAATACATATAATATATTTTATTGTAAGTAAAATAAGTATTTGTGATACGTTTGACATCATGCCTTATACACTGAGTGTTCTGACACACAGTTACATCTACGTAATGGTACCTAGAGGAGTTGTAAAAATCACTGATTTCAAACATTATCCCAATACAAAAACATTTTCTCTCATTAGGCCCCTATAGCATACAGCGTATTTTAAACGCGCAGTCGACGCACAGATGACGCGCGTATACGCGCTTCAAACGAAATTAACCTTGTAACCCTATGCACACGATTCGAGGTAACCGTGAAACCCGCGTCTTCTCTACAATACAGCAATACAATATGAGAAATAACATTAATATCCATCAAAGATATGTCGAACTGTTTAGTCTAATTTTTTAATGATGAATAGCACATCACTACTTACGGGCATATCTAGGGGTGCTTTTACTGCATCAGGAAAGTGAGCATGTCTTGGTAGCCAACACGACAATGACATTGCACCAGCCAAAGGTTGGGGATATGTCAGAGCAGCATGCAGGGCTAGAGCCCCTCCTTGAGAAAAACCCCCGAGAAGAACTCTAGAAGCGGGAATTCCAGCCTGAAAATAAAATTTTATGTTACACAATATTGCTATTCTTACTGGAAGATGAATTTTATATATTACAAAATCCAACAAACCTATGATCATGCATGAGTATCAAAACATTAACTAACATGATATGATTGCAAACAGTTACATCCATGATATAAATAAATTTTCCAGTATCAAAATTTTTTTGTATACCAGTTTTCCATTAGTTGGGTACTACCTGGCCATCAAAATAAAATACTGGGTCGCAACATTTGATAAAAGTACAGTCATATCTGATAATACCAATCTGATATAATTTTGAGAATACTAATTATGAACAGTTTGTATACAAGTATTACGTGGATCACGAAAGGGCAGTGTGGAAATTACTGGAGACATGGCAGAACAATGTTTGGGAAACACTGTTGTACATTATTAATTCATAGGAAACCCCTGTAACTTTGCACACAGATCACAAGATCAATCAAAGTTTGGTAAAAATCGCAACCTCTGTTGTTAAACTCCTTAGATTCTAGTTCATTTTATTTTTATTTATTGTACACATTTATTTGGGAATGCATTCCTTATTACTGTATTGAGTATTCATTTGAGCATGGAGCATTCTATTAATTGCATGACATTTGTGGCTTCTAATTAAAAACAAATCTTGCGTGCACATATTTTATTTGAATTTATGTGGTGTAGATGATAGGAAGTTATCTTACCTGTAAGTAGGTTAACTAGATTTATATCTAAGGTAATGGTAAAACTGATATATCAATCAAGGTACATTAGATTAAATAATATTGAAAGTATGTACCTGTTTATAATATTTTGTAACTCACTTTAATTTCATCAGATATCAATCCATGAATAAGGGTGGTTGCCCTTAGTATTCCTTCTTCATCTTCTGGTGCTGTTGCATCTAAGGTTCGAAGGTCAAACCATGAGGGCATACGGAAGCCTGCATTTAGTGTTACAGGAATAGTAGATGCAGTAGGGCAAATCACTCTAACATGCGGCCCTCTTATAGCTGCAATAGTACTCGCCCATCCATGGCTGCAAATGTAAAATGATATAAATTGCTCAATAGGTCTCATACCAATTTTACAAGGAAAAACATAGATCAATCACCAACCCGGTATCACCCAGACCATGAAGAAATATAAGCTGGAACAATAAAATTATGTTAAAATATATGGCTAACTATTCTCTTGCAGGTGCAAAACAGAATATATTTTAGAAACAAATTTTAACTTACAGTGGCCGTATGTCTTGCTGTAGCAGCAATAATAACAGGGTTCGGTTCCATTATGTTTTAGATTAAACCCACAAAATCAATATCTATACAATTCAAGCAAGCCGCAACACAGGCCTGTGTCACTTCACAGACTAGTTAAATATTTTGTGTCCGTCTGTCTGGCAGATACCAGTGTACCAGCCTACCAAGGATGTTAATTAAATGGTCACTTTGAAATTCTTCTTGTACCTAGTTGATTATAAACTGGTATCTATTGAATAGACGAAAATCTTGTAGTACCCCTTTTCGCCAATTTCGCCACTGCCTACGGCGCTGCCAACACTAATATACAAAATTGTGTCATAGAGTTGATAGAGTGTGAAACTGTGAATTGGTAATTATTTATTCTGTTAAATAGGGATGCTAATAGCAGATCGATTAATCAAATAATTGATTCTTTTGTCAAATAAATCGATTCTTAATACTGAATCGACTCAGATTATCGGTTTTCACTTTACAGAATCTATCGACATAATTATTTTTTATTTACGAGTTGGCTGTGTGCTCAGTTTACTGACATTGCCTCTCTTAAATAAATAAAAAAAGTTACGTTTGTAGTCTTATGTTGTTTTTAAAAAGTTTAGATATTACACATTGTAAGCATAAGTTTTCGATATCATGGTTAAATCGAGATAATGCGATAGGAATAGGTATTTATATTGTGTGTCTAGATTTATTGAAATTATTATTTGTTATAACTATTGTTGAATTATCTATTTAAGTAGGTATTTAAATGTAGAATTTCAGCAATCTTGTTACCCTAACACAAGCTCACTTTGAAGCTTACTTTGAATTTAAACTTTTGAATTAAATTCGAAACTTAAAAAGCAACTAATTTAGACAGAAACGACTGATTCTGAGAGATGAAATAGAAATTGATATTTCATTATTGTTTATAAATTCACATACAAATAAAATCACTGCCATTCACAAATTTCATATTTTATGCTAAATTTTCTGGTTTAATCTGAGTGCCCACGTGGAAACTGATTCCAAGATTTTTTATAATGTTGACGTAATGCCGACATCATTCATTCATACTGGCAGCACTATTCCGCCGTGAAAATAATCACGGAGTTATTTTTTGTTTGTTACATATCTGCCTTTAATATTTTTATTTACTTGTTATATTTTAATACAATGGAATCGTCTCTACGTGAACAAGTTATGATAAATCAATTTGTGTTAGCTGCAGGATGTGCTCAGGAACAAGCCAAACAGTTATTGCAAGCTGCTCATTGGCAATTTGAGGTAAATTTCCTATATTTGTAAACAAACAATGTAATCGTGAAATGGCTGCTTGAAATTGAGTAGGTGCCTACCTATATGTTTACTATTAAAATATAACGTTTAAGCTTTGAGGATTTCGACAGTTGATTATTCCGTAAATTTGCTATTGATTTATTATTTAGTTGTCTGTTATCTATTACCTCATTCTTGGCAATGTGAAATGCTGATTGAGCTAGGCCTTACTTATTTGCCTCAATCGCACAGGTACATACTTAGTCGCATGATTAATAATAATCTAAAGCAAATTCATAATTTATCATTTTACCCCCTGTATTTAATGATGTTGAGATTATATTATTATTGTGAAGGCTAATTAATAAAAAAAAAATGATAACATTACACATACAGGAAATACTACTAGTGGCAGCAGTATCAACTACTAGTGTTTTTGTTTATATTTTTAAATTGACCTTCACATACACTTATTATACATAGCCAGACTCTTATTCTAGCAGAAAGTTTCATATGTTTGAAGATTATCTCATACATCTTTGTAGTCAAATTTAGGTAGGTACTGGTCATGCCAAGTGGAAATAAGATTACTATAGTTATGAAATGAAACTATTTTAAAGCTTGTAGAGTTGTCTTTTTGTTGTTCATATATTGTCACTTCTTGATTGGTACATAATTTACCTAATAATGTTCAAACCATTATTTACCAAACTTCTATTTATCAGACTCAAAACACATATATTAAAAAAAAACTGACCTGACAGCACATGCTATCTGTAGGCTTATAAATATAATGGATAATGGATATGAAGTTAGTTTAGTAAGGTATCCATTGATAATTGTAGAACAATAACTGGTCTTTATTTATCTTTATTAACTTAATTATTAGTTTTATAAACCCAAATACAAATGTTCATTTGTGATGGTGATCACTTACCATCAACTAAAATCTACCTGTTATATGTATTATACTTGTCATTAAAAATAAATAATAATATTTATTTTACCTTGCAGACAGCATTATCAATATTTTTCCAAGAAGTGGCCTTGCCTGCAGGAGCCAATGGAACTGCTGCACCTCATTACAGACAGGTATTATAATAAATATAACATCCTGTTACATTCATACCCATTTGGCCAGAAATTAGGGCAAATTTATTTAATATTTTTAGCTAGCAGAAAAAGTATGTCCCTACTAATATTGTAAATGTGAATGTCTGACTGTTATGCTTTCACACCTAAACCACTGAAACGATTTCAATAGAACTGCACTCTTTGGTGTAGAATTAAGGTACTTTGTTACAATAATTTCTAGTCTGGTTTTCATTCAATTCAAAGATATTATAAAGCTTTAGAATGTATTAGACATGTCGATTTTATTGGCAACTTGATCAACAACAGTGAAACACAAAAAAAGAGAATACATACATGAGTATACATAGTTTATAAATTATTTCAGCAATTGATGACGCCGTGTAACACACCGGCGACTCCTCCAAACTTCCCCGATGCGCTGGCGGCGTTCTCGCGGCTGTCAACAACGGGGAGTCCAAACGCGGCGGCGGCGGGTGCGATGGGCGGGGCCTGCAGCGGCGCGCCCCCGCCCGTGTCCCCGCTGGCCACGCACCCGCCGGCCACGCACCCCCACGTCCAGATGAACATGTTCCCTGCCACTTCCAACACCACCAACAATTACACACCACTATCGTGCTCAACTGCGGTCAGTATTGTATGTAACTATGACTAAACAGGAGATGTTATTCAAATAAAAATAAATATTTAAGTGTATGTGTAATGTCATGTCACACAGCGTTTTACTTGATATGTATAGTGAATAATGTTTCTTTTCCGACTATTCTCTGAAACAACTAAATCGATTTTGACCGGTCTTTCACTACTATATAGCAGATTATAAGCAAGCAGGCAAAGTCGCGGTCACAGCTAGTTATATCAATACAAATAATAATATGTAGCTACACATCGTAATCCCTGAAAGCATTAATTTGAATAAATACCTACAATATTAAAACTACACTATTCCCGAGTCATGTAATTTATGTCATACCAGCTTTATTGCGTACTTTATAATATGTGGCTTATGTATTATTGCATCAATGGTTGGTGTAATAATTAAAAATGTTCCAAATCAAAGAAGTTATAGGTAGGTCCAGTGGTGGGAGCGAGCTATAGTCCTGTGGCTGGTAAGACCCGATTCGTCATAACCGTACCTATACAGTTAGCGTAGCCGGAGTTATATAATCTGTCAATTGAGACTTCACAGAGGTATAAACGGAAGCTTATTTTGACTTGCGCTACGTTGTTTGCAGGAAACAACGTTTTTATTGAGATTTTCACACAAAAATACCACTTACAACGTATTTATAAGGCTTCTAAAAAACATCTTACAAATCCTGTCTCTGATAGACAAAAATCTGAAAAATCGTGTGTGCTTAATTAGAAATGACGGCTTTATTTCGTTGTAAAGATTCGTACACAGTCATAACATTTTTAGGTTTAATTGTTCAGTTTGGGCCTTAACACATAATATAACTGCTGAATTGAGAAGAAACTCAACATGGTTATAGCATCACTCATACTTAATATAGTTTTCAACTGAGAAACTAATGTACCCATACATAGTTACATACATACTTTTATACAAGTAACGATTTCTAGAATACGAAATATGTGCTAGAATTATATGACACAGAAACCTAATGTTTGTGATTTGTGATTTCATGTAATTAGCCAGATATTAATATTCAGAATTCCGACATTCGCGAGTGATATAAACCTCAACAAGATAAATTATCATTTATTTTCCATCAAGTAGGTACCACTTAACTAAATGTACGTAAATGATATCATTTATACAATATTACCGTTTCACCTTTTATAAATCAAGAAAACTATTTCACTAACTATTTTAACTTATAAAGTTTTTGTTATATTTTACAGGTGCGCAGTGAACATAATATGCCAAGATAAATTTAAAGTACTAGGTACTATAATTTATTTTTCTAATGGTGCGCAATGTGAGCTGTGGAATTGTGTATGAAAATGTATATTACTTATGGAGACCCCTACTGCAGCCATTGTTTGCCGGACAATATTCGGGGTATCTACTGTAATGTAGTCAATCATGTTAAAAGTTATACAAAATATCTTATCTATTTATTTATATACAGTGGTTTCTGAAATTGCACAATAATTATGTTAGTTTTTTGTTAATCAAAATTTTATATTAAGTATATTTTTGATTAATATTGCGGTTTTAATATATTGTTCACCAATCAGAATGCTTAGGACGACTGTAAGTTTAATTATGTTTAAATATTGCGGAAATTGTGTTTTCCGAGCTTTTTCCGAGCAATAATAATTGATTAATATCAATGTTGAAAGAAGGAATGGGTACCTAGCACTTTTGTATAAAATGCTAGTCTAACCTATGTATACAAACAAACTTAAAAGTATAATTGAATTGTACCATTATTATAAGCACCATTATGGCTTCAGCATTGCTATGTCAAAATGCTAAAGATGTGTAAGTACTTTACAAAATTTAAATATAAGAGCTTGTTTGTATGCATTAGATTAAAAAAAATAAGAATACATATTAAATACTTACTATTAATTGATATTTGAAAATATATATAATTAGGTGACGTATAAATGCATTTTCTATTATTATTCTTCTTTTGTAACTGAACTGCAATGATCTTGAAAATAATAATTTGTTATAACAATGCATGGTGTCATCGCCCTTGCTTGTGTGGCTGGTGGCCAGAGCCCGTGTGCAACACCTTGTACCATGAGTAAAAGCCCTTCTACTGCTCCCCCACCACCATCTCTTACATTTTTATTTTACGCCTTAGGTACTTTTACCTCCCCTAGAAATTTGTACCGCAAGACTAGGATTACTATAACAAGTACTTATATAAGAGGTGACTTAGCCCCCCTTAATTTTATAAAAACTAGCTTTCGCCCCGCGGTTTTACCCGTGTCCACGTACCTTCAACATTCGCGAGTTTAAAGGTAGCCTGTATCCTTTCCTAATCTCCAGTCTATATCTGTACCAAATTTCATCAAAACCGGTTCAGTAGTTCAAAGGTGAAAACGTTACAGATAGAGATTCTTTTACATTTTTATATTACTAGCGACCCGCCCCGTCTTCGCACGGATGTAATGTTTATAGGCACGCGCCGACATCACATTATAAACCACCAAAATTGTCAGTGTTCCTCTTACATATAATGCATGTATTGTGCACCTTCCTCTGGAATCACCAATCTATTAAGAAACCGCATAAAAATCTGTTGCGTAGTTTTAAAGATTTAAGCATACATAGGGACATTGGGACGAAGACAGCAATTTTGTTTTATGCTATGTAGTGATGAAGTAGGAACTATTACACTAACCTTTGCCCGCTACTACCCATGCGCGGAGTTTGTAAATTACTTGCTGTATGTACCCTGCATCCGATGGACACATCCGTATCACATAAAATACCTAGGTATCTAATATTTTTATGTGTAAAGAATCCCTTTCTGACTCAAAAGACAATATCCCCACATAAAAATATTAGATATCTCGATCGCTCTTCTGAGGTCTGACGTCCGTCCTCAGAAGAGCCGTCCTAAGTGTCGTTACAATTTCATCAATGATTTAAGAACCCGTAGAGGAAAAATATTCTTTTAAATAGGGCTTCACACATCGGCACCATCATCCGGAATATGTTATTACCTACCTACTTACTATAAATTGTTATCAATTACGAAAATGCCCCTTGCACCTCCAATTTGCAAACATGATCCATGAATTCCAAAAATGTCCATGAGTAAATAAGTAATATAGGTTTTTCTACCTATACTAGGTACTCATTTATTACAAAAGAAAAATTATTTAATTCTACAACCTTGTCTACACATTGTTTCCTTTTCATGTCACACTCACGAAAATGCCAAATACTTATGCGAAAAGGTATAAAATTATAATACATAATTTAATAAGTACTTAGATACTTAGTATGCATCAATCGGTAAGTTTGAATTAAACAAAAGCTATTAGTATTTTTTTTTTTCATATTATTTGATGGTAATATATTTTTTGAAATCCATTAAAATTCATACCCTTAATAAAGTAATCTTTCAAATAAGTATCTTTGTTTCTTAAAAACATCGCGACGCCTTAATAACGAACGCGATCGCGGTTGAGAAACTATAGTAACTATAGATTAACTTAACAGCAAACCCCCTTTGTCAAATTGAGTAAGGTTTTAACCTAGTGAGTGATTAAGTATAAGGAGGTACTCCTAGGTAGGAGGTCCATCTCGTCACAAGTAGGTACTTGTATGGAGTTTGGGAGAGATGCAAATGAAGAGTCCACTGCACTGCAATAATGATGATTGTCTTATGTTTTAAGATAATTGGGTTTTAAATTTATAAACTGAGCATTCTAGCCGTGTAGTCAAAATATTAAAAACATGCTATCTCGGGATTAGAAGTGCTATTTAGGTAAACAGGATTTCTGACTACACAGTCAAGTGACAGAATGGCATTACTGGTTAAGATTTAAATATTTTTGGACATTCCATTTATTATTGCAGTGGAGCCTTGAACCTCTAAATGAAAATTATGTCACAAATTAGAATTGAGAATTTGCTGTATTCGTGCCATTTAAAAAATTTTTTTACTAAGTATATGCTTTTTTTTTTTTTTTTAATTCCTTCTCCGCCGCTACGGTGGGGCTACGAGGCTCGCGAGGCTATCAACCGCGGCCCCACCACTGCGGCGGTTGCCCACAGTTAGGGGGCTCGTCCCTGCGGGGGAGGATCTCTCCCGCTCTCCGCTCCACTCTCGGGAAAGTGACCCGTGTCCCCCCCTATCCGAGGGAATTCACGTACTAAGTATATGCTGCCTCAACCCAATGCCTACCGAAATTACTGCATCGCAGTTGTTTTTAATGTTCGAAGCGGCTGAGTCATGTCCAGGTACACGGAATATCATAATTACACTTAATCAGAAAATGGCCAAGAAAGTAGGCATCGTACTAGCTAGTTGCTGTGGCTGAAATTTCGACCGGACTGAAACTCCGAAGTCGAGTTTGGTCATATGCTTAACCTTTGAAACATTGGCAACGGGACTGCCTTTTACGGTGTATCTGGGGCTATTCACTATCAGTAAAAAATAAAATGCGGTCATTTTTTTATGAGGTATATTCGTAAATTTACAATTATTCATAAATCTATATTACACAGGTATCATCCTAATTTTATATTTTTCACGAAATATACGTTACAGTAAATTAGTTTGTAACGAATATTGATGATATAAATAATTTGTGGACGGGCGTTTGAGTCGATATACCCATTTAAGCCCGATCCGTATAGGTCCGTCGATCACCGTACACATTTCGCCGACGTGTATCATTATCTCTCATCATCAGAGCGGCGTATTCGCCGCTCTGATGCCCATAAGGTACACATGTCAACAAATCAAATTCCATTCGGGCGAATAATACATAGGTATGTGAACACATCATAATAACTCCGTGGTAGCACAGTATGGCAGTATGGCGCGCTGTACGTAACGCGGTAAGTATCAAGGAGACTTTGCTCATTTCGTTCTCGCATTAACATCTTGTACCTACTTACTTGATTCGGTACACTCCATTTAATATATGCCTAATGGAACATTGTTTATTCATACCACCCTAAATAAAGTTATTTATTACACTTTGGAAAGGAGTGAAGTAACATTAGTGAATACATATGTATATCAGATCTCTTCCTTTATTGCTTAGATATCAATTTGGAAACCTACATTAACAACTCATGCTGGACATAAATGCTTTGTAAAAGTCATAAAAAGAACCTTAAAAATCTTTTGAATTGAACCAGCCAGGACAAATGTTGAATGAGCTCATCGCCAGCATCAGTTGTAATAAAAACAAGATTGTTTTTTAAAAACTTGATATTCTAATCATACAGAAAAGACTTGAAGTGGAAGTGTACCTACTTTAAATATAAAGAGGTTTCACTATATTTTAGAAAATACACACTTATTAAAAGTAAGCAAAAAGTGGTAAAATACAATTAAATGAAGAACTTATAAGTTTAACTGACACACCAGCAGTTTTCTTTATATAGATATACACCTTAATGATAATAAAAGGTAAGTCTACAGAAATTTTTGGTAGAGATGGGCCGAGTACTTGGTTGATACTCGGTACTCATTACTCGGCGCATCTCTAATATTTGGTTACATTTTTCTACAGCATGGATTCAGTAAAAATGGGAGATGAACTAGTATATCAGTAATTATTATTTGAAAGTAAGTGGTGAGACAGATTGTTGGTGTAACAAAAAAAATTATAAATCTCACTATCCCAAAATTCATCAACAATTACAAGTTCCATGCTGCATGGTAATATTACCATGCTTTGAAAATGTAAGTTATTTGAATCAATTTCAAACCATCACCTACTACCAAATTTAGACTGTACTATATGTACATCATTTCTGCCATTGATGACATCTTTTTTGGTATATGAACCAAGGTTTCAAAATAACTTGCTAGTTCATCAATTGTAACATCACAGGGTGGATTTAAAGCTTGTTGGGAACAAGTACCTGTTTGGTTACTCTGTGAACTCTGTTTCAATGCAGGAGATGAATTTGTTTTCGATTTGACATTCTTCCACCATTTAGAATGATTGATAGAATTTGCTACTGATGAATCTGACTCACAGGACTCTGATGATATCTTCAATTGAGTGCAATTTTGAACAAGTGTGCACAAATGAGAATCTGGATTTGAATATTTTTTCTGAATAATTTGTTTTGTATCTTGCAAATCCTTATGTAAAAATGGTTGACCTACATCTCCTAGGTCAGTATTATTCTTAGCACACTTTTTTAATATTTTGAGAACTGGCTCTTTTAGTATACCACGTTGTTTCTTTTTATTGATACCAACAAAATTGTTCCTTCTCTGCGCTGAATACGAACAGTTCAGCATGAATGGCCGTTTAGGCACATCCCATCTCAAATCACTTCTACTCCCATTCTGGCTTGCTGGTTCTATTTCAAGCCTTCCCATTTCCAAACGGAGCAATAAATCTTCTTTTGCCATTGTTCAGCTACAAAAGAGTATAAAATTACCAACATATATGGTTATGAATCTAAAAAACACGAAGAATACCAGGCATTTTAATCTATGAATTACTGTTATTATACTTACATTAAAATCAACTGAATGTAATTGTAATCGAATAGTTACTTCATCGATTAAGCGATAATAGATTAATAAATTAAATCAATTTGTGTTTATTTAGGCTTTTATTATTTTACTTTGTATTTACGTGTTACTTTTTTAATGACACAACATAACATGTATGACAGACAGATAACACAAACTCAAGTAGTGCTGCCAGCAAAAGTACTATAAAATATAATTTGATTTTTTTCCAAAAAATATATAAATTTTATCGCTTTTTACATTTTGACTGATGCAAAACATTATTCTAACATGTTAAATTGTCACATAAACCAACGACTGTGGTCTGACCGTTAAGACTGTTTACTATTTTATTTACTATATTCAACACGATCATTAAGTGAAGGAGTGATCCGAGTTATATTACGACATCCGAAAACAGTTCTCCTCTCCTGCTTTTCATAAGGATTAAAGTTACACTCCATGTTTAGGTACTCGTGGAAAGCATAAAAATGCCATTTCTATATGCTTTCCATAAGCTTTCTTCGAGTAGACAATTAATTTTACTAAAGTAGACCCTAAATAGGTACTAGCACTTGTCAAATAGGTATTGTGTCAATCAATGCTTTCTTTCATTCTTTGAATTTATTGTGTAGTCTATGGTGTGCGTAAGGCCATCATGGACGTAATATATTAACAGGACCGAGCACTGTGATCTGAAAAACGAGCCGAGCGAGATAGTTAGTACAGAGGCCGTGTGTCCCTTTCTAACAGGGTGACAATAAATTGTTTGCTATGTGAGACAAATTAAAGACTAAATATTTTTTTTAACTTTCTGCCTCTTACAATTTTAAGACAAAGACCCTTAGCAATTTTTTTTTACTTCAACAGAATATCTTACACCTTTCTTGGTTTTATCTGTGTTCAATAGAGTATGGATGTTGTTAAACTTATTTTTTATATTTTGTTCCACCTCATCAAAATTTATACAAATAAATAGCAGTAAAAGCGAATTTACGTTTTTTAATCTTTCCTCGCGTCTATTTAGCCTTTGTGATAATACTTTTATCTTTCTCTTTAAAACATCTTCTATAAGATTTCCTTTCCTTTTACATTTGGTACGTTCCACACATTTCGAACGGGAAAAGTATATTTTAAATTTATCGTTTGGTCTGTTTTCAAAAGTGGGACAACATTGGCCTTGCTGAGGACACCGGGACAGTCTGAAAGCGGAACTGTCCCGCCCAAAGCGGGACGTATGGTCACGTTAATAATACTCCTTGTTTCATTGATAAAATTTAGTTAAACTGACGTCATCACATGACGCTTTGAAGGGTTACCATTAGAAACAAAAAATAGGCTAAATAAAAATGTTATTATATATTTTTTTATAAGAATACTTCAAGCGAAATACATGCAATTACAATTCTTGACTTTGTGACTTCAAATTGTATAAAAATACATTAAAATTCAAATGTTTCAACATAGTTTTGTTTAGCCAAACTTTTTGATCAACATAATTTTTTTAGAGTGGCAAGATGGAAGAACGAGACACACGGCCTCCGTTGTGACTATCTCTCTCGGCTCGGATTTGCCTCTGTGTAAATCATCATAGAAAATATACTTTATCGATTTGACATATGGTTCATTTTCGAAAAATACAAATTTCAGAGTTATCAGTCCTGTTAGTATATTAGGTCCATGAAGGCCATGGACGTAATATATTAACAGGACCGAGCACTCTGATCTGAAAAACGAGCCGAGCGAGATAGTTAGTACAGAGGCCGTGTGTCCCTTTCTAACAGGGTGACAATAAATTGTTTGCTATGTGAGACAAATTAAATCTTGAGATCTTCTTAACTAGGTACTAATAGTTTATTAAAACTAGTAAGTAACTCCTCCGCCTTCGTACGGGTGCAATGTAGAGTCTAATGTGGTCTCAGAGTGGAGTTTTTTAATCTTTCCTCGCGTCTATTTAGCCTTTGTGATAATACTTTTATCTTTCTCTTTAAAACATCTTCTATAAGGCTCATACATTTGATACTGTTATCTGTTTGAACACCGATTTCCTTTACATTTGGTACGTTCCACACATTTCGAACGGGAAAAGTATATTTTAAATTATCGTTTGGTCTGTTTCCAAAAGCGGGACAACGTTGGCCTTGCTGGGGACACCGGGACAGTCTGAAAGCGGAACTGTCCCGCCCAAAGCGGGACGTATGGTCACGTTAATAATACCCCTTGTTTCCATTGATAAATATTTAGTTAGACTGACGTCATCACATGAGTTGACATGACGCTTTAAAGGGTTACCATTAGAAACAAAAAATAGGCTAAATAAAAATGTTATTATATATTTTTTTATAAGAATACTTCAAGCGAAATACATGCAATTACAATTCTTGACTTTGTGACTTCAAATTGTATTAAAATACATTAAAATACAAATGTTTCAACATAGTTTTGTTTAGCCAAACTTTTTGATCAACATAATTTTTTTAGAGTGGCAAGATGGAAGAACGAGACACACGGCCTCCGTGGCCTTACGCCATGGACCTAATATACTAACAGGACTGATAACTCTGAAATTTGTATTTTTCGAAAATGAACCATATGTCAAATCGATAAAGTATATTTTCTATGGTGCTTTACACAAAGGCAAATCCGAGCCGAGAGAGATAGTCACAACGGAGGCCGTGTGTCTCGTTCTTCCATCTTGCCACCCTAAAAAAATTATGTTGATCAAAAAGTTTGGCTAATCAAAACTATGTTGAAACATTTGTATTTTAATGTATTTTTAAACAATTTGAAGTCACAAAGTCAAGAATTGTAATTGCATGTATTTCGCTAGAAGTATTCTTATAAAAAAATATATAATAACATTTTTATTTAGCCTATTTTTTGTTTCTAATGGTAACCCTTTAAAGCGTCATGTGATGACGTCAGTCTAACTAAATATTATCAATGGAAACAAGGAGTATTATTAACGTGACCATACGTCCCGCTTTGGGCGGGACAGTTCCGCTTTCAGACTGTCCCGGTGTCCCCAGCAAGGCCAGGGTTGTCCCGCGTTTGGAAATAGACGCGAGGAAAGATTAAAAAACGTAAATTCGCTTTTACTGCTATTCAAAAAAAAGTGTATAAATTTTGACGAGGTGGAACAAAATATAAAAAATAATTTTAACAATATCCATATAACATAACCAAGAAAGGTGTAAAATATTCTGTTGAAGTAAAAAAAATGCTTTGTCTTTCTAAGGGTCTTTGTCTTAAATTTGTTTTTTCCCACAATTTAAATAATACTGTTATTTTCACCGACTCTAAAAGTTGTATCCAATCTATCATATCTAACCCTTTTCGATCAAAATCCAGATTCCCTATTATTCTAAAAATTAGAGAGATGTTACATAAATGTTTTGTCCATGGGATTAATGTGTCAGTTGCTTGGATTTCTAGTCACTGTGGTATTCAAGGAAACGAATCTGTAGATTCTTGCGCAAAAAATGCAATTTGTACTGGTTCTTTGCAACACTCTCATATAGTTTCAGAGGACCTTTGTTCTCTCGCTAAGCCGCGTATGGATGGATCTTGGGATAAGGCATGGCAATTATCTAAAAATCAGAAAGGCAAATATTATAGTGATATTCAACCCCTTATTCCAACAAAACCCTGGTTCTTTAAATATCGTCAACTTAATAAAACCTCATCTTCTGTTATTTGTCGTCTTCGTCTTGGTCATTCTTGCACTCCGGTGCATTTGCATAAGCTAAGGGTAAGAGATAATTCTATTTGTGAATGTGGTTTGGACGAAGGCACTACTGACCATATGTTCTTTATATGTCCTAAATTACAGTCCTCCCTTTATAACTTCCTTCCATCCAACATTCCTTGCCCCACTAATGTAAAATGTTTGTTGTCACTTGTTGACTCTCCCTTTGTATATGTTTTGTCACGTTTTATTAATACAAATAAAATTAAAATATGATTAATTCTGTGTTATCCCTTTACATATTCTATTATATTTTAACATGTAATATGGTGTAAGTGTTTATGTGACAGTGTTGTTTTTATTTGTCTTAGGAATATTCATCATCGGTCAAATTCCAAATTCGCACCGTACAAACAAAATCGACTAATATTGAATCTCCTTCGTTTATCCTCAAACACCCTGACACTGGCGGAATTGTGTTAAATAAACACATTTGGTGCCATTATACAAAAGAAGTGAAGTGAAGTCTTAAATTTGGTCTAAGGCAGAAACTTAATAATGAAATTATTTAGTCATGTTTAAAATAGTTTTATTTATTCTTGTTTAAAAAGTAAAATTATATTACGGTTAAGGTATTACTATAGGCTAAATAAAAATTTGTTCTAGGGAACCCGTACCAATAGCTTTAAGGTCAAATAATAAATCGATAGCTTGAACCAAGTATTATATTATTTAATTCGTAATCCCTCAGAAATTTTCTATTGCAAATTAAAAAATTCAATACCTATGCTGCCCCCGCTGTTATAAGTACCTACAGTAACTTGTTTCCCTGGTGTGAGTAGAACATTATATAATTAAGACTAAAATCGCTTTCGAATTTTATGTTAGTATTTTAATACGAAGGTGAATTTATCTATGTATACGACGTAGGTAAAGACAAATTCTAATAATAATCACTCCACTCTAAGACCACATTAGACTCTACATTGCACCCGTACGAAGGTGGGTGCAAATACTTACTAGTTTTAATAAACTAGTAGTAGGTAAGAAGATCTCAAGATTTAATTTGTCTCACATAGCAAACAATTTATTGTCAACCTGTTAGAAAGGGACACACGGCCTCTGTACTAACTATCTCGCTCGGCTCGTTTTTCAGATCAGTCAGTCCATGGCGTAAGGCCTTCAGCATAGATTTATATATTACTATGCCTTCAGTCACGATCAAGCCGATAAATTCGAAGTGATAACTTTTCCATGTTTTTATTTTGATTTAGTCATTTTAGACAAAGCAATAACGATGCTTTGTATCGATGGAAATGTGCTTTGGATAGTTTTTATGTGTACAATAAATGTATCATCCAATAGTCAATATTTAGATGATAATAACGCAGAACCCGTGTCTGATCGTTATACTTACGAGAATGTGCAGATTTTATCAAGGTCGAAACGACTAAGTGAACTTAACGTGTCCAATTCCAAAGTAACAAGTGTTCTATATGACAGCGAAAATGCATCATTAAGGTCATCGACTGAAAATCATAGCTTTGGATATGAAGTTGGACCATCTAGTTCGTCGATATTATCGGTAACCCAAGTGAATATCTCGTCGACAACGACAAATCAAAATGTTTCTGTTGTCAACCCTTCTGACGCAGCTCCGTTGCCAGAGAAAAGTTCAGCTGAAGATGAACACAACAGCTCCATGGCAATTTTTTTCGTACTCTGTATATTGGCACTGGGCATACTTTTGATACATCTGATGTTGCATACTGGATTCTCATACCTGCCCGAAAGTGTGGTCATTGTATTCCTTGGTGCTCTTATAGGCATGATAATCAACTTGATGTCCAATAAGAATATTGCTAATTGGAGAAAGGAGGAAGCATTTTCACCTACAGCATTTTTCTTAGTTCTGTTACCACCTATAATTTTTGAATCTGGCTATAACCTCCACAAAGGCAATTTTTTCCAAAACATTGTTTCAATACTATTGTTTGCTATAGTTGGAACGGCAATTTCAGCATTTGTGATTGGGGCTGGTATATATTTATTGGGATTAGCACAAGTAGTATACAAGTTGAGTTTTGTGGAATCTTTTGCATTTGGTTCACTAATATCTGCAGTTGATCCTGTGGCTACTGTAGCAATCTTCCATGCTTTGGATGTTGATCCTGTATTGAATATGTTGGTATTTGGAGAGAGTATTCTTAATGATGCAGTGGCAATTGTTCTAACTACGGCTGTATTAGACTCTAATGACCCTCATATGTCTACTGGGGAAGCTATTCTCTCTGCCATAAATCGTTTCTGGCTCATGTTCTTTGCTTCAGCTGGTATAGGTGTCCTCTTTGCACTTGTAAGTGCTCTGCTACTGAAACATGTTGATCTTCGTAAAAACCCTTCCCTTGAATTTGGTATGATGTTAGTTTTTACATATGCTCCATATGTACTTGCAGAGGGTATTCATTTATCAGGTAATAAAAACTTTTATCTAATTATTGTTTTTTATGTTCTCTTGACAAAAGTAATGCTTTGTATTAAATAGATATGTACACTATTTATTATAGATTAAAAATGCACCTTTCTTTGGCATGTAGGCTGACAAACATGAAGACATTCAAACTAATTCTAATATCTTTTTTCCATAAACTCAAGTTATGGCATTTAATGAGGGTTAATTGAATTAAATTAATAAAAGAAAATCTTTTTACTTACACTCTCAAATTAAGTAGAGATTATGTTAGCATTACTACATGACCAGAAAAGCAATAATAATGAAGATATTTATTTCTAAATTAGTAATAAAAATTCATGTTTCTATGCCTTTATCTTATTTATTAGTTGACTTTATCATAAAAAAAGGGTTACAATTTAAGCCATCTTGACCAGGAATCAGAAACACCTGCTTATAATTCACATGCTTTATAAAATGTGCTTTGGTGAGCTTAGAAACCAAATTTAAATATGCTGCGATGTTCACAGCAGGCAGTCCCGGGATATTCTTAATCATATAGCTATGTTTTTTTTTCAGGGATCATGGCCATATTATTTTGTGGTATTGTGATGTCTCACTATACACATTTCAACCTTTCAACAATAACTCAAGTCACAATGCAGCAGACCATGAGGACATTAGCTTTCATTGCGGAAACATGTGTTTTTGCCTACCTAGGCTTGGCTATATTTAGGTAAATAAAATAAATTTATTTACAGTTATTCCTCATATAAAATATGCTAATAATTACGGAAAAAATATTGTGTTATAGTTATTGAGTAATTTATAAAATAAGAATATGAAAGTTTCATTAAATAATAATTCTATTGGCTAAGTCTCTGTGTTAAAATAAGGCAGGACGAAATCTATGAGTACGAATTTCAAAAATATATTCACCCAGTAGGCGGGTAAAGGTAGATGCCACCTTTACGTTTTGGTACAATAGCACCTCCACCACCTCTTTAAATGTAAGCAATGTGTGCGGTCAATGTTACAGAATTGTATTCAACTTGTTGGAAAATTTATAACTATTATGACTTTCACCAATTACAGCTTCAGACACCGTGTAGAGCCTGCTTTGGTAGTATGGAGCATTGTGATGTGCTTGGTCGGCAGAGCTGCAAATATCTTCCCACTTGCATTACTTTGCAATAAATTTCGGGAACACAAGATTACCAAGAAAATGATGTTCATTATGTGGTTTAGTGGTAACGTATAAATTTATCATGTAACTTTTAGTGTAGCTACCTAAACCCGTGATAACATTTCATCCTGTAGTAACTTGCACCATAGTTATTTTGGTTTCTGGATTCGATTTGACTATATAGTAACTATAATAAAAATATTTAAATCTGAAGCGATTGAATTTAGTGTAGGCGCCTCTTAAGACCTAAGATTTACCTACTTATTTCAGATTCTTATTGAAGTAACTGTTTTTCTTAATATTTAAGTTTTCTTTTGGTTAAAATATAAAAAATATAATTCATTTCTCAGGATTAAGAGGTGCCATATCTTACGCTTTGTCACTCCATCTTGGATTTTCCGATGAGACACGTCATGTGATTATAACGACGACGCTCATAATCGTGCTATTTACTACACTCTTCTTCGGGGGATCTACAATGCCGCTTTTGAAGTTTTTGCGGGTACTCATTTTTACGTGTATAACATGTGTATTTTTCAATAACCAACTTATGTATACGTAATATAAAATATTATTGAGCGGCTATTTCAATGTCAATTTAAAGTTGTTCAATATTTACTATCAGTATCTAATCAATCGAATTACAAATAAGTTTGCTTAGTATATAATATGTAGATACTAAGTAAAGCTTTATTTACTTTATGTCTAATGCATCAATTATAATATTGTAGTATGCATCCAGACGTGGCCATTTATGATGTTGAAATAATCATTGATGGTTGACCGAAATACGAAGCTTACTATTTAATATTTTTACAGGCTAACAAGAAACCCAAACGTTCAAGATCTTTGCGTAAACAAAAAGAAGTGAGCTTGTCCAAGACGAAAGAGTGGGGTCAAGCTATTGATTCGGAACATTTATCAGAAATTACGGAGGAGGAGTTGGAGGTAATATAAACATCTTATTGATTGCACGACCCTAAAATCGGTTCTATTTGAGGTTGATTCTCTGATATGTAGATGACTTTTAAAGAGACGTTAAAAGGGGGGAGGAAGTTGGACCATTCGATGAAATAATAATTACAGCTATACTTTCGACTTTTAACTTATGAATTTTGTCATGTAGGTACAAGTAGAGATTGAAAAGCAAATTCCAAATTTCTCGATACTTATTGTACGTATTGAAGGTATAGGTAAGGTATATTTGTACTGAAAAATGAAAATATATATTATCAGAACTTAGCAACCGCAAAATAATAACCCCCGCGGCTTCGTCAGCGTCACATTCCTCGTGTCCAAAATTGTTCTAATAGTTGATGCTCCCTCTTATTGGTCACAGCGTGATAGTTAAAAAAAGATATAGAGTTAGAGCCTTCCTAATAAATGGGCTATCCAACACAAAATAAATTTTTTTGGTTTTTATCCTGTAGCTCCTGAGATTAGCGCATTCAAATAAACAACAAACTCTTTAGATTTATAATATTAATATAGATAATAAACATGTAACATTGAATTTTATGTAACATACTTTTTTTTCGTCAACAGGTCAACTATGCACATGCCACACGATTAAAAGGCTTCGTGAGACTCGACATGAAGTACTTGATACCATTCTTTACCAGGAGATTTACTCACCAGGTTTACATACAGTTCTTTCTATTTTTAAACTAGTGTCCCACGGTTTTTCTTATGTTCACATCTCCATCTTCAATTTTTACAGTATAAAAAGTAGCCTATTCGTTAATCCAAGTTATAAACTTACTGTGTTCCAATTTTCATCCAAATCCATTTAGTAGTTCTTGCGTGAAAGAGTAACAAACATACATCCACACTCACAAACTATCCTATTTATAATGTTAGTAAGTATGTCAAAATAGACTTTTTATATCTTGTCAATTTTAATTACTGTCTTTTTACATGAGTTTCTACTTAACAGGAATTAAAAGACTGCAAGAGTCAGATGACAGATCTCACAAATCAATGGTATCAAGCTATAAGGATAACTAATGACCGTGAAACAGACGAGGAGGAAACTTTGCAACAAAGTTCCCTTTCCAATTCCCACACTAGTCTGCAGAGGACAGTATAGAAATTAACCAAGTCCTACCCGACAAACTGTATTGTATTTCCCAGTATTAAAAAAAATGCAACTTAAGTTGCTGCTTTATGTGAATTTGCTTTAAAAGCAATGTATATAATGTTAGACAAATTTATAGTTTATATTATGTAGTATTATTATTTGATAGAATGATACTAGATGGTTACTGTGTCTCTATCACCAACTTTTGTGCAATCAAAGGTAATCCTATTTATTGTTTGTCTTATATTGGACACATCTGTAACAATACTATGTCCAATATATGAATATTAAAAATAAAATAACAGTTCAATTAGTATGAAATAAATATTTATTTGAAATATCATACATAGCTATTATAAATTACAATCTTACATGATAAGTATTGGCAATGCAATATAATTTTACTTGTGAGTTAGTAACAATTGTGGGTTACACTAACTGCTATTGGTATAATGTTATGGATTTACGAGGCACATTTCACAAACAAAACTAAATATCTAACTATTTATTATCTATAGCGGCCGGCCACTTTCCATGAGCAGTGTGTTGTATAGACAGATATTCAAGATTTTAATATTTAAGAGCCCGCTGCTGATATTTTTATTATTTTAAAGAAGTCAATACGTGCCACAAGGAAAGCCTTAGTTTTACCAGTGATTTAGTTAAGATATGTAATTCCATAAAAAAGTTAAGCACTTTGTTATTTTTTATATCTTTATTATTAAGCAGTATTTTTTATTGTAAGATAAGCAGTCATTGTTATCAAGTATTTGTTGTTTTAGCTAAAATAAACCAAATTTAAATGTGATAATCATCTTTTACTCCTCATCATTTTCTAAATTGATGTGGCTTCCAAATTTTCCATACAAATTTGCTTTAAGTTCACCCATTTGAGATCTGAGTACCTCACATTTTGCTTCTATGTCATGTATTTCATTTAACTTTTTTGCTTTAGCCTCCTCTAGACATTGCTGAAATAAAGTTATTTTATTAGCAACTTATAACCGTTACAATACTGATTGAAAATGAAATGTAAAGTGCTGGAGTACAGAATGTTGGATGATAGGTTTTAACTCTGGGACTAAACTAAAAGATTTTTTTTTATGAAATGAGTTAAATATACCCATTTCCTATTCTCTCAAGGCCAGCCATGGAAACTATCAAGTTAATTTAATGATTTTCAAATAATACTAGCTCAAGCTTAACACTTACAACATTAAAGTTTCTTTAAACAATTTGTAGTAAAAAAGAAACATACACAAGATGTTCATGCATACAAAAAGTTGCCATAGGTTAATTAACCCCATAGGCGGCGACAGGCCTTCGCGGGCCGGTTGCCGCCGTAACGCCGGGGACCGGGGCGGCGGATCGGGGGATCCGCCGCCCACGCCAACGGCCCCATGCCGGAGATGCCCATTTGTTCCATGGGCATCTCCGGTGAAGTTGAGAGGGGGGCGGGACTCGCATGCGTTTTCGCATCGTGAGTCCCGCCCCCCCGAGACGGGCTCCGCCTCCAGCAGTATATTTTTGGGAGGCCGAGCAGCGCCGGCGGGGCATGCGGTTGTAAGGCTTACGCGTGTCCCGCAGCCCCGCCACACGGCGCCGAGGCGTCAATGGAACCCCAGGGGTTTAGTGGGTAGGCACCGGCATCTTCTGTGCCGGTGAGTCTCCACATAACCCGGCGGCTCCCCCCGGAGCTGCCGGGTATCCTATGAGGATTCCCCTGGGAAATAAAAAAAAAAAAAAAAAAAAAAAAAAGTTAATTAACCCCATAACTATACACATGTGTAATATAACTTACTAAAGTGTTCTCGAGGTTTAGACATATAAAGATTTCGCCTATAAGGTATGGTATTTTATCTGCGTCATCAGCAAGGCCCAGTTCTTCCGCAGCTTCTTCTAAATTTTTTACATCATTTTGTTTTACTTTCAGTTCATCTTTTAAGTCGTCCACTTTGGCATTGAGTCGAGCAAACTTATTAATTGTTTGTTGGTCTTCATATGATATATGAACATCTGAATCCTGAAAAGTGATATTCAAGAATTTAGGAGGGTTCCGCACAGGATGTAGGATGCAAATTGTTTTCTTTATTTGTATCAGGTTATATTTAAGGAAACAGGTAGGTATGTTTAAAAACATACAAATTAGATCATACCTAACATAACAATAAATAAATAGATTAAATTTTATTGTCCTTCATTAGAAATATCGCTAAACGTACGACTACGTCCTACTACATCAGCTAAAAAATCTACGATGCTACGACTACAGCCTTTAACAAAGCAAGCATAAAAATACCGAACAGACCACTTACTGGATTAAAGGTGCCTTTGTTAGCCATATTTTTGGATATAATGATAGATTTTTAATAAATAATTTAGTAAAAGTAATAGGTACAATCAATTCATCAATTCCAAATCGATAAGTTATAATTATAACTTATGCAGCAGAGCTAGGAAGGAATGAAACTTCAAAATTTAGATTCAGTCAGGGCTGCCAGGGCCATGCATGTGAGAAATGCCACAATCGTACCACAGCTTAAAAAATACCCATGAGTTGAAAGGTACTGCGTTCTTCCTATTTACTTTTGTTATAAAAATATTTAAATCAAAAGTGCGTATCTTAACTTTTCGCATTTGTGTTATCTTACGTAAGAATTATAACGACAACCACGCAGCCCCAAGAAAAATGCAAATTTTGCAAGAAAAATTAAGACACCTGACACGGTGGACCCCTTTCCCCTTAATCGTCTTACGTAATTAATAAATGACCAATAAGGCAATGATGGCATGACCGGAGAGCTAATATATAGAACGCACCCACCACTAGTTTAAAATTTATTATATGACCATATTTAACTACCTAATTACCTATAAAAATAAAAAAAACATTAAATCCCCCCGGTTTTCACTGTGATCTTGGTATTTATATAATTTAAATAATTCGTCGTGTTCATGGGAAGTACATTAATTCGTGAAATTAAATACATTAAATACATAGTACATTAATTAGTTAAACTAGTTCAAATGTACTTCCTTACTATGGGAGTACAATACTAATACGTTATATTGTTTAAAATAGAACATAACAAAATATATCATACTGTTTTTTTCAGATACTTTGCATTGCTTTCCAAAACCAAAACACCCCTCATTGGAAAGGTTTCAACTATGCAAAGAGATAGTTGGCCAATATTTAGAAGGCAAGACTGATCATGATATTTATACAAACTATTGTGTATGTAATAACCACTTTGAAGATCGGTATGGTAATAAGAAAAGGGAAATTGAATAAATATATGAAAATATTAAAAAAAAATTTTTTTCTTATTATCTAAGTTATTAATGCATTTTTTTTATAACATAAATGAACATTAATTGCATGGCTTTTTATCAAACATGGTAATTGCCATGCAGGTAATGATTCTTTATTAGTATAATAATATAATAAAGAAGTGAATCGGGTGTAACTGGTTTAAATTTTCGCGCCGTTGCGTATAACGCCATCTATTTTTGAGCATGGGCGTAACAATGATAAACGAAATCAGGAGCCCATCTATCTCTAGTATATAGTATATAGCATGGACGTAATATGTATATAGTAATGATCTATGATTTAACCTATGTATGCTCGATGAGACGATGACTGACTGTGTGCCTCAAAAAAAATATGGGTATGTGCGTATTGTAAACAACATGACTGGTGTCCTGGTGATAGATGTCGCTACATAACTCCTAATAAGTATATTAGTGGAGTCAATAAAGAATTTTACCCGGAAGTCCTCAAGAACAGCTCCGATTTCGATGATTATTTTTTTGTTAGCTTTGTTTTTTTATATTATTTAAAATCAGAAACCTTTTGTGGCGGGGACAAAAAGAAATTGAGAGGTGTCAAGGGACACCCGGATGGAACGAAGTTTCTTCACTAATGAGTCCTTAAATATATATTTAAGCGGACAAGGAAATTCAGAAGAAACAAGTATCATAGATTTTCCGTACCAAGAGATAATTGGGTGCTTATTATACATTTCTCAAGTAACCAGGCCGGACTATATATTTAAGGACTCATTAGTGAAGAAACTTCGTTCCATCCGGGTGTCCCTTGATTTCAAAAATTATTTCAGTGTTATTCCATTTATCGAGGAAAGCTATGTGTCATCACGCTACGACGAATAGGAGCAGAGCGTCAATCAAAAATGTTGCAAAAACGGGAAAACGGTTTCATATAAATATAGTAGATATAGTTTAAACAATATAATTTTTTTGCCCCGCTCCAAAAGGTTTCTGATTTTAAATAATATTAAAAAACAAAGCTAACAAAAAAATAATCATCGAAATCGGAGCTGTTCTTGAGGACTTCCGAATATTGCCTGTTTTATGTATTCATTGACTCGGCTATATCGGAGTCGGTGTAAATCTCATTGGTAGGATTATATTCGACTAGAAATCGGAGTTCTTTGGTAAAATTTCTAAGTTAAACAGACTTAAGTACCTATATTACAGTTTCATTTGTTTTTGGAGTAATCTATGTGGATAAGGTGACTTGACCATGTTAATAAATTTCATCTAAACATTAGATAATCGTGGATTTTCTCAAGCTAAAATAGATAATTAAGTGATTCTTAGGGATTTCGATTCTATTGGGACATTTAATTAAGAATAAAAGTATTCAAAGGTATCGTTTTGAAAGTATGTTACTACATTAAACTACGTGAATATGATGCTTGAAATAGAGGAAGACATTGAATGTCTGGGATGATGATATTTTATTAGACTATAGGATTTGTATAAAGTGAGATAAACCAAGAGTTAGGTAGTTTAGATACCTATGTAATGTTGTCAATGAAACCAGTTTGATGTTTTAGAAGGTAACTAGCTATAAAGGTGTATCAAATTAGTAATGTCACTAGCACAGCACAGCACACTGCGGTGCGCGATACACGACATGTTGATGCGGGGTACTGGCGGCGGCGGCGGCGGCGGCGGCAGCGGCGCGGCGGGCGGTGGTGGGCGCGGGGCGGCCCCACCACGAGCTATGGGCTGCCGATGCCGGCTGCGCCTACGCTACGAGCCATCACACCACTCACTAACTCACTTGACCGCACTTCTACTTCGAACGTCACACATTACGCGCGTCATATTGAGCTTAAAATATATCTGAATAGAGTTATTATCTTGTGATGGAGAAGGAGCATCAACCCGACTCCATGGCTACTATTACCATGAAACCGGAATACCCCCCATCTGAAGTGTACAGCACGTCGGAACCGCCGCCGGTAAGATAAAACCGTTATTCGCTTTCACATATGAAACATGTACTACATATATTTACCTCATAATACTTATAAACTTATATACACAATAGACATCGAAATTTTCTCTATACATATTCAATAGTACTTATATTTGGGGAAAAAGTACTTTTTATGAATTTTTTTATATGTTTAGTTTTGATAAGTTACGCATATTACGGTATCAAATCATTAAGCTTGGATGACTTATTTATATAATACATATTAATATTGTAGCAGAGTTATATTGTTGATTATTAAATACAGATTCTAGAAAGTTCTTAAGTTTTGCAGACAAGTATTTCGTATGACGAATAACTACCTACATAGTAATGACTTAATATTTTTAAGTTAACCTTTACTGTTAGTGCAGACAAAATTAAAGTGTAGGTAATTGTATAGTTCACATAGTGGGATATACATACTTAGGTATTTTGTAACTGCGGGAAAGCGCCTTTCTCCTTTTGGTCTTAGTGACTGAGGCCGCTTGCGTAGCCGCTTGTTTGTAAACATACATAAGTACGCTAGTTACTTACGTATGTACTAGATACTTGTCATACCTACTTGACTTACATATAGCGATATAGAGATTTGGTTACCTCATTTTATTTCTGATATTTTACTAATATTAAAAAAAATACGGTCTCTAATATAAAAAATGAAAATAAGGCAAATGGAATGTCATGAAAAGTTTATACTACCGATTTCAGAAAAAATCTGAATCAATTCAGAGTTAATATATAAAAAGTATGGAATTTTTTAGAGGAAACAATAAAGGTTAAGTGTTGCTAAATAAATAATAAAAAGTTTAAAAACTCAAGTAAAGTGAATAATGTTTGTAGAAGGTATCTAAAGCGTAGGAAAACTCTCGATAAACGATCTGTGAATTAAAACATTCTAGATCTCGATATAAGAGATAATCTACCAGCACAACGAATTTCAAAAAATGTTAGCAGGCATCTACTCTACTGCAGAGAGACGGAAAATGTAATATTGGGCTTGGGCATTGCTCAATTAATATCCTCCAAATCTGGCTTCTGAGAGAAAAACAATTGCTGTTACTACTTTTCTACAAAGTAAACGGACTTTGGCAATAGTGATGCGCATGTTTATAAGACGTAGATGTAGATACTTTAAAGCTTCCATATCCATTCATTTAAATAACTCTTGTTGACAGGATTGATGATGTGATGTGATTTTATTTTAAGGTTTATTTATGGAAATAATGAATTTGAATTTGATGAGGTGTAGTTACCTCGAAGCCGATTATTCTGTTCTGCAACGCTAAGCTTAGCCTAAGCATTGACGTTAAATTTTAGGTGTAGTTTTTAGGGTTCCGTAGCTAAATGTCAAAAAACGGAGTTCTTCCTTATAGTTTCGTCATGTCTGCCTTTCTGCCCGTTCGTAGATATGTCACAGCCACTTTTTTCCGAAACTATAAGAGCTATACTATTGAAACTTGGTAAGTAGGTGTATTCTGTAAACCGCATTAAGATTTCCAAATAAAATTAGAAAAAAAACTATAAAAATTGGGGTTCCCGATACATAGAACTGAAACTCAAAGATATTTCATACGTAGGTATGGGGTATTTATGATCCCCCCTCGGATCCGAGTGGTGAGCACAAAATGTGTTAAATTGTTTCTTCTTGAGATTGGCTCGTTCGACCTGAAATTAGGAAAGATGGATTATTAAGCTTTTAAGACGATTTAAGCAGTAAGTAAGTTCTCAATAAACAAGTAATTTTAGTGTTTTGACCAATGGTTCGCGGTGTCGAGTTTAAGCATTTTCAGCATTCGTAGGAAGAAATATGATTTTTATTATTTTGAATTTTTTTTATTTATTTATTTTATTAGGGAAAACAAACAATTACACAAGCAAATTAAATAAATAGTTCTTATATCTAAATACAATGTTTGTACATGTGCAACTCTCGACGTTATACCTACATATTAGATAGATTATAAGAATAAATGTAACTGGGGACAGAAGATAGTGAATAGATAAATTAATATATTGTATTAATTTATCTAATCCAATGATTCGCTAGGTAGCTAAGATCATCAGATTATAAGGTAAATAAAAAAAAAAAACTTATAACCACGTAGACGTCACCTTCCGAGAATTGTGATGTGTAGTATTGATGGGAAATTCATTGTTCTATTGTTTTTAGATGTTTAATAACCTATATACATTAATAAATGCATAGATAGATACATCTTCTTTCAAATTCATTGCCTTTAAAAACATGTATTATACCTACTATAAATATGTCTTAAGTAAGAGTCTGAGGACTTACGACGCGGACGCCAGAAAGTATTACTTATATTAAAGCTTGAATTGTGTTTGTTTGCTTATAAATCTGGCATATACCTACCTACATTATTGCTTTGTGTATTTCGGGTAAGTTCCGAAACTACTTATCCGATTTTAAAGAAATTTTAATATATGATTGAGACAAAGCATGGATATGGCTCGTAGGTACCTAAAGAGTAAGAGGTAAATTACCTAATCTATACTAATATTATAAAGCGGTAGAGTTTTTTTGTTTGTTTGCTTGAACGCGTTAATCTCAGGATCTTCTGGTCTGATTTAAAAAATTCTTTCGGTGTTAGTTAGTCCATTTATCGAGGAAGGCTGTATGCTATATATCATCACGCTACGACTAATAGGAGCGGAGCACCAATGAAGAATGTTTCAAAATCGAGAGTCTTTATTTCCTTTTGTGAGCTTTCGCTGCGTACGCTGCGTAAACGGTTAAAGATACGCTAAAATTCTGTATGACAGAATTGGTCCCCTTCGAAAGTTCTAAAAAAAGTCCGCGATAGCAAATATCTATCTGTTAAGGTTGGCTCACTAGAACCATTTTTATACGAACCAAACTTGTTCGAAAATTAAGCATTATTTTCTAGTTTTTATAAAGATGATATTAATCCTTATCCAAATAAATACGTTATTCATCACAAGTATTTAATTTCAATGAATATCTTAGGAGATATCGCAAATTTAAAATAACATTGCAGCAAAATAATGATCAAGTAAGTACTGTACTGCGCGCGCCTTTATGTGCCGGGCCGGTGCGTGTAGTGATGTGCCGAGTCGCTGTTTTGGTGGATCGAGTCGACTCGAGTCAGTTTATACGGTATTCGAATCATGACTCGATTCCCTCTACTCGAATTCTATGTTTGGTATTCGAATACTGACTCGAGTCCGGCTGTCGAGTCAGTATTTGAATTCCGGCTAGACTCGAATCAACCCTCATTACCGATTCCTTTTTTCCTAATGTTGCGGTTGGCATCGACCTCAAAAGAAATATTGCTCATATCCGATTATGAAGACGCTTCATGATTTTAAATATTTATAAGTTAATATTTATCAGGTATCAAAGTTATTACTTTTCAGTTATTCGTTTGTGTTTTAAAGTCCGGTAAATGTTGTTTAAATTACTTTTTAATGAAAGATAATTAAAAAAACTCAACTCAACAAAACTCGTATACTAGACTCGAGTCAATTGAACTCGCATAAATAGAATCGAGTTAGCAAGTAGGAGACGATTCTTCCTGACTCGAGTACCGGAATCGAGTCTGGCGTACTCGAATCAAAATAAATTGGTATTCGAGTAGGCGAGTCTAAAGCAGGAATCGAGTCTGACTCGAGTCAAACCGTACTCGGCACATCGCTAGGTGCGTGCAGTCATCAGTTAGCTCTGCGGCTCTGCGAGACCATCCTTCTACTTAAACGAAGGGGGTTGAAAGTTAGCGTTAGCCCAAAGTAACTATTCCACGCGGACGGAGTCGCGGGCAGAAGCTAGTAGGTAGATATTATGAGCGAGATTTTTCTTAATGGACTAATAACGTACCGTGCCAACGTGTAACTGGAACCGACTGTGATGATTTGCATGTTATTGAATACATTTATTATTATTAGAGCTACAATTGGATACGATGATACTGTATTAGATGAACGTAGTGAAATGGTTAATGATTAGAAGCTACCATTTTAAAGGCTTAGCAGTTTTCCCTGCGTTCTTGATGCTCGTTATTTATGATGCTTAGGTATCCTGTCAATTATTATATGTTATATGGGCTAGCAAGAAAGTATCTTAGGCCTTGACCACATCCACTTAAATAAAAAAATAAAAAGATTTAAGTAGTACGTACATGGGTAAATAAGTTTACTAGGTAGGTATCAGCATTGGATCAGATCATACTGTGTTAGGACGTCCCCAAAGCACTAAATAACTAGGTATAACCTATAATTACTGTATGCGCTATAAAGGTATATAAATACCCATATTGCGAGAAACACATAATCAAAGCTACACAAATAAAGCTTTGCTAATAGCATATTTTTTATCAGGCGTACAGGCAGAGAGTATCGTCGTCGGTGCAAATCGCGAGGATTGCAGCGCTGACGGTTGTGGCAGCTTCCTTCATCCTGGGCGCGTTCATTCTGGCGTCCAGCTGGGTGGCGGCCCGGGGCTCGTGCCATCAGCTGGACCAACTGGACGCTATGCTCGACAAGGAACTCGCACTGGAGGGAAGAGCTTATGGAAATGATGCTTTGCTCTCGGTAAGTACCTACTTCAATGACTACCTACAAAAGTTGTCGAGACCTAAGAGGAAACCCTCCCGGCCTAGGCGTAGAGCGAGAGGAATGGAGGCTCTAGGTTGGCAAAGGGCGCCAAAAACTCAATTGCTTGATAGAATTTACAGCAAAATTGTATGGCGGCTTTTCAAAGACGCAGGGCAGTAATGCTAGGTTCCTTTTTTGGATGAATATTAACTAGGAAAACCATTAGTTTTTCTGCCAGCTTAAACGAATAATTACTACAAAATTTTCCAACCAAACTAGGATAATATGTGTCGTGGGATTTGCCTCTTCTAACAACAGCAAAATGTTTAAAATAAGCATTCCCAAACTCAATCACCAATAGTTAAATTAGCTTGGTCGATATGAAAAACTAACACTAATAATATTTATTAGTGTTTGCAAGATCAATCTATTTATGAAAAAGGTATTAAATAATAGGTATTAAATAATGTTTTTTCCAATTTCAACATAATGTTAGATAGAATAATTTCAAAATGGTCTATAAATTTGTGGACACCCATGAAGAAGGCAGAAGATAGTAGCTAGCTACTTCTGCCCCGCGGTTTCACCCGGCATCCGAAGGAGCTTCAATTTTCCCGTGAAAAAGTAGCCTGTATGTTTCAGCAGTCAGCTATCTCCATACCAAATATTATTTAAATCGCTCCAGCCGTAGACGAAGAAGTAACAAACATATCTACAGACTCACAAACTTTCGCCTTTCTAATATTAGTTTGATATGTGTCACTGAAAGTTATTTCACCTAAAGTGTTGAATGAAATGTCGTGAGAATGGACTGACACAATGAAAAATATATACTTACGTAAATATACTGGATTATACTTTTAAAGCCATCTAAAGAAAATTTTTCATTTTTGCAATTTTAATAAAAACAACAATGGTAGAGGGTCGTCGCAGTGATAAGTTAGCTTATTTAGTCTAGTAATTGCCTGCCAATAATCCTATCAAATTGAGACATTCAATAGGCAGGCGTCCCGTTTTGTCACAATCTTTTAGCCCAACGAGTTCGTCGAATACATACGCATTAAATATTAAGTCATCCTTACTAATATTATAAAAGCAAAAATAACTTTGTCTATCGGAAGCTAGTCCTAACTAATATGTATTATTAATGCGAAAGTAACTCTGTCTGTCTCGCTTTCACACTAAAACTACTGAACCGATTTAAATGAAGCCTGAGAAAGGACATACGCTACTTTTTATCCCCGGAAAATGGAAGATCTCCCGGGTAGATACGCGGGTGAAAACGCGGGGAGGCACTAGTATTATATATCTATGTAAGTTGATAGCGACATTCATCTCCGTATTCCATATAAACTGACTCCTAGGTATTGCGTGACTCAATCTAGGTTTTAATTTGTATAACCGGTCATGGTATGGTTACATATATACTGATAGATGTTTGTTTATGTCATTATGCTATCTTTGCGGCTCTGCTTAGGTTCCGGGTAACCACAACCTATGGCATAAAGGTAAATGCAACTTTATAGCTATATTCAGTTATAAGTAAATCTCAAATACGCGTCAATATGTTTGCTACTTCTCTTTTCGATGCTAATAGTTATATGCGTATGTAGTAGGCACATTATTTCGGTAGGCGTCACATTACTCGCTCACTCAAGTACCTTCAAATTACCTTGAAATAGAATATTTTTGGAAAGTCTATGTTCTTTCATAGCTCCGTTGTATCTTAACTGATTTTCTTAGGTTATGGACGAACACAGGTAATTAAATATAGGTAGGTACAAGGTATTATATTATAGTTTGGTTTATCTTGTAAATATAGATATATACAGAAAAGATAGTTTTATAATACACTGAAAGATTTTGTATTTAAATTGTGTTTGTTGTTTGTGCATCTTAAATGTAAAGACGAATGTGGAGCATTGACGTTAGGTTACCCCTTCACCCGCCGTGCTGCCTCACGTCTCGCTCTGCGAACGGCTCACCTTGAACAAAACTCGACACAAAAGTTCTCACTGACCTCATAATATTTAAATCTTAACAATAATAATGAAATCACAAAGAAATAACACAAAGATTAGTAATGGCTCTTCAACAATTTTTGGCCATAGTAGGATAACTTTTAAAATGTTTATTCATGGTTAATTGTAATGAGCAAATTTTCGTTGGACAATAACAAACTTGTTTGTCTATATTAGGTTTATATTATTTGTTACTAAAAAGGTGTTTAACTTAACTTAATAATGTAAAAGTTAAGTTTTTCAAGAGATTAGGTATACGGTTCCATTGCATGCCTCTGAGTATAGCCTTGATTTGTCCCAGTATTCCCACGACCCTCATTACATACTCACAAGTTACAACAGATACGTGAATTATGGCAAGTATGATTTTATCGCATGTTTTCTGCTAACAACAGTGCTATCGATTGATGACCATCATGTCATAGGTACTTGAAATAGGATCCTTGGCCGTCTTTCACTTATTTGTTAACTATAACAGTAGGTAAGTTTAATTGTACTGTACCTACCTACTGAGTCAGAGTACGGAGGTACAAAAGCCAACAATTTTATTAATATAGACATTTCGTCCTTTATTTAGAAAGTATTATGTCATACACAATGGCAGACAAATCTATGCATTATCCTTGTGAGAATAGGATATGTTACAGTGCCCACAGCCCAGTAGCTTATCATTAAACAATAATTTTCTAAGCTGCACAATTTGCTAAGAAATAAAATTAAAATTAGATTTTCCTGTAAACAACTAGTTTGAGTTAGGCTGTGCTTTAGGATTTCCCCGTACTTTAAACAGTTAAATATTTAAAACAAATGTCGCTTGACATTGTCAGTTGATGGATGTTATTCACTAGGTACGTGAGCGGCATGCCATGCACGGATGTACTGTATTATGTAGGCAATAAAAGCGAATATGATGCGAGCTTCGTTCCTAACAATACAAATAAATACTTGCGGCCGACGTTTATGTTACTCGTGAAGTTGAGTTCCTAATGTTGAAATTAGAGGTTTCGAATCTAGAAATCGCGAACGCCTCATCAAGTCTTTTCAAATATTATTTGCTTTCTGTACCGTCTGGGTGATGTACCTATACGAATTGCATTCCTACCCACTATGGCTACCTACCTATTCGTAGCGAAAGTGACAGTACGGTTGGCGCGGCCATTGAACTCGTGTCACGGATGTATCTCTTCATGACACATGGAAATTCATTTCACGTGCGTTTCGAATGTAACACTCATACGTTAGTTAACATTAGAACAACAAAAACACCTGTTGGTATGCTCCGGCAGCCTCACTTGAGAGCCAGTACCGACGCTTACCATAACTGTTATTGTTTGACACAAGCCTTAAGGTTATATAAGCATTTAAAATATATTACTCAATACATTTTGATTTACATAACCGTATAAGTGGGAGTAAGCCAGAATGCGGGCCATGAGTTTTGTTTACCAATAACCATTGATGTAAACAACTCGCCTGAGGCCTAATACCCAAAATAAAAACATTTATTGTATTTACTGCTGGTAGGTATCTTTTTTAAGTATTTCCATAATACAAAAAGCTTGCTGGACACCGTTTCCAGGCAAATCCATTTATTTTTTCGGTTTGTCTTTTTAACGAATTTTAGAGCATTCCATATAAAGCTTGCCAAAAACTATAATATTTTGTGCACTCTAAAACTTGCAATCCATCATGTTTTGACAGATGAAACAGACGAATTAGTTTAGAAATCCATAGTTATGGTAGTGGACCAACATCTCGACACAATTATTGGTGATGGATGGATATTAAAAAATAACGATTTTTATTTCTAGCTAATGTGTGTAAGTAAGTATTTGTTTAAAATGATGAACTGTGCCTTCTTTCTATTCTATATTTCGATATGAAATAATCAAATTCACTTAAACTTTAAGCGGAAAGATTAGAATCTTTTAATATTAAAAATAATTAGAATATTAAATACATCTTCTATTAGACCGTATCGAAGCGATGGATTCAGGCAGTTGATAATAGAATTATTAATTTTGATTCATTTGCTTCGGCTAGCTAGTTTATTAGGTATTAAGCATTAGGCCGTAAAATATTTATAAAATTTGTTTTTTATATTCAGTTAAACATTTTTTGGTCGATTATAAAGGCACCATAGTATTAAATCTTGTATGAACATGCGAAACCCTTTATGCGGTGGTCCTTGCGCATTGGCTGGTTTTTAATTACATTAGAAATATCTAGAGGGTTTTTTTGGTTTTATAAAAATAAAATGGTGTTCGTTGGTAACGCATTACTTGCATAAAACGGCTGGACCGATAACTGGATTAATTTGGTTTATAAAATATTTTCGATGGGAATATTGCCAGATAACTGGTATACCTATCTCACATGTGCATAGATTTTATTGACAGTTGGTAGAAGTATCTGTCATACCAATTAAGATTACGTACCCACACCAATGAAAATTAAACTCGTAGCTTGAAAACTTCCATTAGATACCTGCTAAAGTAAATGTTTCTTGATGTTTAACTTGCCATCATCGTGCACACAGTCAAAGTAGGTAGATATACTATTCCTCTATAAATATGTGTGTGTGTACCTATATATATTATGTTGACACTTGCTTTGACATAAGCATAAGTCTCTCATATTGTTTTCGACTTAAAATAAAACGGTATTACCTACATCCTACCAATATTTATATTTCACGTACCGTAACCGTTATCTATATACTACTTTCGTACATATCCAATATTGTTTTGTATTTCAAAAATACTTAACTTTCTTTTTCTTTGTGATCTTTTTTAGGTTACTTACCTTGTCTGTAACGCACATTTCTTAAAGATTGTCATCGCGCCAGTGCTATACCAATACATATTCTTATTTACTAGTTTTACTTCTACCTACCTTTTGTCACAACACGTACCTACCTACGGGTACCTATACTTTTGTTATGTCAAATGTATAGGTTGTCTACTTACTGAGTAATCTGTGTACATATTTATTAAATTGTGTCACTACAATGATAAATAAAATATACCTAATGATAGCAAACATGGAGATATTCTCTTTGGTCGATTTTATTACAAATAATTACTTATATTTTTAAATTACCTTGGCTTGTGTGTAACAAACGTCTATCTATCCAAACTTTCGCATTTGTTTGTTAAAGTAAGATGCAGTGGAAGTAAAATTTGACTTATTTTAATATTTATTAACTGACATAAAAATGTGTTGAAAAATTTATGTATTGCTAATAACATGAAAAACAATGTTTTTGAATTCAATAAGTAAGTCATATACTTAGTGTAGATATGGATTTGACTATAATGATTAGGTTGTTCATAACTGTGTAAGGCTTATTCTGCTTGCTATTGTAAATAAATTGACCAAAAGAAAGTCCTCACTCGATGGCCACTTCGGGAAGAAAATCATGGTTCTGCTTACAAGAAATGCGTCTATTAGCGGATACTACCGTGGGGTGAATGCTATAAATGTCATAAAATCAAACATAACTCATAATATTTTTGGCACTCCGTTGGAGTTGAAATGTAAACACTCAAAAGGCGTGAAGTCCTTGAATCATCCGCCGTGACCGATTGTATTGAAAATTATCACGTCGCCGGTACTTGGCCTGCTGAACATTACAATTACGTTTTAAAATCTATCAATGACGTTTCTTTTTATGATTGTCTTTGCCAAAGGTTACTTAGCGGGTTTGACAAAAATGTATAAATGAGGTGGGGTTATTTTTATAGGAGAATTATTATGAGATTAATGTATGTTTGATTTTAATCGTATAAATGAAACGTTTGTGTCCATCTCGAGCGGAAGTTGTCGATTTTCCGCGCACGCGCTCCGCAATGATGCAGGCAGGTACCTACTTTTGCATCCGTCCACCCGCGTCCGTCCCACGTCCCACACCGCGCGGCGCGGCGCTGCGCTGTCATCGGCTAATTATTGTCTTGATGTGATCCTCTACTCTAATTAACATTCTTAACGCTCGGTTGATTCTCACCACAGATTACCTATATATAGACGAGAACTGAAATTATAATGTAAGGCATTTAATTTAATGAATAAGCGGTTTCCTCGTTGCGATGAACAACTCAATGTCAATATAAAGATCATTACACACTTTACACGAGCTATAAATATTGGATCATAGTTTGAAGTAGGTACGTGGTGGAATAAATAAGAGAGAGTCTTCATTACGTTAGAACCTGCTGGATGTAAGTATAAGCAGATTTTAAGATAACCAGGTCGAAGGGTCGAACACGGAGTCATTAATTTCCTGAACGGAGATCGTGTACCTATGACACATCCACAGGTAATTTTAATGGAAAGAAATTACCCACATGATTTTAATTATTCCATAAACTTGCAAATCTTATGGAAAATATTTGATAGGTATCTAACGTATAAAATGGGGTTGGATATGTTTTTAGAGCGATAACCGTTTGATATGGGCTGAGTAGGTTGGTAGAATTTGGGATTCCTTTGAAATGCATATAGACGGTACATTTGAAATTGTAGGTGGGAAGTACATTTTTTAATGTCACAGTTGTTGTAGGAAACATCGACATGGATTTTTATTGTGAAAAGCATTTATTATTCAATTTTGACCCAATAATTTCCTGAATGCAGAGCGCTGTTTTTTAAATAAAAAACACAATCTGAGCACAAATTGCTTTAACAATCTAGTGAGGTGCAATTTCCTTGTTATCACGCAACGTTTGACGCAGAAGGCAACAATGACTATTTAACGCTTAAATGTTTCGTAAATCCAGTAAAAGTGTCTGTGGGCGGAGTGCTCAACACGACAATAGTTGGCGATGTAATCGTAGTTTTCTATCAGTTGCGGTCGCGAACACTTTGCGCTCTGTTGCACGCTGTCAATCTCACAACACACCTCACATAATTTTCTTGCTCAATAAAATTCCAATAGGTACCTATTGGAATTTGATTTAATCTGGCTCACTGCATTTTTTTCTAAGCAAACTTACGTGCATCGTAAGTAATTGTAATGAGAAAAAATTACGCCTCTCCACGATTTTACCCGTTTTTAAATTTTCCTATGTTCACATGTTCTAATTCTGTGCCAAATATTGCCCAAAAGCCTACTTATGTCCTTACGATTTTTGGTAGGTCCCTAGTGCCATTATTCCCCAGACAATGTGTACATAACACATAAATATATAATAAACTAGTGGCTCCTCGCGGTTTCACGCGTGTACTCGGGAGATCTTCCATTTTCCCGGGATAAAAAGTAGCCTATGTCCTTTCTCAGGCTCTAGACTATCTTTGACCAAATTTCATATAAATTCAAGTTAATTAAGTTCTGTAGTTTTAGCGTGAAAGCGAAACAGACGGACAGACAGAGTTACTTTCGCATTTATATTAATACTAGTTAACCCGCGCAACTTCGTTAGCGTCACTTGCCCGTTTTTGCAACAGTTTTGATTGATGCTCCGTTCCTATTCGTCATAGCGTAATAATTTATACATAAAAACCTTCCTTAAGAATCACTCTATCTATTAAAAAAAACCGCATCAAAATCCATTGCGTAGTTTTAAAGATCTAAGCATACATAGGGACAGTCAGACGGACGGCGGATAGCGACTTTGTTTTATACTATGTAGTGATTAGTTAGGATACATGATAAAGTTGGCGCTAAAATATCCTTTCCAAGGCACGTAGAGGTACGGTTTGTTTTATATAGGTATTTCCGGATTATAGAATAAATATAGGATATCTATTCCTAGTTTGCTGTGAAAAGTGCAATGGATTGGAGAGAAGATCTTTACTATATAGACAGACTCCTAGGTACCTATAGGTAAAAGAACCTACCTGTACCTATGTTGCTGGAAGTAAAACAACTAACAAACAAATGGGACTAAAATTGTCATGAGTTCAATTCAATTTATCTGAATCGAAGACATCGAAAATGTAACTAAACATTAAGGATCATTATGCGTGATTGAGTCACCGATTTACATACAATCATACAAACATCCAAATATCTAAAGCATTTAAATGATATGATTTGCAACAAAACACGACCGTCTATTATGTGACAATGGATTTATAAATGGTGACGTGACGAGCGACTGTTGTCTAACCTTGCAGTTTTCCTACGAATGTTTTTTTTTAAATGCTTTGCATGACTGTGATGGCAGTTAACTCCAGTGATTATTCAATGAGAACACGGCAATTGACATGAACAATGACGAGACTTGATACTCGTGTAGGTAGGCAAGTGGGTATAGCCTGCGTACATAAGTTACGTAAGAGCATGGCCACACGAAGATGGCATCCGCCATTTTGCGACGAGCACTATGATGGTTTTTGCGCTTAAAGTGAGCGGCTCCAACCAGTGTTTTAACTGCAATTTGTTGTAGATTTTACTATTTTGTTAATGCCTCTAGCCACGTTCATCGTAAAGTGACAGAAACCGATTACGACACAAACTCACAATTAAGTGATGTAGGTAAAAGACTAATAATAGATTATGGCTAATATGTACCTACATGTTCTATTGTAGGTATGTGTCCGTATACACTTGGATACATAAAAATACTTATAAAACATTAAACAGCCATGCATAATGATGGCAGGTATAGGCAGATCACGACAACACCATGATGAACAACTAGTAACACACCTATTCGTTAGCTAGGTAGAAAATGTTATTAACTTTTCATCGTCACCTTAGTTGAGTGTTGAGTTATCTCTTTTGTCTTTTTGGGTCTATGATAAAGTTTTCTTATATTCTTCTTTTGGTCTACTACTAAATGTTGTTTGTTGGGTGTATATATTTTAAGGTAAACTTTGAAGTACAGAGCACTGAGTCATATATTTCTGTTTTCAGGATGAGCCATTACCTCTAAGCAACGCGCATGCTTTGCATGGTACCCCAGCGCCTCCGGTGGCAGCGCCGTCGGAGTTTGCTCACCCTCATCAGCCACCGTCCATCAACCAGGTCAAAGATGACGCGCTCAACCATGCCGAATCCAAAATAGACGAAGACAGGCTACAGGTAAATAATTCAATGTCTATTATTGTACTTCTTTTGTACCTCAGCTATTCGTATTTCAAACAGTCGTTGACAGTGTTGCGCTGGCGAGCGTACTTCGGTTGCGCAATGAAATCATTAGAAATACTCAACGTCTAACTTTCTTTTAGTATGCTGCATTGAGTTTCCGTACCGACAATAATAAAATAATATGTCATTATAACGTTATTCTAAATGTATGATTTAGTCTTGCACCTTTATGTGCTGTGAGGTAGGTGCTACCTACTACTTACAATTTCAATCACAATCCCTTACTGCGTAATTTATTTTCGACATTGTCTGGTTACAACTGCGCACTGCGCAGTAGTAGGGATGTTAGGTACAGTAATGGTCAAATGGCTAGGTAGGTATATACTTGTATAAATTATAATCTCCATAGCTATAATCAGAAAGGAAAATATCGAAGCGGCAGCTATAACATTATTTCGATCATGTACCAACCTGACTGATGTAGATACAAGAGTGACAAAGGTTACGTAAAGAATACAAATTGTTTAGTATGCTTCATACCTAGTTTACTGGAAAATATTGGAACCTATAAATGCAACTTTGCAGCTTTAACGTGCATGTTCCTGCTTTAGTAAAAAATCTTTAATAATAGTTGTTTCTTATATAACGTTGATGAGAATCATATGTGAATTGTGGATGGTAGGGCTCACAGCTAAAGTAGATACTACTACTAGTAGTAATAATAGCCTATACCGTTGTTTGCCTGCTCTAAACTGCAGTTATTAGGATTATGTTCAAGAAAGGTTATCCCAGTCAACGTTAATTGGCTACGGTCATCTTACGAATTACTTTTTTGTCTTTTTTATGGGTCAACATTTATCAAACACTAGCTTGTGTCTGCATCTTCGTTTGCGTTGAATATATAGTTACGGAATAAAAGTTTGCTTCGTTAAGGACAAACATAGTCTTACATACAACTTTCATATTTATGATATTAGTTAAGAGTTAGCTTCTAGAAACTTGGGGTCACTATAATTACAGATAATGTTATGTGCATTCGTCAGTGGGTGCAAGAGGTGACGTCATAGCTTTCACTCGTCGGTAGGTACCAACGCGTGATGCGCACCACCACTCCGATCGTTGCACCGCGAGAAAGCGGCCATTATTAATAAATTTATTATTTTTATCACATTGAAAGTGTAAGATCTGACTGAAAAGTATTGCTCTAGAATTTGTTATATGAATACCAAAGTAAATGACTAATTATCGAAAGTATAAAAGTTAATATTTTGCATTATATTACATCTTATGATCCAAAATTAGGATATGGCTGGACGATTTATATATAGACGGCTTTAAAAACCCATGAGGTGCCTACAATACCTACTGCTTTTATGATGTCTATGAATTCTTTTATTTATATCCCGTTAAACAGGATCGCTTTTATGAGAAAAACGTTACGGAACTTTTGCAGATACAGCTAATTACCATAAAAATTACTACTCTAGTCACAGTTAACCTAGAAAATCACGTATAATAGGAGCGACGAGCCAATGGACACTGCGATATCTCGAGCCTTGTAATCTTAACACGCTTCCAAAAGCTTAAACAGGTTTCGGTAAGAATTAGTAATGTTTAATTATGAGCTATCTATCCAAATGTTAGTTGTATTTACAAGCGGAGGGCTGTGGAACAATGGTGCGCGGGTGCATTGTCTCGCGCAGGATGTCCGAGACTATTGTACCGCGCAAACAGCACAGAACGAGATAAATAACGTTCTTGTTTCACGCATTCGTTTTCTATTAAGTGCTAAATAACATTTTGCAAATTGATATCCTATTTATTTTCCTACCTAAATGGATCTATTATTGCCAGGGCTTACCTATATTTTTAATCGCTTACACCGTAACGAGGTTTCAACTTTGTACGGTGCCTTTCTGGTGCAAAATAATAATTCCGTAATTGCAAGCATAATTTACTCGGATAAGGTGTCTACCTTAGGTTCCACCTTATAATGGTATGGTATGGTATAGCAGTCTTGCTGAACCAATCTTACGGTTATTTTATAAATATTATAACAATGGACTGCGTTGCGTTACCAATTAAATATGTAGAAATGACAGACCGTAATTATTTATTCTCGAGAAACATGCTAATAGCAATAATAAATAATAACAATAATTACGAAAGTTAACAAACAACAGTCACAATAAAGCCATGAATGATTAGCTTGGCCACTTATAATAAGTGTAAAATTAATAGTGTCTTACTGTACCAATACACTATTCTGTCGTAGAGACGTAACAGAGACGACAATTCTGTTAGACTAAGTTATATTATTAGAATGGGTATAGGAAATTTAAACGTACGATGTTTCTAAGGCCCCAAAGCCCCGGTTACCGAGAGTCATCCGGGGTCAGTCCTATTGCAGAGTCATGTCGTGAATTGTGAAACTAGTTGAGTGCACCTTTCTCAATAGGCACATAAGCGGTAGGTACACATGGGCATGATCAATGTGCTAACATTAAAGTCAACATCAAAGGAAGTAATTTATTTATGCCATCGCTTTATAATCATAAATAAGATTGAAGCTAGAGAACGATGTATTTGAATTTTGTTCAAAGGTAATGAATACTTATCGATAAATTATAAGTAGGTCACTAATTCGACCAAAATCAAATAAGTTACGCCACTTATGCCGGCTACCGATATTTTCTGTAATTCCATTGGATTGCTATTTAACGAATTCACGCTTGCAATATCAAAGGGAAAGCCCGCTTTTCAATAATTGTAAATTTCATTCGCACAAGTTTTGTCTTACTAAAGAGAAAGTTGCCTTATCTAAACTGTTATAATTGAAATTCGATATGGTTGAAACTTTTACGTAATTGCGATTAATTTTGATCTCTCTGACCATTTTGGTAGGTATCTCAATAGGTATAGATGATATTGTATTGACTGTTGAATTGTATTTATAAAAGTTTTGGATTTAAATAAGAAATGTATATGCATGCCTGCTACATATTAACACTAAGTATCTTTATCCTATAGTGTGGAGTAGGTGGGTAGACAGATATTATACCATATGCGTATGAATTTAGGTCACGTTTAACTTTCTTTAAAATTTGTCTATACCTTTTTTCTTTTGTCAAATAGGCTTTATGAAAGCAAAACTAAGTTCATTACACAATAATACCGTAACGGTCAAATTTGCATATAGTACCTACACAGGTATATATTATTTATACCTCGTTACCTACTACAATTGTAATGCTTACTTTCCCAAGGCCGGCCATTATTTCGGTGAAAGTGCACAATAAAATTCACATTAATTTCATTCTCTGCGTTAATACCTATAATAACAACAAATTTAAGTTCCGCTTTGCGACTTTATATTTTTTTGATGTAAGTACATGATCTGTAAACACAGATTATATAATATATTTAAATTATGTATATACTACTCAAGCGTCTTTCTGAACTACATTATAAAGCAACATCTAAGTAAACTTAATCTGTTTTTTTTCTACTTCGTGGAAATGACGTACAAATATCTTATACCTACTCATTAGAGCCTCGAAAACATTTCAAACTCTAATTACATACTTAGTTTGTTCAGAAATGTGCCAGTAAGAGGTTAAACAATATATATAATTACGTGTTCCAAACAAAGCAAAGCAGATGTTTTCCACGTGGAAAGCGAACCCTAGACCTGTGCCGTGACAATCTAAGCAGCTCAAATTTAAATGTTACTGTACTTTTCTCTCCAACCTATTCGTTTTCATTAATTCCAGAAAATTGATGACGTCAAAGCCGATTCACCGAACTCTGGCAGCGATGAGAGTTCCGAGTCAGACAGTTCGGCTGAGGAGGAGGACGAGCTCGACGCCGTCAGACCCATGTTCAAGCTACCCGCACAGTTTGACCTCGACGACTTGGCAGGTGCATTCCTCGCCAACAACCAGCAAAAGTAAGTTTGTTTGAAAACTATCCATATTACTTTGTCATAAGGTGTCTGTTTATAACTGCATAAGTGTACAATTAGACATTGGATCAATTTGTAAACTCGTGCATCGCTTAGATACAGTTATGTTATAAAGTAAAGTTAGCTTTGCAGATTATACCTATATTACGCTGGAGTTAGGTTCTTGGTCGATCGATTGGTTTTATGTGAACGAAAACCGAATGTCGTACGTTTTTCAATATTCGTATTATTTGTATTCTCAGGGGGCGCATGAACTGCGTCGTGGAGAGGCGTCGCGATGAGCCAATGGAGAGGCGGTTCCCCTTCAACATTCTCGGAGGCTTTGCGCCCCGCAGCGCGCAGGCTGAACGTATTGCGATCATCTGTCATGGCGGTGATGAGCCCAGGTGAGCTTACTACACACTACTATCATTATCATATAGATCAAGATGGAATATTATCTGTCAAAAATAGGTAATATTAACTATAGATATCGAAATAAAGAATAATATGTTACAATAATGACAATTATATTACAATACTGCACTTGAATTGCAATAGTGTAGCAATACTGATATGGAACAGTAAAAATTTACGATCATTCTTGAAAGTTATAAAGCTATATTTATAGATATGGTAAATGACCCAATGGTGGCCAGTTTAAGAAAAAAAACTGGTTTTTGTGAAATATTAGGTACCAAAATTGTGAAAGTTTCAGCACTGAATATAGTGAAACTGTAAAGTCCAGTCCTTATTTAATATTTGTAATGTGTTACGCGTGAGATACGGCAAAGCTGGATTCAATTAATTTAATAAATAAAAGTTGTAGTTTTGTGACCCAGTCTTGGCCAGGGAAAATCCATTAATGGATACCCCAGTCTTAGTTTATCTTTATTTTATGGCTAACACATCAAACAAAATAAATTTTGATTTTAATTAAGCAATACTATTTTACAAGTGAAACTTTCTGCTCACCGCCTTAATGATTTCCTTAAGAAAATCCGTCGTTGTCAATTTCAAATCACTTTACACTTTGTATTCTCGCATATTTGTACGTATAACTGACTGAATTTAATAAAACGTTAAACTTAGATAGTTCGATGTCTAAAGTCTATGTCACAGTGATCCCAATGTAAAAACATTCGCTCATGTCCGAATTCTAGATGTTTCTTCCAATTTTTGGCCATTACTGGTACCGTGGCCACCACTGGTACACTTACGATAGGTACCTATCTATACGCTTGGTGAAGTTTGATCCCTCTAGTAAATATAACCCCTTCTGTCGCTCGAAGTACATAGTGAAAGTCTTCGAGTAAAATTGCGAAGTACTTGTATGAAACAAATCCCTTAGAGGATAGAGTTTACAAGTGCGTAATCTCCCACCACCTGGGAGTTAACGACTTGCTTACACAACTATGTTAGCTGAAGTAATTTACATGTAACGATTCCTATTTGAAAGTTGAGGCGTGATAATTGTTAGGGATGAGGATTGACGACACATACGAATTACGCAAGGGTATATTAACAACCGTGGAAGGTAATTACGGAACTGATTAGACAAGTAAAGTGATATGTGTTTTGTTTATGTATGACGCTCGCACGCATTTATACATTTACACGCTTATTTGATTGTGCGAAAATAAATAAACGCCAGGAGTTTATATGAAACATGTTTTATATCCGTAATTTTTACATGCTTTCGTTTACTTTACTTTGTGATCGTGAATTAAAGTTATTTAAAAATATATTTTCTTGCCTCACAAAACCAACTAGGTTTAATCTTAATCTATTTAGGTACTTTTTTACGGCCTTAGAATAATCTGTATTATAAGAGTCGGCGATCGTCTGTACACAATAAATCTAGAGCTATGACGTTAACATAACATTGACTACATTACTGCGTATTTTTATTTGTCGATATCGATTTTTTTCTGCCGGAATGCTACAACACTTCAGCATCTAGAAATGTTTTTTTAGTTTAGACACTTAAACATCCACTATCCACGAACGATATAACATTTTATTGATAAAAAGGTCCCAATGGCCGCAGATAAATCGCAGATATTTTGTTATAGTTTCGTCCTCGATCAACATCTACTTATTTACCGTTTGTACGTTTGAATGTACATACCTAGGTACTTAAGGGGTAATCTCTGAAAGTAGCCATCCGTGGTCTTTATTATATTCAGCGACGCTATTCCCATGGGCTTACCATAAATTAAATGCTATTTCCTTTTAGTTTGTTTCAAATGGACAGATTGTCAGAGATACCTATTCATAGAATAAGATTTATTTTAGAAAGCCATTGGTGAATCCATACCTTACTTTAATTTTATTTCAACTGCTCGCTCATGACTTTGCGTTCACCAGAGTCTTTTAATTTAATTTAATTATTTGCTTATATCAGGCAAATGGAGGGATTCCCGGAGCCTCAGTCCCAAGTATTCGCGTTCCCGCTGACGGGCCCGGTGCGGCTGCCGCTGCGGCCGCAGCCCGAGCGCGCCGCCCCGCCTGCGCCGATGGCACAAGAGCCCAGGATGCCACCCTTCGCCCCCATGACACACAACAGGCAACCACCTTTCCCGCTACCTGTAAGTACTGTTCACAGATTTATAAACGACTGAAAATCTCGTTTCAAGCGTTATTATTAGTCTTTATTGCTGATACTAAACAATATTTTTACACACAATAGCATTCTGTTTTAACTTAAAACTAATACACCGGGTTTCCCGGTTCAGTGGTCAGCGTGTCCAGTGACACATAGGCTTTCCAGCCGCTTCTCGTTTCAGGCATAAAATTTATCAAATGATATACATATGTATATAGAAAGAGACCTTCATAGTAACATGAATTATAGTATCAACTCTTAAAGCTCGGTTAACATGGTCGCAGTTTTTGGAAAATGCATGCCATACGACGAAATAATATTTGTCGTAGGTATAGTTTGCCTGTTCAGCGTGACAAATAAAGGTCTTCTGATTGTAAGTTCGAAGTGTGTGGATCTGCTGGACCTCTCTCGTTGCAGAATAGAATTAGGGGTAAAAGTAAAATTTGGGTACATATAGTAACTGTCTGGCCGACTTGGTAGTCGGTAATTAGTAGCAGTCCTACATTAGTTTAGTTATAGGATCTAGAGATCCATCGATCCAAGATTACTAAATAGGTATGTAGTTAAATATATAGAAACTCCCTCGTTGTTAGGGGAGGCTCCTACAGAGGAGACGTGTATGATATGATGATGTTAGTTTCATATATAACTAGATAACAGTTTTAAATAAATTACAGCAATTTTAAAGATGAACAATATATTTAAGGGAAATAACGACTAATGCAATTTTTTCTACGTAAGTACTAGTTTAAAGCCCAAGCGAACAAGAAACTAAAGGAACGTTGAACGACCACTATTAGGGATTATCCAAGGATAATCCCCTCGATTTGAGTGTTTTGCCAAACATGTAAGCTTAAGCTGTAAATGCCTCCAATATCCTAACGTAACGTATGTTTATATTAGCTTCCACCCTGTGGTTTTACCGTCGTTTCCGGGATGAATAGTACCTACCTACCCTTGTCCATTTTCATGAACAAAGCTACGCTATTTGTTTATAATTATGTGCTATAAATAACGTTTTCAAAGATATATAGTTAAAACCTTATAGACAGAATCATTAATGTATAATTATAAAATGTACATCGTATTAAGTTCGCAACATTTTTAGTTAGCACAAATTTGGGACCTCTCTCTGATTATTACTTTATTTAAATTATTTCTATAATGGCTCTGTACAATTCCGCCAATAGGATTTCTACATCTTTCAGATAAATGATATGATCAGATTTTGCTACTCAGTCATAGTATTGTATGTCATTGTGAACTTATGACTTATTTTTGTTCAAATGATTTCTATAAAAAGTTATGGTATGATGCCGCTAAGTTCGATCTTTACAATTTGGCTTTCAATATAAAATAAATAATATATAATACTTGTATAAACATAAGGAGCAACAATACCACAAGCGAATTAGTGTTACCTTCTAAATAATATTAGTAGTACCTAGGTGTACTCCGTATACCTGGCTACGACACTCGCAGCACGATTTATACATGTTAGTTATTTTTACTGATAAAATAGCACTTTTAATTTAGTTAATTTGTAAAGATTTGATGTCCGTACTCCACATTCTCCGTCATGTAGGCACGCTATAATATTATAGAACTTACACCGGTAGGTACTAAAGTATAAATACAATGCAATATTATTAACTTAAACCGGAAAAGAAACAAACAAAAATAGGTATCTAAAGCTTTTTGATTACATAATATATTTTTATTTGTATTTTAGAATAGAAAGAACTACGAAATGACAATACAATCAATATTTATTTAAGTGAAGTTTGTCAATAGTCAGTTCTCACGCGTTGTGATGAGTAGGTAATACCTATTACATAAATAAATTCGCTAATACCAGAGTTTACATTAGCGAAGTTTTATATTTATAGAAATACAAAACAATGGTACCTACCTATAGTTTGTGTATGTCTGTAGGTAGGTAGATAGGTACTTACTATTGATTGTCATTATTACTGACTAAAATAACTCGTAACACTACTCTTCCACATTTATTAAACTTATAACTCCATGGCGATAACTACTAATGATCGTTATACATAATCTTAATCGATAAAAAAATTAACAATAGTATTTTTTGACACACGGAGTAACTAACCAGAGTTTGTACAATGGTATTATGCCAAATAGGTACCTAATAAAGGTAATATATACATTGAAGTACATACATATATTACTTTCAAATCAATTTTAAGAAGGAATAAACATGTTTTTTGTTGCGTATACAATGTATGAGAGAGCAAAAAACATGTTAATTGCTTCTTTCGATACAAAAACTATACAGAATACCATCTAAAATACTGTGATTTCCGAGTAAACTTCTCTGCAAACACCGCACAAAGCATTCGGTTCTCATCGTAGTTAAGGTTCAGTCCTCCAAAAATTTTTTGCAAAAATCAGGGTCGTCCGGTCGTTGGCCCCAACACTGACTCCTGCATGCATGGGCTTATGCAATCACTTTCCGGTTTTGGTCAACAGTTAGTTAGTTACTTATTATACCCTTTCATTTATCATTATCGAGCACAAGGACCAGAAAAATAATCTTTGGAAAATTCGTGCTGAGTTCAATTTTACTTATATTTTTTGCACGTTTTACACCCGTTGGAAATACTCATATTTTCGCGGTGCAAGTTATGAGGTTGGATCTCAATGATTTTGCGTAGGAATAATCTTAGAAAATTATAAATATCTTGGGCATATAAATATATAGGGATATTGTGCTTCAATTAAAGGCATTATTTTTGTAATGCTAAATAGGTGATAGGTAAAAAAAAATACAGCATAGGTTCTTAATTTAATTAAATTACTTTATTTAATACCTATTTATAACTTTGTAAACCTATTTATATCAATAGGTATTAAATTAGTAAGAAACTTACTATGCTGTTTATTTTTACTACATACATAAAACAGACCATTATTTTGTAGTAGGTAGCCATTATTTCTACTTTTGTCATACTTATCTCTCAAGTAGATCACACAAATAGAAATAAACTGCAAACACCAAACAAATTGTGTACATAAGGTAAGCGACGTGCGACGTTAAAGTACCAAGAGTACCAAGGATATGTCTTTGAAATTGAAACTGTGAAGTTTTTGGAGAGAGGTCGTAGATGCTGTAGGAATATATATTTATTTATAAACATATTAATTTTGGTGTCGGCTTAGTTTAGTAAATATCAGTGTTGTGTTGAACCAACATAATATTTTATTCGATTAAACTGCGACCGACAAAAAGAAAACAGAGATTGTGGGAATCGGTTTCCTTTATTTTATCTTTCAATAAAGAAGCCAGTTTGTGTACCTCTCTTTGTTGGTAGCAAGTTTGTGAGGATAGATGGTTATATGAATTTAAGTAGGTTTCTTACTCTTTCATACAAAAATATTTAGGTATCAAAGGAAAATTGATAATTCCTAGGAACGGAAATAAGTAAATTAATATGTTTAAATGCCGTGCTGTGGTTTAGCGCATAAATGCAGTAAATACAGTTCTGTGGACTATTAGTGACTATCTACATGAGCTACACACAAACATTTTGACGTAGTAAGTTTTCAGAGAAGTTTACGTACACAATATATTATTAATAATACCTTTGCTCATTTTAAGTTCACATTTGTATTGTTGACATAAGTAACTACAATATACCGAGCTAACACATTGTACATAAACTATCGTCAAAATATCTACGAGTGCATTTCATGATCATGAAAATTAAGGAACGAGCCAAATCGTATTCACGTTTGAACGAATTCAATTCGAATCCTCCATCACGTGTTGTGTCCCAACTCTAGCAAATATCTTGTTTGACTATAGGCGTTTGAGAAGGGTGGAGGGGATGTAGTGGTGTGAGGTCGTGGTGATATTGAAGGCATTTGGAGTTTGGACACGTAGGGGAGGCGCGAGTGAACGTAAATAAATGTAAACGTTCTCGATCACAACAAACAAACAAACGGGCTCCCGAGGCGCGCTCTGCCTATGAGCCACGAACGACCTGGCTGACATCCGAACCTATTTATTACCCAAATTCACAAAAGTAGAATATTGAATTGCCTAGGCTGGTTTCTCCCGTCTCTAGGGATGCTGGTTCTGTTAGATGATGAAAATTAAAGGACTTACTAAATTCGATATAAATTATAAATGACTTTTTGTTTTGCAATATGTTTGCTAAAATTTTTTACCTATCGTAAGTGTACCAGTGGTGGACAAGGTACAAGTAATGGCCAAAAATTAAAAGAAACATCTAGAATTCGGACATGAGCGAATGTTTTTACATTGAGATCACTGTGACATAGACATTAGACATCGAACTATCTAAGTTTAACGTTTTATTCAATTCAGTCAGTTACATGTACAAATTTGCGCGAATACAAAGTGTAAAGTGATTTGAAATTGACAACGACGGCTTTTCTTAAGGAAATCGTTAAGGCGGTGAGCAGAAAGTTTCACTTGTAAAATAGTATTGCTTAATTAAAATCAAAATTTGTTTTGTTTGATGTGTTAGCCATGAAATAAAGATAAACTAAGACTAAGACTGGGGTGTCCATTAATGGATTTTCCCTGTCCAAGACTGGGTCACAAAACTACAACTTTTATTTGTTAAATTAATTAAATAAATAAATAATAAATATCCTGGGACATTTTTGTCATTTTTCACACACGGCCAATCTGATTCCAAATTAAGCATCAAAGTGAGCTTGTGTTATGGAAACCAGATAGCTGATATACTACATGTAATACTTTTAAATACATACTTATATAGATATTTACATCCAGACACAGGACAAACAGACATATTCATGCATACAAATGTTTGTCTTGGGTGGGATTCGAACCCACAACCCGCGGCTTGAAAGTCAGGGTTACTAACCACAAAGCCAACCGGGCTGTCAATTGAATCCAGCTTTGCCGTATCTCACGCGTAACACATTACAAATATTAAATAAGGACTGGACTTTACAGTTTCACTATATTCAGTGCTGAAGCTTTCACAATTTTGGTAATATTTCACAAAAACCAGTTTACTTAAACTGGCCACCATTGGGGCATTTACCTTACTCTTATCTAAATATATCATAAGACCTAGATGGTCGCAAATAATTAATGCTAGTTCATTATAAAATATTGCGAAAAAACGACAAAATACACATACCGTACAGTACCTTACAGTACCTAGTTATGTATTTTAACAAAATTTAAATTATATATTGGTAACATATCTAAATATAAACATAACTCATAGTATAACAAACTATTCTTTCTCGTTCGATATGTTAACGCGAGCTATATATCTAAGTATATCTCATAAATGGTGCAACTTGAATTATTTCATAGTAGCTACCTACTAAAAACGATCGTAATTACTAGCGGTCAACATTTAGTGGCAACTACCGAAGACGTGACTAACATCTAATTTTACGCTAAAATATACAATGATGAAGGTTTATGTTCAAATAGGCACAAGTATGCCTCTGATAGTAAAAGTTAGCCATGGACCTCAAGGCGGCCCTATAGAATGTTATTTGCATATGTTGTATGTGTATGTAAGACACTATATACATATAAGTACATAGTTAAAAAATAAATTGTGCATAACGTATGACCCCTTGACGACATTGCATGCAAGTCACAAGAGTCTGTAGGACAGAAATAAATATCAGATCCTCAAGCTGACTTGAGGTAGTACGACAGCTATCAATAACAAGATCACGGACGGAGCCCGCACGCCGATATTGATATGTTTTTATTGCTTGTTGACTCACCGTTAACAGGAGCCTCCGCATTCGGGTATCAACACGCTTTTGATGAGAACATAAATTTGGACGACCGTAGGTATAATATGAAAAAAATCTTCATGGGTAGATTTGTGATGTGAGTAGGTACTTTATCTTAAAATAGTATCTCTGATACTAATACAGCAGTATGCGAAGCTATAATCTCTCAGTGAACATTATAGTAAGTAATTGGTAGCACAATCTATGTCAATCCATCTAAATAAGCAATATGTAGTTGTTTAAACAGTAGGCAGCCCACATAATTCCCAGGCCAGTCTCACCTAGATTCTATTGAACTTATTAAATATGAGCAAACACCGACGATTAACTTGTACATATGTGAGTAACGGTAAGTGATCGTGAGGGTACGTCAGACAATAAGATGTCAGTGGGCCAGCCAGTAAAATGATCACTCATCTCATACAGAAAGTTAACTGTAAGTGACGCTGAACTTTTTACACGGCTGACAGCTCGAAGCAAAGAAACGTTATCTTTTGTTCAGTAAAAACTAATTTGTATTCAAATAGCGAGATTTAAATCCAAAGAAGGTACTTACATAAGTCAACATCAGAAAACTTTGAAATAAGTTCGTCAGAAGAAAATTATTTTGATGGAAAGGTTTTATTGATAAGAAAGGGTAATTAAGTGTTATTTATAACCTTTTATTAAGCTTTTATTTACTTACAACATTGGCTCTATCTTCCATGTTGACTTTCATTTTAACAGTAAAAACTTAAGTACGACTTTCCACAGTCGACCATTTGTATATTTCATCAGACCACTTTTACTAATTTCCATTTTGTCAAATAGATACACTGCATGTTTTGAGAGACCATTTGTCTTCTTATCTAATTACTTATTGGATTTCAAATATTTCTTGGAATAAATATTTTATAGCTTTCGGTTCTTTTGCTGAGAAGAGCTGGCAATAAACTCAACGATTCAATTTATCCGATCATTCACATATTCTTCCGTATAGCATTTAGCTGAGCAACTAACCTCACCAGATGGTTGGAATGTTTTAGTGGATTTATTTAGGAGGGCGAATGCGAGTGACAGTAATTGTGTGGGAGTTGCGGAGGGTAAATGGCCGATGTGTGCCGATGGCAGTCTGCGGGTGGTGTCAGGTAGACTGCATGCCTGTCAACCAGACGTCTAGTCAATTAGCTCGCGACATCACAGAGGCATAAAGGTACAATGAAATATTTACTGATAGAACTAGTATGTAGGCAACGCGAGACATGTCGCGAAAAGTTGTAGGCCCAGGTATAACTTCAGATTAGATAAATAGATGCAAGTATAACATTAACAAAGTTCAGTTAAATAAACAACATTTATTTTTGTAGATATATTTACTTTGTTGTACATGTTATTAACAATAAGTAACCTACTTAGTAACCTACGTAAAAATTTACATGTTTTTCCGAAAAATAGCGACACTCATAGTATCAACACCAGAAATAAGCACAAACTCGCTATACCTGTAACTAGACTTACTAAAGTCAAAAATTCATTTAAGGGGCAATGTATACGTTTCTTCAATAAACTATCTAAAGATATTCAGGATTTACCAATTTATAAATTTAAGCAGGTAGTGAAGAAAACTTTATATCAAAAGGGCTTTTATAGTGTATCAGATTACTTGTTAGAAAAAGACCCTTGGCAGTGAAATGCTCGCTACAGGCTATTTCACACATTTTGTAAAAATCACTATTGTATTAGATCTAAGCTGGTTTTTTTGAAAAGAGTAATTACTGAGTTTATTGCCGGCTCTTCTCAGTAAAAAACAACTTTCAGAACCGAGCATTAATAGTGACTATTCATAAGTGCTTTATTGAGGCCTATTTGAATAAAAAATATTTGATTTTGATTTTGATTTTTGATTTTGAATTAATAAAACGGCACGATATTGACACACCACACTTTAACAGATTGAAAATCTAGAAATGTGTGATTTTAAAGTTTATTATGTGTCCGACAGCATCAATTTCTGTAAAGAATATAATAACATTTTAAAATGACCGAGGTAATTAAATTAACGAAATACGGATCCTATTGCTGAAATAGAGTTGGCTGGCTAGCTAATTTCGCCACTTGAAGCTTAATTGCTTGATATCTAAATTAAATTAGCCATTTTTTGCCTTGAATTGATATTAAATAGTGATTCAATTGGCGTTGTTTTTTTTCATTCAGGCTACACACCTAGGTATGGTTACCAGGTACTTAAACAAATAGTGAAATAAAAAATCTGTAAATCATTATTTTATACCTATTAATTCAATAAAAACTCTAACTCTGCTATTTTTCCGAGTTAATAAATTGTTATTTAAATTTTAAAGTAGGTAGTATTTATCGAACTGTACGCACACGATTTGAGAATTTACCTTGTTGAAAATCAATAATAACAATCAACATCGTCTATATTTACATTAAGTATGTATTTAAATAATGCGTTTTGAACTTTTGCGCCTTGAAATGATTAAATAACGGTAATGGCGCACTTCGTGGTGTAATTATGTATTTTATATGTGTAATAACATTTTATGTGCTCACATTGATATAAGAAACGTCGAGACTATAATATTATATTGTCTTTATTGTTTTGGCTGAGGAGTAAAGTATCAAATAACTTTAGAAAATACTCATCGGGCTTGTTTAAGGAAAACATACATTTTCTCGTTAACATTTCGTTATTATTTAAACATTGATATAATAGAATGTTTATTGACTTTAAAAGTGTTTTTCCATTTGATCGTACCTACCTACCAACATCAATTTTACGTTGTGTTTTTATTTGGATATTGTAAGCCTGTATTAAAATTTGTTTATTTCTTTTATATAGAATACCATCCCACTTTGTAGTTAAACATTATTTTAAAAGTAGATTTACTATTAGAAGAATGCCGTCATAGGATTATCAAATTTTGAAAGAATCCTACAACTGTTTCACATCTGATGGATTGCCTGACGCATTATACTTTTCCACACTGTTTTCCATAAATGTAGGAGTAGCATCTACCTACCGTTGTTATAAGTAGGGGTCAAGAAGAATGATTATATCCTACTAATGTTTTAAATGCAAAGGTTTGTGACATCTATACATCTAAGTATACATAGTAGAGTAACAGTTACTCTATCACGCCAGAACGGGGGAAGGGATCGTGTGAAATTAGGCGCAGAGTTAGAATATGTTCTGGAATAATATATAGGCTACTTTTATTCCGGGGAAATTACAGATCCCAGGGAACGCGGGTGAAATCGCGGGGAGCCCCTAGTGTATACCGTTCATAGTTAGTTACAGAATTTTTGGTCCGTAGTGGCGATATTATTACGTTTACAAACACTACCGGTCGAGCGATCACCTTGATTGGTGAAATCAGGTCTAGCCAACACACAGTACCTATACTAACTGATTAATTAATCGACAATTCCTTTGTACTTTACGTTACTCAACATTGTTTGACAATTGAACCATGACCGATCACATTATTATTTCTAGTTCTGTGCGCCATGCATGATTGGTTAAAACGGCGTGCTTAGATTATTTTTTGGCATAAGTAGGTACCCCTAGTACTAAGTACCTACTGTTCTGTGTTGTGGCTGTGACATACATTGTCTCAACTACATTTGTGCCTCGCATAGATTATATTACATTGTGCCCACGACATAAATGATAGGGTCTAATTATTGTAATGTCCTCTAAGTGCAAGCGTTTATGGTTGTATGCAACGCTCTGTATCCACCCGTTGCTCGCTTAGTTTCATTACTCGCAATCTATGCTCAAGTTGAATTAGAAGTTCTGACAGGTTCTATTTCCGACTTCCTGTTTGAAAATTAAATAGTTGGTTGTAATAGGAACTCATTTAATTGATACCTACACATAATTTAAGTAGCACATGTCCGAGTGCGTTCAGTGCGTAGCTTAAGCATAATTGCGATTTCATGGTCGTTGTACTAGATATTAAACATAAAGTATTACGTTTATACGTTTATATTTCTGTCAATGATAGAACATTGGCGGTTTTAAGACGACATTGAAAACATACGTGTACCTACTTTTGTACACAAAAAGACTTGTCGGTGATTTACGATCAATATTAATGTTTCACCTGTATTTTGTGACAAAAATAGGAAAATCAAACAAACAATTCTAGATAATAAAATAGTTTTTTTTGGATTGTATTTAGTCTAGATCAAATATCATTCCAACATTATAGGTAGGTAACCTATCCTAAACTAGATTTGTAACTAAATATAGCTTGATATTCACCAAGGAGTTTTTGATAATTATAATTATCTTTATGAAATACCTAGGTTGTAAGTAGTCACGAAAATATTTAATAAAGGGTACTGAAAATCAAAGACCTGTATAGGTTTAAAGTTTTTTTTAATATAAACCTTAGCATGATACTTAGGTAGGTATTTTTGATATTATGTCTAAGTCTATCTATACTACTAAATAACCAATAAATAAATATATCTAACTATTGTAGACAGGGAGACTGATTGATTGAGTTAGAAATTATTGTTTTCTTTTTAAGGTTTTTTGATCGCTGTTGGTACAGTTACAGCATTTATGTAGTAGTTAAATTAAATGTAGTACTAGGTACCTAAATTATATTAACTAATAATTATCACTAGATTAACCGGTTTTTTTTCAATTTAATCATTCACCTAATGTTTCTAACCGTTTAGGTAACGGTGTAACAAGAGCGTTCGATCACAGCCACATCGCATATTTATAAACAACAATGTACTGTCTGTTAAAATGAACACGCACTTGCACGGGAGGAGCACCCGAGCCCGAGATTGGCCGAGTGTGGGTGACGCGGTGCGGGGCGACTACCCATTCTAGAAGAAGCATCATCGTAGCCTTGACATTTGAAGGGGCACGCGCGCGCGCCGGCCGGCGAGGCGCGACGATGCGCCGCGATCCTATCCCCAACGACGAAAACGGTTATAGCTCGGCACAGGCAAATAGGGGTATCGCGATGGTACCCTCACGTTCTCCAAGTTGTACCCGCGCCGCCTCCTTACTAACTCACCGCCCACTTTACTCTTCACATCACTCGGTGCCGGTCTCACCACTCTCAACAACTTGGATTCTAGTACTACGCCGTCAGACGCTACCAATTCGTCCGGTCTCGGCCGTGTGATAAGTTTCCCTCTATTCTTTAATCCGGCCAGATATTCGTCACTGAGGATAAAGTCATGAAGCTGAGGCACTTGGTTATACCTGGTGACATCTATTTCTCTCTCGTAGCCGAATCGATCCCGTGATGCGGCGAGCGCGGGCGACGCGAGCGCAAAGGCGAGCGCGATGTACGCGTGCATGTTGCGGTGTGTGTCGACTGTTTGAACCGCGCGCGTTCACTACACATTTTTATATATACGAGCGATCGATACGATTCGTTCCCAATTTGACTGGATATTTTTTGTGGTCGTCGTATATGCACTTGAACTTGACTGTGTATTGTTGAGATATACCTAAGTACTTAAATACTGGTCAATGAGCTTGCCTTTACCAATCTCAGATAATTCGTCTTCGGTCGAGTACTTAGCATTCGACTGGTATTCTAAATTTGAAAGATGTGAAGGAAGTTTGTTCTCACTTCACATCGACTGCATCGTCATAATTTTATCAAGTCAGCCCATCATCACATCTGCTCTTGTCAGAGTAAGAGGGAATGGGTGTGGGGATTTTATCCTGAAAATCAGGGAAGGTACATCCGATGAGCGGAAGCTGATACTTTAAAATTTGCAGCGATTGCTACGAACGCTCATGAACCTTGTTCCACTTACATTAGCCGACATTACTCGGCGTTAGTATTAACGTTACTTTACAAGGTGACCATCACACCGCTGAAGACTATTATCACATCGTGCCTCTAATGTTATGCAGATGTATATAGCATCTAATTTGATCATTATCGCCGTTCACTATCCGTAGTGTTTAAAACGTAAAGGATATTACAGCTTAATATTGAACATATTTTAATGATTGATGTATGATGTAGTTATACAGTCAGAAAATCGCAGCGATATACATACTTACCATTAAAAACTTGATGATTTGCTCAGCTTAAATCAATATTATTTCTTTCAAATACCGTTGGGTATATAACTAGTCGTACGAGTACGTTTTGTTTACAATGGGATATGTTTCACCGCAATATCACATGTTAAAAAATTACGTGTTCAAAGGAGCAGAGGTATTTAAAATCATATATATATAGGTACCTGCAAGATTTTACATCGCTAATATTGAGACAACTGTCGTATAACATATGCCTTATGAAGGTTTTTGCTCCCCCGTGTCAAATTATGATACTAATGGATCCGTACATTATATAAAATAAATACTAAAAAAATAGAAAGCTCTGCTATCCGGAACTTGGAATTGGAGGTCATCTTCGACTATTTCAAATCCCAGAATTAAGGAAGCAGTGAGCTACGGCCTTCCGAGATAAGCTTTTGGTACTTAGATAATTACAGTCCTAATATAAGTAAAGTACTTACCTTAGTAAAATCAAATATGAATTAGGTATGTACGATAACAAAAGTCAAAACCTACTCATGTGGTGTAACAATCAAATATTGTGCACCTACCCTGGTCGTAGATTCAACATCCTATGAGAATAGTCAAAATACCTACTTAATTATAATTCAACGACCGTTTCGATGAAAGTGGATGGACAACTTCACGGCTTATAAGATTTAATGATATGTAGAAACTAAATTAATACGACATGTGTTCGATTCGAAAACCATAATAGTAATCTAAACAAACTTTCGGTGGAAGCTGGCTTTTATATCGGCATCTAATCGAAACATAAATTTATGGCGTAGGTTGAAACTTGATTACCATTAATTATGACTTCAAAATCTCATCAATATACATAATGTTAATAATAATCAGACAGTAAAATTTTATCGCGTTACGGATGCTAAATATAAGTACGGAAATAAGTTAACGGAAGCATACAAATACAGGTTGGAATTAAATTTGTTGAGGTTGAAGTGGATGCAACCAAGGCAACAACTGACCCACAGTTCAAAACTGAACGTACTTACAGGTATATCAAGCGAGCCGTCCGTTTTCTCTTCGCTTAATTCCATTAAAACCAATTGCGTTTCCCTTCTGAATAAGTATTTACTCGGCTTATTTGATTTGTAAATGAGTGTTCCTTAATATTTTTTTATTGAAATAAGTCTTTGTTGTCTTTGTCCAAAATAAAACATTATTTTGGGAGTATTTCACTAAAGCTTTTGTGATAAAAAATTATATAATCGAGCTATGATCTCATTTCATATTGTTTAGAGTTGGTGTACCTAATTTAAGCAAGTTGAAGTTGACCTTACCATTTATTCTTTCTACGCTTTCCTTCGTTAGCTTATGTTATTAACTCCTATTATTTGAAATAACAAAAACATATAATATCATACTTAATTGACTATGGACCGATACTCGTTCAAGTGATAGCCACATTCATTCTATGTTTTATCTTCTAGAACACATAAAACATAGGCATTATCATTATGAATTATGCAACATTTTTTAACTTGTTGATCTCCACGGTTTTACCCTTATTCGCTGTACTAATTAATGAATTAGCTAGGTATATATTCTCGGTTGTAAAATAATTATTAAGAAAGAGGCTATCTATTCCGACACTTTCTATATTTTACAGTAAGAATTGCGAAATAGTAAATATTTTGTAAGTTACCTAATTATTGTATTAGTAGGTTTAAGTTGATTCGTTTGCCATAATATCTCACACGACACGGGCACTGGTGTGATATGGTTGGTCTTCATGCCACGTTTCCTGTATCAAACGGTCTAGCCCGTTCTGCCCAAGGACCCATTGACAAAGCGAGAAGCGTCACTTCTTCCGTGTTTTTGTTCGGTTCCGCATCAATCGCAACATCATAGAATATTAATATTAGCTAGCCGAATCCCAATCACGTTAGGCTTCTTTGTTTATCTATTGAACGGGTTTTTATCAAGCTTTTTATAATCTTTCGCAGACACTAGATCGAACTGGTACGATACCGGTTCAGAGTTCATGATTTATTCTTGTATCAATCTTATGTTTTCTTTTGAGCATGGGGCAAGGTCGAGAGACATGTCGAACTGAGTGTCAGTACAAGTGGTATTTTGTTATTTAAGCGATCAATATTGTTTTTTTCTTCGGGGTGTTAGCCTGCGAGGTGTTCGTTTTTAGTTTGGCACGGAGGCGCTACTGCGGCCGGCGAGGCGGCGAGGCGGCGGCGCGGGCGGCGCGAGCACGGGTCTGCACGAGCCGAGCGCGAGGCAGAGCGGGCGGAGAGCGTCCTCGGGTGTCAGCGGTCATTGCTTCCTGATCACCGGTGTTTATCTCACAGCGATGTGACGCGACGCGACGCTCTAGCTGCGTTTGCGCAACATGCTCACATGCATTATTCATAGCCACCGGCATCGAGCCTCTATTATCCTTTGTTCTCCTGTAATTTCATATTACAATGCTAATTCATTTATCGTGCTTTTATTTATAGTCGTACTAGTGTTTTCGATTAAATTTCTAGGTAGGTGTAGGTAGGTACCTACTGTTTTATTTAACAAATCGACCATGAGTTAACTATGATCAGATTTATCTTCATGTAGGAAGATTGAACTGAGTAGGTAGATATAGAAGTAATCTTCATTATGAGCCAGGAAACGATTTGACGTTTTCGATCATCTATCTATTTATTAGTCGACAAGTTTCATTATTGAAACGATAACTGTCAATTTGATCATTAAGATTGATGATTGATTAGTAGTTTTTGTGAGAGATTTGTTTAGGCGAGCCATACATAGTAATGTATTGTGGTTTTGTTCGTTTGTTAGATGCCATGGGACTCGTCTGAGGAGCAGATGTCTGGCTTCCCGGGACCCCGTGAGATGCGCATCCACGTGCAGAGAGTGTTCGCCATCCCCGCGCCGCACAATATGCCACCCCCGCCCGAGTCTATGAACCACTTCGGACCCCCTCCGCCACCGCCGGCCCAGAACCGCGACCAAAATGAGGTAACTACACTCATGATCATTACATATGTTACCAAACTGGTTAACAAAACGAATTATTGTTCACTTGAGTATATATAAAATATACTTACATGAAGTTTATTTTAATAAATAGGTGTAGTAAAACAATCGTAGACATATTTCATACAATCAAGCATTGTAATGCTATTGTATCGTTTATTTGGAAGCTCATCTATTTTTCCACCTTCATTAAAAGAGTAGGTATCTATCTAGGTAGATACTGAGTTTACAGACACAATTCTGGCTAATTTATATTGAGCAGTTACCAAAACTGTTTTAAAATATCAAAGCTTTGTGTAATATAATATAAAGGTATTTCGTTCCAAAGCAATTTACAAGACGATACTACAAATTGCACATGATGCTACGCGGAAGCTGCCATACAATAAATAACTTAATGACACCTGCCAACATTAAAGAACGCTGTGTATTTGAATAAATACAACACTCATGTGAAGGAACTTGGTACCTTCCTACGTTACAAAAATATTCATGGTCGAACTAAACATGTTATTTAATAATATCTATCTATTATAGTGCTTCGTCTAGAATTTGACTTGATGAATTCATAAATATAAATCATTTATACTAGTTACGATGTACCTGTTAGACATTGTTATGTTACGTCTCTATACATGGTTTGAGTCATTAACTCATAATAAATTACTACATTATGTAATATTTAGATACCTATCTATGGTGGTAGGTAAAAGTAAATGTATTTGCTACCAATTTTCTTCAGGGGTTTAGGTTTAACTTTTTTTTTAACATAAAATATACTTACGGACAAGTACCTACCTATTTATGATATTGGGTACATAGGGTAAGCCTCAGAGTACAATATTAAGACGGTGAAATAATACGTTATAAATAATCATATTGCAATTACGTATTCTGAGCACACTTAACCACTCATCAGTTTGTATCTAAATATCTGAATAGTTATACATATAGTAATCCTGGAAAAATATATTGTAATCCCATATAGGTATGTCGTGTAATGAAATCTTACTATTATATACCTTGATACAGACGCAAAAAATGCAACTTTCATAAAATGCAAACTAATGTGGCATCGACTGTGTCCATTTTTGCATAAGCATTTATTGTAGAGCAATAATAATGCCTAGTTAGACGCTATAAAATAAAACTACGTTAAAAAAAACCGACTTCCAAAAATACTAAAAAGCAAAAAATAACTAACGCAATTTATAACACTTTCCTCTACTTACCTACTGACTACTTATTCTCTCCGCTTACTGCTTGGTTTGAAGTCGGTGCCAAGCCACAGCATAATTAGTAAACAATATACAAAAGATCTTTGTTAAGATTCTCCATGATTTAATAAGGTCAACAAAAACTTTGGCACCGTTTGCATTTAAAATTCTAAATTTTAGAAATAAACGGTCCTTTACAGACCACTATAGTTGTAGAATGTAAATTACATTTATCTCATCGTCGTTTTCATTTGTTTCTTATTGTCATTTATCGTTATTTCTGATTTATTTACGTAGGTTAGTACTTAGTAGGTTATCGTGTAGAAATTTATTTGTTACACCATTTTATTTCTTTAAGTAATTTTTTTATTCATATATGGCTTGGCACCGACTTCAAACCATGCAGCAAGCGGAAAGAATAAGTAGTCAGTAGGTAAGTAGAGGAAAGTGTTATAAATTGCGTTAGTTATTTTTTGCTTTTTAGTATTTTTGGAAGTCGGTTTTTTTTAACGTAGTTTTATTTTTATTTTTTGCTTTTTAGTGATTTAAGTATGGGTAGGCTTATTATTTATTTAACAATCACAGAACACTATTAAACCTAAACGTTAATGAGATTAACCTTCAAGGTCAACCTAATAGCCTCAAGGAATACTATTCTCTATCCATATGCACGTATTATTTTGAAAGAATTTTCTCTGAACTCCTATCCATTGAGGAGTTGTACCTTCCATCATCAGCTCATCCATAGGAAATCATCATCAAACGCAAATAATTGAACAAACTGTATGGTATTGACTGAAACGTAACAGTTATATGCTTATAATTTGAGTGTTCTTCACGATTTCCTTGGGATCCCATCATCATATGCTGACTAGATGACCAGGGTATCAACTTGAATATGTACCCTAACGAACAAAAAAAGAATTACGCAAATCGGATTAGAAATGTTAAAGTTATCGACATACTAATATACAAAGTATCGTCAAAATGACATCGTCCAAATAACAATAATGCTTATAAAATAAAAACTACTCAACCAAACTGAAAGAAATTTTTATGGGACCATCTGGCAGCTATTTCGCGTCGAACAAAAAAAGAATCACGCGAATCGGACCATTAACCGCGACGTAATCGATGTACATACATAGAAAAAAAAAAAAATACCGGCCGAATTGAGAACCTCCTCCTTCGTTTTGGGAAGTCGGTTAAAAATCAATACACTTAATACCTTATATTGAGATCACTGTAGCGTTTCATTCTAGAGGTTAAAGAACCCGAAATCACTTGTTGATGTTGTTGGCATACCAATGCGGTCAATATTATTGTCCGTTTTTATTAATGCTCCTCGCGGTACTTCGTCGTCTTTATGTATTTAATTAAGGTTATAATGGGTTTTTATAAGATTAACTTGTGCACGTGTCAGAGGGCTTACTCCCGAAAACGATTCGACTTTGATTTTGTTTTTGATATCACCTTGAACTGCTATTGGTTAATCCAGAACCAAAAAAAATCTATTTGAACTCCTATTGGTTAATCCCGAACCAATACGAATAAATAAAAGGCACGTGAGGCACTCGGGGACTGCCGCGGTAAAGCTATTGCATTGCATAGCATTTTGTATCAACTTATGCAATTATAATTTTATTTATTTATTTTAATAATAAATGCACTTTGTTCATTCATATTCAAAACACTTCATACACAAATTTTACAAGTACAGCTATTCACTGTTGTACATAAATACATATACACCTATATAATTTCTCATTTCTAGATTAGTCTATTTCAGTTATTTTCATAGTGTTATGTCCTATGGTATCTTGCTTTGGGGCAGAGCAGCTGATATAGATACAGTTTTTATTTTGCAGAAAAGAGCAGTCCGTGCTATTTATAATTTAAGCTCGCGAGCTTCCCTCAGAGATAAATTTAAGGAAATTAACATTCTCACAGTTGCATCACAGTACATTTATGCAAACGTAATATTCGTCCGTCAAAACATTAGTCTTACCACGAAAAATTGTGATTTGCACTCCATTAATACTAGAAATCAGCATAAACTTGTAACATCTGCATATAGATTACAGAAAGTGCAAGGATCATTTTTAGGACTTGGTGCACGGTTTTATAACAAAATCCCCACAAATATTTTAGATTTGCCTATGAATAAATTTAAGGAACGAGTTAAGTCAGCTTTGGTACAGAAGGCTTATTATAGTATAAACGATTATATTAACGATGGCGAGGCATGGGTATAGCGCTCGTTCTATCAGGACTAATATTATTATTGTTAAAGAAATTGTTAAAACTTGTTTTGAAAAGAGTAATTGCTGAGTTTATTGCCGGCTCTTCTCAGCAAAAGCAACCTTCCGAACCGAGCATTAGAGTCGACGTTTCATAAGTGCCTGTGAAGGCCTATTTGAATGAATAAATTTATTTCATTTCATTTCAAATTTATTTCATTTCGTTTCGTTTCGTTTCGTTTCGTTTCGTTTCGTTTCGTTTCGTTTCGTTTCGTTTCGTTTCGTTTCGTTTCGTTTCGTTTCGTTTCGTTTCGTTTCGTTTCGTTTCGTTTCGTTTCGTTTCGTTTCGTTTCGTTTCGTTTCGTTTCGTTTCGTTTCGTTTCGTTTCGTTTCGTTTCGTTTCGTTTCGTTTCGTTTCGTTTCGTTTCGTTTCGTTTCGTTTCGTTTCGTTTCGTTTCGTTTCGTTTCGTTTCGTTTCGTTTCGTTTCGTTTCGTTTCGTTTCGTTTCGTTTCGTTTCGTTTCGTTTCGTTTCGTTTCGTTTCGTTTCGTTTCGTTTCGTTTCGTTTCGTTTCGTTTCGTTTCGTTTCGTTTCGTTTCGTTTCGTTTCGTTTCGTTTCGTTTCGTTTCGTTTCGTTTCGTTTCGTTTCGTTTCGTTTCGTTTCGTTTCGTTTCGTTTCGTTTCGTTTCGTTTCGTTTCGTTTCGTTTCGTTTCGTTTCGTTTCGTTTCGTTTCGTTTCGTTTCGTTTCGTTTCGTTTCGTTTCGTTTCGTTTCGTTTCGTTTCGTTTCGTTTCGTTTCGTTTCGTTTCGTTTCGTTTCGTTTCGTTTCGTTTCGTTTCGTTTCGTTTCGTTTGATTTGATTTGATTTGATTTGATTTGATTTGATTTGATTTGATTTGATTTGATTTGATTTGATTTGATTTGATTTGATTTGATTTGATTTGATTTGATTTGATTTCATTTGATTTCATTTGATTTGATTTCATTTGATTTCATTTGATTTCATTTGATTTCATTTGATTTCATTTGATTTCATTTGATTTCATTTGATTTCATTTGATTTCATTTGATTTCATTTGATTTCATTTGATTTCATTTGATTTCATTTGATTTCATTTGATTTCATTTGATTTCATTTGATTTCATTTGATTTCATTTGATTTCATTTGATTTCATTTGATTTCATTTGATTTCATTTGATTTCATTTGATTTCATTTGATTTCATTTGATTTCATTTGATTTCATTTGATTTCATTTGATTTCATTTGATTTCATTTGATTTCATTTGATTTCATTTGATTTCATTTGATTTCATTTGATTTCATTTGATTTCATTTGATTTCATTTGATTTCATTTGATTTCATTTGATTTCATTTGATTTCATTTGATTTCATTTGATTTCATTTGATTTCATTTGATTTCATTTGATTTCATTTGATTTCATTTGATTTGATTTCATTTCATTTGATTTCATTTGATTTCATTTGATTTCATTTGATTTCATTTGATTTCATTTGATTTCATTTGATTTGATTTCATTTGATTTCATTTGATTTCATTTGATTTCATTTGATTTCATTTGATTTCATTTGATTTCATTTGATTTCATTTCATAAACAGCTGCTTATGTATTCGTCCGATTTCGGAGCAGCTCGTCTCGATCTAGCATACGTCTAGTCGCACGTACACAAACACCGTGCCGAAGTCTGCCGAACTGAAACGACGTTAGACGATGTGTTAGGTTTTTTTCGTTACGGAATTTCTTGATTCGGTCGCCGCGCTCAGAGCCCGCGATAAAAGCTATGCAATAGCTTAAAAATCAAGATGGCCATGGCTAAGATTGACATATTTTCGATCGGTAACGGTGTTTGACGTTTCAGAATTATAAAATAAGTTGTGTGTGGTTACTTTCTACAGAAATAAATAATTATTCAATTCTTAATTTTTTTCTAAAACAATATCTTGTACATTGGATGTAATTTTTTAGATTAGATAAATTTATCCTAGATGAGATAACTCGATCCTGAAAAAGTACCTTTTTACTGATCGTGTATTTTGACATTTAAAGTCGTTCCCGCCATTCGATTCACAAATGTCATATAGTGGCAGGAGTACGGATTTTTCGATTCGGTTTCGATTGTAACGAAATTCTTGATCAAAGTTAGTTCCAAAAAGTGCCACCGCACGATCGTGCGCTAGAATCGCCATCAAAAATGTATGAAATGACATTTATTCGATTAGAACTCGTTTCTCGAAAGCGTCGGGAGTAAGCCCTCAGATAATTATGTATTCGCTGTCTCTTTCTAGCAGCCAACCATCCTCCACCAGTTCGTGCCCCAGCCCGCTCCCACTCAGGAATTGGAACAACCCGAAGTAAGTATTGTGAATCATAATGAGACTTTTGCTGTTTACATTGGTATTTTGTAATAAATAAGCTATACAAATTGCATTTCTCTTATTTAAGGTGCTTTTTATTTTATTGTATTAAAAACTTCTGTTTTAACTACGCTATGCATTAAATTAATAACTATTTACAATTAGGAAAAAAAAAACAAAAACCTACTCCTAAAAACTTAATAAATAAATTAACTATAGACTTAGCTTGATTATTTTAACTTATAGTTTTCATAATCAATTCATGTATAGGTACTTATCTAATAATTATTTTTAAATAGCAAGATAGAAGATTTTATATAGGTAGATATCTTGAATCAAAATAACACATGGGATTGCATCAGCTAAGCCCTGAATTGCAGTCACTGTCATAAAAAACATAAGAAAAACGATCGAGATTGTAACGGTTTTTGCGAACAGGTACAGAAGCTGCAGATGGACGGTTCGCCGGTGCAGATGAACCTGCCGTGGGGCCTGACGCCCGAGGACCTGCACGTGATCCACCGCACCGCCGAGGACGCCACCAACCAGCGCAGAGACCAGCAGATGACTGACAATGATATGCAAGAGGTACAAAAAATTATATAATTGAGTTCTTTTTATTCTCTCTCTTCCTCATAACCTAGTTTATAATAATGATGATGTTAATAAGTATCAAACTGGAAAACCAGAAAACGCATTTAAACTGAAAAAGGTGGAATGTCAATTTTATACATGTGGATGTAGGTAAATACAAAACTTTTGCACCTTATCATCCCTTAACTACCAGTCTTACAGATACGTACTTGCATTGTTCCTGACTTAAATTTAGTAGTTTAGGTACCGACAATCCATGCTAGTAAAATCGTATGTACGAATACTGCACAGATGTAGGTACGGTTTGCATCTTGCTATATAAATGTAAAGTCCATTAAAGATTATCTCAAAGTCGTATGCACACCCTTTACCTATAAACCACTGGTTTGAATATTGAACTTTGCACGCTCATTGGGAGTTTATTAATAACGAAAAGGCTTCTCGGGTTCCAGAAGACCTTCGAAATAATTGCTTGGTTCATAGCGGTCAACGCGGGGAAAAATTTAATTATAGAACAACCCGTTTCTTCATTACGCGTGTTATTTTAATAGTTGAATACACGTGCGTAAATCTTCGATTAAGATTAAATGGGTCAAGATGCTTCGATAGGTATCGGTATGTAGTTATATAGGTCGATTCGATAGGTATAGTGTAACAATAAAGCATTATCTATCTACCTATCTCAGTAGGTATATAAATTTTAATCAAAACTTATAATTTTCGCCATTGCAGGTGAAAACGATCGTGAACACATTGGCGGCAGCGGCGGAGGCCGAGGCCGAGGCGCAGGCTCAGGCGGAGGAGCAGCAGCGGCAGGAGCAGGCGGAGGAGCAGCGCCGGCAGGAGCAGGCGGAGGAGCAGCGCCGGCAGGAGCAGGCGCGCGCCGCCGCCTCCCTCGCCGACGCGGCCCCGCAGGCGCCGCGCGCGCCCCGCACGCTGCTGCTGCCACAAGACATGCCCATGGACGAGAGGCCGCACTGTATGTACTTTCTAGCTAGCTTTCACCCTACTGAGTTGCCGGTTGCCGGTCGACTGTGTGGTTAGTGAGCCGCCGGACGTGGGTTCGAATCCCACTCTGGACATACCCATGAATGTCTGTCACGTGTCTCGACATAAATTTATGTATAATAATGTGTTTTAATACAGGAGTATAGGAGTATATTAACTGTCTAGTAACCACCAGTATAACCTTCAACTAAAATAGTGTAGGCACCTTAATAAACTTGGGAGCAAGCTATGTATTATCCACGTTTTGCTGGTAAATTTCTGTTAGTACTTAGTAAGGTACAAAAACTGATCACATTAAACAAGACTTTATTGTTAACACCTTTATTGATATAAATAAACATACCTACAAATAAATTGAAATCAGGTGACGGTATACCTATTGAACATTGGTACTTGTTTCATCTTATTAAATAAATCGTTGTGAAGAACAAAAAACTAAAGTATTAAAAAATATTCTCAATTATAATAGTTCTGATATTTTTGTATTAAGCACGGTTATCATTTCTTAAATATCACTTATTGTTGCTCTTCTATCATAAGTAGGTCACTTAGGTCACTAAAGTTGCATCATTATGATACTAGCGTTAATTTCATGGCTTCATTAACAGGTACTTTACCCAAACCTAACAAGTAAGTACGTAGGTACGACTATAAAGCCGAACGTGACCTAAGCTCATTATAATTGAAATGTTGTAGAGGGATTGTGGTCGCGAACTTCGTTAGTGAACATTGGTATCGTCAAACCAATTATAGCTTTGAAATTCAAATCCAATATGGAGTCTATTTCGTGGAACTGTACTCCTTTGTGATGTGTAGAACATTGTTGTCATTATGTCTCCTGCCGTGTTTAATTGGATAAACTGATACTGGTATTAAATGGTTTATTTAAGAATCATGTTTCTGTGATAGCTCAGTAGGCGAAGTCGAGTGTCGTAGCAATTGTTTGTTTTAAAGTAATTTAGAGAAGGGAAACTATAATTCCGAGCTAGGTATAAGTATTTTCTTTGGTATAGTTGTTTGATAGGCTTCTTTGTCGTACCCGCTTGCGGGTCGTGCACGAAGTTGATAAACGTTATCAGTCTCTTTAGGGAAAAGTTTATTAAACGCGTGTCTTTACTATATCTACACACATGTTACGATTGAGGAGAGGATATCATCTCGACATATTTTAAGAATTTCATTTCTTTAATTATAAATAATAATAATAGGAAATTAATAAAAACGGATCTATACAGCACTTATGGTGGTTTAAGCTTGTACCGGTTAGTAGGTCAAGCTTTAAACAAGAAGACAGCAAGAATCTCAGCTAGGTTACCTTTTTTTCATCTGACTAAGGCTATATTTTTCTTTCCCAATTTAATAGAAATAGAACAGAATATAGAATATATAGAACGAGTTAGTGGTAGAATTAATGTTGGTATCCATGTTAGCTAAGATGTTACATAAATTACATAAATAAATTAATGCTTATAATATGTAGAGCGATATGAAACAAGTACAAATGTTACCAAACTCAAATATAAATGTTAATAATTATTTTTCTTTTGACATCCAAATAACTTGCCAAGTCAATGCCAAGGTCAGCCAATTCAATATGTATCTCTACTTAGATTTTTGTGAGATGTGAGATGACTTGAACTGAATATTATATTTCTTTAACTGTTACCAATCCTGTGATATTGTTTATAGATATGCAGCCCCGTTCCATCGGCGTCGACAGGGAGCCCGCGGTGCTGCGCCTAGAGAAGCGCGCCTAGTGGCGAGGTGCCCGCTCGCATCTCTGTACGTCGCCAGCGCATACGCACAGTAAAGCAGCGAGAACTTATGCGCTCAACCCCCAAGCCGATTCAACCGGCCCACTCCGTCCATTTAAAATCATAATATTTGTAACAGAGTAAGATAAAATAAGATGGTTTTAGATTACCAACCTAACATTCCTTCTGTAAATAAAGTTGTTAAACCGATTAGCTTTGAATGGTTGTTTTTCCTTAACCTGTCATTGCATAAAGTTTATATTTATGATAAAAAAGAAAGTCTGTTACCTACTTATATGATTATTGATTTTTTGTTCAATTTTACATTTTAAATTGTATATTCATTGATTTGTTTTTTAGAATGCAAATGTATCTATAAAACGTAGTGATAAATAAACCCGTATTAATATTATGTAGATAGACGTAGGTAATTCAATCATGGAACGTAGGATGCCTGCAATGTAATAAGTGGTCTATCTATCAGCAAGATTAAATTTCTTAAAATGGAACATGGTTCCGTCTTCTTAAAGGTATTAGTTTCAATGCATGTCTCATTGATTTAAGATTGTTTTGCATTTGTTGAGCTTAAAGTGTTTAAAGGCATTTGCAACTTATGCAAGTTGTACTTTGGTGTGGTAATTTTAACACGCTTTTTCATTGACAACTTAGTGATATTTACAAGATAAAATCAAACTTTAAAAATTATATTATTGTGATCCTAAATTAAATTTTTATTAGTTATAATATTGTTAGTTTTATTTATAATGAAAACCTACAATAAGAGTACATATTATGAATGTCAACTCAAGGAAACTTGACCACAAATGACAATTAAACGTGTATGATGTTTTTAAATATTTATATTTCCGCTGATCCGTTCATCGTTATTATTTAGATTCGATATTAAACACCTCTAAAATTCATAAATAAAATCTTGAAACTTGTCTCAAATCTAAATACAGGTTGAAGCTGGGTGATGGAAAATCCATTAATTCATGCTCATTAGAGGTAGTAATGATATTTATTCATGTTTATTAGCATTAGACTATTATCTATCCAGACTTATACTTGTAATTTTAGTATGTAGAAGAGGTACAATTGAATTATTAGTCTCAAGGTAATTGCATACGAACTACTAGAGTTTTACTAACCTAGATTTGATACCAAAATAACCTAGGAAAGTGAAAGCTGCGGGGTTGGACTAGATTGATTAGTTTTCCGTAAACCTGATGCAGTAGGTAAGTAGTGTCGGAGCGCGAGTGGGTAAAATTACAGGCATTTGTAATAGAGTAGAAAATGGATTAAAACTATTCTTAAAAATGTAAAAGACTCTGTTAGGGGACAAGGGCATAAAGTATTTCCACTTTCATGGTGTGGAACCCTAAAAACTATATCGGAGTCGGTAGTCGTAGCTATTTCTGTAGACGATCGAGAAATTTTAATATTGTGCAATAATTCTGAAGAGGAGACTATATTCCATTTTCTTGCGTAGGTTGCCGCTTTATCTTGGTACTCTATATAAAATTTGCAGCTTAAACTTTGATAAGTACCTACCTACACTATTTTCTTGATGTTATTATTTTGTTTGTACCTACCTACTGTTACACTTATACATATTATATATATCTACTTATTCATTACTAAAAATAGTGGTAATGGAAGGGTAAATAAAAAGATTATATCGGTTTAAATCTCATTTATTACTTGGTGGCAGTCTGTTTTCTCATTGTTATCTATAGCTATACTATGATCAGGTACCGATTTTGATGAATGTGTATTATGACTAAAACTAAGTGTTATTAGGACTACATAAAAACATAGTATTAGACAATTCATAAGGAAACCGGATATGTAACTAATTAAGGTAACAGTAAATGAGTCTAAGCACCACAAATATATAATATCCTTTGAAAAGAAATAAAAGTTTATGACCAAACATAGTAGAAAAGTTACTGTCGTAAGACTTCTGGCGAATCGTCTTATTTTGTCAGTCATCACTCTGTATAATACTGTTATGTATAGTGCCGTTCCCAAAAATATTAATGGCCATCGGAAAATACAGCAAATAATCAAGGTGACGAATTTCTCCTTAAGCAAATTTGTCATAATCACTGCTGTAAACGATGCACTTATCGGTATTGGTAAAACCCAGGACCACGCGAGCACCTTAAGCAGCTTGTTTTTACTTATTTTAACTAAAACTATTATTAAACTATCATACATGTGCTTTATAAAGAAGAATACTAAAATAACTATTACAAAGTCTATATAAATCTGACAACAATTTAGTATCGTATCAAGTTGTTGTGTCGAGGTGTTGCTTGGATTTTGTTGTAAAAACTTTATCAAAAATATAAATCTCTTTATGAATCTTGCAACACTTAACTGCATCAACATTTGGTTTCTGTAATTTCTCCTCCATCGCGGTATTTTGATAGCTGCCACCACCGATATGATCAACTCCAATGTTGTCATAACTATTTCAATCACAATGAATGCTTCAAACAATGTTACTGGAGGTGCACTGTTTATCGGGGAACTTATATTAAGTACACTTTCTGTAATTGAGTCCACTGTCGTAATTCCATTTTCAGTTATGTATTCTGTAGTTTCAGCGATTCCAGTTGATATAGTGGTTATTGACTCTGTAGGCAAATTAGTTGCGAAGTCAACACTTCCAGTCACGCTATCCGTAGACATTTTGAAAACATTTGTGTTCACATAAAATTATTTCATAAATTATATTGTATAAACGTGCGGCTGATTGAAGCCACTAGACAGTCTGGTGTTGGATTTGCTATTGTAAGTGGAAACGGGAAATAACAACTTATTAATAATATGATTCATGAAGGTAAATGATACAAGTTACTGGTATGTGCGGTTAGCAGACGTCATTTCAGTAGGTGCAAAATACCCAAGTGCGTATGTATACCGCTACTAATGATTGACGCGTGCTATGAGTACCTACCTTGTTATGTTTCAAAATGTGCTTAGTTTAAAGACTAACTATGGTCAATATTCTTAATGGCTGTTCATTCGTCAAAATATTGGTTTATTTTTTTTATATTTTTACATATAATTAAGGGTGAGAATTCAATTTATTGCATACATTAGGTACATGAGTGACTCCTATTTAAGGGTACTATATAGTTATAATCTTCTGTACTAATATTAATTATAATCTTCTGTAGTATTGTAAGTAGTGTTTCATATCAACCAGCTGAACCAGCGATTTAATTTAATCATGTCATTAGGAAATAACATGTCAATACATGGAAATGTACGTACCTATAATAATATATTTACCCGTATTAGCTTTCCTTATAGAGTGTAAGTTTTAAAAAAATACAGTCTTTGAAAGAGGTTCCAATGTTCAAAATTCAGACATAGCATAGATAATGAGACATTTGTTGGCATCTGTTATCAATAGATACAGAGTTTACCTCATGAATTAGTTATTCCGAGTTGACAAATAAAACTGATATGTAATTTTTGATTCGCAGAAATTGAGTAATGTTTGATTACTCAACTCTATGTAAGTCAGATTTAATGAGTGGGTTTAAATTAATATGTGTTTATTGTTCCGCAATAAACATTTTTTTTAATCAAGGTATCTAGTAGATTTCTACCTAATAATGGCTTAACGAAACTATCGTAAGTGTACCAGTCGTGGCCACGGTACCAGTAATGGCCAAAAATTAAAAGAAACATCTAGAATTCGGACATGAGCGAATGTTTTTACGTTGGGATCACTGTGACATAGACTTTAGACATCGAACTATCTAAGTTTAACGTTTTATTGAATTCAGTCAGTTACATGTACAAATATGCGCGAATACAAAGTGTAAGGTGATTTGAAATTGACAACGACGGCTTTTCTTAAGGAAATCGTTAAGGCGGTGAGCAGAAAGTTTCACTTGTAAAATAGTATTGCTTAATTAAAATCAAAATTAGTTTTGTTTCATGTGTTAACCATAAAATAAAGATAAACTTAGACTAAGACTGGGGTATCCATTAATGAATTTTCCCTGTCCAAGACTGGGTCACAAAACTACAACTTTTATTTGTTAAATTAATTGAATCCAGCTTTGCCGTATCTCACGCGCAACACATTACAAATATTAAATAAGGACTGGACTTTACAGTTTCACTATATTCAGTGCTGAAACTTTCACAATTTTGGTAATATTTCACAAAAACCAGTTTTTTTTTCTTAAACTGGCCACCATTGGGTCATTTACCATACCTACTGGTTCTTTTCATTCCTAAAACAAAGCAATAGTATAAAAGTCATCTCACTAATATGGATTGCAAACTCAAAGTCCCATAGGGTTAGAGTAAGAAGTTTGCTGCTTGTCCTGAGAAACAGTGTGGTTACAGAAGCGCAACTATGGGAGGTTGCAAGACAATCTAAAAATAAAAGATTAAGGGTATCATACGGGCTATAAATTACGTAGTGGCAGTGTACGGCCCCGAACTTTAATAATGCAATAAGGTCGAATGCTCCTAATCAATAGCAGTTACCCCTAGTAACGCAGTGCATAACGCGACGTTAAACAAAACCAACATCACAAACTATAACATGCCAAAATATTGTAGCCGATGTATGTAACCCTTTTAGTATAGAAATTACGTATGATTGGGGTACACGTTTGCTATACGATATTCAACTTAAATGGGTGAATATTCTCGACTGAAGTTAAGACTGAAGGTAAGTAGGTACTTCCGTAAACAATAACAAATTCGAATGAGATCGTTAGGTGTATGAGAGCCTTTACGAATGGCTCACGATCGATTGGTTTAAAATATGGGTCAAGCTCACTTTCCCGGAGTCGTAACTGCGAATCAGGTGAGTCAGGGGTCGAACTGCCTCTCAAGTACCTAGGTACTCAACTCTTGCCGAGAAATGTAACTAGTCCCGCGATATCGTTACTAATTTATATTAATATCTAATAGTACTTAATTATTAAACAGCTTTTGACGTCAATTTTTATATTACATATTGGTACCTAAACTTACAGCAAAGTACTTACATACAAATGCTGTTAAGAACTTCAATCTGGGTTAGGTACGTACATTTATTTTTCCTTAATGGTCCATAAATAAAATACATAATTTAATATGGAAACGAGTAGGTACATTTAATACTGATATGAATACTAAGAAATTTTATGCTATCGCACTGCGGTTTCAATCAGACGTCTCTGGGAATCTACAATATTGGTAAGACCATCATTTGGGCTATTACAAACATTTAAGACCAAAAACAAGCAAATGGGCTAAATCGTTCCCAAGTTCTGACCGAGGGAAATAGGCACTCACTTTCATATATATAAGACCTTTACCTTACCTTACCTCGAAAGTTTCTCAAATAAATATTCTTACGTATCAATTTCGTGCGAATTATTAGGGTATATTTATATTAAAATATATAGTAGAAAAAAATAGCTACCTAGCTATAAGAAATTATAAAAATAACATGAAATAATAATGTTCCCTTGCACGGTACGTGCCCTGTCCTGTCTTGGGAGTTGTACTATATATATAGCCGTCGCGGTTTTCCCAGTGCATAGGGCACTCTAAAGGAAAAACATAACGTGACTGCAAGTTACCGTTACCCACGCAGTATGTGCATAATAGATTCAATTCCCACCCAGGCCAAACATGTGTGCACTAACATGAATGTATGTTCTATCCCTGCATGTAAATATTTAGAAAGTAATATCATATATTTGTGTAAACCACTTCTAAGCAAAACTCTTGCATATTTATTTTTAATTTTATATCTTCAGACACAGTTTACACACGGCTAAACTGATTCCTATCCGAGCATAGCTTGTGCTAGGATAGATATTAAATTAAAAATCAAATATGCAAGCGGTTTACTTAGAAGTGATTTACTTAAAAGCGCAGTTTGTAAGTGTGGATGCGATCCGTCGCTTTTGCGTCGGTAAGTAGTTAGTGGGGAGGAAGTGGATCCCGTTGGCTCCAGCTGGCTCCAGCTGAGTGGCCGTCACTCGCCACGCTCATTTCCTGTCGCCAATCGATAATCAGTACCATTGATGTGAACTCTGCTTAGATTGGTTATACTATAGCTAGGTAACTAGATCAACTTACCTGTTTTATACATAGCTGATAGCGATTATCATCACTCTTTGAGCTATTCTGACTATTGCGAAATAAATAGAGAACTATGATTAGCATATAAATTTTATAGTATTCTTCTACTCATACTAAATACTATCGTAAGTGTACCAGTCGTGGCCACGGTACCAGTAATGGGCAAAAATTTAAAGAAACATCTAGAATTCGGACATGAGCGAATGTTTTTACATTGGGATCACTGTGACATAGACTTTAGACATCGAACTATCTAAGTTTAACGTTTTATTGAATTCAGTCAGTTACATGTACAAATATGCGCGCATACAAAGTGTAAGGTGATTTGAAATTGACAACGACGGTTTTTCTTAAGGAAATCGTTAAGGCGATGAGCAGAAAGTTTAAGTAGTTTAAGTTTAGTTTGCTTAATTAAAATCAAAATTAGTTTTGTTTCATGTGTTAACCATAAAATAAAGATAAACTTAGACTAAGACTGGGGTATCCATTAATGAATTTTCCCTGTCCAAGACTGGGTCACAAAACTACAACTTTTATTTGTTAAATTAATTGAATCCAGCTTTGCCGTATCTCACGCGCAACACATTACAAATATTAAATAAGGACTGGACTTTACAGTTTCACTATATTCAGTGCTGAAACTTTCACAATTTTGGTAATATTTCACAAAAACCTGTTTTTTTTTCTTAAACTGGCCACCATTGGGTCATTTACCATATGTTGAAGCAGAACATAAACAACGTGAAAAGTTTTAGTATAAAACATAAAATTAATGGATATAATTATGTTACTACCTAGGTAGCAGGTAAGTACTTAAATCATGGAATTTTGCCAACTTGGCGAGGCATCTGTAGGTGCATTTAAGAGCTGAAATTACGACATTATTACAAATAGTTTACCTACCTTAGACAAAAACCTTATATATCTGACTACATAACATTGTGTATCTCATGCTAAAGTATCTCACGTGTCGCGTGGGTACTTTATTAAGATTATTGTTTATTTTTGTAACAAGGATAACTTACTTACAGCCGGTTTCTGATTTGAGAAAAGTAGCAAATCTCAACTGATTATTCTCAAATACTTAAGTATGCGCTTAAGTTTTTTGCGTTTCACAAGTTAAAATCGAGTTTTGTTATACCTTTATCAACTGATCATTTACTTAAGTATTCCTGATCATAGCTAACACGTTCCAATTTACAGTAAAAAACCGGTACTTTTCAAAAACTCATTATATTAAAACATTTTATTCTTATAAATTTAAAATAGACTTAAAAAGTAAGTTCATTTTAAATAACGGTATTCATTTCGACAAATTTACATTACTAGAGTTGATAATGCATATTTTAGCAATTTATTTGACGTGTTTGTCTGAAATGAATCGTGAATGTCAAACTGCAAGTAAATAAACACAAGTTCTATTGAAATTCGCTTCTGTTAATATTTTTACTTATTTAATACCTATTGTACCAGTTAAAATGGATAAAGTTATGAAAACAAGTTCGCCTAACTATACTCTAGAGGAGAAAGAACATCTTCTTTCAATAATAACAAAGTAAGTACTATTAACCTATGTTCACCTTATTAAAATTTTACGTTTCAATACTATTTAGATGTTTGTGATTATTATTGCTTCAGATACCAAAGTGTAATTGAGTGCAAAAGGACAGGTGCTTACCATATTCAGAGGAAACAGGAAGCCTGGAAGTCCATCAGGAAAGAATACAATAGCTTATGCACGACTGGGCCTAGGGATGAAACAATGCTAAATCATTTTTATGATAACATCAAGCATCGTGGTACTTGTGTAAAATTTATTTTAAGTTACCATAATTATTTTAAATACCTACCTATCTAATTAACTGATAAAACTAGGAGTAATTAAAAACATTACAATATCAATATTTTTTTTTATTGTACTTAGTACATATTTACACTTTTAATGGGTAAAATAATTTTGTACTATGGATGTCCTGACAGCAAAATTTTGGGTATTCGACACTTTCTTCTTGTACTGTATTTTCATCATATTCCACGATGTAGTCATCAAGATGAAGAGTCATATTATGAAGAACAACACACGACACAATCACCTTCAATACTTTTGGAAGTTTTAGTTGCATTCCTGAATGTAGGCATGGAAATCTTCTTTTAAGATCTTTCTTTTAAGAACTCCAAAACACCTTTCAATTGTGTTTCGTGATGCTATCTGGGCTTTGTTATAGGCTTCTTGGCATGGAGAGGCAGGGTTTAAAAAGGGTGTCATAATATACCTAAGGCATGGGTCACATTCACTGTGTCCCCCACAACAGCTTGAAAGCTACCAGTCGCGTAAAACCTAAGGGCTATTAGTAGCTGCAACATGGGAGAAATGCAGTCCCAGCATGTATACGACAGGTCAGTTTAGGCTTTATTTTGTTAAAAATAAACCTAACCGACTTTTTCGTAAAGCCGAACAAGTTAGGCCGTTGTCCTGCTATCCTTCTACGTGGTTGTCTGCGTTGAGGCATCTTCAAAGACGACAGGGAAGTATCGTCGTCACTCATTATGAAGAAATCATTCACAAAATCACTAGTTACAGTTGCTGATTACAGTTTGAGTAGCCGAAATTGGTGTGTCAACTGACAACTGCTTAACTTGACGTTGATTATGCTTTCTGTTTTGTCAAACACGTTTTTCTTAGTTCAGAAACGCAACTGACGACCTTAAGCATGAGTTAAGCATGCCTTCTGTCAAATTTGAGTAAATGATGTTAAATTACTCAAATCTTAATTGGAGTTTAAAAAAACTGAATTCAGAAACGAAAATTTTTTTAAGTTATACTTAAGTACAGATTAGGACGTTCTCAACTTCAAATTCTCAATTCAGAAACTGGGTGTTAGTGTCCGTTCGTGATCCGTTCAAACGAGACGAGTGGCAGTCGGGCAAGTAGCTTACCTACACTAGGCTATACTGTTTCCCAGCTGTTATAGGTACGATAGGGGTACACTCGCCCCATAAAATAGAGAGAATACCCAAGGTTTTTTTACTAACTGAAGGCCAGCTTTTGTAAGTTTGTCTAAGTTATTGTGGGTCCAGAAGTCATATAGTTTTATAAGTGTTTACCTCGTTCATTCATATTCTTAATTCAGGATCCAGGCTATAAAACTGGTAATAAATTATCATTTACAGACGAAGAAAAGTTCTTAAAATTTATATTAATGTTAACAGTAGGTACCACTGTATAATCCATGAAAACGAGGCTTCACAGTTGTTTAGTTTGAGATCAAATGGCAGTAAATGGAATACGATAAAAATAACTTCATTCTTATTTTTCCTTTAGTATTTTACTTCATTTTTGTATTTTATCATATCTAAAGGTTATTGAATACAAAGAAACGAGACTGATTGCGTAGATACCCAACCTACGCGATAAGCGTCTAGTATTCAAGCTTGGTTCTTAGTATCAACTTATACTTATACCCAAGTATGCTATAAAACGTATTGATTTAAATGAAACTTTTGTAAAGAATCTTCTTGTCACATTATATACTCTAAGTTTTTCGATCTTGTGAATAATTCCATGCCCCTGAGGGCTGCTCAAGGATTCGGTATACGAAGTTCGTTCGCAATTTTGTGTGAGAATTTCTTATATCCCAACACTGTATTATTTGTTTCTACGGATATGTCTTACAGGGTTATGTTTTGTACTTACATAATGCAATAAGTACCTATGTGAGCCTTGTAATTTATATATTTACTTTGATTGAATTCGTTGATATTTCTAGTTAAAGATAGGCAATAACAAAATATGTATAACATACTTTATGATTAGATCATGTTATCGGCACGTATATATAATATATTGGTGTTTGATGAATGATAGCATTCAATAAGTGCTTTTATCACCGAATTCTAATAAAACCCCTGTAGTAATATGGCCCCTGTTAACGCGTTTTCTCTATTAACATTTATTGAGCGCAATAATCGTTTCTGTCGTTACTAGTTTACAACGTTTATGTATATGGTAATATAACAAATAAAAGGTCTTAATTTAAGTATATCAGTTTTATGGATAATATAAGTTAAGTTTCATCAATGAAACATATTTATTATTCCAACATTTAGCGGAAAACCTAGCGGCTTTTCGACTAAGTTTATTCATAAAACATATGATCATAAGCCATAATTAGAGGTTTTCACAATAAAGTAACTATTATAAAAATGAAAAGCGTTTATTTATATAGGTAATAAGTAGTTACTGGGAAATACAGGTATTATAGCTAAGAACTACTTTCAAAATTATTTTTACTTTCGTATGATATGCATATATCATACGAAAGTAAAAATAATTTTCATAATAAAGAACAAATATGTTGAACTTCGCAGCATCTGTTGCAAAATATATAGCAGCTGACTGTTAGAAAAGAATCGCCCGATATCAGAACAGTACCTATATAATAAATGTTCCCAGAAATTATATAAGAACGATATCTTATTGCCTACGAACTGTCAGAAGCCCATATTTACTTAGAAATTTGATATTTTCCATTATTACGTCAGGTTATACAGGCCTTCGCGCTACGTCGCTACGTCGTATAAAGGGCGCGCCTCTAATAGCATCAACGTTGGTATAAAATTTTAACTTTCGCAAGCTTATTATTGAGCTATTGTGGCATTATACGTTAAACATAGATAGAGTTGAGTCGTCTGGTCTGCAACGTGAGGCGATAATGGCCTCAGTTTTAAGGTTCACATTGAATCGACCCCGGCCACCTTCAGAATATGTCTTTTATACATCGAGTTAGCGAACTTTGTGAACTCGATTGGTTCTACGGAATTGCAGTTACAGCCAGTACCTATCGGCGTCGATTGGATAAGGTACCAGCGCTTCGGGGTAATTAAGTTGACTAATTGGTTTTTCGATTGAGAGCTACTGATAGAGTTCAATAAAACGCAGAATATTAACCGATCAGCTATGCGAGTGCTGATCGAAAGTATGTCCTACAAGTATCTGCGTGCAGGTACGGTTCTATAATTTTTCAAATAATGTTATATGCCTGTATCCGTCTATCCACAGACGGATACAGGCTTAGGAACTTTCGTAAGTAATCATAAAGATCCGTTATTTCATTACCGATATTTAGATGAGATAGTAGGCATTGGAATAGTTAGGAAGTAAAAGACCGTGCACATTAACTTGACAATAAGTTAGATCACCTTTAAAAATAACTATAAAAACTAATTACCTTTTTGCGTGATAGTGGAAGTTCGAATTATAGTGGCTATAGTTATCGCAGCTATCTGTCTAATGCTCCATTTCTAGTTCCTATGTGTTTATCGCGTCAAACGTTATTATTGTATAAATTACAGCTTTCAGATAAGACTCATAGAATTGAAATATATTTCCTTATTATCATCTAATTTATACCTATAAGTTTTCATAAACATCGTAGCAGAATCGCACTTGCCTCGTGCTAAACACAATGCCGACAGGGTTCACAATGTAAATTAAACTCATCTTAATTTTAATATTACTATTGTGGAATGCAAATAAATAATATGAATATGAATATAAACAAAGTCTCTTTATAATTATTTTTAGCGCGAAAATAGATATAAAATTCCAGTGTATTTAATTAAATGATACCTTTGATAGAACAGTAAGACCACAATTTATATAAGTGGCACACAAAACTTTACTAATCACCGTTCGAACGACCACTCGTTTAAGAATAATTTACTGTTACAAAGTTTTGCGGAAAGTAATTAAGTTACCGCACTCAAGTCGCCAGTTACCTAACCATCTACGTGCTGAAAATCTGAGTCACTCAACAAACTGACAACCAAGAGTGGCTTTGGGTCGAGCTCACATAAACGCAGCAGAAGTTAGTGTATGTATAAAAATTTAAATGATTCTTATACAAATAATTTGTTTACACCTGGGATCGTACTCCAGCTATACAAACGACCCTCCTCCACCTCCTACAGATAAATTAATTTCGGAAGGTTCTCTAAATCGACTGCTTTAAATTTTAATCAATAAGATTGAGATCTACCTACACAGAAGTTAGTGATTAGAGGTGTTTCGGGATCACCTGTCGAGTACATGATCAACAGGAAGGGGATCCGGGCGAGGCTCGGAGGAGCGCGGAGCACGCAGGCTGCGAGTCGCGAGCGCGGCAGCCCGCAGGACGCGCCGCGTCAGTCGCCGCCCAGCCGCCCTCCGCGACGTCCGCCCGCCCCACGCGCCCCCAGCGACACGCGCAGCCGACCATCACTCCACTCAGCTCATTTACGCTCCGTCACGTACCAACATTAAAACCATATTTTTTCATCAGAAACTTTATCGTTCGACTACCCGTTCGGTGCGCCCTAAAATAAGTGCGTTCCGATTAAAAACTAAGACGGTATGAACTTTAGTGAGTGCTAACGAAAAGCGAAGGATTCTTTGGTGCCCTTTGAGTATTTTGCCCTAGGCGAGGTAAGTTTTCAGTAATAAAGTGTTTCATTTATATTTGAGCTCAAGTATACATGTTTACAGTGATCATGTCAACTAAACGTAGCTGTTTAATTTGGTAAAATTTTATTTGATGTTTTGTTACAACATTATATAATAAAATAAAAGAGAAACAAATAAAATACTTTATTATTAGAAGTATGTTTTGTTTATTTCATGGATTATGTTAAAGAATGTATAAAATATACCAGTACATAAAGTAAGTAAGTGGAAAAATATGTTTCTTCAGAACAAATGATACACAATTTTTCTCTGCTTACACAGCAAGAGCATTAGGCGCGAAGTTATGTCGAGAAACTCGCTAACCCTTATTCCATTGAGAGAACATTTTCCTGCAGATTTCTTTGCAACAAAATACCAAGAGGCTTAATACATATGTACAAAGCGCATAGTGTATAGGTACTTTTTTGTACATTATGTATGTACGTTAATATTTAGAATACCATACCTGTTAAAAAATGTTATGATGCCCAATTTCTAATTAATTTAATAATGAGACGTTTGTCATCATCATCATCATAATAATTTTGTATCTACATTTTTTATCAGCACTAAGTAAAATACATTATCAGTACCGATAAGTAGGTACACTTCGGGTTTCAGTTTATTAAAAAATCTATTTCCGTTGAGAAAATTGCATTCATTTTAATCGTGGAAGCAGTTTTCCCTTACAATGAATAGGTACGGAGAATTTTCCTTTCTTATAATATTTTTAGTGAATGTACCGTTTTACTGGTTTCATCCGATTTTGTATGTAGATATTGTACCTACATAGATCATGAATAAAAGGATACCGAATGTATTTTATTTGCAGTCAGTCTGGACATTCTTACATGCTTCTTACACTTAAGTTGCAGTAGGTACTCTTAGAGCTCTTAGTACGCAGTTCGTCCGGGGAAATTTACCACCATACTTATTGCTGCCGTGAAGCTGTAGTGCACTTGTAGTAAATTACTTGGGTTGAAGGGTAAGTGCATCGTTACAGACACATATGACTTAACATCTTTTTCGCCTCGGCGACAATGCATTGTAGGTGCTTCGATATTGCATATTATGTCCATAGGCGCGCCGGTCAGTTACACCTTCGGACCGTCGGACTCTTCGGTCTATGTGGCATTAAAACTTTTTAACCAAAAATAAGTTCATGCACACCTAATCAGTCCATCGTTTATTAGCAGTCAAGATTGACAGTAAGATTTCATTTCACGGAGTATATTTAGCTACACCATTATGAATGGAAAATTCAAAAATTAATAAGTAAGTAGGTATATCTTGGTATTTCCCGGACTTAAGTGGGATATAGTTCTAATTCTCTTATAGACGACTAAGTACCCAAATTACCTAACTCATTCATTGAAATACAGACAGGTATCTACGTAATGGGAACTTGAAAGAGCCCGATATTGCGAATTTAATTTTCTCTCGTCCCGCGTTCCGTCCACAAAATCTTTCTATATTGGCAGACTTTGCATGTCAAAAACGTTGGAGCAAAAACTTTGTAAGCAGCTTAACTGCAGCTCGACATTCGTGCAGCTCTCAGTTTGGAGCGGTCACTTTAATTTGTTATTAGTAGTCAGTTCCCGTTGGAAACAAGAGCCAACTGTCGACGGGGCGGCAGCGATAGGCTGCCGCGCCTCGCTTCTGTTATTACTCACAGCCTGGCTTATACTAAAAATGCCTCGTTCGTACATTTTACGATACGAAGAAAATTAACTAGGATTTAAAATACGAGTACAGTAGGTATACATAAAGCCTTAGTTACGATGTTATCGAGTGCAAAGTGTAGATACGCTTTTTTGTATATAATTTGAGTTTAAATAGCTAGATATAATTTAAATTTTGCGACAGATTATTTTCGGTTACGTTTAGGGACTCTGATATTAGTAGTTATACTGCGCATGATTTATGTAGCTAAATAAATATGTACTAGTTACATAAATCATCACATCATCACAGAGGTAATCCTAAGAATTGAAAAATTAATTCTCAGGGCTTTTTACTCGTTCACTAAAAGACAAATTTTATATACCGAGAATCTAAAGCTTTTCTGTCGCAAAAAATATGGTAATTTCCAAGTTCTTTTGCACCCGAGAGATAATAGGTTCAAAGTTAGTCTCGCTAGCTAGTGCTATTTGGTACGAGTACCTAGAGCAATTTGATGTAGTTACATAACTGCAGCATTAAATATATTTTTATACTAGGTAGGTACAGTACATAAACATTACATGCTATTTTCACAAGGCCAATCGGATTTTATCGAATGTGCTCCCTACTCTATAGTGTATACTATAATATTCTTTTTATAACATGCTTCTAAACATTTTCATAACATAGAACAATGTTTGTTCAGTGTAAGAATCAAGCTCATCACTCACAGTTTAAAATAATAAAAATAGGTCACTAACTACCAAAATATGTAGTTGGTCAAAATATTAAAGTATCAAAAGTATCAAATAAACACGCGGCTTGTTTGTTTCAAAGTCGGTTTATTTTGACAGTTGAAATTATAGAGCTAATTGTTTGACTAAATGTTTGAATATATTAGATAGATTTTTTTCATAAGCCAAGATACTACGTATGTACACTGTTATAATATACAGTTTCTAAAACTTTCTGAGTACAAAGGCAAGGGTATATTCCTAAGAAACCGAGAAAGAATTTCTGTGCGAGAGTTTATAAAATGCACAATATAAATGTAAGCCACATGAGGTGAAAATCTAGTCACAGAATGAAATGATTATTAGTACCTCGAGCCGCTACGTTTTACGGTCACTCGAGATTGGGGCGCGCCTCGAAGCACGGACCAAAAAACAGTTTCAATCGCTCTTTGAGAAATACGCCAGTATAATGTGGGGCGAGCATCATTGTTGTAAAGCGATATGGTGGTGGTTTACGGGATTCTAACTGTGGTATCGTAAGTGTACCAGTCGTGGCCACGGTACCAGTAATGGCCAAAAATTAAAAGAAACATCGAGAATTCGGACATGAGCGAATGTTTTTACATTGGGATCACTGTGACATAGACTTTAGACATCGAACTCTCTAAGTTTAACGTTTTATTAAATTCAGTCAGTTACATGTACAAATATGCGCGAATATAAAGTGTAAGGTGATTTGAAATTGACAACGACGGCTTTTCTTAAGGAAATCGTTAAGGCGGTGAGCAGAAAGTTTCACTTGCAAAATAGTATTGCTTAATTAAAATCAAAATTAGTTTTGTTTCATGTGTTAACCATAAAATAAAGATAAACTTAGACTAAGACTGGGGTATCCATTAATGAATTTTCCCTGTCCAAGACTGGGTCACAAAACTACAACTTTTATTTGTTAAATTAATTGAATCCAGCTTTGCCGTATCTCACGCGCAACACATTACAAATATTAAATAAGGACTGGACTTTACAGTTTCACTATATTCAGTGCTGAAACTTTCACAATTTTGGTAATATTTCACAAAAACCTGTTTTTTTTTTCTTAAACTGGCCACCATTGGGTCATTTACCATATGTATTTCCACAAAAACTGACCCATCGATTTTTTCCTGGATATATCTACCGTACATAGCCTCAGTGATATTTGTACGACCTAATTATTCAATATTGATTCCTCCGTCAAGCAGGAGATTTAAACATTTTAGTACTTAGCGAGTTATAGGTCCGGTATAAGAGAGATAAGAGAAAGGTATTTTCCACAATTATGAAATTAATTTGAGAAACATTTAAGATAACGCTAAATGGATTCCGGAATATCTATAGCTTTTTCAACCAGAGTTATTTTAAGAGGAATTAATATTTATTTCAGATTGTACGACTTACGAAGGTATCTATGCATTACATTTTTTAATACAAAATATTTTAAAATAAGTATGAATAAACTAAACACAAGTAATATTGGTCCCAGTTGTTATTCAATTATCGCATACTATCCTTTTTATCGTCATGTGAAGTATCCAGCGGCGATGAATAGGTACTATCACCCCAACTCATCTCAAGGGTGTAAGAGGCGACTAAAGAGTCTTCTGATAACCACCGCTCTTTACACTTCACACCAAGCGGTCAACAAAAGCATTCCCAAAGAGGGTTGGCGTCAACCAAGTGACCAACGGAAAAATGTGCCAAATCTGTTGTATCTAACTAATATAATATAGCTCAATAAATGGACAGCACACAAATTGCGCCAACCGCAAATGATTGGGATCGCGCGGACAGGATAATAAATCAGGTATTAAATTGGGTCAATTTCATCATAAAAAATATCGGCGATTATGACTAAATAATATTAAGGTTTAGTATGATTGTAGCATCAATAAATGAATAAAATAGTGTATAGGTATTTTTTCCCTTTAACATTTTTCATGAATAACCTGCCAAAACAGAGAATATAAAATTGCATGACGTAAAATTCGTGGAATAGTTTTTAGCAATTCGAAACTCGAAATAGGGAAAACAACTAACCAATATTGAAATGAATTCATTTATTTAAACTTCAATATACACTTTCATCATTTTTGTTGTAATGTTATAGATATCGGGCGGGTAGTATATTTCCAATTGCAAACTTCGTATAGTTTGGTCCCTACATAGCAAGTACATTGATCCTAGTATAAAACAATTCGATATTTCGAAACCGTAAAACCAATTGAATGTTTCAGAGCAAATAATAGCAAAACAATGCAAAGAGAGAATGAGGCGCGGACGCGAACTTTATAGGTGCCTAATTTACATTCAAGTTTATTTGTAAGCTCCAATCCGACGGACAAAGAGTGGGTGCCTTAATTAAATGGGTCATAGGATGCTACGTTGACAAGTCTTAAAAGATTTATTCTTATGACAAAATATGCTAATTATATCATCTTTATGAATTATGCTCCATATCTGAATACTGAGATATATAAATTTTCTTTCGATAAACAAATAAAGTAAATTTCTATTCAGTTAATGTGTAAGACATATTATTTAAATGAAACCAAGAACATAAATATCAATATTGTTGTTCCGATAGTTGGTATTCAAAAGATTCTTCGTTGATTAGATATTTATTCCTGGAAAATGCGAGCAGCACTACGAAGTGATAGGTTACTCTAGGTATCGATTTTCAGTGCACTGACGGTATAAAATGTGGATTGGTATCTATATAACCATTATTGTTTTAAAATATTAACAATACCCTAATATAATATATGTATATTGAAGCTAAATACCTATAGGTATATGCGATAGGTATGTTCTTAAGTACCTATAAAATAAACAGTATATTACACAATAATCTTATCAATTTTATTCAAATACTGTTATTTTAACAAAAAAGCCAAACGTTCTAGAGTTCATCGGGACCCCTATCCAAAATCTGAAACAAAAAAACCATTTAACACATTCGCCAGCGAATACAATAACTAAATCCTCAATTTATGAAGCCGGTTAAATATCTACATTAAACTATTCAGATAACGATACTAAGGCATTAATTTAGCTACTATTAAATCAAACTGAAATATAAAATTAATGAGTTAGAGTAAGACAGACGATATTCCGGTGGTAAATAATATCAGCTTTTGTTTTATGTAGTTAACAAGGGGCTCGGATGAGAGCTGTGTATTTCCATCAACCTCAACCCCAGGCAGGAACCCTGTTTGTTTCCACAAATAATTATACCCATTGTTCATCCTCTGGACTTTGAAACGAAAACCTATCAAATAGGACTAAAATAAGCTGTATAATATTCGAGGTTACTTTCAAAATAATATTTCATTGTGGTGTCTAGTAAATACCTACCACCATACTTTGGTGGTAGGTACTTATAAATATATTATTAATTAATCATTCACAAGTTTAGTTGCGTGATATATTAAGTAAAATGATTTTCCATTAAAATTCGAAACGCTCTGTTCCGCTTCTAATCAAATAATGTCACCGTCCACGCAAGTTTCAAAGTGAAATTGTATTACGAACTCAACAAAGTACTGGAGTGAAAAAAAAAATTAAGAAAAGTCGGAACAGTTAGAACAAGTTTTTCATCCAAATGGCTTATAATTGCTAAAATTGCTTTATTTTACAATACCTACTCTGCAACATCAAGATACAAAAGTAACCTATTAAAAATCTAATCCTCTTGATAAAGGATTTAAATAAACTAGCAATTATCTTAATTATGATGAAATTTGTATGGTACATATGGTTTAAACAGCCCCAGTAAAGCTTTTACACAATATACTTAATAATTAAAAAAATATTTCTTTCCATAAGTTTTCTCAGTTGAAAACTGGGAGCTTTTCTAAGCTCTGTTGGTATGCTTACCGTATATGTTTCCTTGTTTGGAATAAGTTTACAGGTAAGAGCGTGTCCCGGCATTTTGAGTAAGGCGCTTACCATTATCGTGCTATTTATCTCTCTACGCCTCGTTGGTCTAATGAAATTTAATACAATCTAATAATATACCGGAATGAACTTTTACTTATATTAAATACTAATATGTGTACATACCTGCTTTTCGATATTATAAACGTGGATGCATTGATAACCAACTGGTTTATTTACCGTTAACTTATGTCGTCGAATAAAAAAACAATATAAATAACTACCTTTAATGCATATATGGTGCCTATTTATCTGTCTCTCTGTCTTATTCATTTATATCTTCAATATGGTGATACTATTTAGATATAGGTGTCAAATGTTGCCCTGAAACTTTGCATCTTAATATATTCGTAACAATACATAGATACGTTTAATCAAACCTCGGGTCTGTTGTTTGTCATAGGCAACCGCTGGCTGGTGGCCGAGGGTCAATTCCAAATATTGTAAGCAGCGAGCAGACGAGATTATGTGGGAACATCAGGCTCGCAACTTAATGGATTTAACTACTAGTTGACACCCACAAATAGACTCACTGTCCTTTGTTTACAGCCAAAAGTGTCACGATCTCTTTCTAAAGTTCTCAGCAAAAACACCCATGAAAAAAATGTATAAAAGCAACATAATCGTTAATGCTTCGTTGAAATAAATGCTCGTTGGGCGGATTTTCTTAATAAAAGATATTAACTAAACTTAATAGGAGAACTTCAGAAAGCTATTCCAGATATGTAGGTACTCAGAAAAACCTAGGCGTACCTACATAACATTCAGTTCAAAAGATTTTTATATAGGCATATACGTGGGTGGGAGGGTAGCGCTTTTATCTTATCTTAAAAGGGTTTCTTGAAAGATTCTTTGTATCTGCTAATTGTGATTAAGGGAAACGTTTCTAAGGAAACGTTTGAGCATTAAACGTCTAAAATTATTTAGATAAATGACCGACGATGGTCCTCCCAAATGGATCTATCAAACAGAAATGAATATAAATTATCATACTCAAATATCTTTAGCTGGCCTGGGTACGAAATCTTCCGTAATAAAATCTGACAGACAGTATGACCATGAATAGTTATTTGTTATACAAGAGTGCAAAGTTGCTTTTTAACCGCGTGTTCAATTTTGATGACCGAGCAAGCGAAGGATTCTAAAATTGAATCACGAGCGCAGCGAGTGATTCAAAATTAGAATCCTGAGCGTTAGCGAGGGAATCAAAAGAGCACGAGGTGAAAAATCTTTGCACTCGAGTGCAACACGTAACTTTTCATTCCACCTCAGCGAGGAAATGACTAAATGCAAAAAAAAAAACGTTTTTTCACTTGTTTTCAAGTTTCTTGTTTTTAATATAAGGTTTAACAATGACGTGAAAAAATGCCGCGTAAAGAACCGCGTACAAAGCAAATTGAAAAAAGAACACCAAGAAGGTGCCGAGTCTGAGTTTTTAACAAATTAAAAAAAAGTTGTATGATATATTCGGCACCATAGAGGTTGCAGTAAATAGGTTTAATGTTTTTTTTTAATTCACAAACTTAGTGCACACGATGTTCCAAATTCAATTTACTTTATCCTCTAGAGAATAAAAACGGCTTTTCCACTCAGATATTGAAGATTAAAAATACTATTTCCGAGATGGTGGGATGAAAAAAATTTTACTATTCAAAATCGGCGTATCCTCTAAATTACTGAGGACCTAGGTACATCTAAAGAATTTAATTTTCGTTTGCACCTTCAGTTGAGAATGAAATAATTTATTTAATTACAGCAGACATTATTATGTCTGCAATAATTTTCTAATGGAAATCGAATAATACACAACATAAAATATTGGTTTGCCATTTTCTCAAGGGATCCTCTCACTTCAAAATTAGCAAACGTTTATGGCTTTAAATATTTACAAATAAAACCTTCTATAAATACTTGTAAACGGCAAAAGGATTTAATTTGAGAAAAATTCAGGGCGAGCGTAAAATGTTTATTACCTTGACTTATTAAGAAAATATTACGGTCATTCCTACTCCCGTTCTTAATTTTTAATAGCCCCCTCACATTCATGTCTTTACGACGACTTTTCATACTCTGTACTTGAAATAATATGGATTATTTAAAGAATAAGTTTAGTGCAACAACTTGTGTGTGTGTACCTTTATGGTGTGTACCAAGTGACAAGGATTTTTTTACGCTCGTTCAATACTTTAAAATACATCTACATATGTAGCTACCTAACAAGTAGCTTGAAATAAACCTGAAAAAATAATGCTAAAAGACACATGTATCTATTAAGCATAGGTATGTTAAAGCTTATTAACGATGAAGCTCAAAATTTAAGTTCTTTCTAATATAGACTTATTTTTATTTTCAGGTAATACATGGACAAAAAATGAAAACCTGAAGTGCAACAACTATAGACTAGTGGACGCGTCGTAAATGACACGAGTTAGTGTGGATTGTTAAGTGTAGAAATAATATAAATTATTGTTGATGCAAATGAGTTGTATATTGCATTGAGTGGTAGTGGTGCCCGGCCATGAGTTTCCTATCGTCGATCGGTCAGTATGTGGCGGGGATGGCGGACAGCGTCGCGGGGCTGGCGCTGTCGCCGCGCCGCGCGCCGCCCCCGCGCCACCGCTCCGCCGAGGAGTCGCAGGCGCAGCAACCGCAGCCATCCACGGCCACTATGAGAGGTTACCGATATACCCCACATTATTTCTACACGACCTAACAATGACACATATAATATGACTGAACTAAAACGCGAAAAGCTAGCAATTTACAAATATTTTTGTATTAATATACCTACTTAACATAAATTAATATCCCACATTACCCATAATATAGAAAGTCCATCAAGTTCAAGCGCAAATAGCACCCAGTGTGCCGTGAAGAGGAATCCCATTTCAGAACGTCAGAGATAGACCTTTTAGATTAAACATAAATTAGAATGTCAGCGGAACCGAGTACCAGATGGCTTATGTATCTGTCCTCTTTGGATATTATATACTAATCCATTCCATGATTAAGTCGTTCCTTAAACGTTGTAATTAAAACCACATAAATTTAACGGTTAACGAAATAAGGAACTAACCGTTTTCACCTGTCTAAACAATATTTTCGTACAGGCTGAGGTAGACACAAAGTGATATTTCAGGAGTAAATTTCACAATTATACTTCATTTTTATACACGAAGTATAGATAAATATGTACAATATACATTTACTTTATATTAATATATTTTACTTTTTGTTCTACAGGGGAAAAAATTTAAACTTATAGACTAGATAGACTTATATTATTTACCTATACAGTAGGCACATTTTTACATTTCTGTCAAACATGCACAGCATACAAAGCGTAATTATACAAATAACTCAGGTTTTCCTCGAGTGGTGCCGACGGAAGGCGCATCAGCGTTAAGTGCTCGCAGGCGCACCCTGGATTGCCTGGCCCCCGCGCCGCCGCCGCGCCGGGGAGGCTCGCTGCGAGTGCCTCGGAACCAAATACCACCAGAAAAGCCTGCCATGGCATTTTGCAAAAGGCGCCTCTCCTGGCCAGAGGTCGACAACTCCGTTAATTCTGGGTAAGGATAATTAATATCATATTATTTATTTATCGTTCCTTGATAGACCTATGTATTATTTTATTTTTAATAAAAAAATATAAATTAAGGGCATCCATAAAACAATGTTTTACTATGTACATAGGTACCTACTTACTATCTCGTCCAGCAATTTTGGTAATGAGTAGTAGACTAGTGTCAATAAACGAAATTGATAAGAATAGTAATTGGTCGGGTCTCCACACTCCAGGCACTAGACATAAATCGATTTGTCAGCAGGGGTTCCATTTGGTCCAATAGAAAATTTTATGAAAGAAACGGGTGCGTGTTCATTCTTATTTGTTCTTCTACTTTGAGTGTAGGTAATACATACATATTTTCTTGACCTTTAGAAGGAAAGTTTATGACGGTCCAAAGGAAAATTACGTTCTGAGAGACGTAACAAAATATACGGTTATCATTGCAGAAAAGTATGCGAAGATTTTGAGCAGGGTCCGAGAGTAAATTGAATTGTAACAAGTCTAAGTAGGTATGCATCTCGCGTAGCCATCTTTCAATTAAGCAATTTATTTATAGCTTACACGAAATTACGTTTTAGGTCAAAGGTTGAGCCGTTCAATCCCTTCCATAGCCGGAGATTTTGTATAATTGCCTCATATCCCTAATGGGAGCAATTATGGACTGCGACTGCCCCATATTCTACACAAGGGAAATTCAATTTATTACGCTCTCATGACAACGTTTATCTACGGATCCAACCGTATAAGCAACATGTCAGGGTACGACATGCTTCCCTGGGGAAATAGAGTTATTGCACATCCGCTCGGCGGCTAAAACGTAACTTAAAACACTTTTCCTTTAATTATCTAGACCCCCGTTCCGTCATAGTTGACACAGGAGTTTTTCAATTAGATAAAAGCTGGCAATATGGCCTCGATGATTGCAAAGTAAAAGCGCGGGATGAGGGTAATGCGTAGGTTATTGGTGCGAGGTGGGGTGGGAGCTGGGGGCTGGGGGCTGGGGGCCAGGAGAGCTCCGGAGGGGCGGCTGCGGAGCGTGTCGCGGGGGCACGTGCAGGGACATGCAACAGGTCGCCTGATGACCTACTTTAAAATAATTTATAAATAATCTCAAGTTGTTATTTATTTGATAACTAAAATAAACAAATAGGCTAGTGCGAATGTGGCTCCATCCATGGTATCTGTGGACATGAGTAGTACTTTTCTCAAGAAAACCGTTCTACTAGGAAGGCGATTATACCTAGGTACTACTGGTTTCGATCAAATTCGTAAATAAACGATATGGTATTTTCGGTTTATACATTCTATATATATAAAACAAAGTCCCCGCCGCCTCTGTCTGTCTGTCTGAACGCGATGAACACAAAAACTACTGAACAGATTTTCATGCGGTTTTCACCAAATTACGCAGTATTTCATGGGGAAGGCTTTTTGTGTATAATTAATACATCAATTTGGACCCGGTAGGTGGCGCTGGTGGGCAAAAAGAAGTCTGCCGGATCCGCTAGTTTTTTTTAAAGTATACCTACAGTACACTTAGCTTTCTTAAGCATAAAAACACATTAATAAAATCAGTAGGTAATTATAATTACATCGATCTTATAAGTTGTAAACATTATCCTAAGTATTAAATCTACAATTTAAAATTTGTGTCCCTACTAATGCTAATACTATGCTACAAATGCTTAATTAATACCAATCTGACAAGCTCATTAAAAATTAGTTACTGATACAAAATAAATAGAATATAGGTAGGTATGTATTGTATATTTAAACTATAAGTTAGTATTGAATGCAAATAGTTCATTATTAAAGTACATATCTGTGAATTCACGTTATTAATTCATTCCTTATAATAAACAATAAGGACATTCGCTGTTATGCTAAATAGCATTTTCTTCATGTTTGTCTTTGATATATTCCAACGAGGGAATGTAATCAAATTCATATCATTTACGAATGGAGTTATGAAAAAGAAGATAACATTGGATAAAAGAGAACACATAATAAACAGAAGATAAATATTAAAGCTTTTGCTCATGGAATATGAAATGTGTGAAGATACATAGATATAACACCGGTCATGTGTCTGAGTAAATTCATATAAAAAGTAGATAAAAATTCTGTGAATGCTTCGCACTCGTAACGCCCTACATAATCTCTAGTAAGTAAATAAAACCATACGTATAATATATATAATATATACCATATAATATCTACGTAAACTTTAAGTAGGTACATATTATATTTCTATAGTAAGTCTACCTACAAATAGGTACTGATTGAAACTATTAATATTTCTAATTAGAATTTATGTTACTAAATATTATAAATAATAATAATTAAAACTATAACGAATGTTTCTTTTAAACTAAATTGCAAAGAAATAACTATGACCTTTCTTTCACTTTCCTCTTTCACAGGAATGATCTACTTAAGTTTTCTGATAAAGCCAAGAATAAAAACAAGGTAAGGAAGTCAACGAAATCCGATTGTGTGTAATCGTTGTAATAATATACCGTTCGTGAGATATACGAATACGTGAAGCTTTAGGGAACGCACGGAGTCGTTGAGATACGAGCTGAGCATCCATCATACCGAGTGCGGCATTCGCTGACGGCGATACCGGCGCTTTGTTTGAATAAAACCTATGTGAAATGGACTTCCAACTTCCAGCACATTTCACATTGAAATTCTCAGGAAACGTATTCTAGTTACAAAGTTTACTTAAAGTACTTACTGTCCTAACTGACAGATACCTGTTTTTCTCTGTGATGCCTAGTTAGGTATGTATAATTTTCATACAGCTACTTACTCAAAATTGCGATCAAGCTGGAAAGATATAGGTAGCTAAAGAAACTTGTCACATACTCACATACTTAGAACGTACATGTTGTAAAAATAAATTAAAAGATACCCTTCCTTTCATAACTATTTTAGTTTATTTAAAAAATGCTGGTAGGTTTTAACGTAGGGAACCCGGTCGCGACTCTAGCTGGCATATGCTTGGTTTGCTTTTATAATATATGTCTTTTGAAAATAAACACACAGTCACGCGGACGTCCGTTTCCGACATGGCCATACAAGCATTCTGCTTTTATAATGCCCTCGACTCACTGGACGAAGGACGTGGCAGAAAGGTTTCGCTCCCAACGTATTGTTTTTAAGTACACATTGTGTAAAAGGTCCGTTTTACCTGGAACATTTAGGTGTGCCAGTCGAGTCCCCCGATGGAAGACATCGAAATTACTTTATAGTCTAAGATACGTAGAAGATTGACCTTCACCGATCGAGTATCCGAATGAAATGGATTTTTTATGAAATAAAATATGTTGACAAAAGTAACGTTAATGAGTTGCCTAAAAAAATCTGTTCAAGGCTATGTTGAATTAACAATTGAATATTTTTTTTTTTTTCGATATTTTCACCGATGTTGTATCCGAATGAATTTAACACTAATCGAAAGTATAAAGCCTTTAGAATATGCAAGCATACGGTTGCTTATGTTTTTTTGTTCAAGAGTTTACCGTTGCCAGGTTTAAATAGGTGTATCGGAAATGATATCTTCACCGATCGAGTATCCTATTCAATTATACATCAAAATAAAGCTTATACTTTTTGCGAAACGATGGTATACGGTTGCCTACGAAAATCCGTTCAAGAGTCATGGTTGCCAGGCTTTTAAATTTATAAATTAAGGACAGTCTATCCATTAAATTCGGTGCGATAGAAGGAGACGTAGCGCAGGAGCTGCTCCCTCTACGTCAATCGTTTGAAATTTGGCGAGAGAGAGAGTCTATGCGTAGGTACCTACTATCAAATGCGACAGAAATAGACGCAGCATAGCAACTAGGCCCACCTCTTGAGACTTATCGCAGAGACCGCGCCTGCGCTGTGCGGTAACGGTAAAATGTTAGTAAATACCTACTAACAGTTATTTTGAAGCAACTGACAATATACTCTAAATGTATTTCAAATTAAAATATGATTTAAATAAAAATATAATTCAAATGTAGGTATTTAAAATAAAAATATAATTCGAACAAAAATATTTCTGGGAGTTTCTCCTTTTTGGACTCAATCGACTTATCTCCCGAAGTAATTAACACCCGTATATTTTTTTTTTGCAAATGTCTCACATTTTTGTTTGAAAGAAAATAAATTTATTTCAAATAAAAAAAATTATGATGAAAGGAAAAATTTGTAAATGAATTAATTTTTTTTGTAATTCATAGTATGTATGCAAATATTCTAATTTCATGTTTTTGTTTATTAAAATTTATATTTGTCTGAATCATTTTCAAAATATTTTCATTGAATATAATTTTTTTAATTCATTTACCAAATTTTTCTTTCCATTATAATTTTTTTCTTTGAAATATATTTAATTTCTTTCAAAGTAAAAGTCTAAGATATTTATTGCATTACAGGTAGGTACATTACATTAGATGTCATAACATAATTGAGGTCAGCTGTAATATGCCGAGTAGGCGTGCAAAATTTATTTTATTATATTATTATTCAACTAGATTGTTATGTCAAATTATTAATTAGATTTATATCAATATTGACAGCCCGCTTGGCTTTGTGGTTTGTGACCCTGACTTTCAAGCCGCGGGTCGTGGGTTCGAATCCCACCCAGGACAAACATTTGTATGCATGAATATGTCTGTTTGTCCTGTGTCTGGATGTAAATATCTATATGAGTATGTATTTAAAAGTATTATATGTAGTATATCAGCTATCTGGTTACCATAACACAAGCTCACTTTGATGCTTAATTTGGAATCAGATTGGCCGTGTGTGAAAAATGTCCCAGGATATTTATTATTTATTTATTAATATGCTTTACAATACAAATTGTATAGCACTATGTACTTTCCGTGAGGTACTCATTAATTGAATAATATGTCCTATCAATAAGGTACCTACTCGAAGAGTGACCTTTTAAATGAAACATAGTGACTATACTTTATTTTTACAAGTATGGGAAGCTTGTTATATATGTATGTTGGATGCCATTCCCACGACATTATGGCTGAATAGTGCCGTTTGATGAACTTTTGACCGTATCTTATACCTACATATGTCGAGTATTTTCGAAGGTTTCAAATAAGTGCATGTTTTTTTTATAAATAATAATTAATAAATAGTAATAAATAAATAAATATCCTGGGACATTTTTCACACACGGCCAATCTGATTCCAAACTAAGCAGAGCTTGTGAATAAAGATATTTACGAAAGTATAAAGCCTTTAGAATATTTCATTTCATATATATGTAATGAAGGTAACGTCATTAAACGAAGTTCTTTAAATAATGGCTTGCAGCTATCTGTTTTCTGTAATTTGCATATTGACCTGACACATTTCTTCTGAGCTTTGAAAGCTCCGTCGAATTTCCCTAGTAAATAACACTATATCGCAGAGTAGATGTAACATACGCATGATATGCTGATATTACTGTTTGGCGATTGACCACTCCAGCAAGTCTATATAACGCGTATGAATATCGACTTAGCTTATTACATACTAGACCAACTTGTGCCTTCCAAGTCATATTATTATCAAATTGAACACCTAAAAATTTTCAAAATCAAAATATTTTTTATTCAAAGAGGCCTCAATAAAGCACTTATGAATAGTCACTATTAATGCTCGGTTCTGATAGTAGTTTTTACTGAGAAGAGCCGGCAATAAACTCAGTAATTACTCTTGTAATGTCGCCTTTGTACTATCTATATCTTTCAAACAAAAATGTGAGACATTTGCAAAAAAAAATATACGGCGTGTTAATTACTTCGGGAGATAAGTCGATTGAGTCCAAAAAGAAGAAACTCCCAGAAATATTTTTGTTCGAAATATATTTTTATTTTAAATACCTACATTTGAATTATATTTTTATTTAAATCATATTTTAATTTGAAATACATTTAGAGTATATTGTCAGTTGCTTCAAAATAACGGTTAGTAGGTATTTACTAACATTTTACCGTCACCGCACAGCGCAGGCGCGGTCTCTGCGATAAGTCTCAAGAGGTGGGCCTAGTTGCTATGCTGCGTCTATTTCTGTCGCATTTGATAGTAGGTACCTACGCATAGACTCTCTCTCTCGCCAAATTTCAAACGATTGACGTAGAGGGAGCAGCTCCTGCGCTACGTCTCCTTCTATCGCACCGAATTTAATGGATAGACTGTCCTTAATTTATAAATTTAAAAGCCTGGCAACCATGACTCTTGAACGGATTTTCGTAGGCAACCGTATACCATCGTTTCGCAAAAAGTATAAGCTTTATTTTGATGTATAATTGAATAGGATACTCGATCGGTGAAGATATCATTTCCGATACACCTATTTAAACCTGGCAACGGTAAACTCTTGAACAAAAAAACATAAGCAACCGTATGCTTGCATATTCTAAAGGCTTTATACTTTCGATTAGTGTTAAATTCATTCGGATACAACATCGGTGAAAATATCGAAAAAAAAAAATTATTCAATTGTTAATTCAACATAGCCTTGAACAGATTTTTTTAGGCAACTCATTAACGTTACTTTTGTCAACATATTTTATTTCATAAAAAATCCATTTCATTCGGATACTCGATCGGTGAAGGTCAATCTTCTACGTATCCCGTACTATTAATGATTAGGTGTAATTCTTAATAAAATTCAAAATATTACACTTATCTGTAGTGTTCTGTTCTGTTCTTCATGTAAACATAATATGCTCAACAGGTAGTTTGTTATTGTATTCGTCTCTATCTTAGGTACTGAGACAAAAAGAAACACACACGTGAAAGAGGAGATGCCATGTAAAAGTTATCTCTCACCCTGCAAGTTAAACGACTAGTGTCTCGACCTTTCGTGTTAAACAAGCGAATGACTTCTATTATTTAGTTACAGTTAGGTATATATTTTGTATGTGTGGAGGTATCAACATAAAAAAAATGTGGTATTTGACCTTTCTACCATCTCTTAGAAATTAAAGGTAATTTGTTTACTCAAATTCGGATTTTACTTATAATATTTTTTGAAAAGCTTTTGCAAATTTCGATGAGTAAATAAAGATGAAGTATAAATCTTTTATACGGTTTTAGCCTATCATATGAGGGCCGTTGTTAGCTCAACTAAGGTATCCAATATCCATATTTAAATAAAAATAAATTGTTTTACGATCACAAGTTTATTAAGTACAAAAATATATAAACCATTGCGTCGGACTGATAGGTAGGTACCTAATTAAAAATACGTTTTATTTCAAATGATATTTGGGGTATAAATGTCAAAATAGATCTTATTGCTTGGACTCATTATTACTTATACCGAAACCTAAGCTCAAGTCCATCTCGCACTTATTCGGTATTTTTTATGCATAAAACATTTTTACCTTTTGCTTACAGTGAATGAATATCCTCTCGTGAAAAATAATTTTCAGCAATTCGTTAAGGTATTCAACACAGACAGGTATCTGTACCTACTTGTTTATATATGTAATAGTTTACTTTAGAATCACTTGTGAAAGAGTGAGATTTTATTTAAAGAAATTATTTTGCTTTTCATTTTCTGAATGGGCTGAAAGCTCTATACCTATGTACAAAGAGCTCAAAGGCACTCAGTTTTCTATTGCATTAATTTTCCAACATAAAATGTTCATATTTACTTTATGTACAATATTCACAGTAACCTTTTAGCATGAGATTATATTTCTTGTGAAGGCTATTAACAGTTTATTTTATTAATAATTCTCTTTATCCTAAGGGGAGAGCTGACGGACATTTTTGATTGAAATTTATGGGATATCGATATACATATATATAGGTAAATACTGAAGAAAGTTAACGATAGGTATTCATTCATGATCGAGGTTATTTTGAATGGTTAAATATATAAATATGATATTTATTATTTTTCATCTTTTTACAAAACTTTCTAAACTGACTTGAATTATTTAAATAATAAACACAAATCTATTTTTAGTTTAGGTAAGGATAAAAATATAAGAGAGCACCTAAAATGGAATATATTTACGTTTTTGTGGTTCAAGTGGGATGATTTATTATAAACTAGTGGCTCCCCGCGGTTTCACCCGCGTTCCCGGGATAAAAAGTAGCCTATGTGTTAGGTATTCCAGAACATATTCTAGCTCTGTGCCAAATTTCAAGCAGATCCCTTCAGCCGTTGGAGCGTGAAAGAGTAACAAACATCCATACATACATCTATACTTACAAACTTTCGCCTTTATAATAGTAGTAGGACTAGTGGCTCCCCGCTGCTTCGCCCGCGTTCCCGGGGGATTTTCAATTTACCGGGATAAAAAGTAGCCTATATCCTTTCTCAGGCTCTGGATTAACTGTGTACCAAATTTCATTGAAATCGGTTCAGTAGTTTTAGTGTGAAAGCGTAACAGACAGACAGACAAAGTAACTTTCGCATTTATAATATTACTATGGATAGTATGGATAACATAGGTATTAAAATATAGTGCCAGGGAGGCCGAGCCCCGCGCCATTCCTTAATTTATGTATAATCATAGTTTTTCCGAGAGGACACCACTTTAGTTATTCTTTGAAAGCAAAACGTTAACTGAACATAATTTTTCATCTAAATGCTAGAGCCGTTTCAGAGCTATATAGATAAGCTAGTTGAGAAGCTATTAAAATTAATATTTTTACGTAGTAAGTACCTAGGTGCCTTAGTAGGTAGAAATCCAATTTCTTCATCATCATAGGAAATAATACCACTATAAACAACGTATACTAATTGTGTTTTCTAGAAAAGTCATTTTCTACTAAAATTAATTACATATATATATTTACATAGGGTCCAAGAGACAGACGGCTCTTACTTCGAAAGCTTCACGGCCTTATCGTGGCGGCAGGAGAACAGACGGCTGGCAGCACTCAGGCTAGCTGAGGCGCGGGCTGAGCGTCCGCCGCCCGCGCCGCACGACCTCGGCCTGCCTAGCGTATCTGCTCAGCTGTCACACAAGGAACATGATCATTTGTATACTGAGGTAATTATATTAACACGTAAAAAGTACCTTTCAAACTATCTGTGACTCATCTTGATACTTGTAACAAAATGAAATAACACACTATTAATAAGATAGTAAATGTGAAGGCTTTATTGATAGATTAGCCGTCGTCAGTATTTTTAATTTGAGAAGTAAATCTAATAGAGGGGAGAACAGTTTATGCAAATGTATGTACCTCGGTACATCATAATGAAACGACAAACGAAACCAATTACGTTGTTATTAGGGTTGTTTGTCTAGTTGTATAACTCGGTATGGACGGACGTGCGACGCGGAGGCGCCGCACAATGTAACTAATGTACGAGAAACAAACATAGCAAATAGCAATCATGACTTGCATACATTTCTCTCCGAATAATTTTGCTGTTAAAATGTTAATACAGACCACACTCTGTTTGAGCTTTACTGTATCTTTAGATACTATATACATATTATTATGTTGATATGGATAAAGGTAACTGATAAAAATTTTTGTATGTGTGATTTTTTATTCAATATTTTTAGACCTATGTTTGATTGACCTTAATCTCACCAAGGTATATAATAATACTGGCTCTCAAGTGTAGCTGCTCAAACACATCGCGACAAAGGTGCTTGGCGGCAGTTTTCAACTTGAAGGTGATTTGCATTATAAAAAGTATCGGAAAAGCAGGGACATCAAAGCCAACAGCTTATCATTGGCGTTTTTTATTAATACCTTCTGTGTTCTTTATGGGAACACAAATTTATTGGGAAATTTGAATATCTACCTAATATAGTTCAAAAAGTTTAATAAAATTTTGTTGTTAGACTTAAAAAGTAAGTTTTATTTTATGTGCTATGTTACTGACCCAAGGAAGATTTTATTAAATAAATGTTCAGTATAACAAAATATTGAAATTATTTAATCTTGCGTGTGAAACTTGAGTCATAAAAAGTGTTGATGTTTCTTTTTTCAGCTTCCCCATTAAACTTGTTACGGTATAAACAAAACTCGACAATTTATATCCTACCCTAATTGAATATTTTGTCCCTTGTGTAACGACCTTAGAACATGCAAAGTCCTCCTTTCGTTAGACATACATTCCTTCACGTCAACCTTTTTCGTTACCGTCCATCTTGAAAAGGTAGGCTCAATTACGGATTTTATAGGGGTACATTCCTTTGTACATAGATATAACCTACCTACTTATATTATATTGCATGGGCATATTCTTTACAATGGATTGAATAGGCTTGTTTGACTATAATCCCGCTGCTTTGATGTAGCATGAGAGTAGTAACCACTCAAAACTTAGATGGGAAGTAGTTAACATAACAGACAACATCAGACTTGAGTTTGCTTGCAGGGATGTTGAATTGATCTAAAACTGCATGTTTCCGGGCGTAACTAACTAAACCATGTCGCACATACTTGTGTACAGATATAATCAATAAAGCGGGCACTATTTCTATGTTTTGATTAGATTAAAACCGAGTGACATGATACTAATTGATAACTTTGTTACATGTTTTCTATAAAAACTACACTGGATAACTATTTTAACTACATTCATTTTTACTAAGTAATTTATGGTTTTAATTTGCATAGTATTTTTATAATATAATGCGTATCGATATATTCGAAGATGGTGAATCCATTACTTTAACTATAGTACTATTTTGTTAACAATAATCGGATTTTATAGCAAACAAATAATTCTGTAATTTTGCAGACGTTTAACCGTGCCACAATGACTAATACATGTTTTGCTTCTAGGTACTCTATTGCATCGAGAATGCAGTAGGTGCACCGGCACCAGACGGTCAGTTCGCCTCCTATAAAGAAGAGGTCATAGAGTATGCGAGGAGGGCATTCCGCGTGTCGCAGGAATCCCACGGTAGGGCCATGAGAGCTGCAGGCAGCGAGCGCCCACCCACTGTCGTACTTGGGTGCACCGTCATAGAAGCTGACGGCCTCGAAGCTAAAGATGCTAATGGTAAATAACTTTTTATCCGTTTCTAGATGTAGATTTTCAAGCACGTATCACGTCACTTTGCAAACAAAAGCCACTTTACATGATAATGCACGCTTGCCGCTGGTTGCTTACTTTCTGCACTTAGAATAAAAGTGCTGAAAATGTGCTAGTTAGTACAATAGGCAGCATTTTTTCCATGTAGGTCGAATTCAAAACTACAAAACATAAAATCTCGTAACAACATAATACAATATGTACTTATCAATACATATTGTGGAATTACATGAATAAACATATACCTACATGAATAAAAAGAGTGTACTCAGTAGAAGTAAACACTCAATCTTCATTTTCATTAAGTAAGAGTAAATATAAAATACAAATATGACTATGAAAAATATATAGGTTCCTAAAATTACTATTCCTCAGGTATTGTTTAAAAGAAAATCCAAAATTGTTTTATGCCGGAACCTGCTAATGAATAAAGCCATGTACCTACTCAAAATCAATTAAAAAGTTATTGGCAATAGTTGGCTGTAAATAGGTGTGATTACGAACTAAGTTATATCTCACTAGCTGCCTCCCCGCGGTTTTACCCGCGTAGTTCCCGTTCCCGTGGGAATACAGGGATAAAATATAGCCTATGTTACTCGGGGATAATGTAGCTTTCCAAAGGTGAAAGAATTTTTGAAATCGGTCCAGTAGTTTCGGAGCCTATTCATTACAAACAAACAAACAAACAAACAAACAAATCTTTCGTCTTTATAATATTAGTATAGATGAGCGGCACTCCTGTTGGACCTAATAAGAAATAAAATTTGAATGGTAGCAGGCGTTAACCCCACCTGCTAGATTTGGCTCTTCACTCACACGGCGACCTTTTACGTACATACCCTTAAATCATATTCATAAATGATGAGTGTCGCCATGAATAAATTTCACGACTTTCTCTCAGTTGATTTTCCTGAGTTGACATTTTGAATATTTATTACAATAAAACGTCTCACGGAATGTAAAACATTGATTTTTATCGTATTTTCGTATTTGACTCCGCTGAGCTTTTATCAGCTTGTGTTAGTACCGAGAACGTGTACATGGCGTCGAATTCATGTATAAGCATAGTCTGATTTACAAAAGCATTTGTGGTAGTAGGTATACGTGTTAAACCAGTATATATCTGAATGGATGATTAATATTATGTATTTTCAACACATTTGCCTATACAGTAATCCTTATTACCTACATCGCATTTAGGGCCATAAACCGAGCTACACACACACACACACACTCACTACAAACTAGTGCAGAATAGAAATTATTCCTTTAGAAGTTAAATTCGTACCTAATATTAGGTGCTGTAGGTAATATGAAATATGAACTGCAAAGAAATGCTATAGAATATATCTAGGTAGTAGGTAAATAGAGCATTTCCAATTTAACTGGATACTACAGGTTATTTTTAAAAAATCATAGAGGTTTTATATCGCTGAAAATCTATATGCCAATTCAATTTTGGAATATATGTGGCCCGTCCATACTTTCTCAATTTATAAAAACAAAATTCTTAATAGGTATAATTTGTTATAAAAGTATTACCTACTTTGTACGTAACTTCGTATTAGTAAGTATTTATTCACTTAATATTTGAATTTTGAAGTAGGCTGTATGTTCAGTAAAATTGCATTTGGCACGTAAAAAAAAAAAATTGCGCGCCATTTTTCATTATTTTCATATTTTATTTTTATATTATTTGTCACTGAATGGAAAACTATTTTCAGTGCTGTAGGTAATATGAAATATGAACTGCAAAGAAATGCTATAGAATATATCTAGGTAGTAGGTAAATAGAGCATTTCCAATTTAACTGGATACTACAGGTTATTTTTAAAAAATCATAGAGGTTTTATATCGCTGAAAATCTATATGCCAATTCAATTTTGGAATATATGTGGCCCGTCCATACTTTCTCAATTTATAAAAACAAAATTCTTAATAGGTATAATTTGTTATAAAAGTATATTATTTGTCACTGAATGGAAAACTATTTTCAGTAGGAGATCACAATATTTCAATGAGTTTATGTACGATACCGATCTGTAAGTATAGGTATATACACAATATTTCAAAGTAAAGTGGCACTCAAATAACTCTTAGTGCATATAATTTAAGACGACATATTTACCAGCCAGGTCACCTGAAACTAATTAGTATTGAAAATAAAATATCGCATTTTTTATGTCCATGAAAATGTTCGCTACAGAAAAATTCAATTGTGTAAAAAGGATGTCTAGTGCATGTAGTGGGGCGGGCGGGCGCGCAGCAACGATCAGTTATTGAGTTAGGCGAGAGATGTTGACGGGCGCGGGTGCCACGCCACGGCCCACGGCCGACCAGTGAAGCGTTGACATGCGAGGCCACGTGATGAGCTAACGGCATATAGAACGGTGAGGCGGGAGTAAATACCTCCCTTGCGGCACATTGATGCAAAAAACCCATACTTATTTTTTTACGCTAGCAAGTAGGTATTTCCAGAATTTAAACAACAAGCACCGGGAAACGGGAAGTTAAAATCATATACTGTCAAAACTTTGTTTCGATAGCTATGCAAACGTTACCAGAAGTTTAACGGAATTAATAACGTTTCGTCGAGTTTTAGAAACGATAATATACTTACATGCCTACATATGAAACGAGTAGCGTAATTGAATATGGTGCTGAAACGTGAGTTTTAATGCACTCACCGTTCTGTAAACATTGTGTTGATGAGGGATTGTATCGACAGGGACATAAATAAAAATACTGGCGAGTTCCCGTAAAAGCAATGTACTACTCTTTCGGCTATCAAATTCTCTATCAGCATCGTATAACACGTTAATCATGTTATTAAGCTATTGCATAGCTTTTTAAGCTATTGCATAGCTTTTATCGCGGGCTCTGAGCGCGGCGACCGAATCAAGAAATTCCGTAACGAAAAAAACCTAACACATCGTCTAACGTCGTTTAAGTTCGGCAGACTTCGGCACGGTGTTTGTTTGCTATCTTCTTAACTCTTTGACGTTTTGAAAAAATGGCGTTTGACATTTATAAAAAACAAAACTCAATTTCCGTATTCGCGCGTAATTATTTTGTTTCTATTTCGTGGCAAGGGTACCACGTCATAAAGCCTAAGTATTCAAATACGTATGCACATCAGAATGCATATTATTAAAAAAAAAGTTTTACGTGACAACGACTTTGAGTGGTAAAATAATTTTAATGTGAATATTCATTCGTATAGTAGGAAGAAGGATGAAATAATAGTAACAATTTAAAACATAACGTCACGTTACGTGAGCGGAGCGTAACGCAGTTTCTTGAAGTGTCACCCGGCAAACCAATTTATAAGACGTTGTCACGTCAAAATATATGCTCAAGTATTTTTACAATGTACAAGGCGTCCTTTCTAACCTAACCTTTGTTTAAATCCAAATGTATCATTTATTTAGTACATGTAGCGGCCATTTGCATTTCTAAGCACGCGATGTTGGCGTATTGGTACAAATGTTTGTACGTTGGGCCAACATGGCAATGAAATTAGACCTTTTCTCTAAGATTTATATGAGCTAGTACTTATATATTTTTAAGCTATTGCATAGCTTTTATCGCAGGCTCTGAGCGCGGCGACCGAATCAAGAAATTCCGTAACGAAAAAAACCTAACACCCCCCACTCCGACGGGCAAGGAGGTGTGGCTTGAAGGCCGTGCATCGTCTAACGTCGTTTCAGTTCGGCAGTCTTCGACAGTCGACACGGCGTTGTGTGCGATTAGACGTATTGTACGACTCTACGAAACTCGCACGAATCGAGACGAGCTGCTCCGAAATCGGACGAATACATAAGCTGCTTATGAGAAAGTATATAGGTGTATATGTATTTATGTACAACAGTGAATAGCTGTACTTGTAAAATTTGTGTATGAAGTGTTTTGAATATGAATGAACAAAGTGCATTTATTATTAAAAAAAAAAAAAAAAAAAAAAAAAAAAATTCGAACCGTTAACACGCTTTTTGTTGCTAATTTTCTTAAAATTGCCAAATTTGAGTTTTTTCTAATAAACATGAGTGCTTGCAACGCCTGTCGATCACCTATCAATGCAGATGAAGGAATATCTTGCTCTGCGGCAGCTTGTCCACAACAATACCACCTGCTGTGCGTTGGGCTAGCGAGGACCACATCAAAGGACTTCTCTACTTGGGTTTGCCCCCAATGTAAGGTTCAAGAAAGAAGGGACAATAACAATGATACACCAGTTAGACAGTCGTCAAGGGTGCCTACTGAAGACGAGGATCAAAGCTTTGTTACCTTTCGTCCATCAAACATCACGAGACGAAAGCAGGACCTAGACAAAGACTTCATGGCTAGCTTCCGACTCGAAATTCTTGCTGCTGTTCAGGGAGAGATCCCTAAATTCGTTACTGGGATCGTCAATAAAGCAACCGAGGCACTTTGTAAAAAGATTCAGGATATGGAAGAGTCCGTACAGCTCATGAGTGATCGCTACGACATCATTTTTAAATCGGTTAGTACCCAGAACAGTGCAATAAAAAAGTTGGAATCGGAAAACCGTTTATTAAGGAATGATGTCCAAGCGCTCGAAAACAGGCTATCTACAGTAGAGGATTTGTCGACTAAACAGGAACAATGGACACGACAACAGAACGTTGAAGTTGTAGGAGTTCCCGAGAGTAGTTCTGAATCACTTTCTGGTATAGTCATGAGTATAGCCGAACACGCTGGACTGAAGATGCACGAAACGGACATGGAATTTGCTCACCGGGTTCGTGCAAAACGACCCACAATAGATATTCCTCGGGCAATCATCGTCCGTTTTCGGCAACGATCTACAAAGGATGCTTTCCTGTCTGCTGCGAGAAGGATGCGTGGGACTACTACGAAGGATATCAAAGTGAATGGTGATGCGAAACTCGTATACGTGAATGAACATCTTACAGCAAGAAATAAACATCTACTGAAAAAATGCAAAGATAAGGCTAAACTTTCCAACTATAAATTTGTCTGGACAAAAAACTGCCGTGTCTACACCCGAAAAAACGAAAAGTCACCTTTCATTCTGATATCCAAAGAAAAAGACTTAGAAAAGATGGTATAATATGTAATTTTATAATTTTAATACATTTTTACAATTTTTCTCTTTATCGTACACCGTCGCGTGAACAACAACACACTTCACACATATACACAAATCGCAACAAACGGTTTCTACACAAAATTTACACAAACACTTATTTCATACATCATGTCCGCCGTTACATCTATCACAAACTTCAAAAACACTATTCTGTAATGTTAGTCGCTGTACCACTGCAAACTACTGCGTCACTTTGTATAATGTTCAATAACCGTCCAATATTATTACGTGTTCAGATATGTATTCATCTCAATGGCTGCTGATGGATTACGGTTCTTATACCAAAATGTACGCGGTTTAAGATCCAAGACACTAGAATTTAGCAACAACTTGTTAAATTTAGACCACGATTTAATTTTTATTACCGAGACTTGGCTTAATGACGGTGTTCTGGATTCTGAACTAACCAACGATAGCTATAACTTGATTAGACGCGATCGTGGTTCTCATGGAGGGGGAGTTATGATGCTATTTTCAAATCGTTTAAACCTAAGTCCGAGGCCCGAGTGGCAGCGTGACTATCTCGATGTTGAATGTTTGTGGGCTACTGTGGACGGACGTTCGCTCGGCTCGCAAAAAAATTTACATATAGCGTTGGTTTACATGCCGCCCGGAAATCTTTTAGCTCAACGGATACTTCAACTTACGCAATGGTTATCCGATGTTGCTGCACTGGTACCTGACGACCACTTTCTATTTATTGGCGATTTTAACATGCCTCAAATAAACTGGGGGTCACATGGTCCCACACATCTAAAACAGGGCAGTGTTGAGCTTCAACACGCCGGAATTAACTTAATAAACCAAATGAATTTTTTAGGACTTCAACAGTATAACATATTTGTCAACGACTCGGGAAACACCCTGGACCTTTTATTTAGTAATTTTCATTTGGACTTAAATAAAGGTGATACTCCCTTAGTTCAGGAAGATAAACATCACACTACTTTAGATGTATCCGCGCCAGACATTTCCATACCTCTGTTGCCAAAAAATGTATACTATAAATACCTATACCACAAAGCAAACTATGCCGACATTAATGCTCACTTTTCTAGTGTAGACTGGTCTTTTCTTTACCAGGGATCCGTCGAGGGAGCCGTAGAAAGGTTATACGAAATATTGTACAGGGTCATAGACAAATATGTTACGCGAATAAGAACCGATGGTACTCGGCGATATCCGGTCTGGTTCAGCAGAGCTCTTATTAATATAATTAAAGAGAAGAAAAAAGTTCACTCATACTGGAAATTATATAAAAATCCACTTGACTATGACGCTTTTTCCATTCTTAGAGCAAGACAAAAAGTAGTTCAGGATGAATGTTATCGTACATACATGGCACTATCACAAAAAGCTATCAAAACGAGTCCGAAGATGCTTTGGAGCTACGTTAAATCTAAGCGTAAGTCAGTAACAGGGTATCCCAGTTCGATGAAATATGGAAACGTAAAATTAACATCCACTCTTGATATTGTTGAATCCTTTAGTAAATTCTTTGAAAATATGTTTGTGCCTCCAGCTAATCAATATGGTACTTCGGGTCTTACTTTTGATAGCTGTGATAGTATAAATAGTGTCACTTTTACTCAGGAAGCCGTCCTGAAGCTTCTTCGTGGTCTTGATGTTCGAAAAGGTGCTGGAAGTGATAGAATCCCTCCAGTGTTTGTAGTTAAATGTGCGAACTCTTTGGCCTTACCTTTAACTATAATATTCAATCGATCCATCAGAGAGGGCGTATTTCCATCGGTTTGGAAACAAGCACATGTGGTACCGTTGCATAAAAAAGGATCTAAGTCAATTGTGGAGAACTATAGACCCATTTCAATTTTAAATGTATTCAGCAAATGCTACGAGAAACTAATATATGTCAGTATATATCCTATCATTCAAAAAGGTGTTCCAGTGCAGCAGCATGGTTTTATCAAGGGTCGTTCCACAGTATCCAATCTTTCTGTATTCGTAGATGATATTCTTCATGGCATGGAGAATCGGGCCCAGGTTGATGTGATTTACACGGATTTTGAGAAAGCCTTCGACCGTGTAGACCACATCATCCTTTTGCGTAAGCTTCGCGAGCTCGGTATACAGGGCGATCTCCTGAGATGGGTGCATTCTTATATAAGTAATAGACGACAGGCGGTAGTTGTTGGTGGAGCTCGATCAGACTATATTAGTATACCATCCGGAGTGCCACAAGGTTCCTTGCTAGGACCTTTGCTATATGTGGCTTACCTTTATGACATAGATAAGTGCTTTCACCATGCTAAATTCCTATTATACGCAGATGATGCAAAAATTTACTTTAATATTAAAACGCATGATGACTGTCATAAAATGCAAAACGACTTGGATCGACTGTCACAATATTGTCACGTAAATAGAATCGGCGTGAATACTGCTAAATGTGCGCATCTTTGTTTCACACGTAGTCATGTCGCAATTAAACACCAATTCTTTCTCAACAATTCTCCGATAGAAACCACCAATCGCGTGAGGGATCTGGGCGTGATACTGGATACCAAAATGACGTTCGCTTCTCATGTGGAATACCTGGCCGATAAAGCGTATAAGAATCTTGGATTTATTTATCGAGTAACTAAGCCTTTTACAAGTCTTGATTGCTTAAAAGTACTTTACTATGCGTATGTTCGTAGTGCATTAGAGTACTGTAGCCAAATTTGGAATCCACAATACGTGATCTATGAGCATGCCATTGAGTCCATACAAAGAAAATTTATAAGGCAACTGAACTTCCGATGTGGAGTACCGTGTGATGACTATGAGTCCTCTTGCCGCAAACATTGTCTTCAGACGTTACGCAATCGACGGATACTTCAGGACATGTCAATGTTGCATGATGTCTGTTCTGGTGCGCTCGATTGTACAGTACTAGTCGACAGAATGCTACAGTTGCGTGCGCCAAGTACTCGTACTCGGCATACTCAACTCTTTCACGTGCCCACTCACCGTACGAATTATGCCGCTAACACGGTATCGTCTAGGTTGCCACGCACGTATAACAGACTGTTTGGCGACATAGATATTTTTAATATATCCAAATCGGTTTTCAAGAAACGAATTTTCAATATTTTGAAAACAAATTAATTTATCAAAAAAAAAAAAAAAAAAAACGTATATAAGTAAATAAGATAATTCAAAAATAAATCAATACATTATATTTTAATAAAACAATTTGAAAATAGATCAATAATATTAATTTGCTCAAAATTTATATTTTTAATCAAATAATTTAAACCCCGGTATGTAAGCCCACCCTAACATTTATCTTTTCTTCTCGTGCGGGTAGTTTGCAGTTTTGTTCTTCGTTAAGATACGCGATAGATGCTCGGCTCCACACACACACACACGCATACACTCATTACTCGCTCACTTAGGTACACTACTACATCTACACAACTCACGCGACGACCCACAATCTGTTTCATTTTATAATTATTTATTTCTTAACTTTGTATTGTTTGTAATTTTGCTGTGTTGACGGTTTCCTTCTTTTTAATCAATAACTACTTTATGATATGTCTGTATAATGTGATTCTTTTTGGCTGTAAGCTGTGAATCTTGTAAATTAAATAAATAAAAATAAATAAATAAATAAATAAATAAATAAAATTATAATTGCATAAGTTGATACAAAATGCTATGCAATGCAATAGCTTTACTGCGGCAGTCCCCGAGTGCCTCACGTAATTTTTTATTTTTTTTTATTAAGATTGTCTATTTATTCACACATTAAAGCCCTTGTATAATAGTTTAGACTCAATCCATGAGTTGTTACAACCGGCCGAATAAACGATTAGTTCTTGGTATAGGGTTTAGCGACCCGTACTGCATGTTGGGCATCCAGCCAGCGTCGTTACCGGCGTCGCCGCGCGCTTCTGAGGACGAAGGTCGCAAGCACGGGTTCAGGCTGAGCTTCAAGCGGCGCGATGGCCGCCAGCAGCGAGACAGCCTCGGTCGGCTACCAGCACGGTACATCCGCGCTACCAGCGTTAGGCCACATACACTCTCACCAAAATGGAATGAGACATTCAAGTTGTAAGTGTAAATTAATTGTTATTCGGTTTATTTTTCAATAAGCAGTTCCAAGAATATTTTGTATTGTACATATATACCTAACCGAATAAATAAATATGGTATTGTTCATCTCTTAGCTGATATTATTAATACAATTACCTATGAGTTTGTTTATATCCTTTTTAAGACCGGAAAAACGCTTCACGCAAGCTAGTAAGCAATTTTTATATGAGCAAGTTCTGATGCAGTAACAGTACTATTTTTCTATATTCGAGTAGTGACATCGACGATATATCATCGGATGTCCTGCATTTGGACATTTGGGACCACGACGATGAGAGCTCGGTCCTGGACGCAGTGTCGCGGCTCAACGAAGTACGTGGCGTACGAGGCCTCGGGAGATTCTTCAAGCAAGTCTGTCAGAGTGCAAGGCAAGGAAGCCAAGACGATTTTCTTGGTAAGTATTTATCTTGCAAGCATCATTTAGGTACCTAGCCATTCTCACCTTTTGTGGCCTGCACCATAAGTTTGTTGATTTATTTTATCACCTACATGCAAATTAGCTGTCTGACCATATGGTGCGCAATTCAGAATATTTGTAAATGTTGTGTCGGTCACTCAATGCGCGGCGAAAAGCCTACATTTATTAGGAATATGAATGTAGGTATATCGAAGCCAAATCTTAACATTATTAATTCCTCGCAAAATTATTGTAAAATTTCGTTAAGATTTTGTTTCAATTAGCACGCCTACTTCGTTAATAAAGTTAAAAAATATTACAGGTTTATTCGCAAGCAAATTTCTAATAATAACTCCTGAAAAGGCAGAGTAGGTGCGCCCCAGCCATATTAAAATAATTTAGCATAACTTGATTTACATTTCCATTAATATCTAGGTTTACTTTAATATCAAAGGCAATGGTCCAAAATTCCATAGTAGGTAATTGTTTGTTATTTATCATAAGTATAATTCAGTGTTTCAAATATTTTTGTAAATTTGAGACTCAACAAAATTTGTTTGGCATGAAATTTAACAAATATGATAAACTTTTACACAGCTACACACCACACCAAACATAAACTACAAAAAGATAGTCTCACACAGCATCATAAGATCTTACACTGTGCGAGTATAGAAATTTAATATAAAAGATGAGTGCAAAATGGGTACACGCCACAGGAATGATATGATGTGGAAGAATATGGCATGATTCAACTTTATTGTAGCTTTATATCTAGAGAGCGCCCTTCTCGAGCGGTTACGACGAACGCATGAATTCATATCCGGCGCACAGACAAATGTACTTACATCTAATTTTGTTCTTCACGGTTTCAATTTATTCAAATCAATTTACATTTAAATACCAATTCGATATTTTGATTGTATTTATTGTATTTATTACACCTATTTTCAAATAAACCTACTTAGGTATGTACAACTATAACTTAAATAATAAATAGTATAATAGGTTTATTTCTGCACATTTAAATAAAAAGTTCTACAGAAAATGTCAGTCTGTGGTACCTTATTTTATTATTTATGAATGCAATGATACGAACGGCGTACTCACGTGCCCTCAGTGTGCACGGAGCTTCGCCGCGAAAATAGGCTACATAAGCCATCTTCGGGTGCACCAGCGCCAGACTGACTAGGAGTCAAAGTGGTCGCCATGGCCGAAATCGGTCGGACCAATCATCATCATTTATGAATGATTGAAAATGTTTTTGATTAACGTATAACACCGTACGTAACACAATAACACAGTAACGTATAAAATTTATGTTCTCATTTACTCTACGAAAAGGTAGGTATATAGGTACCTATAGTTAAAGGTTAGGTACTGTAAATAGAGATACTTACGCTTTGTTTTGGTGTCGACACCAAATGACGAGCGAAGCCCTGCGAAGCGTTCCCCGGGGGCAATATGTTGTGTTCGAAACATTTTGAAGCATGCACACTAACAGTAACGGCGCAGCGGCGTGTAACCTCGGTAGGTTAGAAAGGGTTCTGCTTACTTGATAATGTCATGCGTTCTTTTTGAAAACATATATAAGGTATTCATATTGACTCATTAACATCTATTTATTTCAACATGTTTAATCATGTTCAACATAAATACTTATTTATTATGAATTTATTGCATTTTATTTTCTACAATGCACACAAAAAAAATTGTGATTACGATTTTACTACATTTTGGATATTTAATAAGCATGTTTCAAAAATATCAATAATCAACACTGAATACATAATAAACTGACTTAAAGTTCTATAAATATGAATTATGAACTAAAAGCCATATGGATAAACGAAATAGTTAAAATTAAATATTGTTATGCAAATTGATCCTTATAATTTTGATGAAACCGAAGTGACAACAGCTTCAGAACGATCGGCACGCTATACGTATGTTTGATTACAGACTGTAGACGTGGTGTATTAATTGTAGTTGATAGGAAGCCTAATGTAGGTATAACGCGAGACTGACAGTGTCATTAATTTCATTATATAGGTCTATGTACCGTATGCTTAATGAATTTAAGACTGTCAGTATTAAATTATGTAGTAAAATGTGACTTGTATAATGCACATAATTTTTGCTCTTGGTACCGGAATATCTTTACAAAAGTAACAGGCCTTAGTTTCACCAATATCAAATTGTTAAAATACGCGTTCATTGTGATTAATCTAACAAATACCTAGTCGTATACGACCCGTAAACTCGTAATTGATAAATGGATGTGGTGGCAGTGGAAAAACAGAATGCTCGCAGTGTAGCTTTGACTAATTTGTAATAAGCGCTAGGGAAGCCAGTTCGCCGCTTTAATTAAAGCAGTCGTTCATTGTAGGCCCGCCAAATACAGGTAACAAACGAAGCGATGACGTAATTCGTTCAGTCAGATGGCAGGTGCAATTAACCGCTTGCATTTGATGCTTTGGGCAGTGCTACGATGTGTGGGTAGTGGGTGAGGGGCAGCTATTCGAACCTTGTTACACGTCACGTCTATTCAATGTTTGCGCAACGTAATAACCACTCACGTACTCATTCCACATAAAATCCCTTTATAGCACTGGAATAATCTGATAGCACTGTTCGTCGTACCGGATTACAGTGTCGTAAATAATTACTTTGTCGTCAATTGTACTGATGAGAATAGTTAGTTGCCTGTGTCTTTTGTAATAATTGCAAATTAAAGAGAAACTCTATTAATTAAATATCTGTTCATTGAATATAACGGTACCTATATATCAACTTGTTATACATATAATAATAACAATATGGTTACTACGAGTACTATGCTACGGGTGTGTATGACATGTTATACATATTATATATTATTTGTTTTTATATTTTTTCTTTCTGTAAGCTAATTTCGATTTTCGATAGAGTTCCCGTGAAAGCATCAAGATAATCTATACAGTAGTGTCTTCGTCATATTTTGTTATAGCTATGTGACTCTTCTATGATATTATAAAAAAGTTAAAAAACTATATTCAGTAGGTATGATGAAATAATATAAAGATAGACCTATATAAACCGACTGACCTATCGTTAGTCCCTTTAAAATAATCCATCCCGGTCCCAACAGGCTTTTTACGGTGCTGACATTTTGAAATCCGTTCACGGCAATGGGATAAAATGCGAGTTCGTGTTGAAAAATTGGATATAACAAGATTGATGAACGAGAACGCACATTCAATATTTATTTACCAGCGGCGTCAGCGGCGTATTTGATTTCATTCGAAGTGGAAATGATTCGTGTGTGAGCGTCGATAACATGCCTTATGCCTACATGATGAGACTCTATGTCAGAGCTTTGATAAACACTACTGGAACGTACTACACATTCCAGTTTAAGAGCTTCGCCATTTTGACGCAAAAAAAATACCTATAATCTTAAAAACCTATCACTACATAGTACATATTATAAAACAAAGTCCCTATGTCTTCTTAAATCTTTAAAACTACGCATCGGATTTTGATGCAGATTTTTTAAATAGATAGAGTGATTCAAGAGGAAGGTTATTACATACAATATATGCATAATCTTTATGTTAGAGAAACACTGTCAATTTTGGAGATTTGTAATGTGATGTACTATTAGCATTGCACCCGTACGAAGCTAAGGCGGGTCGCTAGTTATTACTATGAGGGAGATGGTGTTCAGCGAACGCAAAAATATTTATTTATTAATTACACTAGAATATTCATTCATAAACATACATCACTACATTGCATTAAACATGCAAAAGCATTATTATAGATCAATTTAAAATTAGAATTTGCAAGTATAAGTACGTACATAGGTAGATACCTATATATTAAAAAGTTCATAATTTTGATCAGCTCTCAGCATATTTACCTAATCCGCTTTACTGGCGCGCCAGGTTGCAATTTGAAATTGAAGCGAATTTCATAAAAAATATTGTAAGGAACTTGCTCGCTGGGCTGATAAAAATATATTCAACATAGTTAATCTAAATATGATTTTTATCGTATAATAATTTGTATTTGTATTACTTTGATAAAACAGCTGCAGGATTTGGGGTCGTCAATCAAATCAATCAATCTCAAATTTCAGCTAACACAAAGATTAACCGATATTGAATCGTATCCTTGAACTATGTATTTGCCTGGAAGGTTTGACCTAAAATAACTAAATATAAATTTCATGATTCTATTATCGCGTGGTCATTTAATATGTGATGATATCTTGCATTATCATATAAAATTAAAGATTATGTCGGAGTCTTTATGTATTTTCTTGAGAACATGCTGCTGGAAGAAGTAAACAAACATGGCTATGGTTATTCTTTTTATTAACTTCATAAGTACCGTTACAATGACCATGCAGTGAAAAATATTATCATGTTGTTGGTCTAGGATGTGTGAATATCCCGTTGCGTGAGATACCATCGACTGGAGTGGAGAGCTGGTACAAGTTGGAAGCGCGCTCACAGCGTTCTTCGGTGCAGGGTCGGATCAGGCTCAGGCTGTGGCTTTCGGCACGAGAGGCCGGACGGCATGATGATGATAACTGGCAACAAGTATGTATATACTGTATTTATTTTATGAAATCGCAAGATCTCTTTATCATATTTTTATTACTAAAGTGAAGTGCCTTTCGATTGTGATATGAGGTATTAGGTATGCAGGTGGCACTTTTTGACGCGTAAAACTCAAACCAAATAAAAACCTTTTCGCGCGAGTAACTTTCCACAAGTCTTATTATCGGCTCCATTGATCTTTTCCCATATATTGTCTTGACTCTTGTTCGTCTTATCATGGTACGGTACCTACTGAGTTTTAATTTATCGTTATCCTTCCGGCCCTTTCCTTATTTGGGGTCCCTCAGTTAAGGCGTTTTATTTACTGCACCCTGAACCTTAAATTTGTGTTAAACCATGCCTAACAATAAGCTGTTTTAGAACATATTTTACCTAGTTATAACTAGAAGCTTTGGTATAAAGGTTGGCCAATTACCTTTAATGTAATGAAACTTGTGAACAGGTGCTGTTTATGGAGCCCAAACTAATATGAACGTACTCCCTCTCTGTCACTTAAAATAAATGTCAACGAGAAAGTTTATGTTTTAATTTGAGTGCAATATATTTTGAGTAGTACATAGTTTAGGTGCAACATGCCCCATATAGCTTATGTACCAAAGGTGCAGTCGTTTAACATGCTAATATGAATTATATTAAACGACTGCAAAATTGGTACATACAACATTTAATTGGCTTTTTGCGAACCAATAAATAGTGATATACCTATCTGTAGGTAAAAATTGTGTGCCACTGTGGCAGGTCAGAAACATGACAATATCGAACCGGTAGTATTGTTATTAACATACTATTTGTTTATTCTGCGCTATCGGCGATGACGGGCCGCCGCGCCGCGCGCTCGCCGCCGGCCGTCGCGCACGCTCCATCGGCTCCATCGCCCGTGTTGTTATTTTGGATCATATTATCGCCACATTTATTTGCTTAACAACCCATAACCGACAGTGATTTATATATATTGGCAGCCTATTATTGTATAGCTATATCGAGTGAAGCAAAAATATATTCAAGTAGGAGAGTTATATACTATCATGAATGATAGATGTTTGTTGCTCAAGAAATCTTTGACCCTCCGGGACCACGGATGAAACTCTAGGGCTGAAACGAGTATCTTAAAAAGCTACCAAAAATTATAATAGTATATCAAGAAGCCATGACGCATATTAGTAATATTACTAACTTATTGATATAATTTAATGCAGCTAATATAACTAAAACAAGGCACGTCACAACGCAACCTGCGTCAAACAACATGAAACGAAAATCTGTTTGTGGGAATTCGGAGCGTCACTATGAGTAGCTTACCGTCATACATATGTAATCTTCGTCCCTTGTGTGACGGCTTAGTCCCCATGGAATAAACACGGAATAAATTTACCTTTTTAAGAAACTCACACTATCTCGATAAAGAATTCCCCCGTATCCCTATGATACCGTTTTCAGTGAGTGAATCTCTCTTTTAGCCCTGCGTAATCAAGTGAGCGAGCGAGTGAAGCGAAATTGCGATTACCTACACGATAAATCGAATTCATTCCTCATAGGTGCTTTTTTCGGTGTGACTCAGTAGCAATGGCTTTTATTCGCGCGACCAGTTTTCACAGACCGAATTCATTATGCGCGGTTTAAATTCGTTTCAGCCTAAGGGAAGCGAAGTAATCTATCTCTGCAAAGCGGCATGACAGTAATTACTACAGATCCTTGAAACTGTCTTTATTTTTTTTGCAACTTGGTCTACTTTTCCAATAAGCGCATCAAAACTTTTAATAAGTTCATGTAATAAAAAAATAAAGTTAAATTTTATTATAATTATGAAAAAATAAATAAAGTTGTTAGTTCATTCCATTCAACACCGTTCTTGTTTATCAAGGTTCGCCAACACGAGCGATTATTTGGCGTACTGCTCGCTCATGAAGTTGACACAGCCGGTAGTATGGCAGCATGCAGTGCTGAAGGCGAAAGTAGTACCTTGTGGGAAGGGGAACTGGGAGGAGCGGCACAAACCTTGCTGCACCAACACGCGATACAAGGCGACCTCAGCGCTTTGCAGGCCGCTATTGCTCGTTTTGCAGCAGCTTGCAAGCTCAATAGCGATGCACCGCTTGACCCTAAGTAAGTATTGCGTAGTAACCACATTTTGTGACACTCGGGCACCGTGCAGCATTATAATAATATTTACATCAATTAGGTACATGTATAAGCTTCTGACTGAGTTGGAGCGAGCATGGTGCGCGAGCGAAGCCATAGCTGGCGGCGGAAGCGGGGATTCAGGATCCGGGGCCTCTCGAGACGAGGAGCGTTGGCTCGCTGACTGTTTTGGAGAGTTCGTAGACCGGGCTCTACACCAGATGCGTCTCCACAGGGATCTATATCCTGTGCTTCATCACTACAGTCTCAACAAGTACGCTAACAATAAAACATTTATATTACTTACAGCATTATAACCAAACTTAATAATTCAATAAACCTATACAAAATCTGTCTTTAGCCTTTGGAATACAATATGTAGCCATTAATATATATTTCTCTTAATTTTGCATTGTGAGAATTATGATTTGTTCGTTGAAATAAAAGTAATCAATTTATAATACCAAGGACTGATATTAAAGCAAACGTAAATGGGAGATCCCGTAGGGTAACATTTTGGTCGAACTGGAATAATTCATCGTAATACTGTGATAAATTCGTAATAAAATTTGTGTCGTGTATGACTTATTTGCTTATGTTTTATGTAACGATGACATTTAATTCTTGGGATTTTAGTAGGTACCTAGCGTCATAATTCTGGTCTGTTTATCTATTTTGCGTTGAAATCCGACCGATGACGACTATTTCCTTCCTTAATACTACGTTTATTCCTAATTCCGAGTCGTAATATCGAGACGCTGTTACAGATTGTTACACCAAGAAAACTAACTGAGAAATAAATTGGTAATGTAGGCCTTTATTCGTCTTAACTTTCTTTACACTTGGTAAATGGAGGAATAACAAAGAAAAAACTAATTCCAACAAACTTTGACATTGGCTTCGGTGTCAAAAGAACTTGAGTTGTTACTGCCAGGCCCGGACAAAGTGGAACCGGAACAGATGTTTAATCACGATCTCGATATTGCCATTCTCATTTGGAGAACCTAATTTATTATAATAAAGATATTCTTTATTTAAAAAATCTAAAGACTACCTACAAAATACAGCTTTATACAACAGTGTTCCTCATGTAACATTTGCATGTCATTTTAATAAATAGGTACTATATTTTACCTAAATTTGCTGTTAACACAGTTTAAAAAATCATGTTTCATATTTTTGTATCGTTAGTTACACAACGAGCATGCTAATAGGCATTATACCTGGATAACTTTCCATGCCACTTAAGCATATTTCGAAATAAAATCTATACATTTGATTTATTCAATGAAACATCTTATTCTTTCTTACAATTACCCATGATTAACAAAAACGTAACGTACCTGTACTGTTACTTTTAACTTTATTGACTAAATTGACGACTTACTTGTTTCATCACATTTTCATTACTTTGGTATCCATAATTAATGGAAAGCTTTCAAGAATTTAATCCGTAATTGGAAGTCTTCCCATTATTTATTTAATACCTTTTAACATTATAAAATATAATATTTATTCGGAATCATACTTTCCCACCTACAATGCAGCCAGTAGGTACTTGCACGTAATACCTACTTAAGTGCATATTGATACTCCAGCCATTATAATTGAACTAACGTTACAGGTTGGAATTCCTTTTGCGTTGCCTGAGTCAGTTGTCACAAATGAAAGCATTCTGGCGATGCTGTCCATTTAATAAGGAAATTAGGTAAGTGAGACAATTCTATGAAAAAATAATCAAAATTTCATCCGGTAAAAACCCAAATTAAATATTTAATACCTTTATTAATTGGATTCAACGGGTTTCTTCCCATCTTGTTTGTCCTTTGTTTTGTTCGATTTCCGGTGGAGATTTAGGAGAAATTGTTTTATTGGAAAACAAAGTGTTTCGGCCACCGGAGCACGTCCGCCTAGTCCCTTCGGGCTTTCTATAGCACTTTTCCGTGAGGAAAACAAGAATAAATAAAATTGTTTTAAACGTTATAAAATTCTGTCCAATTAAAGCCGCTTACAAATTTTAATATGTATTAGAATATACTACAGGAATTAGATTCGAGATTCGGGATTCCTTTAAGCAAAGCCCTTTAAGTTGAAAATGATGCCTACCAAATTAGTTCAAAGTTAGGTGGGTTGGGTCCAACGTCCATTCAAGTATTGGCAAAAAAGTAGCTCAATTCAACACTTTTACCCCATCAAGGCATCAATTAATGCAATTGTATCTGCATGTACAACATGTTATTATATGACTTACAATTATATTTTTCCTTGAACAGGAGTGAGATAGTAAGTTCACTTCGTAAAGGCACATCTGAATGGTACGAAGCCCTGTGTGCCCAGGACACGGACTCGGAGCGTGGCGAGGACCTCGTCAATCTTATCACGCTCGTGCAGATTGACTTACAGCAAGGCCTGACTTACTATCACCCTTTGTTCGAGACGTAAGTATAACTATCGGCTACTTAAGCCAAATTATAAGCATATGAGTTATACGTATTTAAATCTATCTAATTAAAATTAGATTAGATTTAAAATATTGGAAGAAGTATAAATATGTTTTAGTAACGAATTTATTTTTTGTGCAATCCGAAATGGTTTTAAATAAGATGTAGGTACTTATGGCTCAGGACAACTGTTATCAATCGTGTAACTTCATTTAATATGATAAGTATATATTAACGTGTCTGACTGAGGTACTTATTTATATATTTTTACATTTAGCCCAGTCTGGCCTGAGTTTTAACCAAATTCTATAAACGCGAGTGAATCGTGCAGTGAAAGCTTATAGGTACGATAAGTACTTCCTCATAATTTTCAGACGGTTATAGATGAGTTATCACGGCTTCACTTTTCCAGCTATTACCCAAGATAATGACTTAAAAATATGATGTACCTAGTCTCGAGCAGTAGGTACCTACTTTTTGGGACTTCTCAATCGATAATCACACTATGTATATACTTCTATAATGTGATATCTTTAGCAAAAGGTATAGCGACGTATAATATACATAGACGAAGTAAATATAGTCTTTCAAGATTTGATTCTACTTGGTCAATTCGGGACCGCAATCTCAGGAACCAATTTACTATGTTGTGCTTAAGAACAGACCAATACTGCTATACTGTCTAACTTATTTATTAATTCATTACCTATAGGCAGAGATTTGGGCGAGCTATTCTAATTGTTTTGTAAGATTATAAATTCTTCTATTTTTATAATAATTTACGTATAATTAGGTATAGGAATTGTACATTTTATAAAAATATTAGAATTAACACATAAAATTAAACATAGAATTAACACCTAAAGAGAAACAAATAAGGGTTGACGATATTAAAAATAATTAAGTTGTATGTTGTATATAAAAAGGTTCAAGAAATGCTATCTGATATTTAATTTTTTTCTTTTAAATATAGATATTTTAACCATCATTAAAACTGGCAACTCATTCATCATTAAATAAATACCCATACAATAGGTTGTCTGTGCATCCCTAACAAAAATATACCTTAATCATATTTCACTTTCTTCCAGATTTATTGGTACAAATGTAATATCTGTTGTCAATAATCGTATAACAGCCCTAATAGCCTAAAACCACATCGCCCGAAGCTAAATCCTTCTCTCATTACAATATTTTCTGGTATTTTCCTTTAAGTACAGTCGGTCTTGTACTTATTTTTCTATTTGATAGGAGAAATCATATTTTTAGAGGTACCTATTGTTGCGTGGAAAATGGGAGCAAAGGGCGGAAAGTCCCCAAGTCCCTTGCGACTTGTGATGTTTATATCCGTTTCTTTTCAGATTCAATAACATTTTGTGATGTGACGTTAACGTTAATGTTACAGGACGAACAACGTGCCGTACTTCAGTGTTGTTTTCACACAAATAGACAAAATGGTTAGTGGAATTCAGTTTATATAGTATTTATTTACTTAAAAAAAACAGCAGAGATAATAAATTATAGTACGCGAGATCCAAGCTCTACCTCGTGACTCGGTTGTAAGTACCTACTCTCCACTCTCTGAATAGTCTGCCTATCGTTCAAAACGTCTGCGGTTTAAACTCCATATAAATGAGTAAAATCCGATCTTTCAAATACTTTTCTATACCAGCTATAGCTGATATGAATATAAAGTTTTCTAATAATATATAGAAAACTACGATGGATAATGCATACAAATGCTATTTCTCATCATGCATAAACGATTAACCTACTAGTGCAATGTATTATTTCCCATAGAAACTATGACTAACAATGGTACATTAACGTCTCAAATTTACTATAGGATACAAAGTAGAACAAGGCCTTATATTATTTTACTTATAACTAGGTAACCTGACTTCATAACAAGAATAATATCATAGACTCAATTCAATTCAAATACCTACTTGGAATATATCAGAAGTTGTTCAGAAAACAAATTCCATTTCGTTTGTTGTAGAGGTTATCTTAAAAAGAAATTTGTGTTTAGTTGATTAGGAGAATATATTTTAAACATATTATCATGTTATACTTAAGTATACATAATTTAAGTATATATTTATATATTTTAAGTGTAGCTATATATGTCATCTGTAATTTCTCACGGTGTTATTTTGCAAGGAACAATGAACAGTTTATACATAGGTATTTAACATGAGAATGCCGCCGTAGTCTTTGAAGTATAATTAATAAAATTACTGTCTACTATGGTACGTGCATAGACAGTAATTTTATTAATTCTATGGGTCTAGAGTTGAGTAGATCTACTATGTATTTATACTATGTATAGGTAGGTATATAAACTGGTATACTATAAACTCTTTGTTGGTAACTTATAACAACTAAGGGTGACTTATAAATACCCATTTTGCAAAGCAGAAGGTACATGTCGAATGTAGTCGTTATTTGCAATTTAGGTTCTAGTCCACAAGACATAACTTAAGAAACTCGATATTTTTTTCTTAACGCCTACACCGCAGTACCTACATCTACGTTACTTAAAGTAATTCGTGTACAGTATCATACTTCTAGTACTCGTAGACCTACAAAAAAGAGAAAAGGCAGTTTAAACAATCGATAAAATCATATAAAATATAAGTATATACCTACCTAGGTATTTAAGGATAATATTTATTGTTTCCAAGGTATCAGAAGATGTTCGCCAATGTGTGGATCTTTGGGTGGCTGAAGGTTGGTGCGGCGTAGCTGAGGAGGAAATATACGATGATCAAGGCAACGGAGGTATTATTACAACTTGATTTAAATTAAAACCACCATGAACTTCTTAAGGTAGATTTAATCGGATACTACACCTTAACACGTAATAGGTAGGTATCTTCATCTAATTTACTTCTAAACTAATATATAATGCTTAAGAGTTTGTTTGATCGCGCTAATCTCAGGAACTACTGGTTCGATTTGAAAATTATTTCAGGGTTAGATAGCCCATTTATCGAGGAAGGCTATAATATATTATCACGCTACGACTAATAGGAGTGGAGCATCAATGAAGAATATTGCGAAAACGGAGAAGTGACGGTACAGAAGTTGCGCGGGTCGTCGATAAAAGAGAGGAGTAAATAATAAATAAATATCCTGCGACATTTTTCACACACAATCTGATTCTAAACTAAGCAGAGCTTGTGATATGGTAACCAGATAGCTGATATACTATATATACTACTTTAAAATACATACTTATATAGATATTTACATCCAGACACGGAACAAACAGACATATTCATGCATACAACGTTAGTCTTATACGAATAATACTGGTGGAACAGTTAGCATCGTTTCGGCGAAGACGTTGCCTTTTGAAGTGCTGTCGGCGGTCCGCGAGCTGTGCGCCGCCGCCGCGCCGCACCCGCACGCGCACGCGCACCCGCACGCGCACGCGCACCCGCAGCCCGATCCCCCGCCGCAGTTGCTCGACGCGTATCTGTAAGTACACCTACGAACATACACTAGCTAGGTACATCTCCTTCATGGTATACTCACTGGTTAAATTAATAGCCTAATAGAATCAATTTTAGTTTTTTTTTAATATTACCTAGGAACATATAAAAAACCATATGCTACTTTTATAAAAATTGTACACCTATAGCGTTCAAAATTACGAGTACCACTTTTTTTGTATTCAATATCAAAGCAATTAAATGTTCAGATGTTTTTGAATAAATATTTTCAGCAATAAATCATAAAACAAATAAAATCTTATTTTACAAACCCACGGGTCTTATTAGGCATAAGTTAATTACGTCCCATAAATAATTGCTCTCATATTACTGGATAAAAGCTTTGACTTAACATTTTTTGCAAGAGAATAAAATTATGTTTTTGCAAAATTACATCAACGCCGCGGTTTGTTAAATGTACCTAACGGGAGCAATCATGCTTTTAAATATAGGTATCGTATATGGATAGGATTCTTACTTATAATTATGTAAATAGCGAGATTTCAGTTGCTTAAAATATGTTTTATTCATAGGTTAAGGCACACACTTCTCGAGCACTTGTGAATAGGCAAACTTTTATGCCTTCTAATGGTTCTTCAGAATAACTTAAAGGCTTCATAAATATGTTGATATAAACTATTCAAAGAAAAACTCAACCTAATTAGTGTTTAGAAATAACATTATTTTTACCTATCTGCCAACAAAAAAACAAATCTGAATTATTTTTTGTTTATACTTACCTACGTTAAGAATTAGAAAAACATTTCTTAAATTTTGAACTCATAATGGTTCTGTTTTCAAGAACTTATCAACTTTACACAAAAATATAACAATAACGTAAGTACACGGAACTTTTGAACTCGGAAGTGCCCATTAAACAGTCTTAAGAAGTTTTGTGTTCGTTAAAAAGTTCACAAATGCGAATTAGAGCGGGTCACGACACACGTCGCCGCCCCCGGAGAATAAAATGATAACTGCAAAAACACGATTTTTCAGGAAAAATAAAAAACCGTTTTTTTGCTTTAACTTGCTAACCGATAGACGCAGAGAAATAAAAATAAGGTCAATTATAGCTGATTTTTTGATTTATGTAATGCTTTAAAATATGTTACACTATGGTTATCCGAACTGAAGATATTTAGAATTTTGAAAGATACTAAATTTCTGCTCTTGTTTAAATTTACTAATAACACTTAGCATTTTATTCTCGTTACTTTCCAGAGATTGTAATTATTGCATTACTGGTTTACAATAATATTCAACGTATAATAGAAGCTAAATTAACGGAAAACAATGTCACTTACCATTCTATTCTAGTTTATACGAAAAATACATTAAACGGTAATAGAACCCTGAACTTTTATTCCGGGTTTTGTTGTAAAACAATGTTATAGTAATCAACTATTGGTTTATTGAAATTCTAAATTATTTAACATTAAAAAAAGAGTTCCTAAACATCTTCGTAAATTATTATAATAAACAATATTTAAGTACCCAATCGATTTTGTAAGGGTAACATAGTCGAAATAAACTTTTTTAAAAGAACCTAATCTTTTTCATTTTCATGATAATTGTCATGTAAATGGTCATCAGAACTATTTATAGAAGTGAAATTATTGTACAAGCTATGGTAGTAAGCCGGGATGTGTTCTGTCCTACAAAGACTCCTAAGATCGGTGAATAAAGCCTTGCTTACTGGTAGAGGTTCGTTGTATACAAGTTTCAATTGGGATGCACTAAAATAAGCTGAAGTGTTGTTTCCTGTTTGTCTGGTGCCTCGCTTTGCATCTTCTTGCCGTGATTTTTTGACGCGGTTCGTCATTTAATTGTGAATAATTGAGATCAAAATCATATTTAAATTGTATTGTTGCCTGTGAATGTAAGACGGTAATTTCCCCTGCTTTAGACTATTTTCTTTCCTTCTACACATTTAGACAAGTTCTTGTTTTTATTAATTGTTTTTTATCTATAAACTCATTCTGCGCCATTTCCTTCACATTGCACTTCTCATCATTTACTTTTTCTACATTCCTAAATGGGATTGAGGAATGTTCTACACTTTCTGTAGATCAATGATTGCTATAGTTGTATTTGAGAGTTGATGAAATTCCTTTTCCTATTTTTTGATTTGACGTGCCCGTTCTTTAATCTTCTAGTTTTCCTCCTGAAACCAGGTTTGATACAGCTGCTACATTTTAGATATATTGAGCAGTTCTGAAAGATATTGTCTGGCCGAATCTTTTCTTGTGTCATTGTCACACAAGAAAGAGTTCCATGCCATTGCACTCTATTGGAATATGCTGGATGATGTTTTCTTCTGGTCGGATAGAAGACATTTTACGTGGTATTTTGTCATGACGGTATCTGTTATCAATTTATCCTTTCACAGTCTAATGATGTATAAACAGTTTGACGTGATATACTTAAAGTATTGATGAAAAATGTCTTACACACTTGTACTTTCTCTGTGCCTAATTTGAAATATGTAGTATTTATTAGATTGTGTACGATTGTTTTTTCGGACTAGTGTTATTCTTTTTACTTCTTCAGTTGTAGTAAACGGGCGATGTATTGCCACTGTTGCTCGTGTTCTTCAAGTTCATAATATTGCTGAATAATTGCCTCTCTTTGTGCTTGATTGATCTTCTCACTACATTTCTTTTTACGCTTACATTCAGCCTTCAGAGTCTTTCTTTCGAACTTTTCCTTATCGCATTCTACATAAGCTTCTCCTAAATTATTTACCTTTTTACTTCTCTGGTCTAGTCTTTCACTCTCATTTTGATTCCGTTTTCTTCTCAATTTCATAGTAGGTATTATTTATACCTACTCATCGTTGAATCAATTGAACATGATACGTCAACTTCCTCTCTCTGGCACTTCCTCTGGAATATTTATGTTATTTCATTGGATCTTTTTAATTAATTTTCATTTCTATGCATCTTTATTATTATTCTTAGAGTTATTTATATAATTACTATCGTCTACGTCTAACTGAGGTACATGTGTAAAAGTACCTCAGTTAGACGTAGACGATTGTAACCGATTATTGTACAGTCACGCCTAGGCGGACTTTTAGGAGAACAAAATGATAATAGCATTGACAATTATTTCGCCGATTTTTTTCCCGAGAATATTATTGCTAAAGTTTTTATTGTATCTTTAATGAAGAAACTGTTTCACTAACTTCATATTATAGTTTTTTTCAAGAAATCTTCTGTGCTTGTAAAACAGGCGAATATTATTGCATTTTTTTATAACTTTTTGAATAATAGCTAGAAATTTACGAAAAAAATTGGGTAGATGTATTAGGCACCATAGATTGCCAAAATGAGATAACACTAAAACTATGGTAATATCAGTTGTCATTTTATTCTCCGGGGGCGGCGACGTAAGGAACCTACTTATTTTAAGGTTTTCGTTCATTAAGGTATAAATTGCGCTAATGAAAGTGTGGCACATGAACAAATGACCGTTGGTTAATACTCTTTTACACGAGTAAAATACTGCTGCACCTTTTCGGTAAAATTATGTTCACAGGTATAAATACACGTGTTGCCTTATGTTTGTGTTGTGGACGCAGGTGGTTCGAGCCCCTGATCGATCGGTGGCTCGCCGTCACCAAAACTATGGCCTTACAAAGGGTGCGCGCCGCTGTCGAGCTCGGTAAGTAACTCTATTTCACTACTAGTTCTCGCAACAGGAAAATCAAATGTTTATTTGATTATGTTTGTGGCGATAAATAACACTAGGCGAACGAAAACTATTATCGGGATAATCCTTATCATTACGTCACGTTCGTAATATTAATGAAAATCATATATCTACTGTTGGCAAGTATAATAAAATTAGACAACGCTTTGTACGACGTAGTTATTTACATAATTTTGTGAATATTTTTATATAGGTACAATTCGTTTTGTAAATGAACAGTAATAAAACTAACTACTACGCAGCAGAATCTCGCCAAAACAAAAGACAAATTGATTACCATTCAATCACAACTTTCACCATTTCGGAAACAAAACAGCCATGCAAAGATTACGACTGGATTTCTGGAAATCCATGGGGAATGTTGTACGGAAATATCAAAGGAAATTGTACCAAAACAGTAAATAAAAAGAAGTGATTTTCAAACGAAAATACATAATTGCTAAGAGGGCAAGGTTCACACGCCGTGCAAGGGCGGCCGAACATTTAGATAACCATCGAAATCTTTACTGTGGCGTAACACGAAACCTTTTATTGGGCTGAGACAAATAAAGATTGCTCGTACAATTTTATTTTATATCAATACGCAAGTAACTCAGTTCACGACAATAAAGAATATTAAATAATGGATATACCTACAGTAAAAAAGTGGATTAACTGAGCTTATAAATCCGAGTAAGTAAATAAATAAGGTACAAAGCATAATTTTATTTATTTATCATAAATAAAATTATGCCTTCAAAGTAAGGGCTTATTTAATGTAGGTATAATAAGAGGAGGTGTGTTAGCGTTAAACTAGATTTAAATTTAATCGCGTTAGCCTAGTTTCCTGCTGAGACCCACAGCCCACTGTAACCAGATTTGTTTATTAATGACAATTTTTACTCACTTCTTTCTGCCGAGTTCATATGATCAAATAAATTCCAACATATTTATTTACCTTAATCTATCATGTATTCAATCAAAATATAGGTGGATTCATATGGCATTATACATGAACAAAATGAATTCAAAAAATACCAAATAGTAATTTAGGTGAAATCAATATAAGGTGTCTATTTACTAGGACAATAGGTAAATAAATAATTCTTATTTCTGCGAATTCATTTGTTACCGCGTAATAATATAGTCTATTTATAGGATCAAAAATATATAAGTGTGTCTTTTACCAGATCGATCGGTAGAGGGAGAACACATTGTGAAGCACAGTACCTCATCAGTAGACACAGCTGCCTGGTAAGTTTCTCTAAACAACTTCTTTAATTTGAATTAGATACATCGTTTTATTCAGTCTGAAGTACGAATATAAAGGAATTGAAATATAGAATGTAAATAGTACCAAATGCGTTTGTATTAAAAAAGGTCAATGTGAAACATGAACACTATAGGTGGTACCTATAGTGTAGTATTTAAAACTGCATCTGCGCTACCCATCCATATATAAATTGTAGCAGTATACCGTTCGATTTTATCACGGTTGATTTTATTGTGAAACTTGTACCACGAGCTACATGTTAACATAGGTTGTATACCATCCCATATCCGATTGCATGCAGGGAATTTAATAGGTAGAACACAGTTTCAACGATATTCGCAGAATAACAATAAAGCAACGTAAAGGTTTTTACTGAAAATCGGAAAGAAGAGTTAATTCAATTTTAGAACTGCATTGATTTTGTTTTTCAAATTCCACGCACACGTCAGCTCACGTCAGGTTCCATTTGTTTCACTGAGAATATTTACAATATTGTGTAAAGCAATATGTATTCGTACGTGGAACTGCATTATAGATAAATAAATTTCAGTAAATACCTTGAGTAAATCCCTGCATGCATAGATATTTTTGATTTCCTTTGTTGCTTGACAACTCAATTTGAAATTAGAAACAGAATCAATTTGAACTTAGTAGCGGTAGTAGCTGAAAGTAGCGGTGAAATTCGTAGCATGTGTATGAACGGTTTAGTTATTGTTTTCTTTATTAAAGCGCTTATTTACTTTTTAATTAAAAAAATTTACATGTTACAAACATGGTGTGTTTTTGAGTCGATTATTATCCATAGCTTGGGCAAAAAATTGAGTTTTTTATTTTCGTACTAGGGTAAGTTGCTACCATAGATTCAGGCATAATAGACTAGACTTGTTTGTTTATTAGTCTGTACCATATGCGATTGGTTTGGCGGGCTATCGGTGGTGCCGAAGAGGGTACCGTGGGCGGCGGACTGAGGCTGCTCGAAGCCGCGTGTGCAACTGCCCTGCACTACGCAGACTTAGTGCACGGAGCACTCGCTGACCAGGGATACTACGAAAATCATGGTAAGTCTTAGTATCTGTCCACCGTGTTCCTACTCATTTAGGGTCAACGTATATAGGTGTCTATTTGTTTAACTTATGTTTTACGCCTGGCCTTTGTTTTGGGAATGTCTATGTTGATGATATGCACCAAGTGATCATAAAATGTTAAGAGAAGGGACATGGGTTTTCTCTTTCAAATTCCTGCTAACCACAACACATTCTAAATAACAGATGAGTTAGGGTAGGCAGCATCGACAAAGGAACGCTTAGAATTTAATTTCAAAGTATAAAATATTGCATAGATTGAAATTTCCAGGTCAAAATAAAACAACAGAAGAAATATGCACTCTAGTGAACAATTTAGAGTATGTGCGCCGGTCGCTCGGAGAGTACGACGACGAACACATGTAAGTACGATCTAATTCTTGAACCGTAAACACTACCTACGAATACACGCTCCACTGACGTAAACTCGTTATATACCAAGCACTGCGCATAGGAAAATATATCTTATGCCATTGTAATAAAGTTAATTCAACTATCAAGATTCTTGGAAGGGAAGAAAGTGTCATGGCAATTTATAGGATATCAAACGCCTTACTGCACATCGAGTGCATTCGAAATAATAACAACTTGTTACGTGATACATTAGTTTTGCTAACTGCACTGTTTGCTATTCCGTTATTGGCAAAAATATACTGATTGTTGATATACCTACATTTAAGTATCTATTATCAATTAATTATCAATCAAGATTCCACTACATCGAACATAATAAGTCCGGGTATCTTGCTATGTTCGATGTAATTACGTTAATTACCTACACAAAGATGAATAGGTATTATTAACATGTTGATTAGGTAAACTAATTACGTTTACATTCAAGCGCGATTATCTTCATGAGGTAGGCATATCGGGAACTTCCGTATGCAGGTACACAAAATATGAAATTTAAATTAGACATTTCTCAGGTAAAACCCTTAACTTGTAACCAATTTCAGTCAGGTTTCGAATGTAGAGTATTTGCCCCCACAGGAATAAACTGTTTGAAATAGTATATTTCATTACAAGTGCGGAAAGGCTGTCATTGCAAAGAGTTCCGACGAATGACTACCCGAGCCGCGGCGCAGCCGAAGGCGAGGGTTGGCAGTCGGAACAAGTTGCAATGACGGTTCCGCAAGTGTACTGAACGACTATTTTTAATACAGTTGCGAAAAAATAAAGCAATTTAATAAAATAATAAAAACACAATAAACTAAACTCGCAATGAAAATTTCTGGAAAATGGCGCCTACGGTTGGCGCCATTTTATAAGCAGAGTTTTTTTTTTCTTCGCCCATTTTGGTAGGCAAAGGGAACTATCCATACAGCTTAGTCTTCAGTATATTTTTTTTATTGATATGAAATGAAAATGAAATTTAATGAGATGAAATGAAATGAAAACTAACCTAAATCATTAAATCTGATATTGAGATAAATTACAAGCTTCTTTTTAGAAATATACGTATTTGTATTAATCACAAAAACTCTTTAGTAAAACCTTCATGGTTGGTTTTTCTTTTTAATAGACATTATTTTGACAGTTGGGAAAGATGCACGCACGAGTTCGGGAAAGGTAAAAAAAAAGCACTAGTGTGTAATAGCCCACTTTCCGAACGCTATACGTCCCTGCAATACACCACTTTTTGAGCAACTGTATTAAAAAAGTTATTATTTATTTTCATTTCGTATAATTATATTTATGAAAGTATCAAATACTAAAATACTATTTAAATAAAATCATATTGCGTGTTTTTCAAACTTCACGCTACTGTTTGTTTACCTAACACGTATATTTTGTTACATTGTATAGAAAACCTTATCAAACTAACAAACTACGTACAAAACAAGTAGGTAACAGGCGAGAGTTTTAGTGGCACTTACCAACAAATCGACATGGAATTTACCCATTTTCTGTTAATACCCGAAACTTTGGCTCAGTGGTAAGAAAACTATAGATAGGATAGATACGTTTCATATATTTGGTACCGTTTTACTATATATTGACATTTGTATTTCTCGAGTAAAAATAGCACATAGGCTACTTTTATTCCCGGGTAAATCTACGATCGGGTAAAACCACGGGACGGAAGCAAATGAAAATATTACTAAGCAACCAGCAAGGAAACGCTATTAATTCCACTGAAATTTAATTAACAACATGTCTTATTTACTTCATAAAAATCTGAAATAAGTATTATGACCCATATTAATTGACAACGAACAATTATAACGTTCTTAGTCATGCTATATTTTATAATGGCCGATTCCACAGTTGCTTAGTTTATAAATATAAACTTCACTTTAAAATCTTCTGCGTAGAATAATCTCCTCAACGGTTAGAAGTATTTACGTCTCGATCACAGCAGATGGCGTAGTACGTAGCTAGCGTGCACTTTGCGGGAATGCGTATACATAATACGTAGCTTGTTAGTTATCGTAGTGGGTAGGTAAGTAGAAAAGTGATGTATGTATCGTAGTGCGAACGACGACAACGCACGTCAGCTAGTGCGCGGAGCACTGGGCACGCTGGACGCACGCGCGGCGCGCGCGGCCGGCCCGCTCGCCGCGCGCGCCCGCCCGCCGCTCAGGAAGGCCGTGTTCCACCTCGCCTGGTCGCCCGACACGCTGCCCACGCCGCAGGTACTCTACACTCTACATATCATATACCATCTACATTGGGACATTTATAACTATTTCATAGGAAAATTTGCGAGATAGTAAAATATTCATAAATCTATCTATAAACTAGCATTCGGGGTATTTGGTTGTAATATTAGAGCTTTAATGATTGCAATTAGTTTAGTTTAGAACCACTCGGTTTTCATTCCGCTCGGGTTGAATCATATTTGTACAGATAATCTATTATTTACATTGCAGCGACATTTTGTACGTTATTTTGACATTGCGTCGCACCGTAGGTAGCAAAGCATAAATAATAGGTAGTTAACTAGTGATGGACTATACAGACAAATGTATAGTGACACGAAAAAGCAAAAATTATACAGTTCAGGATATAAACACTGCAACATGTGAATATTCACCTTTTTAGTACCTACCTGTACCTGTACCTAAGTGCTATAATTTATTTCAGCATCAAATATTCACCTTATCGTAATATACTCGTATTATACCGTTCGGTTACATATAATTTGGTCAACAGGTATTATTGTCTTGCGCACACTTTAAAATGACAATTGACATTAGTCTATCAAACAAACATTTAGCGCGGCCTTCGTCTGAACTTAATACATAGCATCACTTCATACCAATCATTCAACACACCATAGGCAATAACTCCACTGCTGGAGTTCCTCGACCAGCACTTGTCATCGCTGAACACTTGGCTGCTCCCTCGCGCGTTCATCCGCGCCCTCGCCGGCTGCTGGAGCGCCGTGCTGAAGGAAGTCTCCGCACAAGCCGATGCCGGCGGTGCCGAGAGGCCTAGGGTCTACCATCACAGACTCAGAGAAGCACTTGACTTGCTGGCGGAGTTCTTCCATGCTGAAGGCAAAGGTAACGGAAAGTTTGCTTGATGAGCATGATGGGGATAAATTTGATTTGCTACTTATTACTTAGTAAGGCATCATCTATTTAAGTAAATAAATAATAAATTCAATTCTAAAAAGAATTAAGAAGTATACCAAAACAGGTAGTTATTTTCCACGAACAAATATGTACCTACCCTTATAACAACTTATACATTTTATGAAATTACACGATACAAAGTACATATATAAGCGGATTTGCTTCACCTTCATGAAGTAGTACCTAACAATGTGGAAATTTCCGAGAAATAAATTCCACAAGCGTACACAACTTTTATAATGTACCTTCTCAAGTACGTGTTGTAAAAAACACCCAATTATAAGTTATTTATACAAATTGGCGATATCTGACTAGGGCAATTATAACTTTCAAAGCATATTTTTACTGTAGTAAGTTTTTAAGGAAAATATTTATATTATCAACTCATTATTTTTCATACACATGCCAACATTTTTATAAGCATCTATTTGCCTTTATAAGCCCGAAATATTGTTTGCAGTTTTAGGACTTCACATTCAAAAGCTTTATTCTATTTTATATATAAAGCGTTTAGGAAAGGTGTTTTACTAAGTATTAACAACGTTGGCCAGGTCTACCGATGTCAGAAGTCCACAATGGAGAATGGTTACGTGTGGAACAAAGGATGCAGTACCATCAGGCCCCAACCGAGGAGTTGCTCGAGCTGTGGCTCGCAGACCGCCTTGCTGAACAAAGCCGTACCCCGATGCCGTCACCTTACGGGTCTATATTAGTCAGGTAAGGAATGTCGCCCTCGAAATCGATCGAAAATCAAACTCGAAATAATAAGTGAACATGCAGACATATTGTAATCATCTCAGTAAAAGCAACCGAGCCGAAGTTATAGTCATAAGTGCCTGTAAAAGCCTTTTTGATTACATTTAATTGTATGCCTTACATTCGAGAGAACAAAGAGTTGGTCCTCTTGAGGATCATTTAGACTACGAGAAACATAAAACGTAACAAATGCGATAAGTCCGTAGCTCGTGAAACGGAACAACTTTCTTTTTTACGCCTTTTATTATGTACGACCTACGGGTTATAAAACTTCATCCAATTATATACAAATCGGCAATATCTTACCAGGGCAGTGTAACAAAACAAGTTGGTTTGTTGTGTAACTAACTTTATCGCTCTACCCCGGTCCACCTTGAACATAAATAGACAGTACTAAAAAAATACGATAGGTAGCACATAGTATGTACAAAGTAGCACTATGTAGCAATAATTTTTTTTGTTTTTTTCAACCAGAGTGTACTTCAACCACGATTCGCTTTGCGTGGAGGTACTGTCAGCCCGTGACGTGATCCCGCTAGATCCCAACGGATTGAGCGACCCATTTGTAGTTCTCGAACTATTACCAAAACGACTCTTCCCGAAGGCTCACGAGCAGAGTACAAATGTTCAAAAGGTTTGTTATTGTGACTGGTTTCATAACCTTAGTTTGTTGTATGAAGGATTTGATTATATTTATTTCAATAATTTCGATTTATTGATAATGTTATTTTTTTAAGTGAAGTGCTCGCTACAAGCTATTTCACGTTTTGTAGAAATCATTATTGTGTTAGATCTAAGTTGGTTTTGAAAAGAGTAATTACTGTGTTAATTGACGGTTCATCTCAGTTAAACCAACTTTCAGAACCGACTATTAATATTAATAATGACTATTCATAAGAGCTTTTGAGGCCTAAAAATATTTTGATTTTTATATTGGCAGAAAACATTGAACCCTATATGGGACGAATGCTTCGAGTTTGCGGTATCGCTAGAGGCTTGTAGATCGCCCCAGGCTGCGCTGGCGATGTCCGTGTGGGACCGCGACGTGCTCACCGCGGACGACTTCGCCGGCGAGGCGTTCGTCTCGCTGTCCCGCGTGCCCGGGGTCAACAGCCACGCGCCTCCTGATCCGCTTCGCCCCATTGAATTACCGCTTATGCAGTTACATGATCGTGGTAAGTAATTTTTTTTTTTATTAATATCTTGGGACATTTTTTCACACACGTACAATCGGATTCCAAAGTAAAATTCAAAGTGAGGTTGTGCTATGGTAACCACATAGCTGATACACTACACATACTAAGTTTTAAATACATATTTTTCTCATTGATGATGAAATAATTGAAACGAGTTCTAAATATGAAAATAAATATTGTTTTACATAATTAATAGGATCCACATTAATTAATTTACGTAGGTATATTATATTAAAGTTCCTTATCACGACCGCTACGACCACGAGAATCCCAAGCGAAAGCTATTATTTTCAGTCTTAAACTTGTTTAGTTAGGTTGCCAATGGTATTAAGGAAAATTCATTAGCGAAGCATGTGTTCACAAGTACCTACTATAACATAAGTTTCCAACCAAAAGCGCTCGCTAAAATGCAATGCAGTTATACAACTTAAGTATTTCCGTAGAACTTGTATTGAAACCAATTTTACGAGAAAAGGCTTTTTGCTTCTGACTACATAATTTATTTTAAACTGCTATGACTATTTAATAAGCTTATATGTAAAATTTGAATAAATTTCACCCAATTCCTCATGAAACAAATTATTTACAGGACATCCCATCATACAAATATTGGAATCGCGACCCACTGATAAACTTGCGATTGATTTTGTGAAAAAACAAAAGATAAGATTTGCAGAACAGTAAATGATTGATGAGACATAGATATTTTCAAAAACGTTTTTCAAAATTAGTTTTGTTATTTCTATTTACGCACAACGTCCAGTAAAATGTCGACAATATTGAAAACAATGTTTTACAAAAAGAGTTTAATGTTTCGAAAGTCTTGATTGATTTAGTTATTATATATTTACCATGTTTATTATATTTAAGATGTAACTTCACATCAGTATTAATGTATAATATACTACAAAGACTGTGTAATTCTTCTACTAATGAGAGAATAATAATAAATATTGTGTATGTAGAGATTCAGAACATATTATATGTGTATAGTAATGCACCTTCGGAGCTTATGTCCCTAATTGTTAGTCTCTATTAGAAATTCCCGACCAAGTACTTTAAGACTCGTTAATATTCATTATTTTATACTTCTAGATTGTTTATGTTTTTAATTTGGTATTACTTAGTACCTACAGTTTTACAGCATCAGGTAAAAATGAAGAACAGAAGCTGCATAGGGTATTGTGATTTAAGAGAGTCAATGCGAATCTAACGTATTTCTTTCTTTTTTATTGTTTACAATTTATTTAAAAAAAAAATTAAATTGTATTTCATTTGATAAATACAATGTTTTTCTTTAAGAATAATAATAATTAATTTATCATTTAAATTAATCCTTTAAACTAGTGAAATTATATTGTGTACTTGGTTTTTCCATCAACCTCAACTAATGGACATATCATTTACACTTATACTTAAAATCCTAAAAAATATTATTCTGCATTAGTTATTTGTTGCTAAAATGAGCTTACTACATTTTTAACTCTTACTTCAACACTATGAATGTTCGTTATAAGTACATAATCTGCGCATAAATCGAGCTTTGTATTTCATCTAACCGTCACATGTAATGTTATAAAAATACTTTGTCTTTGACGACTGATTTTCATGATTGTTAGGCTTAAATTTACTGTATTGAAAAATATGAAATTTTTATAACTCTACGTGAAGGATGTTCACTGTGTATACAAATGTATTATTGTAATAGATAAAAATGTATTGATGTTTTTAATTAGCGAGTGGAATATATAGTGGTAACTTGAGAGCGAACAGTTTGTTCAGCTGTTCAAACTGTCATGGTTTCAGGAAAACGTATTTAAATAACGCATTCACTTTTGGAAATATAAATCTATGATACGACAGTTCATTATTTACTTTTACAGTTACTGATAAATTCTGATTTTCGTTCGAAATTTGTATGTAGGGTGTGAAATCCATCTGACGACCGACAACCACATTTTTAAATCAATTTAAACCATTTTAGATCCCTTGCAGAAAGAAAGCGTTGATTATTTAAAAGATCTAATAGGTCAAAAACCACCATTGCTCTCAAGTTAACATCATGTACTTTTACCCACGTACGTATATTATACCGTGTAACAATTAGAATAAGTTATATAATGTTGTATTTGTAATAAGACGCGAAAGTACAGAATGTGATGAGGAATCTTGAATTGTGTGACTTAAAAAATATATTATGTTCGATGTTTTTAATTGACTACAAAAATATTGAAAATATGCCTCTTATATTATCCATGATGGTAGCTTTTTAATAATGAATTTGGTTTATCTACCTGATAATATAACTGTCTATATAAAAGAAAGACACGTTTTTAGAGCCACTATCCTTGAACGAATAGGTACCTATCATATCAAACTGTCAAAATAGCTTATCATTCAATGACAGGAAAATTTATATGATCTATACAAATTTATCTAAATAAGAGAATCGTATTAACTACCTTGTACATGTTTTATGACAAAATTTACTGACTAAAGATCTATTTTTATCCCAATGTATGATTTAATATCCAATAGGTGATTTTAGCCATATCGCAGAGCTTAAAAATATTATATTTAAATCAATATATTTTAAAATAATATAAAAAACCAGAATATATATAATAGATTTTCTTTTACTGTTGATCAATGGGTTATTATCATCGATTTTTAATATTTTGGCATAAACTAGACCATTCCAGGAGTCAATTATTTAAAATAGGCTATTAACTAAAAAGAATTGCTTTATTTATATTTGGAACGACTATATATTTTGGATCATATTGCTTACAAATGTCATAACAATGACAATTGAAATTTTATATAACAGACATTATTGTACGAGAATTTTTTATACATTCTATCTTAAGGATTTTGCCTGATTTCTGGATATTCCTAATGGAGCAATGTGAATGATCAGTATGAATGCTTTGAGACCATACACTGTTTAAACTGTTCTTGAAGCTTTAATCGTATTAGATTTTCCTCGAGATTTCGAGTAATAATAATAACGCCTACTATTATCCTACTGTCTAAAATGCGTGTGATATTAGGCGGAACCCATCTGACTAAATATGAGTAATCTTTGAATCGATGTACCTACTGTAGTACTAGTTATAGTTCAATAAACGGAATTATGTGTCTGAATTATTTATTGTTGTATAATCAAATGTATTACTGAAACCTTGTGTTCCTGGCTTTAATAAAATCTATAAAACGAAACTTGATTTATTTGATTTTCTATTATTCTTTAGTTAGGTTGATTCTTATCCACTCATCTCTTCGATCATCGTAGCACTCAAAGTTTAGTTTGCTACGAAATTCAATATTGCGTAGTAGTGCTACGGCTACGATTTGCTACTGTATTTGTTTGCTACGATACGGTAGAGCTGCAACCAAAGGTTTTGTATGTATTTTCTCATCATCGATTCATAAAATATGAAAGTGACTTTACCCCTATAAGAGGATATGAAAAATACTTAGAATCGTAAATTACGCCACACCACCTCTTCAAATAATAAACTTCAATGGTGGTGAATGTACCGAGCAGGCAATATTCAATTTTCTTGCGGCTTCCGTAGAAACATCCGTTCGTCGTTTACGTCGGGGAAAGTTCTATTATAAGGATCTCATCTTCTACCTATTTTATGATGAATATTATATTATTATGTATATTAAGGTTAAAGATGTATATAAATACAAAAGGGAGTAAACCCAGAGTTGAAATTGCTTTATGGAAGGGTTTAACAAAACTATTAGTTAAGTAATCGCATCGTATTATAAGATATATATACTTACCTCAAATGTATACGTGGGTATTCGGTGTTTTATATAGGTATGTATATAGATAAATACAAATATAGTGAATAAAATATTTGCCGTGCATAATACTCTAATACCCAATACGATATTCTATATAAAATACGGATGGAACCGAAACTTGTTGTAGAATTGGTGATGGCGGGCGATGGTCCTCGCCACTGAAATCACCTCTAGACTGGTCTTCAGACATGATTGAGCAAAACTTCAAGATTACGTAGAAAAAGATTTATTGAATCAAACTTGTTAATTAATTATGAAATTATTTTAAAGATAAAAACAATGTAATTTAAATAAAGTTAACGCAGTAAATCAGGCGTGATCCGCGTCACAATTGTGAGATGTGGACGGAACGAGTGCCTTGACAATTCTGCCCCGAGCCGCTTTTTTTTTTTTTTTTTGAATGGACTAGAAGGTGACAGCCTCAGATGGCTTTTACACCGTTACGCGGACTTTTTCGGTGAGCGCAGATGGCTCTCAACCGAAGGAAAATTTAAGCGACAGCGCTGAGGGTGTCTCCTGCGGGACCGTGCCTCGGCTCAGGGCGTCACTGGGGGAAGTGGGGACTCACTTGGCATCCCCGAGCCGCACCGAGCGCGCCGCTTTATACCCGTTGTCCGTACCCCCACCTCTCCTGACTCACAGAGTGGCGCGATGATGTCATATTGCACGTGCGCGTGTTTGAATAACAACATTTTAATAACTAGCTGCCTCCCCGCGGTTTTACCCGCGTAGTTCCCGTTCCCGTGGGAACACAGGGATAAAATATAGCCTATGTTACTCGGGGATAATGTAGCTTTCCAATGGTGAAAGAATTTTTGAAATCGGTCCAGTAGTTTCGGAGCCTATTCATTACAAACAAACAAACAAACAAATCTTTCCTCTTTATAATATTAGTATAGATGAGCGCCGACACGGCCATACTGCATACAGGTCGCCCTCGACCTGTCAACACACAGAATAATGCGCACAGTATATACAAACTTAACTAGTAGAACTTAACTTGAAGTTAATTAAAGATACTATGATCAATTTATTTAATATCTTGAAAACTAAGGAGGCCCCTGTCCTCAACCTATGTCAAATGAAAAGTAAGGAGGCCCCTGTCCTCAACTTACGATACTACTCAAGCAAGGAGGCCCCTGTCCTCAACTTGCGATACCATTATAGTATCCTTACTATAATGGTCCAGTTCGACCTTATTTGATTCTGGTATCATAGTTAGTTCGTCTTGGGTCGACACTACGACCTCATTTGATTCCGGTGTCACAGTTGGTTCATCTTGCGCCGACGTGGCATCCTGATTTATGCCTTCGTTTGGTTTGGGTGCAAGTCGTAGTTGGTCATGGGCTACTTTTTTGGGGCGTCCGCGTCCCGTTATCTTTTTTACCTGGTAACGATCATTCGGCAGTATTTTCCAAATTATGTAAGCATCCGGGTATTTCAATACAAGTCCCATTTGGGACCGGGGATTTGTCTTAAATAAAACAAGATCACCTTTTTGGAATCTCTTCACTTTCGCTTTACCGTGGTCAAATCTCGCTTTGTCTTCCTTTCCTCGTTTTTCAATCTTCTTTTAGATGTATTTATCAAGTTCATTTCGACTTACTGTCTGCTGTTCTTCATCAATTAATGTTACTAATTCTGGTGGTATTGCACATTGTCTTCCGGTGAGAGCTTTGATTGGACTAACGTTAGTTGTTTTATTTTTAGTAAAATTGATTGCTAACTGGAGTGCTTCCAAACCCTTCTTCCAGTTTTGAGTTTCGTAATTACGAATGATAGTCAATCCATTTTTTACAACAGCCATCATCCGTTCTACCTGTCCATTCGTTCGACTAACCAGGAGTTAGCAATGAAGTGTTGGTGGATGTTGTAATTTTTACAGAACTCTTCAAATTCGGCTTTAAAGGCGGTGTCCTGGTCACTTATGATTTGCCGAGGAGCTCCAAACAGAGATACTATATGTTTCAATGCGCGCAGCATTGAGTTGGCAGTTTTATTGTTCGCATAGGTTAATGTGACAAACTTAGTGTAAGCGTCTATGACAACAACAACATACTCATGCTTATTATTCCTTTTTGTAAGATTACCTGCCATATCTATGTGGATAGTATCGAAAGGAATAGGCTTCTTTTCTATGGGATACATTTCTACCTGTTTGGCTCCGGAAGGACCTTTGCTTGTTTTGCATATTAGACAATTATCTACGAAGCGTCTTACTGTTGAGGACATTTCAGGAAACCAATAACTTTCTCGAATCTTGTTGAGGGTTTTTTTCCAACCGAAATGTTTCAGTGCAGTATTAAAGGCATTAATAATGCTCCATTGGTATGTTTTTGGAACTACTTTCTTCCATTTTTTGCAACCGGGCTCATCTTCGTCAAGCCAGTGTTCTAAAACAAAATCATTTACCCGATACTCACGAATAATTTCGTTGTGTTCCAACTTTTTTATGATTTTGGCTAATTCTACATCACGTACATCACGCCTTTGCTCAATTTTTAGCCATGTATCAATATTTTGCGCTATGTTAATGCATGTCGTAGGATTGCGACTGAAGAAATCTGCATGTTTCATTCGGCATCCTTGACGGTATTCAATTTTGAAATCATAGTGCTGGAGAAATGACCACCACCTGTGAATCCTGGGTAAGAGTTCATGTTTATTTGTCGATGATTTTATGGCGTTACAATCAGTAATCATTGTAAATGTTCTCCCGTAGAGGTACTGTCGATAGTGTTTTATTGCTCTTACTATAGCAAGTGTCTCCAACTCATAAGAGTGGTAATAACTCTCTGGTTCAGTAGTTCTCATACTCATATAGGCTATCACATGCTTTCGGCCTTCCTGTATTTCAATAAGAATCGCACCCAATCCAGTACTGCTAGCGTCCGTGTAAAGTTCAATAGGAAGTCCCTCTTGAAAGATGGTTAGAACGGGTGCCGAAGTTAGTCGCCGAATGATGTCAAGTCTAACGCTCTCACATTCTGCAGTCCATTGAAATTTTGCATCCTTTTTAGTTAAGTTGTAGAGTGGAATAAGACGTTCTGAAAAAGATGGTATGAAACGTCTGAAGTAACCAGATAAGCCACAAAATTGTCTTACTTGTTTTACATTGGTGGGTATTGTGAGATGTGGACGGAACGAGTGCCTTGACAATTCTGCCCCGAGCCGCTTTTTTTTTATTTTTGAATGGACTAGAAGGTGATAGCCTCAGATGGCTTTTACACCGTTACGCGGACTTTTTCGGTGAGCGCAGAGGGCTCTCAACCGAAACCCCGAGCCGCACCGAGCGCGCCGCTTTATACCCGTTGTCCGTACCCCCACCTCTCCTGACTCACAGAGTGGCGCGATGATGTCATATTGCACGTGCGCGTGTTTGAATAACAACATTTTAATAATGAGCGCCCACATACATCTGACGGAAATATTTACGTTCGATTATTGAATTCCTTGCTTGTTTAGGGAATTAAGCAAGCCCACGCAAAGAGATCGATGAGGTGTAGTGCAAAGGTGAGATCAAAATGGAGAGAAATTAGATTATTTATTAGTCAAGTTGCGGTCTTGTGATCGCCATAAAGTGAGCTTGTTCGTGGTTATAGGCGAGCTGCAGCGGTTTATTGTATTAACATGCGCCTCTGAACACTAACTCGATTTCACCTGACATTATAACTCTCATACTGGGTTGCACAGGATGCGGTTAATACGTACAAATTAGGGTCTCAGCATCTCCCTCACGTGGAAGATAATGGCCAATATTTGCATTATCATCATTAAACAAGACACGTGTTTATGTAAGTACCTACGTCGGTTCGCTTCGTTCAGAGAAAAAGCCACAAAACTATGTTAGGACAGTTTAGGTACCGCTAAAGTTTAACCGTGTTTTGCGTATTCCCAGAATAATTCATATAACTTAACCTTAAGATCGAATATCTTATCAAAATGTTTACGTTGAAAGTAGCAAGAAGAATATTATTATAAGCTTAAAGTCAAAACCAATAAAAACTTAGTATGAATTAAGTTATACAGTGCCTAAAGTTATTCGAGCCGCGGAGTTAATTGGTTGTCACAATAACTATTACAATAAATAAAATCGGTAGGTAGGGACCTACTATTAAAAAATTTTCGGAGTTGCAAGTTTACTAACCCTTGTTTTAAATGAGTTTGTCTCCAGCATGCCGGCTAGGAGGGGAGGCAATGTCTGTCTGTTCTCTGTTACTGCAAGAATATCTAAAAGAATAAAATATAATACCTATAGTAGATACCTATACGATTTTTCCCTCTCCCTATTTTCAAAATGCTAAAATCATTTATTTCTGTTCTTTAATCTAGAATAGGGTTGCCATCCGTCCGGGTTTCCCCGGATTTGTCCTAGTTTAGAGGGCATCCGGGGAGCGTCCGGGGAAGGTTTCATTTATAGACCGGGTTTTCAAAAATAAATCAATTTGTAACAAATTGTAATATGATTCTGTTTTGTTAAACTATGAATGAATAAAAAAACCGGTCAAGAGCGTATTAGGACACGCGCAGTGTAGGGTTCCGTAGCTAGATTAACAAAATTCAATACTTTACGTATAGATAGGTACATACGATTTACTTAAACATTTTTTTTAATATTGAGGTGGCAACGAAATGGTTAAAAGTCGTATTCGGTTGATTTTCTGATCTTTTTTACTTGGCCGACTATAACTCGTTAACCTGTAAAGCCATCTTAGCCGTGATAGTTTTCCTTTTAAGTAAATTCATTATACAATAAACACAAAAAGTTAGGGATATAAATAAAATTCGAAAATTTTGGGCGATTTTCAACGAGCTGTAACTCCGAGGAAAATAATCCCACAGCAAAAAATAGAAAACCAAACTGTAGCTTTAAGTGTCTTGTTCTTGGATATGGTCATGATTCTTTTGTATCATGTTTGGATGTGGAGAAATTCTATGGAAACTACCAAGGAAAAAAAAATGCAATTTTTTTGTAATCTAAAAAAAGGTCTAGGAGCTTCAAAAATGATTTTTTTATTGTTTTTGTTAAATGTTCTGTCAGTAAATTTAATGCCCTTTAATTTTTTTAAATTAAGAACCCTGTACAATGATTTATCACGGAGTTATTGTCAATCAACCGAAAAAAGAACTTTTTAACTTTGTCAATCAATAACTCTGAGAATAATGATTGTATAGGTTTTGAAAAGTACACAGTTAGCCGAGTAAACGAAGCATTATGGGTCCGTTTTTTTTTACTGTGAACCGAATTGCATACAATTTTGGAATTAGGTTCATCTTACCCTTAACTTCAAAAGTGAAAATGATTTGAACTCCGCAACCACCCTGGGTGTGGTTGCCACCCCTTCTCGGGGGTGAATTTCTTTTTTTTCAAAATTGCCTCGGATATCAATAGAAGGCCTAATTTTAAGCAAAAATCATATATAAAGCTTTTCAAAAAATCCAATACTTTTCAAGTTATTGGCTATTGAAAATTTGCAATTTTTTCACGGTTTTCATCGGTTTTTTGCAAATATCTCCAAAAATATATGTTTATCGAAAATTTCATCAAGAACAAAGTTGTCCCAGGTAAAACAATGAACAATTTGGTATTTTATAAAGTATTCTACGTGCAATATTAAGCTAGATATTAAAGATCAAAGCCGTGTTTTATTTTATCTGAAATTTAATCGATGTGGTCAATGCCATCTAGTGGCGAGCAGATGCATTTTATGCATTTTAATACAAAGGGGTTTTGTAGTGCATAAAATAAGCTTTAAAATGAGCACTATTCAAAGTCTTTTGCACGTAAAATAAGTGAGCTGTATTGCAAATAAGGGGAGCATCTAATGTTTTTTCTTTTAAATCAATGGGTTTCATAAGTGCCATTTCCACCATAATTAAAATTAATCGTATTCCGCCTAGAATTAACTTTATTATGAAGAGTTTGATGGATAGTATCAGTTTGGCTGCTTCAGGACACATATTTTTCAAAAAATTCATGATTATATAAAAAACAAACTTTCAAATATTTATAAAACTCCACCCTATTTTTCATAATATCTCAAAAAGGACGACAGATACGTATAAAAGTGTGGAAATAAAAAAATTGATAATTTTCTGACAAACAATTTGGATGTTTTGGTTTTTCTGTGAAACAAAAATTGACGGAGTTATGATTGTTTAAAGAGCGCGTGGCAGCGGGATCACAGCCTCTCTTAAGCCCTTTAACCCTTCACCGTTTCAGAAAAAGGTTTTTTACTATATATTGCAATAAAGGATGTTGTAGCTCTTTTAATTACCTTTACAATGGTGTTTTATAACTTGTGATAGCATGAAAATTGAAGGAGTTATGGTCCAAAAACTTAACATATTTTTATCTACTTAGTAACTGAAAATTTCGGAGTGCGAATATTTGGAGCAATGTGAAAGTACGCAGTATAATAGAGACCCACAACTATTGTAATGTGTATATATGCTACTAGAAATGTATGAAATCAAGGAATTGAATACAAATCCTAGGAAATGTGTACAGTTCCGATACTATTTAGGAACTGTGTACAATATTGTTTGAAAAACTATTTAATGCATAGATATCCTAGGAAATGTAAAATTTCCTCGGAATTATATGGAATACCTGCTGGTCCACCGGCAATATGTAAAATAACTATATTTGGGCGTAGTAATCAATGTTATGTTAGGACAGTAAGTCTTTGTCACTTTTTTTGTGTTCATTTCAGAACATATAGACGTTCGAGGCTTAAGGGTGGCCCAAGGGCCACCCCCGCCGCACCCTAACCTATATTAATAATATATTATGGCGATAATACACAAATATTATCGCCATAATATATTTATATGGTATATATTTATACCATACTATGACACATTTGCAAGGGTTGTAAGATTTTCAAGGGGTTGAAAATGATTTTAATATGAGGTAATTATGTAAGAAAATACTTTACAATTTCACCATTTGCTATTAGACATGTTTTCTAGCGATAAAATGGCTCAATGTAATTTTTTCCATTAAGGGATGGTTTACACCCCTTAAAAATAATAGGCGGAGTTCAGATCATTTTCACTTTTAAAGTTAAGGGTAAGATGAGCCTAATTCCAAAAAGTTCATGCAAATCGGTTCACAGTAAAAAAATTCGGAGGTATGACCGTATTTTTCGCTTCGTTTACTCCACTAAGTTTTCTCTATAAGAAAACGTTAACGGCTTTTGTTGAAAACATTTGTATTGAATTGAAAACATTGATTTGCAATTTTTTTTCCTTGGTAGTTACCATAGAATTTCTCAAGATCCAAACATGATACAAAAAAATCATGACCATATCCAAAAACAAGACACTTGAAGCTACACTTTGGTTTTCTATAGGTATTTCGAATTTTATTTACATCCCTATGTTTTTGTGTTTACTGTATATGCTACTAGCATGATTTTTTTACTACTCTACAAACAATGGTTAAGTTTTTAGAGGGGGGGGGGGGGGGGCTCGTCATGCTATTTTTTAAAAGGCTATTCGACGATATGACATACTATAAGAATAAAGAAAAAAAAAATTCTTCCCGGTTTACGTGTATGCGAGGTGTTTTTGTTTCAATTTTGTCGACGCTGTTAATATCTACTACCATACCAAATTACAGCTCTGTAGTATCAACGGACGGACGAACGGACATGGTGAAACTATAAGGGTTCGTAGTTGTTTACATTGTCAAAGTAAACTAAAAAGGAAAGTAAAGTAAAAAAAAAATTTACATGTCCGGCTTTCGGACTCTAAAATCCGGGGTTTTCACGCGTCTTGTCCTGTTTTCCAAATTTTAGAGATGGCAACCCTAATCTAGAACGAATTTAACTGAATTGAATTGAATTTTAATTTAAACATGTGAATCTGAAACTACGCATTACAACGCAATTTCTGATATATAAGTTTTCGTTTAAATATGTTCATAGATACTATTTATTATCTACAGTTTATTCGAAACATTTTTTTCAATATTAGGTATGTGTACAGACAATATGAACAAAAGCTTATTTATAGACAGTACGCCCTTGTCACGTGCAAGTGATCATGTTAGTTTGGTGGCTAGTGTCGCGGCGGCGGGCGGCGGGTGGCGGGCGGCGTGTGTGTGGGCTCCGGTACGCCACGCCCGCACCGAGGGTTACCTTTACCACATTTGCTTCACTATTTTACTACTACTCTATTTTATAAAATATTTTTACTATGTTTGTATTGCTCATTAAATTTATGTATGTTCATTCATATGATAGAGAAAATAACGTGGTATTGTAACCACCCGTAAAATGTTTATACGCTTATTTTTATTGGTGTGGCGACTACCATATACTATTACCTACTACATTGTAGTGCCTTTATTGATACTGCATTGCTAAGCAAAATTATTATATGGGTAGGACATAAGTATAAAGGTACGCTGTGACGGCCTTCGTTTATATTGTAGCAAAAGGTTTTTTAAAAACATCATGGCAGCCCTAGCCCAGGCACTTGCTCGCCATTGACCGCGGCACACGATCTGAATTCCAATAAGCTCCCGATCAACTAACTTTCCAATGAACGAACAAAAAATACAGATTGAGCCATTCAAAATGTTATTCTTGACTTAGTATAAGAATAAATCTAAAATTTTAGATTTTATAAGAACCTTTACACGAAGAAAAACGTAACTGCGCGATAACATTTATACCTACTTAAGTAATGTTTTTTTTGGTTTCTCTAACTACTATCTAGCTATTTCATGAGAAAACAGGCCAGTTTACATCAAGGTACCCATTATTTTAAAGACACTGGACTTGTCGGTATATATACGATCCGCTTTTTACCAACAATGTAAGGAATGCTTTCAGCTATTACGCGGCATTTTCTCATAGTAAAGTCGTATTATAGTATCTAAGTACCAAAAAATTTTCATAAAGGATTTATTTTTCAAAGGAGAATGACAATTTCATGTTATAAAATATACTACCTACTCTTACAAAAACTAAGTAGTAATAGTACCTACTATGTAATTAAGGAACTGGCGATATCTATATATATATATATATATATATTAATGCAATCCTATTTTCTGTTGATATTGTGAACTAGTGACTCCCCGTCATTTCACCCGCGTTCCCGGGAGCTCCTAAATTTTCCTTTCCCCAAAATTCTTCAAATAAAAAGAACATATGTGTTAATTCAGGTCATATGTTAAGGTATGATTATGTAGGTTCTGTGTTCCAAATTTCATCCAAATCCGTTCAGTAGTTTTTGCGTGAAAGAGTAACGAACATCCATCCAACCAAACTCACAAACTTTCGCATTTATTGGCAGGATACCAATGTTTGTGAAGTCTTCCTATACTAGGATGTTTGCTACTCAATTAACCCGACTTGATATACCTACTCGGTCTATACATGCAGATATTATCAATTTATAGATAGGTATATATTACCTACGATGTGATCCAGAGTGTGATCATGTAAACTGCTATTCAAAGGGAAACGATTCGGGAATGTCAACGTAACGTTATTGGTTGTGGTTTATATTTACCTGCCTATTACCCAAAACGCTTAGAGCGAGGCCCCATTGGTGCGGTGCGGTGCGGTGCGGTGCGTTGCGTCGGGATGCGTCCATACGATTGCGATCGCGTGTCATAAAAAATGTATGGACGCATCCCGACGCAACGCACCGCACCGCACCGCGCCGCACCAATGGGGCCTCGCCCTTTTAAAGTTACCGTGTACAGTCCCAGATATGTATTAGTACCTATTTAAAAAAAAACTCATATACCTACCTAAGTAAAACATTGTATTTCATACAGTAGTTCATAAACAGTATTTCATAGAGATGGAAAATCTTTTGGCTGAACAGTTTTAATAATTAGGTGCAAAATCTTTAATTTAAAAACTATGATCTATCATTGATTGAGTCCCTAAATCACCTTGGCTTTGAGTTGTGTAATATTTTACACAATTATTGGTATAAGTAATGTAATATTTTACAAACACAAATGAGCTGCTATAGGGGAATTGTGCTTAAGATGACATACTTTTTGTTTCAAACCAAATATTCAAAATAAATAAAGTCATAGTGAGATCAAAACCTTACGATATATTCAAGTAATCACTTATTAACAAAAGTATTATAGTTTTGGAGCAATCGACTGAATATAAATTAAAAAAAACATCATTAAATGCACTTAGGTCCACGTGTGTAAGATGACACAAGACTAGGGAAAGATGACACACTATGTCATCTCAGACTTTATGTGGTATGTCGTCTTATCCAACAATATTTTTTTTCTTTTCGGGTCCCACTCAGCAGTGCAAAAACAGAGATTATACAATGATGTCACACTTAGCCAGTAGATGAAATTGGATGAAAATCTTGTTAGTGCCGAATAAAAAAAGATAGGCATACAACCGCCTAATAAAGGCAAGATGACATATATGTCATCTTATACCGATGTCTAGTATGTCATCTTACCAAATAGTAAACAAAAGTTTCATGCAAACATCGTCACAAAATCTTTTAGGTTAGAACACGTTATTATTAGTATTTGGGCCATGCATTAATCACTGTTTATAATTAATATTAGTTCAAACGAAAATATTCACATCTTATATGAATTTTCACCATAATCGAAAGCTTTGGATATTTTTTTCTCACTACATAATCACAAAAACGTTAACTATTTTGCAACGCGCTGTCAGTCTCCGCCAAATTGCACTTCACCACTAGCGCTACCAATAGGTACTCTGTAAAACGTCACGTATTCACCTTTGGGCCGAATATTAAACGAAATATAAAGATGTGTCATCTTATCTGACTATGCCATCTTAAGCACTCTTCCCCTACAAATTACCAGCAACGCCAAGATTCATATATTTTCATTAGTGTCGTTTCACATTTTCTTTGACGGGGGTATGTTTCCAACGCGTTTGCTGTTGTACACTCGGCGAATATCAATTAGATTCTATGTAGATTTAGCCATACAGTATCTACATGCGATGTTTAATAGTGTGAAAGCGCAATGAAATCCGTTCAGTAGTTTCGGCTCCTGCGAGTTTAATTAGTAAAAATAATTATTTTAGTTGAATGTTTGTATTCGTACATCCCTGCTAAGTTCTACTAGGTATAGACATTTAATTATTTCTTTATTCTTTTAAACATAGTTTAAGCGCCTTTTTCGAATAAGCTTTCACAAGCACTTATAAAAAGTCAGTCAATTACATAGTTACGTTACTAAAGTACTTAGATTTCACTAATATACTTAGATGATTATTTATTATCAAACAATGTCAATGGCTATTTGTTTTACATAGATTATCTCATCATAATTGTAATTTAATATATGTAAAAAACGGATATTACATTAGTATCGGATACATTTCAATTTCAACATTCCGCTCAAATTAATTCATAGCTTTCAACCGTTATTATTCAGTAGGTAACCACTTCAAAGGCTATGATGGTTGACAAAATTGCAGAACTGTTAATATACGACATCACTACTCTGCGTCAATTTAATACCTAACTATATGAAATTATGTTACACAAGGTATCATTTTTATAACAGATCTTTCTTCGCTATATACAATGTTGTTATCTTTATCAAAGGCCAGGCCATAGCCATTCACTACGGACATTACTTTAGCTAGTCGTTTACTTTCCATATGAAGTGCGTAAATTCCATCCTGTGCAACAAAATAAGGCATTCCATAAATATCAGTTGTTGCACCGCGAAAGTTTATGTGACTCCCATCAAGTAAAATTGCAACCTTGCCTTGTTTAGGTAGTAGAAAAAGACCTCCAGAATTGACAAAAATAATATCGTTGTTCTTGTCTAATACGAAATGATTTATTAATTGATCTCGAAGTTCTTGAACAATAGATTTACGGTCGTTCTCATAAACAAACAAATTCTGATTACAAGTCTCGACAAAGTAAAGTTTATCTTTGAAATACATGTCGAAAATATCAACGCCAACTACTAATGCGGGTTTTTCAATGTTTTTGATTATACTATTGTACTTGAAAATACCGTCACTCCCGCCGAGGTACACAGATCCGGTGAGGTGGTCAGCAGCACTCGCGAAACCATTGCGGATGTCTGGTATCACAGAAGGTACGCCCGTAGATAGGTCTAACACAACAGAATGAAAACTTTGGTCGGAACTCTCATCCGCGTTAATACAAAAAAACAAATGATTGGAGAAGCGATCTATGGAAAATTTATACGGGATATTGACATCAGCTAAAATGACATGCTTTCGGTAAGGTGTTCCGAATATACTTACAACAGAACCCTTTGATTTTGAGAACATTATTTAATCAGCCACCATGTTCAGTTGGTACTCTTTATATAGGTATATTTGTTTGTTTATATAAAAATGTATGTAGGTAAATAGAAATTATATTGCACAGCTTTGTAGGTACATAATTTTGACATGATTTTGACAAATTATTGACGGTGTTTTTTTTCTTTAACCATAAAGGTATGTAGTTATACAAAGGTTAAAAATCAATAGGTATATAGAACAAGCTGCCTCCGCACGGATTCCCCTGCATAGTTCCCGTTCCCATGGGAGTACACGGATAAAACATAGCCTGTTACTCCCTGATAATGTAGCTTTCAAATTGTAATTTTTTTTGAGATTATTTATTACAGACATACACACACAAAACAAAAGATAGGTATATAGGTAATGGTGTCATTTCGATGAGACCATACCTTACATACCTGCGTCATATTAGGTAGTTGTGGTGGTGAGAGTGCTTGGTCGGACAGTAACGACACTTTATATGGTGCTAGTTGAGTCTCCATGATGTGAGTAGGTGTATAAGGACTATATTCATGTTATTTATATTAAAACCTGAAAAGTGCGAGAGTCGCAGTACCTAATTATTAAGGATTCCGTGTCAGGTCTAAAAAAATCCTTTATAGAAAGATATTTCATTCCGTTACAATAGTACCTGGAGCCACATAAGTCGATAGCATTTTATTTGCGGAGAAAAGCGCTGGATATCCATTAAAATTAGTCAGTCGGAGAGTATGCGACCGCGAATGAAAAATACTGCGGTTAGGATACCACGGAATCCGTCGAAGCGGCGGGCGGAAGGCCCTGTAGGTCCGGCCAGGTAAGCTCATTTTGAAACTATGCGTAGGGCATAGCCTATTTTGATGAAGTTGTCTTAACTGGCTCATAAACGTTTATATCCATAATCCTGTCAAAATTCCTACCTACACGGTAGTAATTTTTTTTTTTTTTTTACCTACGTCTACCTTACGTCTAAAAAAAGTAAACAAGTAATTTCGTCTTCGTTATTTATTTTACGGAATAATTTGCAGTCATTTGTCGAATTGTAGTGTTAAAACCATAACTTACTTTCTTAAATAAACTCATAAAATATCAGACATAAATAGACATATTGATATTGTTCTTATTACATTCGAAAACTGTTCACAATCTATTACATTTTGTCAATAAATCCGTTTACATCCATTGCGTTGATAAGGTTAATTGTTCTGTCGTAGAGTAAAGTTTTCGCGTCAATACCCCACACGAAGTCTAAGTGACTGAATTTTGTCATCGGAATTCGAAACTTGCCGATCGGTCTGCCGAGTTCTCTGAATAGTCTGTCAACATCTCTAACATGAGCAAGGGGGTCGCTCTCAGAAAAGTGCAGAAACACTGGTGTAGTTATTTTAGAAAGATCGTATCTAGGTGGCCTGGAGGATCCATAGACCCTATAGTTTCTCAGCCTAGTCCCGTGATCGTAACGAAGAAATTCCTTGCCAGATATACCTTGTCCATAATGAGCGAATTGCCTTACGGATGCACCAGCGGGAGCATGACCAAGTATTACTGGTAACATTGTCTGAAAATTTATACATTTTAAAATCCCACGTTATCATTATAAATTGTTTCACTCCAATATTGTGATGTAATTAACGACAATTACCGTATTATGTTGATCCTCGTTCCAGCCTCCGATCAAGAACATAATACTGCTGCATATCGGTTGGAATATAACTTCATCCATGCACGCCGCCTGACCGGCCCATGTCATAATAGCATTGTTTGGCAAAAACTCGCCAATACCGATAAGAGAAGCCACAGACTGTAATCAAGTTTACTTTATCATTATAATGAGTATTATATCTACACACAATACTTAAACGAATTCGATATCTATCATTAATGTTTGGTTCGATCAGATATCAAGTACAATATCCAAAAAGACTGGAATGCCATGTCATCATTGGCACCTGTACAATGAACATAGAATTTACCAAAAAAAATAGACACATAGTGACCTAGTATGCCTACTCCTAAATAATTACACTTGTTCTGTAATTTAGACTGTAAAATTCAATTCTTTTATAAAGGTGGGTTTGATCGAAAATCTTATCTTAATTAAACACGTCGAAGTGTTTAAGTAATAATTAATAATCAAAAAAATATATATTACCTCAATATTGTTTGCAAAAGGAGAGATGAACAGCAAGAAGGGATTTCTATTGTTCGCCATATATGCGACTGGAGCGAAAGCGTGCATAGATATAATCTTGTCGTTGTAAGCTGGCCTGAGTGACGTCATTACAAAGAAGGAAGTAGTGCCTTGAGAGTGGCCGACGTAATGAAGCCTCTGCCTGCCGGTTAAGTTAAGCGCGTAGTCGATCATAGTGGGTAAGTCAATGTTTCCTATCTCGTCCCAGGAGAATTCCCAAAAGGCAGTATTTAGAATACCGTTAGGATTCAAGCGCAAGTGACGACGAGAGTAATAATTGCCTCGTGCGTTACCCATCCATACGTCGAAACCGGCTTCAGCGAGAATATAACCTGTATAGTACAATTAAAATTACTAGTGTATCCTTAAACTAAGAAAAATCATGGTTTGTCCATGACGGTACGTCTTATCCAGGTACCTAACTAAGGTACCTGTGGATTTTCCACAACATTCGTTTCTCAGTTGTAAACTGAGATACATAGATATAATACGCACTTTTTAGGTTACCAAGAATATAACATCTAATCCTATCTATCTACTAATATAATAATGTCCTATCTACTAATATTATAAAGTTTGTAAGGATAGATGTAAGTTTAGTTTACTACTCTTTCACGCAAAATCTACTGAACGGATTTGGATTATCAGGTTTTACACATAGTCTTATGTTAATACCACGAGTAAAGTACCGCTTCAAAGAAAGTATCGATAATGATAACAATAAATATATAATCCCGGGAAATTTGAAGATCCATCGGGAACGCGGGTGAAACCGCGGGAAGTCACTTGTATTTTATATAATTATAAATTACCGAATATATTGATAGGTTAGTCTACTAAGGTTACACAAATCCTACTCGCATCCATTACGAAACAAAGATGAAATAAGAAAGACGACTATAAAATAAAGTAGGTACAAAGTGTTTACCAAAGGCAGACCCAGGTCCCATTACCACCCAGTCAGCAGAAGAAGACAGAAGTCCGTGCATTAGGAATACAATAGGTTTGTTTGTATTCGGAACATTGTTAGCATCTCTTCCATACGGTATACGATGCATTTGAAGGATATAGCCATCCGCAGTCGTGACGTCATGAACTTCTACTGGGTAGCCATATTTCCTTATCAAATCAGGCTGCAATTACGACGAGATAATGTTATAAGAACTGTTATTTAACTGAACATGTGATACCTATTGAACAAATGGTATGGTCCATCAAAGCAACTACGTCTCATAATTTTTGTAGGTCCGAAATTACTACATAAGTAGTTACCCACATATAATGATAGAAAAGTAATCGGATGAAATGAAATGAAATGAAATGAAATAAATTTATTCATTCAAATAGGCCTTCACAGGCACTTATGAAACGTCGACTCTAATGCTCGGTTCGGAAGGTTGCTTTTGCTGAGAAGAGCCGGCAATAAACTCAGCAATTACTCTTTTCAAAACAAGTTTTAACAATTTCTTTAACAATAATAATATTAGTCCTGATAGAACGAGCGCTATACCCATGCCTCGCCATCGTTAATATAATCGTTTATACTATAATAAGCCTTCTGTACCAAAGCTGACTTAACTCGTTCCTTAAATTTATTCATAGGCAAATCTAAAATATTTGTGGGGATTTTGTTATAAAACCGTGCACCAAGTCCTAAAAATGATCCTTGCACTTTCTGTAGTCTATAAGCAGATGTTACAAGTTTATGCTTATTTCTAGTATTAATGGAGTGCAAATCACAATTTTTCGTGAAAAGACTAATGTTTTGACGGACGAATATTATGTTTGCATAAATGTACTGTGATGCAACTGTGAGAATGTTAATTTCCTTAAATTTATCACTGAGGGAAGCTCGCGAGCTTAAATTATAAATAGCACGGACTGCTCTTTTTTGCAAAATAAAAATTGTATCTATATCAGCTGCTCTGCCCCAAAGCAAGATACCATAGGACATAACACTATGAAAATAACTGAAATAGACTAATCTAGCTGTTTCTACATCCGTAAGTAGTCTGATTTTTCTAACCGCGTAAGCTGCTGAGCTGAGCTTCCCCGCAAGACATGATATTTGGGTGCCCCATTGAAGTTTTGAATCTAACGTAATACCCAAAAACACTGTAGACTCAACAAGACTGAGGGCTTCATTATTTAACATTAAATTAGAGGCCATCTTTTTTACATTGGGTAATGCATATTTTATACATTTAGTTTTTCTTGCATTTAAAACTAGATTATTAACAGTAAACCAATTTAATACCTCAGATAATGCACCGTTTACATCGTCATATTTGAATTTCTGTCTATCAACACCAAAAATCAGTGAGGTATCGTCAGCAAACAGTACAATTCCACAGGTATTCTTAACATAGAACGGAAGATCATTTATATAAATTAAAAATAGAAAAGGTCCCAAAATTGAGCCCTGGGGCACCCCCATATGCACAGGAGAACCAGACGATTTAACTCCGTTGACATCTACAATTTGAGTTCTCTCACTAAGGTACGATCGCATCAAATCAAGTGCTGTACCTTTAACTCCATAATACTCTAGTTTACGTATAAGTGTTTGGTGGTCAACACAATCAAAAGCCTTAGATAAATCACAAAACACCCCAATGACGTTCTGTGAATCCTCCCAACAGTTAAAAATATTTTTCAAAAGTGCTACACCCGCATCAATGGTAGAACGACCTTTTGTGAAACCGTATTGTTCACCATGCAAAAGTTTATTAAAATTAAAATGAGAAAGTAAAACAGTTACAGATAAATCCCATAAGTCCCCAGTACGTTTAACTTTTAAGCTTTTAAAAGTTTTGATTATGTCAAGAGGTGTAGTGTGCCTAAACTTAAGTACTTCTACACATTTCGTTACATTGGTTTGCAGTATTAATTCAGCATTTCGAGGTGAGGAATCTAAGGAGCTAGTTGTAGAGACAGGTATGTCAGTAAAAAATTTTTGAAGGTATGAGCAATTTGATCATTATCGCTAACACTGTTACCGTTAATATTAAGTTCAATGCTTTTATTGGTGGTTTTAGTATGAGAAATATTGTCGAGATCTAAGAGGCCCGTGTTTTGTCACGTATCGTAAGTGTACCAGTGGTGGCCACGGTACCAGTAATGGCCAAAAATTAAAAGAAACATCTAGAATTCGGACATGAGCGAATGTTTTTACATTGGGATCACTGTGACATAGACTTTAGACATCGAACTATCTAAGTTTTTTTTTTTTTTTTTTTTTAACTGCTAAAAACTAGAGCTTGACCGCGATCCCACCTGATGGAAAGCAGTGATGCGATCTTTGTTGGTAAGGCGCACTAGTTTTTTAATAGCCTATTCACTCTAGCCTTGAAGACACTTAAATTATAATGAGACGGGAAGACCGCAGCAGGCAAATTGTTCCACTCCTTCGATGTACGCGGTATAAAAGTCGAGGCAAAACGCTTAGTCCGGATCGTAGATGTTTCAACAACGTAAGGGTGGATACTGGCCGTACGACGGGATGTCCGATGGTAGAAAGGAGATGGCGGAATCAGATCATGCACTTCCCGCGCACACTCTCCGAAATGCATCCTGTAAAATACCGAAAGGCTGGCTACCTTACGCCTGTGCTCAAGGCTTTGTAGATTGGACTTAACCAAATCTGGATCTCCAATTAGCCTCACCGCACGCCTTTCCACTGAGTCCAAAGCTGCCAGGTGGCATTTTGCAGCTCCAGCCCATATGTGACTGCAGTACTCCACGCAGGATCGGACCTGTGCTTTGTATAACATTAGAAGCTGTCCCGGCGTGAAGTACCGCCGGACCTTTGCAAGAACGCCGAGTTTCCTAGCAGCCACGTTGGCTTTGGACTCAATGAACCGCCCAAAGTTAAGGTCTGAGGAAATTTCAACTCCCAAGAGCTGAAGGCGGTCGGTGCACTCAAGGGATACATTCCGGAAAGCAGGAGCCAAGGTGAACGGGCTCCTTTTAGCGGTGAACAGACACGCTTGCGTTTTGGCGGCGTTGAATCCCACCAAATTGGCTTCGCCCCACCTGGAGACTGCCTGAAGTGAGATATTTTTACGCTCCACCATAGCCTCTCTTTCGGACCGGATTAGCTCCTTACTAGCCCGAGCACTTGGCAAGTATCTCTCTACAACTGTGCTATCATCTGCATACCCATAGATACCGGGCAACAGCAGATCGTTGATATGGAGCAGGAAGAGAGTTGCAGAGAGAACAGATCCCTGAGGAACTCCGGCATTAGTCGTCATGGGCTCTGATGAGCATCCGTTAACAACAACTCGGAGTGACCGTTCACTCAGGAAATCTTTTATCCAGTTAATCAGGCTAGAGGAGATGCCGAACGCTGGGAGCTTACTCAAAAGGCTTGCGTGCCATACCCTGTCGAAGGCCTTCGAGACGTCTAAAGAGATAGCAATCGCTTCCCCATTCTTCTCAGTTTAACGTTTTATTGAATTCAGTCAGTTACATGTACAAATTTGCGCGAACACAAAGTGTAAGGTGATTTGAAATTGACAACGACGGCTTTTCTTAAGGAAATCGTTAAGGCGGTGAGCAGAAAGTTTCACTTGTAAAATAGTATTACTTAGTTAAAATCAAAAATTGTTTTGTTTGATGTGTTAGCCATAAAATAAAGATAAACTAAGACTAAGACTGGGGCGGCCATTAATGGATTTTCCCTGGCCAAGACTGGGTCACAAAACTACAACTTTTATTTGTTAAATTAATTGAATCCAGCTTTGCCGTATCTCACGCGTAACACATTACAAATATTAAATAAGGACTGGACTTTACAGTTTCACTATATTCAGTGCTGAAACTTTCACAATTTTGGTAATATTTCACAAAAACCAGTTTTTTTTTCTTAAACTGGCCACCATTGGGTCATTTACCTTATATATAATACGTATCTAATGATAATGGCAATCGAACCGTATAGATCTCGTCAAATTCAGTAAGTACCTACCTCAAAAACTTTTCATTATAGGTATAGATACGTAAATAGGTACCTATATTCTTTTCATAAATCTAAATTAAAACAAAAATATTAGCTTACCGCGTCTAATCGGGCATCTTCTAATATATTATTAGAATAACGAGTATCCGCTCTGGGGAACGTTTTTACATCCTCAGATTGTGGCAAGGCTTGGCTGGAAACCAGCGCTACACAGCCAAAAATAACCACAATCACAGCTTCACGCATCATACTCGGAAGCACGGTCTATAACAAATCTTGCGACTTTTGTAATTCCTCATTTATAAACTCTTCATGTTTTGATAAAGTAATTAAAATTGATAATAACGCCCGATCAATCACAGTTGAACAGTGGCTAGCTACTACTATTGTTGATAGCAATTGTAATCCGATCCATATCATTCTATTTTGCACGAAGCAGTTTAAAGTAATAACAAAGAATATCTTAGATTAAACATTTTCTTCCCACTAGCTCATTTAGGTAGGCACCTATTACCGCTAGCCTCCGTCACACAGTTTGAATCATACTATCTATTTTTTAAGGCGATGGAGCGACAATAGCTGTGATAATGAGGTCCAACGCAGTAACGATCAAATTAAGGGTTTTTTTTGTGGATTTGTGCATATAGGTATCTAAGTATCAAGAGTTTCTAAGGAAACTCAAATATTGCCGACTATAATAAAAACTTTATAATTGGATATAAAATAAGCCGATGTTTTTAAAGTCCTAGGTGTATCATCAAACCTCGAACTCTCAGATTGGCACGCTGACGCGGGCCGGTGGTTACCTATTAGGTAGGTACCTATTGTTATTTAGACTTAATTTGGCAAATAACCAGACCGAGGACTTAATGGTAGGCATCTCATTTGTAACTCCCGCTATATAGGTAGGTATCTACATCAGCAAAAGGTATCAACTATGTGATGTCCGCCCTAAGACGTAGGTAATATGTTAAGTGTCACGCGCTTGTAATTTCATCACCCTTTTTTTTTTATGACCCAGGGGAATCCTCATAGGATACCCGGTAGCTCCGGGTGGAGCTGCCGGGTTATGTGGTGACTCACCGGCACAGAAGGTGCCGGCGCCTACCCACTAACCCCCTGGGTGTTCCAATGACGCCTAGGCACCGTTTGGCGGGGCTGCGGGACACGCCTAAGCCTTACAACCGCATGCCCCGCCGGCGCTGCTCGGTTTTACAAGGCCGAGCCCTTCTCCGGGGGTTGGGACTCACAGTGCGAAAACACATGTGCGAGTCCCGCCCTGCATTATTAAGTTGATCGAGAATTTCTATAATAATATTAATATTAATTTCCTTTTTTAGAGCCGGAGCGCCATGGAGTGTATCACACCGGTGTACCTACAGGCGCCGGCGTAATTCATCACCCTCCCTTAACCGTACATTGCCGACGGCGACACGGCGGAAATAGTCATGACAGTAGTTGCCTGGTGAACTCCCCACTATGTAGATATTTCACCTTCATAAATCTTTTCTCAGCTGGATGCAGAGCCCCTCCTAAGCTAAAATCCAGAATAGACTACTAACAAGCATATTATCTGCTTACATGATACCTTGAGTAAACCCGTAGGTCAGTTTATTCAAGGAAGATCGCAAATAGATCATATGACATACTAAAATCTAGATACGCTGCTATCATAAAGAAATGTGCGATAAATGTGTAATAGATAAAACAATATCTTAGTCTACACTAATATTATAAAGCAATGATTTGTATTTTTGTATGTATGTAATAAATAAACTTAAAAACTATTGGACCGATCTGAATAATTATTTCTCACTGAAAAGTTACGTTGTGTGTGAGGCAGTAACATAGGCTATATTTTGTCCCCGTGTTCCATCGGGGACGGAAACTACCCGGGTGAAACCGCGCGTTGGCAGCTATTTTAAAATATCGACAGCTAGCTGATGCCCGCGAGGATGTCAGTTATCGCGACCTAAAGTAATCATGAAATTTTGATCACGTTCCCGCAGCAAGTCATGGGAACCTATTCCAGGCTATATCCATCCCTGCACCAAATATCAGCTAGATCCGTAAGAACCAGATTGTATAACAAACATCCAAACTTCGGCTTATTAGCTAAACAATAGGTGCGGTGCGGGGATTGCAGCAAGCGAAGCAAGGCACTTGAATTTTTCTTGCGTCCGTAATTTATTCCGATTACTTTTATAAGATATTCGTTTAAGCCGTAGGCTCCCAAACTTTTTTGTGATAGACCACTTTCAAAATGTTTCTAGTTCCGGTAGACCCCCTTTTATTTTTGCCGTTCTCACATTATAGATAGATACCACTTTAATGTACACCAAAATACAAAACAGGTAAAAACTTAACTGAATGCATAAATGACGGTCATATCGCTAAAGGCGATATCTTCCAGACAACCGTTGCCGTTGCATGGAAAGGATTTTAGTACGGTAGTGCAACAAATAAATACATTATATATATATGTGTGACTATGAAAGTTTTTACAATCTGCCCAAATTAATACGAGTAGGTGAACTCAAGCCAACATTTTAGTTCTTCACTATCGAAACCAGATAAATGTTCGTGGACCCCTGCTTACGCATTGTGGACCCCCAATTTTTGGTCACGCCAACGTGGACCTCCGGTAAGTCTCTCGTGGACCCCCGGGGGTTCACCTGAACCACTTTGGGAATCACTGGTGTAAACTATATGGTGTAAAGGTTAAATAATGTGCTTGAATTAATATTTGTAGTTAATGTAATTTTGTATTTGTGTAAATAGCTTTCCAATTACCAATTTATATTTGCATATTATTTAAAGTAATAAAATGGATATAGTATGTTCTGTCTACTGTTTGTGTTCTCCAGTGTGTATTTTATGGCAAATAAATATATTATTATTATATGTTATACTTACTTAAGAAATAGTCATGCCATATCGGACTTTCCTGTAGACCTATATAAGATATACAATTCCACCATAATTTATTTTGATATACGTAAAAGGCTTAAGCAGTGTTTTCGTTAAAACCTTCCAGGATTCTTTCCTACACCTTCAACAAATACCTATAAAGATATTTTAGCCAATGTATGATGTATGAAAGGATGGTAGCAGGAAGCTAGTGTAACAATAAATTTGTAAGACATTTATAAAAGACAATTGGGTAAAAAGTAAGTCAGCTGGTAACCTCTTAAAATAAGCTATTAATACTATAAATCATAAGTAAATATCCTGGGACATTTTTCACTCCCTGCCAATCTGATTACAAACATACTAGACCTTGTGATATGGTAACCAGATAGCTAATATACTACATACACTGCTTTTAAATACATACATATTATAGATAATTACAACTAGACACGGGACAAACAGACATATTCATACATTTAAATGTTTGTCCTGTGTCGGATTCGAACCCACAACCTGTCCTTAACCTAATAATCTGTCAATAAAGAGGAATATATAGAATGTTGTCAGATAAATACTATTTAAGGCCATTACTAATCTACCTCATGCATATCATAATTCAAAAATGTTATTCAAGAGTTCAAATAGTTTCTGGTATACACAATAATTATATAAATCTAAGAACTCATCCTACAATTAATAATATTTCTTAATAATTTAATCAACTCAAAGTCACTATAAATTAAATCTAATAGACTAATGGAATTTTATCATGGATTAATAGCAGGTAATAACAATATAAATATATAGAATTAAGAAATTAATAACAACAGCTTGATAAATAAGAGTAGGCATTTAATTTTAAGGCATCAGAAAAATATTGTATTAGCATAAATCATAAAAATAAAACACTTAATAAAAGCATGTGCTAGAAATCTTCATCATCTGAATCAAGAGCAGCCCTACGCCTGTCAAATTTTACAGTGCTTGATGATTTAGGCATCTGTTGGTTGAGAGACTCAAGTATCTGGATCAGCTCCTGTTCTGTAATCTTATTGCGAAGTTGCCCCATTTGAGCCATTCTACAGATCATATTTTCAACCATTGCCCCTTTTTCTGGTCTACTCAATTTGATTGTGTTCACTGAAAAGTTAATTTGTAACAATTAATTGACATGACAATTTGATGTATAATTTATTTTTGATAGTAAAGTTGATGATTTCAATTACATCTAGCTCTAGCATCTTGGCTGAGTGCTTGTGAGAGTATTGAATGTTTAGCTTCTTCCATGGCCTGCGCTCTTTCCTCTTGTTTTCCATGGTTTGGTTCACCAGTGCCCTAAAAAATAGATTGTAAAAGTTTATCACAAGGCTCGTGACACCCACTCGTTTATAATCGGTGAAAGGAAGAAACAAATAAAATTGATGATGTTTTTGAGTATCAGTTACGAAGGTTATTTAGATTCCATAACGTACGAATATCTAACATAAAAACCAGTAATAAATAGAATAGAAAGTGATCCTAACCTCTCCTGTGATTCATACTTATTCATACATACCCCATGTTGAGCTTGAAGTTGTGCAAGACGTTGCTGTCGGAGTTTTTCTAGTTCTGGATCATCCATTTCTTATTGTTTAACTATTATAAAAATCAAGTTAGAACAAGAAATTATATTTTAAACTAGTGGTCAAAGATTTGGTTACCCTATTACAATAAGTTAGTAGTATAATTTTTATTTAGATTTTGTATTTTTGATTTTGACATTGACATCTAACCTTCCAAGTTTCCAGCCAACAACAATGGTGTTACCCTCTTATAAAATGTTTATTGTAACAATATGCTGTTCAAATCTGACAAATCGTCCTTACAAATTAATAGTAATTTAAACGGCACTCAGTAAATTAATGTATTTTTCGTTTGATTTGACAAACACAAACGACAAACTGCAACTCGAGCCCAACTCGAGATTGAACAATACCATATGAAGCCGAATTAGGTCAGGATTACACCTAGTCTGGTGAACTTTGGTGTCTCTGATATGTTATAGATAGATAGGTATAATGTATCGAGGATTAAAAATAAAAACTTAAGTTTACACGAAAGTAAATCTTTATTCCCTTATCCATTAACAGTATCATGCCATTGTAAAGTTTGATATTCTATTTTACTATTACTGAAACAAAATGCTAAAACAGCTAGTTTGTTAACTGCTACAGATAACCTTCCGAAAGCAACTAGTGTTGCAGGTCTAAATGTTTTTGTTTGATCGCAAACACATCGCACCATGTATGTTGCATGAAACTTTACGGGATCACCTGTTAGAATAATAAACAAGAACTTAATGATATTGTATTGATACAAAACTGATGCATTATACTTATTAATTTAGGATGAATATTCAATGGTTTTTTATGATCTTGAGTTTTGGAATACAGGAAAGTAGAGGTTTAAAGATAAAAAAATATATTATTAGAGAGGGTGAGTTAACGATATTACATAACTATTTATCGTATATGTAATCATTTATAGCTTTACCATTCACGGGATTATGGGCACGTGTTATGCGAGGTGTTGAGTCAACTACCCGCCAATTTCAAATAATTCAACGTTTTTCGTGACATTCGACCCTGGTAGTATATGCTTCGCCACTGTTCGATATTAGGTAAATTAGTCTAAATATAAGTTAATTATAACCCTAGGTATAATGGTATTAAGAATTACCATTGACACAGGCACCCCATGAGACACCAACATATCAGCAGATAGCCAGTATGCCTGGCCAGAAAAATGCTTTACTAATAACAGCAAAAGCAATAAATTAATTACCTGGATATAAAAGATAGTCTGATCCAAACTTTGAACCACTAGTGATACAGAATCTTCTTTCCCATAAGTTTTTATATATCATAAACCTTACAGCTCCTTCTCCTTCTAAAACACTTGGACTTAAAACATCTATTGAAACCTTCTTCTTATCTGAAAATACATACAAATCATACAGTACCTATGGATAAAGAACCTGCATGCCCATATAGATATTAATTAGGTGGGGGGGGGGGGGGGGGGACCTACCTGTGTTCATGAAGTGTTCAGTGGGTAAATGAACTAACACATGAGCTGGTGCTAGATTTGGTAGTTTATTAATTTCTTCTTGCAGCAATGTTTGTTTGTCCAAATTAACATCTGAAAAAAGGGTTAAATTGCTATTTCCATTTATTTGCCCATAAATACTAGACTCATTGCAATTCTGATTATGTTAGATACTAAGATCATTTGGTTGCTTGATACTGACCAGATTGACCTTTTGATAATAACTTTTGCCTCTTTCCTGCAACTATGATATCAATCTTTTGGGATAATTGTTCAATTTTGCGCTGCCGCAAAGCTTCAGTTTGTTCAACTAGCACCCTGTAGTTATAAACTAACATTACAAAGAGAAGTATAGTTATTAGAACTGTTCTTAATATTGTGGCTTATATTTAGGGGTAAGCTTATTAATAAGTTAATTTATTAAATATATTATTACATTAAACTTGACTTTAGTTTCCTTTTAGGCAAACTGTGTAGTTACTCATGTTGTAGATAAATCATTATTATCAAGATAAACATCTATACACTATTTACACAATTCATCTATACTAATATTATAAAGAGGAAAGATTTGTTTGTTTGTTTGTTTGTAATGAATAGGCTCCGAAACTACTGGACCGATTTCAAAAATTCTTTCACCTTTGGAAAGCTACATTATCCCCGAGTAACATAGGCTATATTTTATCCCTGTATTCCCACGGGAACGGGAACTACGCGGGTAAAACCGCGGGGAGGCAGCTATCTATGATAAAAGCAAAATATTAATTTGTTACTTTTTCTCCAGAATTTTAATATTTTGTTTTTCTTCATCAGAAGGTTTCATTGAGATATTTGTTAATTCAATTAATTCACATATGCCTTTTTCAACTAAAAGTGCAGCTTCTTCTGACATGAGAGCCATTGGTAAACCTAAAACAGAAACACAATAAACCTAATAGACAAATGAACACAACAAGGCATATACATATTTAGTATGCAGCTAGATATTGTTTTTTATTGGTCAGTAAGTTCTAACACTAAAATTATAATCAGTATTCAGATTTAAATATACAATACTCTTTGGTTAGGAATTAAATTTTGATAAATAAAGGTACCAACCTGAGAAATCATTTTGCCTGGGAAATGATGGTATTGATCCTATTAATGCGCCGCAAATTCGATGCTTTGCCCGAAGAATGTACCAATCTTTTACAAAGAAAAGTAAAGTTTACTTCTTTAATAACACAATAAAATTATAAAAATAAAATCACATATGATGAAACTACTGATCTGCAAACTCAAACAATAGATTATGAATATCCTAAAATATTGTGGGTAAAGTAATAATAGCAGCACTTAGTGTAACATTATGTATTTAAGGCTTGTACCTAAACACTAATCAAATAATCTAGTTCATTATGTGACTAATCCTATTCATTACATTAAATTAATTGAATATTACTTACCGTCTGAATTCCAAACATAGGCAATCCCATCATCTACAAATAGTGATATCATTATCACATAATCTAAAAACCTAAATCTGTTAATTATCTTTCTCCCAGATTTTTTCTATGCAACTGTAGTCAGTCAGAAGCACAGTTCCGCCGGTGTTTAAAAATATCTGAATGGTTTGACTGCTCTTATTTGGTCTTCCCGTCCTCTACCATGTTTAGATGTAAACAACTAAACCAAATTTGTAATTTTGTACTTTGTGCGTACAAACCAGTATAAATAAATGTACCCTGTACAAACCTTTTATTACAAAATGCACAACTTACAAACGTACTGTCAATCATGTCAATGTCAAACTCAAACAAAACAAAGGTGAGGCGGTATGGTCACAGACCTTAGCCTGCTCATAAAGGGCGAAGAAAAAATAATTGGAAGGCTGCCAGCTGCCTGCCATTACGTGATAGTAAGTTTTTTTTTCAATTGATTTAAAATTAAACAATGTTAAACAACAAAAAAACAGAAAAAAATTATGGTATGCGATGAAAATAGCGTACCCATTATTTACGATACGAGTACTATTAGTATTATGCAGTCATATCTAACCGAGTTTTAAGATTTAACCGAATTATAAGGGTTTTTAGCGTCGTGTTTAAAAAATACCTATTACAAATGTGTGGAATGGAATTTACTTAGGGGCAACACCAATTCATTTATCCTTCAATGTTGATCAGTCAAAATAAAATTCAAACCTCAGATTCAAATTCATTCAAAATACCCACTGAAAAAGTTTATAATGATAAAATTTTTCATATGGCATGAGAATAAATATTAAGGTTGTTGCTAAAAAAAATTATAAATTTTATTACCTTACAAATATTTAAGCAAGGGTTGCGATTATATAACAATACATTTGTAATGGCAGCGACGAAAGTTTTAATCGGTAAGGAATTATTTCGTTTTCATAACCACGCGCCTACATCTATTAACACCTGAAAGTAGCTGCTGCTCTTTGATTAGCTGAGTAGCATTAATGGTGCAATATTGTAGTCAACACCAAAATTTGGTGTCATGTTTTCATAATACCAAGTGTCTTGTCATTTCTTATAGGAATTTTAATAAATCAAATATATCTCTACCCTAACACAAAACATTCCCTTCAGACTAATTAATTCTGATAACTACAAAGACAATAACAAATAGTTTATGATATAATTTACTTATTTTGTTTGGTTTTGGTATCATAGATATCTTTTGGTACTGGTGCATGACATAAATAGTGTATATATGTAGTGTAGATAAGTAATAGCAATATGTTTTATATTCATAGGTGGGGGCACCGGCTTTATTGGACGAAATTTAGGTGAGCTTCTTCTGGCTAATGGTTACAATGTTATAAATGTGGCTCGAATGCCCGGAGCCAACAATATCTCATGGTCAACTCTGGAGCTATCTGGTGTTCCACAAAGGACCTGTGCTGTAGTTAACTGTGCTGGTCAACAATTAATGGACTTTACTAAATCTTGGACTCCTGGGTTGGTTTGCTTTTATTTATTATGGTTTACTAGCAGTAGCTAACATACAATTCTTAAACTATACTTAAACATAAAAACTAAATGGAAAACCATTATAGGTAAACACCTCTTCCATAGATAAAACCAAATTTTTACCTTTTAAAATTAGTTAGATTATATTGTTCTATGAAAATTATTTCATCATTAAATGCTTAGTTACATAATGTAACAAGAAATGTCACTTATATTTCTTGACAGGCCAGGTTGATTTTGTAGTTAGTGACCCTGGCTTTAAAGCTGCCAGTTGTGGGTTCAAATCCCACCCAGGACAAAGATTTTTATGCATGAATATGTCTATTTGTTCTGTTTGGTACATATATATAACTATGTATTTTAAAAGTAGTATATCAAAGCTCTGCTTAGTTTGGAATCAGATTGGCTGTGTGTGAAAAATATCCCAAAATTTTTAATTGTTATTTATTTCAGATTCAAGCAAAATGTGCATAATTCTCGAGTTTACACTACTAAAGCCCTTGCAGCAGCCATTAACAAGAGTGAAGATAAACCAAAAGTGTTTGTGCTTGTAACTGGAGTTGGTGCATATGAGCCTTCTGAAGAAAATAAGTATGATGAAACAAGTCCCACTGCCGGCAATGACTTTTTTTCACGATTGGTTGTGGAATGGGAGAAAGCTGCTATTGTTGATCCACCTGTGAGATTGGTAAGTAAAATTAAATACAACTTAGTAAGTCTTGGTGTGTAGAGATATGGTACTGCTTGGATTGCTAAAGAAACTCTTCTGGATTTCCTAGTTTGTGTACAAGTAGACTTTTTATTAGAAGCAATTTTTATTTTCAGGTAATAATCAGATCTGGAGCGGTTCTCGGTCGCTGGGGCGGCATGATAAAGAACATGTTTCTACCTTTCTACTTTGGGTTTGGTGGTCGAATAGCATCTGGAAAGCAATACCTACCTTGGATACACATAGATGATCTAACTAGGCTTATAAAATTCGCAATTGATAATGATAATATTAAAGGAATCCTGAATGGGGTCTCTCCGCAAGTTATCACTAATGAAGATTTTACTAAGGTACATTTCATTTCGTTTCTTTCAATGCATATCTACTCTTAATATAGGTCAAGAGTTGTGGCACAATTAGCAAGTAAGGAAAAGATCTAAAATCTAATATAGTTTACACATACATACGTCCTACATACATGTTGTTGGGTCATCAGAACACATTCACTTAAGGAAGCGGCGAGATATTTACACACCTAATGATATTGATCCTAGCAGACTAGCTCTATCTACACTAATATTATAAATGTGAATGTAACTGTGTCTGTCTGTCTCGCTTTCACACTAAAACTACTGAACCGATTTAAATGAAATTTGGATAGTCTAGAGCCTGAGAAAGGACATAGGCTACTTTTATTTCGGGAAAATGGAATATCTCTAGGGTGAGACCGCGGGTAGCCACTAGTTAATAATAATCATGTCTAATATCGTTTCAGTCCTTTGCTAAAGCTCTGCGGCGGCCAGCGCTCTTCCCGGTTCCAGAAACCATATTGAATTTTTTTCTCAACCACGAGAGAGCCATGATTATGACTAAAGGACAGCATGTTATACCAAAAAGGGTAATAGAGTACGGGTTCAAATACAATTACGAGAACATCGATAAAGCTTGTCAGGAATTCGCATATCTTTATCCAAAGAAACATCCACTGAAATAATGCAAATAATTTAGAAGGGTAAGTAGAATTCAATAATAAATTGTTAAATTATATGTAGAAATAGGTTCATAGTTTTTCTTATAAAGTTTGTTGTAATATTTGCATTTAAAAGCAATTTTCGTATTAGAAATTTTTATTATTACTTAAAATATGATCACTTGTCTCGTCATAAATTAATATAGATACGTATTGTTACATAACTACCGTATAACTTATTACATCAATATTTATTTTTAACTCTATAATTTTTATTATTGCATACTTTTAACGTTTAAGTTACTTACATTTATAAATTTGTATGTATATTCTTAAAAAATTATCGAATGTATTTTGTAGTAACATTTTGCTCATATCAAAGCTTATTGATAGAATTAAGCAAAATGTATTGTACAAATATCATAATGTACTTATATATTTATGGTCCGTTTCAATTCGAGATAACAAACCTAGTTTTAACTTAATAATTCTAAATTATTTGCTACCTAATTTAATAAATTAACTATTGAAATTGCTCTTTATTATGTATACAATGATATATTATGTATATCTTACCTACATCATAATCCATATTTTGTATTGGGTAGAACATGCAATTACTGAAGGACACAAACATCTTATGTGATTCTTTTGTTAGATTGTCTATTGTAAATGTTTTAAACATTTTCATAAACGCAACAACATCAAACATTTCAATATCCTAAGTAAGCAGATATTTTGTACACATGTCCTAAGTACATACCTACTAAATTATAATGTTCAAGCTACCAAATACAATACATACTTGATTACAAAATATAAATTGTATTATTTAGTCTATTAGATACCTAATAAATTTTGGGACATACCTACCTATCTGTGAACATCACTGGTCGCGTAGATGAGAGAAATGTACCTGTGTTATTGTCATCATCATTGAGTATTTCTTACAATTTTGATTATCAAAAATTTCATTTCGCAGCGTTCTCAATTATTGCGAATTTCTCTACTAATTTAGACACAAACTTTCGAAGGACATCTTGACGCATACGGCCCACGTCTAGAACTTCCTCGTGGTTGGCTTCCTCAGAGTTCTCGTAGCATGTAACACATTCGTTTGTAATGAGAGACAATCCGAATACTTTCATGTCGCAGTGACGGGCTGTGATTACCTGCAATAAAAATATATGCATGGAATGAAGCCTCTCCAGATATTTTAGAGATGCAAATTTTAAATAACTGATATTGTTGCAATATATTGATTGGTTGGTAAAAATGCGTTAAGCAGTAATAACATAATTATTATCGAGGCTGCCGTGACAATAACAAAGCAAAACAAATTAGGTAAGCTACTGCATCTAAGAAAAAATATCAACCTCTAATCAGTTTCCAAGGGAACCTCTAGGTTTTTATAAAATTGTAATCACATGTTGTGATAAAAAGTAAATAAATCGAAAGACTAATACTTAAAAACTTCTACTTAATTAAACTAATCGTTAATAATTATTATTATTGATTTCTTTAGTGTCTTAAAGGGTATACCAAAACTAACATAAAATAATATAACTATTTCCTTATGATTAGGTACCTCGTGAACAGTAGACATGCCAACTGCATCTACTCCAACCATCTTGAGCATTTTCAATTCGGCAACAGTTTCAAAGTTTGGCCCACCGAGGCATGTGTACACGCCTTGACGCACTATGTTGTCGATATTCAGTTCTTTTGCCACCTGAAATTTTAATTAGTTTTTTTAAACGTGTTTGGAGATAACGCGATGGCAGACATACCCTGTATTGTCTGTCACCATAGTAAGTTTAAAGATATCGACAGACTGAGTAAGTAGGTAGGTACTACCTCCTGGTAGTACCTACCTACTTACTCAGTCTGTCATTCTCCTGAATTCATCACAATAATCTGATAATAACTTTACTGCTTAGGTTCTAACTAGGTTGATACGCTTATGTAGGTATATAGACCTTAATAATTATAATATTGTTTCATTCTGAACGTTACGTGACGAATAAACCATTCCAAACAAAAAGTAAATGATGCACAATAGGTACCTACTTTATGTTGGCTATGAAATTAAATTAGTTCTCCCAATAACGAATACCTACCTAGTTACTAAACTATTCGCCGCATGTAATTATACCTATAATTTTATTTATACTTTTGAAACCCACTACTATATTAATTGTAAATTATCTGCTTAATATGAGATAGGCACATTATTGTTTTCAAACTATTCACTGACTTTTGTTACAGTCACTTTAAGTGTTTGTTTTTCGATTGGTAGCAGTAAATCATTTTGCGACCCCCGATAACCTTGCCATATAGTCATGTTAATGATTCTCTTATGGCGCATTTATTTACATTTTTATAACGTCATAGAAACAGATAACATCAAATATTTTACAATAACCAAATGCTCTTAAATTATTCCTTGTTAGAGATTTATCTTTTACCAATTGTTCTATTCTACCCTTTAAAGTAAGTCGCTTACAATTGTTTGCTGTTGTAACACATGTACCTTAACTACAACTTATTCCAAGAACCTTACCGCTCTGGCAATTTTTATGTATTCATAATTGTACGCCTTGCTCATAGGCGGGAATCGAGGACCGAATCTCTCATCGTTGGGTCCATGCAGGGGGTTATTGCCAGCGAAGCCCATCATGTTGATATGGTCATTTACAACCATTAAATCTCCAATTTTGTAGTTAGGGTTCAGTCCTCCCGCTGCATTTGTGGCGATCAAGGTTGTCACTCCGATGAGTTTCATTACGCGAACTGGCAGGCAACACTGCAGGGCAAAAAATAAAACCGGTCAGGAGGAATGTGGAATAAGTACCTAAAACATTTAGTTGTTCAATATTTCTACCTTTATTGCTTATAGTTAGTTTTATGATTGGATGTTTTACAACAGGTAGGTAGGTGTTACTAAGAATGAGTAACTAGCGGGCAACATCATCTGAGTAATAGGTAGAACTCATGTCGAAATGTTGTTTCTTGTGCGGTCAATAACTTTGTTTTTTACATTTGAATATCGATCATTAAATAGCTTGGGAAAAATACTAACGCCTACCTATAACTTTAAATCAATATTATTTCAACAGATATAGTTTTATCGCGATCCATTCCGAAGATACGAAAATAGTTTATTTGATTGTACTTAAACCAAGAGTTCACCTACCCAGTAGATATCGTTAATACGTATTTATTGTTTGTCATACCATAATGATACGAACAGCTAGGTACGATCAATGTAAGCGGCGTATTATCTTAACGCGTCCTCTACCCTCTATTGTGATGCGTGGGAACTGATAACCTCGCCGCTGGGGGTCGAGAACTCCTTGCATCAGCCACATCAAGATCTTTCCATTAATTTTTCCGTTTCAATTATCATAACAAATATTTTTATTATATTTGTAAACAATCGCGTTAACGAAAATTCGAGTAGATTATTGTTTCATCATATTAGTTAAGTTGGAGATAAAAAATTATCTTAATTGTAGTCAAGTAAAATTTCTTAAATTACTACCATTTTAAAAATCATGCGGTAATTCCATGAATAGTTATAAAATCACTGATTGCATCAGTAAATAAAATTTTCAATATATGAGAGATCTCATCCTCGTTAGGTACCTAACGTGTAATAGGTACATAGTATAATTATAGCTAAAGGAAGCAAATAAACATTGATTAATCTGTATCTAGTATTATATATCCGGAACATACCTTCCAAAGTGGATAACCCTCGTAATAGTGGAAGCGTCCTTGCATGGCCACTACTGGTACCCCATCCAATCTGCCGAATACCAGCCTGCCATGGTGTCCCTCAACCGTGCTAATTGGGAAGTTAGGGATTTCTTCGTAAGGAAATACTTCTGCGTCCTTAATGCTTTCGGCTAGAGAACCTAAAGAGAAAAATCAACCATATAAAATCAACCAAATATCACCCTCAATATCTCAAAACAAAACTACTCGATAACTTCGGTTTATTCGAATTTCTTTCTGAGTGATCCGTTCCTAGCTCTCTGCTAATAGGAACGCCAAACGCAATTCAAATTGTACGAGCTAGGTTTTCGTAACAATTTATCTTAGAGGTATCGATCAATTATTTAAATTCAAACAGAAAACGCGACTATAACTACATACATAGGGAAGCAAATTTAAAAGAAATGATATATCAAATGCATATCAACATAGTAAGGTCAACTAATATATTATTGGTAAATGAAATTTACCCTCTTTCCAATACGAACCCATCCCAGAGCCGCAGATGATGCCGATGCGTGGCTGCACCGATATGCGCGCGAGCAAGAAGTTGGCGGTCTCCAGCAGTGTTTCGTATGAATACCTAAAACAAAATAGAAAATAATAAGGTTGAGAGCAACACCTAAAACAAAATAGAAAATAATAAGGTTGAGAGCAACATAATTTTATTTGAGTTACTAGTTAACGACAACACTTATGGCGGGCATTCACACAATCCCTAAGAGTCATAATCATCGATTATCCCCAATTGATAATACAGTTATAGGTACTAGTACCTACAGCATCAAGTTAAAATAACTGAAAATTGCGTACTGAATCGGTAACCGCCCAAGGTTCGTTTTTTATTTGAAGTAAAAAATTTGAAGCAAAGGTTAATTATTAAACTTAGATTTCATTAAGTTTATTTGAATATTCGATATGTTAGAGAGTACAAAATGAATCAATTTCGAGGTGTCCCTGTATCGAGTCTAAAGCTGCCATAAATTGGCGCTCATGCAAACATTTCAATCTACTTCCAATTAGGTAATTGATCGATTGCAAACAGTCATCATAAAGTTCAAAATTCAAGGCAGTTGCCTGTTTAATAAAATGTTTTCACGAATTGTCCTCAATTAACCCTTGTTTGTAAGATTTAAAAAAAAACTATGTTTTATTATAGTAATTTATTGTACCTAAATGCAATTTTTTGTTGATCGCTGTTGTAATTTTTTGATTTATTCATAAATTTTTCGATTAGGTATGGCTTTCAAAGTATAAAGTCCAATTGTTTAGGTAGCCTTAGAGCCTTACTGTGTGTTATAGGTATAGATACAGTGATATTACTATCAGTTTAAGTAGGTAATTTTAAAGTGAATGTTATAAAATGCATATCGAATGTTAGGTATATCGAATTCCTTAGGTTGGGTAATCACGCTGAAATTATTGGTAAATGAACTTGATTTAAAAAAACATAACATAAACAAACTACAATATTTACATACCCGTTTGACGTATTGCCATTTCCGTTTCCATTTCCATTGCAATTTTCAGTTTCAACTTCTGGTAGTGCTTTCTTAGCGGGTACAAAGGCCTTGCTCTCATTAACATCATTCACATTAATTGGTGCCATCACTGCACTTTATAATTGTTACAAATTAACAGATAAAGACGATCAAATGGCAAGTTGTTGAGTGTTCGAAGTCCGAGCATGCAATGCGGGGTACGGGACACTCGGACGGTTATATAGTTCGACTCGATGGACGTCGCTGGTTCGCGAGTTATTATTAATTTATCGATTCGATCCTCTCATAAACAATTACCACTACAGGTCTTCTGTTTTGGACCAAGTAACTTTACTTAATAATATTAAAATACTTATCATTATATTATTTCACAAGCATTATCTTAGTATTCGTTGTAGGTTATTTTAGGTCCAGTTAAAAGTTTGCGTGCCGTTTGTCTTAAAATATTAAATCCCCTGATATACAACAAGTGCTTGAAGCATACTTACTGTAGGATTAGAATAAGGACTTATTTAGAAAAACAGACACTTGACAATATATATTAATACCTAATATAGTCAATGCCTACCTATTCGTCTAACATACCTTTACTCCTATGTACATTTGTTTAAATATGTTTATTCGTTTATTCTTTCAGTTTGGATGTTACGGGTTAATCTCGGAAAGTTATCTTCCGTTTCCTTTTTAGGGTTCCGTAGTAACCCTTATAGTTTAGCTATGTCTGTCGTCGCCGTTGCTTAGAACGCTTTCCGATTTAGGGTTTCGTTTACGAAATATTCAGCTTTTAAGCTGTAATTTTAGTTAGACTCTCTAAAAACTAAACCATTGTTTGTAGATACATATGTAAAAAAATCATACTAGTGTTATATATGATGAATTTAAAAGGATAACTATCACGGCTAAGCTGGCTTTACAGGTGTTAACGAGGAAACGTATAAAATATCCTAAACTCATCAGAATACGACTTTTAACCACTTCGTTGTCACCTCGATATTGAAAAAAATGTTTAAGTAAATCGTATATGTCAGTGTTGGTATACTTTAAGTAGGTACTTAGTGAATTTTGTCAATCTAACTACGGAACCCAACACTACGCGTGTCCTATTTAATTATATAAATTTACCATAAACTGGCTCTTAAAATGGGGTTAAACATGCGTACATGATATATTAATGAGTAAAGTCATAATCTGCGTTTTTAAATGACCAAGGCCAAAAAACACTTTATTTTTAGTAATCAGGTTGTAGTCGCACTTACTTACCTTACTTTATCTTAAACAGTTCTATACCTAGCTATGTATGTTATTGTATTATTTTCTTATTGTTTTTATTTAAATCCTACAAGGCGATTTAAATAACTTAAGATGTATCGTATCCCTCAATGATTTCATCTGCTTAGAAAACACGATGCCAACTCTTTGAAATGTGTTTCCGGATCATTGCAGCTTAGACCATTGTTTCGTATAGGTTGTAGCGATGTGGACTCTCGCCATTTTTGGTTTCTTTTTAGTTTATTACTTTTATTACCAAAATTTTAGGACACCACGGAACTACCCACCAGGTAAGTAGACTTTATTATATAGTATTTACTAGTCACTATAATAAAAATAAAACGATTGAACACATTTTTAGGCCCTCCTGCTATACCAATTATAGGACATCTCTTCCACGTTTGTGTCAAATTGAGAAAATATAAGTTCTACCACAAAGTATGTCAATCGTGGGCCCGCCAATACGGCGATATACTCGGCCTTAAACTTGGATTTGTAAATATTGTCGTAGTCTCAGGTAAGAATTTGATCAGAGAAGTGTCAGCAAGAGATGTTTTTGAAGGAAGGCCAACTGGATTCTTCTATCTGCTGAGATCGTTTGGGAAAAAACTTGGTGTGTACTTTTCTACAATTAGGTGTATATTATAAGTATTTCCCACACGCGATATAGAAAAGTTCGCTGTCATTGCTATTATTGCAGGTATTGTCTTCTCCGATGGACCTACATGGAGTGTAACAAGACGTTTAGTTTTAAAATACCTAAAGGGATTCGGATATAACACTCGTTACATGGAAACATACATAGGTGAAGAGTGTCGCGCTCTCGTCGAACTGCGCAGGGCTGATGCTGGCACTCCCATAACCATCAATCACATGTTTCACGTTGCTATTCTTAATATCTTGTGGCAATTAGTGGCTGGGAAAAGGTTGTATTCAAAGTTGTTATTATTCTTTATCCATTGATATTACCTAAACATTATTATGGTATAATTTGCAACTTAACTCAATTTCAGATACGATTTAGAAGATGAACGTCTTAAAACGTTGTGCGACCTTATCACGAGGTCCTTTAAAACTGTAAACATGAGCGGTGGAATTCTGAACTTTATACCTTTCATTAGATATATTATACCAGACTTGTCTGGATATACAGAATTAAAATCTATTCACAGTTCGCTACATGCTTTTATAGAGGTGATTATATATATTTAAATGATGCTGCTATAAACACTCAGTGGATAGAAAAATATTTGAATAGGTCATTAGTTCATGTTCGAAAAATCGGCATTCCTAAAACCGAGGACGGAAGACGAGATAATTTGTTATTTAGTACAAGGACTCTGATTTTGCGCAATTACTGAGTTTCCTTATGAAATCTTTCAAGAATTTCATAACCATTAATGTGCGATAAAGCTAGGAAGATAATGATGTTTGATTTTATTTACATAGTTAAGTACTAGTACCTTTATATTACTGTGCTAGTTAACGCTCTGAATGGTTCACACATTGGGGACGGAATATCTTAAAGTTTATTATCAACAGGAAATAATAAAAGAACATCGGGAGAATATCGATATCAAAAACCCTCGAGACGTCATCGACGCCTTCCTTATCGAAATGATGGAACGCAAAGATCAAACTCGTACGTAACTTCCGAACATAATAATTTTTATCTGTTCTAACAGTTGTGAACAATATTTTGATCAACAATCCGAGTCTTTAAGTAATTAAATATTTGTTCCAATCGACTTAGTTACGAACGAGGAACTTCAAGTCGTATGTTTGGATTTGATCGAAGCGGGCATGGAGACTGTAACGAACACAGCTGTTTTTATGCTATTGCATATTATTAGAAACGATGAAGTGCAGAAGCGCCTGCATGCTGAGATCGACGAAGTTATCGGTCGCGTGCGGCCCCCTCAACTAAATGATCGGATCAGGTTTTTTTTTTTATAATTCTTGTAGCTGTAATTATCACTTTACAAGGTTAACAGATTCAATGGTAAATCACTGAGAGTGTCGCTTATAATTAATTGATTGATTTACGCTGGAAATCCAACGGCAATAGTTGGATGTGGGTTAGCTTCTGATAAATTCACCTACTATGTACCATTCATCTATGATTGCATTATAACGTGATAAACCGCATGCTTGCGTTTTTTTGCTAGTCTTTCCCAGAACGTTTAAAAAAGAAATCAATTGACATACATAATTGGGACTTTATTGTCGATACGTCCTTATGATTGAATAATTACAATACTAGTGGCTCCCACGGTTTCACCCGCATTTCCGGGGGAGCCTCAATATTTCCAGTTAAAAGAATAGAAGAATAAAGCCTATGTGTTATTGCAGAACATATTCTAACTCTGTGCCAAATTTCATCGTGATTCCTCCAGCAGTTCTGGCATGAAAGAGTAATAAACATACAAATACGAACTTTCGCATTTATAATATTAGTGAGATGTCAGCACAGCTTGTGAGCAAACAATACGTTAATTAAAGCATCTACAAATTTCTAATTATTATGTTTTTATTCAGAATTTACTACATCGATTAGGTACTCACATTTAACAAACTTTTTAAGAATGGAGTATACCGAAGCAGTAATACAAGAAACTCTACGTATATCGAGTGTAGCTGCAATGGGAATCCCTCACATGGCCCTAGCTGACGCTCGGCTCGGAAACTACGTTGTTCCCAAGGTGTGACTTATGACTTACTCAATTAACTTTGTAATACAAGGTTAATAAACCTTACTGTTCGTTTAGGTCCAGGCTTGTTGACTGTTTCACAAGCTAGGTAAGGAAAAATCACTAAAGTGTTGGGTAAATACTTTAATGATTTTCCCTGAAGCAATTTATTAACATTGTCATCAGATGTACCTACTTCATTCAGACTTTCGATTAAGTTGTTATAAAAGGGTTCTGGGAAAAACAAAATTAGTAGCACGCGTACGAAGGAACTGTATAATTTTTGTAATACAGAAATGAATAAAGGTATTCTAACAAGAATTTTGACACGGTGATTTATACAATTTTATTATAGATAGGTACCTACTTATTCTAAAAAGAGGAAATTCCTGGACGCTATCAATGCTATGCTGTAAACATGCATTTAATTTCAGGGCACTTTTATTTTACTATCTCTACATGACCTCCATAATGGTGAGCACTGGAAGGATCCGCTAGACTTCCATCCAGAAAGGTTTATTGCCAAGGGCGGAATAGAAAATGAATGTCTCATACCATTCGGCACTGGTATGTACCATTTCATCATTCGCATTCATGTTGATAATCCTATCATCACGTGTAGGGGGTTTTTATGAAACCGTTATTCTTATCAATAATATAATTACTATACGTAATGATTTCAAATAAATATTGTTTAATGAATCAATTAGCGTTAAGAACGACATACCTACCTAATAATATGCCATGGTCAAGAACGTACGACAGCACAGCACATAATACGGGATATTTTTCGTGATTATCTGGCAAGAGCTCTCGATATTGTGGGACCCGTTGCAAGCTCAATTATCACGGGGTAATTCTGTGTAGTATGAGTGTGTTTAAACTGTGAGTTTAAAATAGTATTATTTAAGATTGAAATCTTTAGGTACCTCTAGGTTAAATTGTTGCGAGAACAAACGTGTAGGTGCTATTCCAATTTCGTTGTGTGGTTTGATTGGATGGACCAGTCAGAAAATCGATGTCAATTTGAATTAGCACGCGTTTACTTCTAGCAACAATTTACACTAATGGAACTTAAATCAGTATACATATCATTGTAATTCGAGTAAGTGAATGCTCAAGTAAGGAACCTAGCTCATGTGTTTTCTTTCCATGTATAGGCAAGAGACGGTGTATTGGAGAAGGACTAGCACGCTCAGAACTCTTCTTGTTCTTGACTCATCTTCTGCAGGAGTTCCACCTCAAGACTCCAGACGGAGACCCCACACCATCTGCTGAACCTATTGATGGACTATCCCTCTCCGCCAAACCGTTTAGAGTCGTTTTTCAACCAAGAAATAATTAATCCAACTGTGTGGTGGTAAATTATGAAAGTAAATTAACCCAGTGAATAACTAATTAAGTATTATTTTGTTTTCTTAATTGCTTTTTGATAAAGTGTTTACTTAGATATTATGAACTTAAGTATATATTTTTTTGCTTTATACCTACATTTGAAAAACGTCAATTAAATGAGGTTATCACAATATTGAACCATTTAATCAACATTCTACTCTTAATAAATTCAACACAGTAGTTATATACGACATGTTTTACGTTAGCGAGAAATATTCTTTGGAATACAAAATTCTTTGAAAAAAAATATTTGCTGTCGTTGTTATTATTCAAGTTACCTAATTGAAATTTATTTTTTCGATTACTATTTTATTTCCAAGAATTTACCTATCCGTGGCATTATCCTATCACTAAAAATCAATGTTGACCGCGCATGCGTCGCCAGTTTCTGTCTAAGCTCTGACAAGAGACACCGGCAATGAGATTTTGTTATAAATTTTGTGAGATTAATAATATATCACTAAAACATTATACTTAATTGCTTATCAATACAGTGCGGGTAGTTACACTTACCATGATTAACCTAATAATATGTCAGTTTGGGAGGATGACAGCGTTTTTAAATTCGTCGTTGATTACATAAACAACTGATATCTACCTAAACAATAAGTTTATTGATTAGATTCGGTAAGAGAAATGAAAACTGAAATAAGGAACTAAGAGAAACCTATGGCTTACAAAATTATTAAGATTGATATGTAAAGAAAGACACCAAAATGAACGAGACTCTTGGTCGTGGGTATGCCCGCATTGAGGCGATTCGCGCGGCGCGAGGCGAGCCCCTGTCGACCGTACCGGAGCCCAGCGCTCCGCCCCCTGACCGATACAACTCTGTTTACCTGACATTATGCATCGCTGGTGCTGCATTCTTGCTCCCATTTAACAGGTATATTTTTATATTCGATAGGTAAAAACTTTCAGCCGTTGTAGGTTGAAAGAGTCACAATAAGGTGGGTTGATACCATACAAACATTTTAATAATATAATGGTAATGTAATTCAAAATTAGCCAGTCTCTGAGAAACATTTGAACTTATAGGTAATCTACGTATCATACCTATCTAAATATTTTGAAATTCAGACAGTAGGTGCTTAGCAGATTTGCAGTAGGTAATTGTCATATGCGTTACTTCTACCATAATTAATACCTATTTGATGCTTTCATTTTGTTACATTGTTTTTTTTTTATAAATTTTCAGTTTCATAATGGCAGTGGATTACTTCCAGTACCACTATCCCAACACGACGATAATGTTCGATATGTCAACCGTGTACATAGCATCAGCGTGTGTCGCTGTGGTCGTTAACAATTTGGTCATCGACATCTTCTCGTATAACAGCAGAATTACATTTGGTAAGTAAGGTATATGTTAGAATAGTTGCAAATTTTTACTCATACTCAACATAATGCGTAGGTACGCGTACATGGTACCTACTCATTTAGGTACAATCATTTTCTTTGATTGGGAAATAAAGATAATTATAATTCTGTTGCCATAAAAAGCAGTTAAGGCGCTAAAAGTACACTTTTAATGGTAAAAGCTTTGTATTTGTAAAAAAAGACATACCTACTAGGTAGGTATTATTGAATAAATTAAGCGGGTTAAAAAAAGAAGCATAATTTTTACAAGTATCTAATCTTTAAATTTAAGGTATATCGGTTTCTCTGGCCACTATGATATTCGTGGCTGTTTGCAACATTGGCTGGGACGGGTTTTCGACTCGAGCCTCCTATACCATAAACCTGGTTGCGATCGGCGTGGTCGCCTTCGGCTGCACGGTCCAGCAGGCGTCTTACTATGGCTTCACTGGATGTCTACCGCCGAGGTACACGCAAGCGGTCATGGCTGGGGAAAGTAAGTGTATACTTAGGTATATATTATAAAATCAACAGCGTGATACATATTAGATACAATCAGGAGGACATAAAGAATAAAATACATAAAAAATAACAATAAACCAAAAAAAAATTGGGTACCTAGATATATTAAAATCAATCTATAAAAACAAAATAATTATTGAAAGTAGGTACCTATAGTTGGAAAAGAATATAAACAGAAACAGAAATGAAGTTTACGCTATCTATTTTGTTTTTATTATTAATCAACCTATCTTTGTTTTGCTACTACTATTACTATACAAATACTATTTATTTACTCTACTACATGTCAATTACGTACATAGTTGGGTAATCATATCTACTAATCACATTCATCTCCTGTTTCTGATGGCAGAATTTTATCGTCATCAAAATGCATAGGTATACTTACCACATAGGGATACTTCAATTCTAATAATAATTATTTCATTAACCTACTAAGATATATTAAATAAATAAATAAAGATCTAGTAATAAGTAATTAATATATTTTGCAGAAAAGGATATTCCATCCATGGAATGCACGAAATTGAAGTTAGTTTTAAATTAAGAGCTGGGAACTTAAAGGTTAAATATGTCAATTAGTCTATGAAACTAAAATATTGTAGCCGTAATTTTAATTATAATTAATTCCTGCGTTGTGCAATCATATCAAATCTATTTAAATGGGTTTTCACTTTATCTCTATAAAGTATGAGATGCGTAAATTGTAGGTAGTACCTACATATTATTAGGTATAGTAGGTACTTAGCTAGAGCATATTTTACACCCTCTAAAGTACCTATATTAAAAAGCAGTTTAGAGAAATGTTCCTAATTAGATAACCGTATTAGAACAATTTTTCTGTTTCAAATCTAAGTAAAGTAATACTGATAAACTTTAAACACAACTCGATATTTTTCAACAGGTGCAGCCGGATTCTGGGTGTCACTCGATCGGATTGTGACTAAATACGGTTTTCGTCAGCCGCGCCGTAGTACATTCATGTTTTTCGTGTTCTCTATCCTGATACTGCTGGGCCACTCGATGCTGCACCAAGTTATGATGCGTCACCCCCTCGTGCAATACTACTTGAACCTCACTAACGAATCTCGGCATAGGAGACGCATACAGCTGCATTTGAACCCTAATGAAGACGCCACACTGGTAAGTAAACAATGTGTCAAGTGTGGAAAAGAATTACCGCAAGTACCTATTCACAACAACGGCATGTGTACCTAAATACTTGCGAAAAGTTGTTTTTATATTAGGACTAGCTTCCGCCCCGTTGTTTTGCCCGCGTAGATCCCGTTCCCATGGGAATACCGGGATAAAAATATACTTGGCCTATGTGACTCCCTGGTAATATAGCTTTCCGTTAGTAAAATAATTATTTAGATCTTGATGTTTCGGAGTCTATTCAATACGAACAAACAAAGATAAAATCTATTATTTCCTCTTTATAATGTAGATAGAATACAAAAATAATATAAGATATATATGTTTCAAAGTTATTCCACTTTAAAAGACTACGGTTCTATAGTAAACATAATCATCCGCAAACAATTACCTACTGTCCTTCAATCGAATCAGTTCAGTAAATATTGAAATGTTATTTTAATGTAATAATTACAGATGGAGAGCGAAGTAGGTGAAGCCAGCTACGGCGTGTTAAAATTGCAGAGTCCAGCTTTGTCATCCGCCGGACTTGGTAATGGGCAAGGTACGAAGAATAAGAATAGTATATTTCATTACAAGTGCGGAAAGGCTGTCATTGCAAAGAGTTCCGACAAATGTTTCGACAACTTGTTCCGACAATTGACAGTCGGAACAAGTTGCAATGACGGTTCCGCAAGTGTACTGAACGACTATTTTTAATACAGTTGCGAAAAAATAAAGCAATTTAATAAAATAATAAAAACACAATAAACTAAACTCGCAATGGAAATTTCTGGAAAATGGCGCCTACGGTTGGCGCCATTTTATAAGCAGAGTTTTTTTTTTCCTCGCCCATTTTGGTAGGCAAAGGGAACTATCCATACAGCTTAGTCTTCAGTATATTTTTTTTATTGATATGAAATGAAAATGAAGTTTAATGAGATGAAATGAAATGAAAACTAACCTAAATCATTAAATCTGATATTGAGATAAATTACAAGCTTCATTTTAGAAATAAACGTATTTGTATTAATCACAAAAACTCTTTAGTAAAACCTTCATGGTTGGTTTTTCTTTTTAATGGACATTATTTTGACAGTTGGGAAAGATGCACGCACGAGTTCGGGAAAGGTAAAAAAAAAGCACTAGTGTGTAATAGCCCACTTTCCGAACGCTATACGTCCCTGCAATACACCACTTTTTGAGCAACTGTATTAAAAATAATATAACATGACATTTGACAACTTCAAGCTTCTAGTAGAGTGCCGGATCGAGCAAGCGCGGGGCCAGTAGCAAATATTATAGAGGGGCCCTGATGTGCTGGAAAAGAAACTCAAAAAGTTACGCTCAGGCTAATTTTGAACCGCGGGGGCCTCCTATTGCGCGGGCGCCCTTTTGCGCGGGCCCCTTTTTGCGCGGGGCCCGTAGCATTTGCTACTCCTGCTACGTGGTTAATCCGGCACTGTTATAGTGTAAATGGTTCCAAAAAACAATTGAAAGAAAACACATCTGTCCTATCTGTAACTATGTATTTTGCTGTGTCCACCAGGGTCCACAATGTTAATTAGATATAATTTTAATATTGTGGAATCCAAAAAAATTAACATGCCTGCTTGTTCATTTCTGTACCTATATATCTAGAGCCGTGGTGGCTCAGTTGGGAATGCACCGACTCACGATCATGAGGGTGCAGGTTCGAATCCCTGGCCCGTACCTCTGAGTTTATAAAAACTTATGTACGGATTCACACCACTGGCTTTCGGTAAAGGAAAACATCGTGAGGAAACCTGCATGCCCGAGATGTCACAATTAAAGGCATGTGAAGTCCGCCAATCCGCACTAGGCCCGCGTGGCGGACTATGGCCTACACCCCCTCGATATTAGGGGAGGCTCGAGCTCCTTGCTGGAGACGTATATGAGCTGATGATGATGATGATATCTATAAAAATCTGACATGTTATTTAACATTTACTCATCACTGCTGTGACAAATTAATTTCAGTGATGTCGGTTGCAGGGGAGATAGAGACGAACACGTTTAGTTTCTCGAACCCGGTGTACTCCCCGACGGCGGCGCCGCTGTCCCCCGCGGCCCCCGACCCCCGGGCGGCCCCCGACCCCCGGCCGGCCCCCGACCCCCGGGCGGCCCCCGACCCCCGGCCGACCCCCGACCCCCGGCCGACCCCCGCGCCGGCCCCCGGCTCGCCGACCGCCACGCTCCGCTCCCCGCGACCCTCCTACAAAGTCGAAGATGTCGTCTTCGAATCACCCGAACGGCCTACTTCGTGGCGGGCTTTCAAACGTAAGTCTAACGTGCGTATTCTTGTAGTGAAATGCGCGACTAATTGAGGTTAGGTATATTTTGTAAATAATAATAATAATAATAATAATAATAAATAACGTTTATTGATACAAAAATTGTTTGACATGGTTGTATAACATTGGTCCCCAAACTAGGTATAACCTGTATCTTGGGGGCCTCCTTCCTAGTGTTACAGAGATAATTTAAACATACTTACGTTATTTACATTGAAACATTTTTTTTTTTTTTTTTTTTTTAACAAAATATAATTTAGACATGAAAAGTGAAAATTGTATGTAAAGGTTGATAGTCATTGTGTGTGAAGTAGTGAGTGTTTTGAAAGTGTGGTGTGGTGTGCAAGTGTGTGAGGTGTGTAAGTGTGTGAGGTGTGTAAGTGTGTGAGGAATGGAAGTGTGTGAGGTGTGTAGGAGAGTGAGGTATGTAGGTGTGTGACGAATGTTTATGTAGTGTATGTTATTATTATTTATTTAATAGATACATTATTTAATGAATGTAATTAAATTCTCGGTTCCCTCATAGTCAAAAGTTAAAAGCCACTTAGTTAATTTATTTCTACATTCTGTAGTTGTTTTCTCATGGATATGGAGAATATCGTTTACTTTGTTATATAAATAAGTTATGTAAATATGTTTATTGTTTGTTTATGAATGGTAGTTTTAATTTAATCTCTAAATTCATGAAACGAAGTCTCATCTCTCACACGACAATTCCCATCTAGGTATTTAGACCGTTGTACAACTGTTAGGTATTGCAATTTGGCCTGAATAATATTTTATTTAATCCTACTCGATCGAAACATCCAGGGAATACGATAAGAAAACATATCCTCAAATTAAATGTGACCTTTATAACAAGTCTTCTCCATTTGTGAACTTCATATACCATATTTGCATACAATGATTTAGTTGCGCCTGATGGAAGTTTCAGAACCGACGAAGAGAGTAAGTACATGGAAAGCTTTTAAATCGCGTAGTAAGGTTAATATAAATATTGACATGTTGTAGGCGGTGTCCGTGCAAGATGGGCGGTGGCTCGCGCGATCTACCCGTACATGGTGTCCATCGGGCTGGTGTACTTCACCACGCTGAGCCTGTACCCCGGCATCGCGTCCGAGGTGCCGTCCTGCCATCTCGACACCTGGATGCCGATTGTACTCATGTCGTCGTTTAATTTATTCGATTTTATCGGAAAAGTAAGTACCTACCTGTCTAAATAACTACCAAACATATTAGAAACGTCTCTTAATGAGTAGGTTGGTAAATTAACCGAACCAGGAACTTATTCAGATCTTTTAGTTCATGTTAGTAAGATGAAAATAATAATATTAAACGTTGAAAATAATATATATGTCCTACATCTTTTCTTTATATAGAACACATCTTATAACAAAAGATTATAAGTATCTACCTATGTATTAGATCACTTTGTCACCAAACACTTACCGGAAAAAACTAGTCGCCTTTTATGGTTTTATGTTGGCAACTTTTATAATCCTGCATTGCCTAGTTAGGTACCATTATTTTATATAGATAAATAGCAGTGCAATGCAAAAGGTTGTCATAAAATTTACCATAAGAGGTCATAATGCCGTCAAAAAGCGGGCATGTAGTATACCTGCAATTGTCACATTCTTTTGTAACAGAAAACGTTAAGTCCTATGTGCATCGGTAGAATGTAATATCGAAGCTATCTTCGGCGTTCGACGAAGATATTGTAAATAAGGAGTTCTTAAATGCCGAGAGTAGTACCAACATTTTTGAAATAACATTTTATTTAAAAGTGTGATTAACATAAATACATATCCTGGGACATTTTTCACACATGACCAATCCGATTCCAAACCTGAAGGCTTGTATTAAGGTAACCAGATAGCTGATATACTTGCCTATAACTTTTTAAATACATATTTATATTCTATGCAGACACAGAACAAACAGACATGTTTATGAACAAATATTTGTCCCGGGTGCGATTCGAAGCCACGCCGTACCGAAGTCGTAGTTGCGTCGTATACAGTGCCGGATTAATCACGTAGCAGGAGTAGCAACTGCTACGGGCTTCGCGCAAAAGGGGGCCCCGCGAATTCATATCTGCCTACCTCCACCCAAGATTAACTTTTTGAGTATTTTTTACCAGTAGCAGATCAAGGGCCCCTGTATAGTATTTGGGAAGGGCCCCGCGCTCGGTTAATCCGGCACTGGTCGTGTAGTAGGTATGTATTTGTCGCATGCGAGATCGCGGCGGCGTGGCCGTACGAGTGGAGCCGCAGCCAGCTGCTGATGGCGAGCGGGCTGCGGCTGCTGCTGGTGCCGCTGCTGCTGCTCTGCGCCGCGCCGCGCCACGCGCCGCATATCGTCGGCGACGTCAGTATTGCATACACTACTTTCATATTTATTTACTAGCTGCCTCCGTGCGGTTTCACCCACGTAGTCCCCGCTCTCGAAGGAATACAGTCCTATGTTACTCGTGGATAATGTAGCTTTCGAATGGTGAAAGAATTTTAAAAACGGTCCAGGAGTTTTTGAGCCTATTCATTACAACCAACCTACGTAAGACCATGTTGGCGAGGAGCCGTTCTAATTCCTTGCCCTGATATGTTGACGTGTAAGCAATTCATATATGGGTTAAATAAAAAAAATAGTTATGATACTATTTATGATCTCCCGGGATCTTACATTTACCGGGATAAAAAGTAGCTTATGCTAGTTATGCCCTTTCTCAGGCTCAAGACTATCTGTGTACCTACCTACCAAATCTCATTTAAATCGGTTCAGTAGTTTTAGCGTGAAAGCGACACAGACAGAGTTTCTTTCGCATTTAAAATATAAGCTAGGATTTATTTAAATTTATAAGGAAAACCAACAGCTAAACACAATAGTATAGATACAAGAACATAAGATGGCTTAAAGCCGTAGTCCACCGCGCGAATCCAGTGCGAATAGGCTGACTGTAATATCTCGGGTAAGCAGGTTTCCTCGCGATCGGGCCGGACCTCTCGCTTCCCAGCGTGGTCCGTGGCATGCTGGGAGGCGAGAGCGCCTGGGCGGCGGTAGCCTCCTTCTGCGAGGAAGTGATGTCGCAGAAGGAGGCGGCGGAGCGTGCGCGGGAGGATGATCCCCTCGCGTCACAGCTCCGCCGGCGGAGAAGGGGGGGGAGGCGGCGACAGTACGATCGCCGTCACCTCCCCCCCTAGGCGGTGGTGACCAGCGGGAGAAAGGGCGTGGGGGCGCCCACTCCCGCATTGCACGGTGCACCACCGTAGCGGGAGGGAATGGCCGAGCACTCGCGGTCATTCCCAGATCCCCCTCCCAGCACGGGAGGGGGACGAGAAGGGCTCGCCGAGAGGGCGGGCGGTCGCCGGGGGGGACTGGACGCAAGGGCTGTGCCAGATTCCCAGTCCCCCCCCCACAAAGGCGAGGAAGGAGTGCCGCTGGGTCGTTTAGTGGGTATACCGGTTGACTAGCAACCGGGGAGTCCCACATAACCCTCCCTGTCCCCCGACGGGGAGGGTATGCGTAACGCATTTTTCCCAGCGATAAAAAAAAAAAAAAAAAAAAAAAAAAAAAAAAGGTTTCCTCGCGATCTTTTCCTTATCCGAATTTGGTGTGAGACGGTGCGTTCACTGAGCCAGCACGGCTATTAGGTATATATATACTAACTCCAATACTTTAATTAAAGTGTGTCTAACACTTCAGGAAAAATCAGTTAGATTATTAAAAATACTCATCACATGCTACACAAACAGCGCCTCGCAATTTTTCATTAGTTCTTAAAATCGCCTTATGTTCATATGCACGTCACGGAAAAACTGCTATTAGAATACGACTAGGCGCTAGCAGAAAACGTATTAATTAATTGAAACGGAAAGTACAAATGTTATTTTAAAACCTATACACATTTTTTCAGATATACCCCATAATGTTCTCAGTAGTACTTGGCTTCACAAATGGGGTTTTCGGCTCAGTACCAATGATCATGGCGCCATCTCGCGTCGGTCGTGAACTCAGAGAAATTGCCGGTGAGTAGCTTTTTTACTACCTACTTACTTATCTAATGACCATTCAAGGAAAAATTTATCGAAATTACTACACACACATAGTGTGGAATATTCCTGTGCTGAATTAATTTGATCCAATACAAATATAAGTACAGCTTGGCAAAAAAGTCGTGAAATTAATGGAGGCGCCACTATCGTGCATGTTGCAACCCCTTATAGTACGACAAAAACGGTTTTGATACTCGTTTTTTTTTTTACATTTAATATGAATATTAAGGGGTTAATGAAAAAAAGAAAACCTCTGAATCTTGTTCAGCTAGTGTCTAGAACGACAACATTTGTAGTTATTTAATTTTAAAAAAATAATAAAAAAAATAATCATAATCAAAAATTTTAATCAGAATCAAAAATGTTTTCCGCTAAGTATTTCACGCCCAAAAAGTCTTCATCCATGCCTTGGTGTGTGCTTTCACCAAAACTCTGCTGGCTATCATCAGATGTGTCACTACTGTTGCTTTCATCTTGTACTTTGGTTTATGATATTTTTTTCAATATCACTATAAAGAGTTTGCCCCCTTCGAAGATAACCTTCTTCTATTTTCATGACATGTTGACATGATTTTTTCTAGTCGTGAACTGTACGCTTGTTCAGCCACCACCTAGAACAATAACATAAAATAAAAAACAAAACAATTGCGATTACTTATCATTATAAATTTAAAGCACTTTTGTTTCTTTGTCCTTCTATTGCAATTCGCCTTATAGTACTGATAGATTTACCTAAAAATATTTTAAGTAGTTATTTTTGTTCAGTGATTTATGCAATATTGACAAAAAGTATCAAAATTATACGAACGCGCTGCATTCCGAATGTGTTTTGTAAACATAACCTCAAATTCATGAATGTACATTTCAATAATTGTATGAAAGGTTTATACTAGATATAGCCCCTTGAAATGCACACGCTACATCTGATTACATGAATAAAATATAATTTTACCTGTTATTTCAGCGGTTCTTTTATACATATTGTTGAAATCGGATAAAATTTGTCCGGCCTCCAGTTCCGCCAAACATCTCACGTATACTTTATAAATTATCGCTCTTGCTGCTGGGAATAACAGATCTGTTCATTATGAACACAATGGGTCACCAGTATCACCACAATAACGCAAATAAATAATTAAACACGAAAAACAGTATCCTATTACAATAAATGACAGAATATGTACCTTACTCGACAAGACAGAGCGAGTGTTACCAATGATCAAATATTTTAGTTCCGTTTCAGGACTTTTTTGCCAAACTGTATGAACTGAGATCATGTGGTCTTTATTATAAAAAAAATACATTGTGAAATGAGGTAAACTCTTTGATGAAACGCCCTTCATTTGTGCGAACTTTTCAAAAGCTAATTCTCGTTTCATAAGTCATTAAAATGTTGCGCAACTTTTCCTTATTTTGTATTCATATTAAATATCAATAGGTGCATATCTCTACAGTTCTATGACGTCACAAGACACACAAGTGACTAGCTAATTTATTAAGCGACTTCAAAAAAAGGAGGTTCACAATTCGTCGGAATATTTTTTTATGTATATTCACCGATTACTCAAAGACGACCGATTTGCAAAATTATTTTTTTGTTTGATAGGGTATACTTCCCAGGTGGTCCCATAGTGATCAGGTAAAGATCTGATGATGCTGTCCTTGAGAAATTGGTGGAATTCTTAAAATTTTATAGGCAATTTTATCATTTATCTTATCCTTCGTATAGTTATTTGCGCCTGGTCATGGTATCATCTCGTTGCAGAGCTGATGATGGAAGATATTGAAGGTGTTTTCTTTTTTAAATTATAATTATTATTTCAGGTAACATGATGACCCTGTCATACAACGGTGGACTGCTCTCAGGGTCCCTGGTATCGTATTTATTATTGGGCATGCTGGGCCCGGCCGGCCGGAGCCCTTGTCGCGTGTACCCCACTCCACCACTCCCCACCATCCCTACCACTTCTACCACCACCGCTGCTGCCAACCTAACTAATCTTTTTACTGCTCTACATTAAGACATTGGTCATCGCCCATAACACCGACTTCGCTCCAACATGAGTTATTGCTTCATGAAATTAGGGCTCGTTATGACTAGGGATGCCAGGCTAGGCTATCGTTTGAAGTCCTGAATAATCGGCGACACCACCTGCATTATTGATGTGCGTGCAGTTTTGTGTTCGATATTCGGCCGAATACTAAATAGTAACCAAATAGGTATTCGTGGCTTCTTTAATCATGGCATGTCATAATAACAGTAAATTTAATGCCTTATTTTAAATGGTAAACAATTTGGATTGGCGATGTTGTGGAGAATGCGCTATTCAAATTGAAATAAATTCCTGATATTTTGATAGCATTAAAGAATATCTAGTACCTACATAAGGAAGACAGTTGAAAAATCGACACGACGCAAGACGAAACAGATTGGGTTTCTTTTTTGCTTTTAAGTGCACTTAAGAAAACTACTCCATCTTCTAATCTATAGAACTGGATTCAAATGTCAAATTTTATTTTTATTATATCATTTCGGTAAATAAATACAATCAGAAAGAGCCAATTTAAATTAAATGAAATCTTCTTCAAACCAAATCATTATTCGTTACCCTACTTTTAAGCATTTATCATTGTGCTAATTAATTGTTTAGTGATTTTAAACATTAATAATGGCAATTCGCGAACTTTCTCGTGATTGCTTAAGATTTGAGAGTCGTCTTTTGTAGCTAAGTAGGTACCTACATACTACTTATAGATATGGTCACTATTTAAGACAAGCGACAGATCTACGAATAACGTATTGTAATATCTACTTAGTACTTAACTGCGTTATATATACTTTTTATGTTTGGAAGATCTTTTTTTGTTGTGTTATTTTTTCTAGATATTGTCGTACATTGCACCTAAGTAACTATATCAGCTCACTCGCGTGTTTAGATAACCCGGATGGTTTGGTGTCAAGAACGAGACAATACTAAATGCCAGACACACAAAATGAATTATGTTTATGATGAATTAGATGAAAAATATTACCGATTGTCGATCGATCGACTTTGAACAGATACAGCTAGTCGGAAGCGCAACCGATTCGGGAGACTAATCGATTTGGTGCAATCTAGATTCGAGAGGCTTCTATTTTCCACATGAGTAAGTACCTACACTGATTTCTTTCTTTTATTTTGAAACCTTGTTTAAAATATGCCACTGGCAACCCTATTCTCCTTTATATAATATTTTTTTTATTAATAGAAATGTGATCTCAGGCAAGATGCGTGGCTCATGGAAAAGAGGTTTTATAATATAAATGATTTTCTATAAATGTTCACTTGCAGTTTGATAATTTTAATATAATAATCCTAAATTTTAATTAGAATTTATTCTGACATGAAACTGATATTATATTATATTATCCCTAATCTTTAATTTTAATTATTTAATAGAGTTTTAAAAATAAGAATTTAAATTGTTGTCTGTCGCTTGTTAATTAACTATTGCAATTGATGTGTTTAGTTTTAATAATATTAATATTTTTGCATGCCAATAATATGACAAAGTAGGGGAATTGTGCTTAAGATGACATACTTTTTGTTTCAAACCAAATATTCAAAATAAATAAAGTCATGGTGAGATCAAAACCTTACGATATATTCAAGTAATCAATTATTAACAAAAGTATTATAGTTTTAGAGCAATCGACTGAATATAAATTAAAAAAAACAACATTAAATGCACTTAGGTCCACGTGTGTAAGATGACACTAAACTAGGGAAAGATGACACACTATGTCATCTCAGACCTTATGTGGTATGTCGTCTTATCCAACAATTTTTTTTTTCTTTTTGGGTCCCACTCAGCAGTGCAAAAACAGAGATTATACAATGATGTCACACTTAACCAGTAGATGAAATTGGATGAAAATCTTGTTAATGCCGAATAAAAAAAGATAGGCATACAACCGCCTAATAAAGGCAAGATGACATATATTTCATCTTATACCGATGTCTAGTATGTCATCTTACCAAATAGTAAAGAAAAGTTTCATGCAAACATCGTCACAAAATCTTATAGGTTAGAACACGTTATTATTAATATTTGGGCCATGCATTAATCACTGTTTATAATAAATATTAGTTCAAACGAAAATATTCACATCTTATATGAATTTCCATCATAATCGAAAGCTTTAGATATTTTTTTCTCACTATATAATCACAAAAATGTTCACTATTTTGCAACGCGCTGTCAGTCTTCGCCATATTGCACTTCACCACTAGCGCCACTAATAGGTACTCTGTAAAACGTCACGTATTCACCTTTGGGGCGAATATTAAACGAAATATAAAGGTGTGTCATCTTATCTGACTATGCCATCTTAAGCACTCTTCCCCTAAGTATGTAAGCTCGTACTTATATATTTTTTTTTGTAAAACCTTTTATGTTACCATACTTTATGCAAATAAAAAATCTTTATCTTTAAGGAATGCCCAGACTAACTTTAATTAGTAAAATATATATTTAACACTGTGATAGTGAGGCGGCTCTTAGAACTAGGCGAGACTTAAAAAGCCACTCCGCATATCCAATATGAGCGAAAGAAAAAAGAACACCGGGGCCAATCAAGATACCCTCTTGCCAACTTTATTTTTCTCGTCATATTATAGGTATCTTTGTTAGCACAAGTCATAGATATACTTTGTAATCCAAATAATTTTGTTATATAAAATGAACTTGTAGGTATATATAGTAGGAATATTGGATATAATAAACTATAAAATAAATATCTACTTACTAATAAAAATACGTAAGAAATAACAATTATCAAAAAGCAGTTACAATATTCTCTGAAGTAATATCTAAAAAAAATACTAATTTAAATCGCTTCGCCCAGTCGAAAGTTATGAGGCAACAAACATAAAAAAAAGAAAATACCAGTCGAATTGATAACCTCCTCCTTTTTGAAGCCGTTTAAAAAATACAGTGAATAACTGAAATATTTCTTCGTAGATTACTCTTTGTCGGCTCTATTGTAAAGTATCAAATTTATAACTTTAAATCTAATACAGGCCGTACTTTCTTTATAAGATGGTTTATTCATTAACGCTTAGTTTAATCAGTTAAAACAAAGATAATTTCATATTTTTATATACCTATTTGGAACTTGTCCTGGAAAAAAAAATCCGTTATCTTGTTTTGTCGCTGTTGCTGTTATATTGTTCGATATAAGTACCTATTCTCTGAAAACCTATGAATGTTTTTCTCTTGTACCTAACTAAAATGAAAAAAAAAATTCACTTCGTTATTAGTATAGAAAACATACTCATAAGCAGAATACTTAAGCAGCTCTTACCAATAATATAAATGTGATCTTATTGTATATAATAAATTAGCATAGTTAGTTTAAATAACAGTTCATGTAGGTACCTGTTGCATAATATGATATTGTATTTATATAACCTTTTTTATTGTTGAGCTTTACCATATGTATTATTTAAAAGTACCTACCTGTATTAATTATATTTATATTCCTAGACCTAATACATGTCAAAACATAGGCACATACCATGTAGTTTAGGATTGTGCACCTTAGGTACTCATTTCCAGCCTCATTTTAGGTAGTACTTATTCAATATTTATATTCTAAATCAAGACTGTATCTAAAAAAATATCATAAGTGAAAGTACCTATATGTTGCATATCATAATAACATGTTAGTAAATTTAAAATAATATCTGTCGATGGTACCCCACCACTAATCGTTTATCGATGACTTCAGTTAAGAAATAGCACGTTCTTTCCAATAGAATAAGTATTATACATAAGCTTTCTGGATGATTGATAAATTATTATATTCAGCCGATATTCTAATTATATATTGAATAATAAAAAAATGATGATTTGTTGTAGTACATGTAAGCACTATTTGGATGTAAATATAAACCTTTTTACATAATTTATGTTTGTTTTTACCATAGAGCAGAAGTAAATATACCTCGATAGTTATACGAACCACATAGGGTCAAATTTTGTAGGTATCCTTCTAATTAATCTGAAACTGCGAAACCATTCACCTTGACTAACTTGATTTTATCGTATCAGTTCAGAAGGGTAGGTATTGTAAGTAACTAACCCCCGGATCTTCCTCAATACGAATACCTAATAGATACTTAGAACTTGTTCACCAAATAAAATAACTTCGCACTGTCGTGCGTGAACACTGGCCACTCTGTATAAACATGTGTCAAGTCATGAGAGGTCAACTACGACGTCAACCATATACCTACAGTAAGTACCATTTTCATGACGCGAGCTCGGGTTGCTAGGTTTAGATAGAGATAATTCGAACATTTTGGGAACGCATGCACGTGCTAACGTATGCTCCGGCAGGCGCCTCGTCCAGTTGGGCTATTCAACCATAACTCCAGAGAGAGATTAATCTAGAAGTTGAATGAGAAAGAGAGATAAACGTCGATAAAATAACGTCGACTTCGTATAGAATAGCGTAGCATGTTGTTACTTTGTGATCGAGTCGCACTTTCACAGCAGATAGCAGTGTAGGTTTTTTTACAATTCGTGTAAGCGATAACAATTAAAACTTGTATAGGTAGGTATCTTATACATCGTCCAGTAGGTACAGGTTATCTACGATGATAGCAGGTAGGTAGCCAAAACTAACATATCTATCGTAAATAACCAGAAAATACCAGATTCATATAAAAATGTTTTTATTACATAGTTTTTTCGTGTTAACTATATGTGTACCTCAAGTGACCTCAACTAACATTCAACCGGCATTATTATTTCCTTTGTAGAAACCTACTCGGCACAGGTCATAAGCTCGCAACTTGCCAAGTACTTACCTACCTACCTAGATAAATCTATTGAGCAACCATGAGGTAATTTATTCCGTGTCCTACATGTTTACTATGGTATTACCGAGAATAGTACCTAGCAGAAAACTCTGGCTCTGAAGTGCAACTGCCTAAGCCTGGCGACTGATATTTTAGGTTAGGATCATCACTTTGTATGATTTTCCCACGATGTTAAATTTATCAAAAGCTCATTCATATTACAAAATCGTATTCTGACGTTCTGGCACAATACTGACAACTTAGATATAACCACATTACCCTGAATAGCGATCAATACACCTAGGTAAATAATTTTTTTATACCACAAGGGTGGCAAACAGGCATACCTACGGCCCCACCTGATGGGAAGCGGTTACCGTAGCCTATGGACGCTGGCAACACCAGAGGCGTCACTCACGGGTTCCCGACCCAGTAAAAAAGGAGCAACTGTATAGGCAGTGAAAGGGACAAAGCGTAATGTATTTTCGTCGAAGGGCTAGACAGGTATCACATGGATATCACTCCTGCATACCCTTACGACGCTACTCCATCACTGGTCCCCCCACTGCCGCTACAGCGTCTCCTCATGGAGCTCTGTCTACCTTACTCACCGCAGGAACACAACACTAGGTAGGTACATGTAGTGTTATTTGGCTGCGGTCTTCATGTTCGTAGAATACCTACACAGACATCCTACATACCGGAATTGTGAACGTTTAAGTTTCGTTGGTGATAATATAATATATTACTTTCGGTCGTTTAGTTGTTATTGCGAATATGTATCACCCTGGCACACTAGTCTAACTCATCTGAGGGCAATGTACCTACCTATTTCTTACGCCACGTAGTAACTACGCAATCTCTGTCATTCATGAACACGAACCTACCTACGTGAATAAGTAGGTACTTTCATTACGACTGATATGATTGAAGTATCGAACTATTTATTGTAGCACTACACGATGAAAGTCGTAAATCAATGTGGCATACGTCGACATTGATTTATAGTAGAGAGTAAAGCGATCTTCATAATAAATTATCAACATACCTACTTAATATATATAAATACGTATAGGTATGTGGTTTAAATATGCCACGAAAAAATCATTGTCCTATTTATAGGCATGTTTCCAAAACGATTTTAAATCATATTAAGTTAAGCACATAGGTACCTACCTACTTGGTTAAACTCGGAAAAACATTGGATTTCCTGTAAGACTGAAACTTTAAGAATGATAATATGCGAGGAAAGCTTTGTGAACTTGACGCAATAAGTAAGTAGTTGATAACTATGTAGAAGACTTCAAAATAAAGAAATCAATACAGTTTTATTTCATATGCTTTATTTAATATAAGTATGCACACTGTCACATATTGAGCGATAGAAGTTCGACGACACAACCTACACAGGTCCATATCGCGCGTACCTCAACGACAAGCAACTCGGATCTTGGATCCCACAGAGCTAATTCCGAACACTGGCTGCGTCCACGCATTTATTGGACTACCTTTTCCGGCGACGCGTTCGCGATCTTTGTGAAGATCGGGAACTCCATTCCAAGCTGAGGTCACTCAGCGATGGCGGCGTTTCCGGAAACTGAGCGTGAGATGTCCATCGGCAGGAATCGCATGCAGGTTTTTCAGCCTTTATAATTTTTTCTTCCTTTGGATTAGACTGGTATGATTCCAAAATGTGTTTATAAGCGCACTCCAATGGTTCGGGGCTGCGACCGCGCGCTGCGCATAAACGGGCCCGCACACAAACGGTGCAGTAGCCGCAAGTATCTCCACGAAGTACACTCCTGACCATTTTGTATATAGACTGTTAGTGTGGTAACGTACTGTAACAACTGATGCCAGTTGTAGTGCCGCGTTATATTTATGCGGTGGCCGGGACCGAGTGGCGTCGCGCACGCGCCTTGTTGATAACCTCAGGTCCGGCGCCAGCAGCGTTACCGACCGCCTTAAGTGCCGTGTCAGGAAAAATTACAGCAATTTATTGTTCAATTATGTATCTACATTGATATGAAAACATTGTGATTATAGTATTATTATTGTATAGATAAATAACTATTGTAGAAACGGTTTGGTTCACAGGCAGGATCACAACTAATCATAACCGCGAATACAAACCTACCTACCCTAACATTTCAGTTAGTTAACCATAGAATAATCTTTAAACTTAGGACTTGCTTGTTTTGTACCTAATATGTAGGTAATTTATATTCCAAGATGTGGTAACGTTATTATTGCCTACCGCATACGTATGCAACTAAATATATAGCTATGTGTACCTACCTAATGCTCAATTATGGGGATGGTCGAGCTAGGATCAAAATATGAAGTAGCAATGTTAGAACCAACAACCAGAAATGTATTCCAGTTCATGGTCGTAAGTGACGATCATGGTCGTGGGGGCCAGCTCAGGGTAATCATTTCCTGATTCTGCCCGTGAAATCAAAAATTTATTAAATAAAAAATATACTTACTTAAATGATGAATTCACTAAGTAATTAGAAAGAAAGAAAGAAAAAAAAATAATTCAACAAAATAATAGTTATAAGATCTAGATGTCTGAAAGAAAACGAAAGCAAATAGATTATTAACAGTATAACCTATTTAATAGATAGACGCGTCATGTTAAGTTTATTACTAGTTCATTAATTAATTTACTATCATACTGTGGGTACTTATTTGTTAGGTATGTTAAACAAATCTACGCGTATTTTTTTATCTAAACTGCTAATTCATTAGCATATTCATCTATAAGACTTACCTATCTAGGTTCCGTACAGTTGTAGAATTGTGTTACACTTACGTACGTATCATTGCTTTAAGATAATGTCAACGATGCTGCTCCAGATCCATAAACTAGTGATCACTGGTTTGTCAACCTCGTTAGTGTAGTATTGAATCGTTATAATGCTTGGTGTTGATAATATTCGTTGATAGGTGATTGATAATTAAATTAATAAGAAACCTATATTACCTTGACAGGTAGGTCTTGCTACGTTTGATTTTTTTAGTGACACAATTAAATATATAGGTAACTAAATGAGCCTCGATAAATCTGTATAAGTATATCTTCTATGTTCCAAATAATTCTTGACCTATGTTGTGGTTTAACGTCTACTTCCTTGGGTTAGTTAGTTTATGAGATTTATATATTATTTTACACTTACCTAAATCTAATAACGAGGCAAACTAAAACTGTTACTTTTTTTAACTGGAATTCATAGAAAACAATCGACCACCCAATTCCTTCAAAAATAATTATGAGCCAGGCACGTTAGTGGGTGATCCGATTAGGTAAGTTATGTATATCGAAACGCAGAATCTGTTAGACTCGCTGAGATGTATCTTTTTATGAAGGGCGGCGATAAATTAGACCTTATCCCGGTGTCGCGGATAATCTACATTTTCCGGTACACCTACTCAGTAACTCTACAAGTACTTAACAAACAATAATACAATGTGCCATTAATTTTTCAATATCTTATTGTGTTGTGATAGATATTTCTAGAAGTGCATTCTGGAACCGTTTTGAACCCCCCTTATCTTAAAGGCGACATGGTGTAAACAAGTCGATGCTATTTATAAAGTCCTACGAATAACTTGACCACCGACCTTATCGGACTATACTTTTTAAGGTTGAGTACTACAATACCACCCACATGGCTATATCATGTAATCATCGTTGGAACTTAAATCATATAGGTATACCTATTATGTGAGTTTTCAAAGTATCTACTAAGATCAAATATACTCGCATACCTAATGAAGATTAATCGCATGTTTTCTTTCATTGTTACCATGTAATTAGTCACTTTAAATCTAAAAATAGATAAAATTTTAAAAACATTGGTTTAATTACATATTTTTAAAAGATAACTAGTTATATCAGTGCGAGAGATAAAGTAATTAGCAGATGATTTTTAACCATATGAAAACAACAGTTTCCAAGAGTAAGCTTACATAATTGATTGTAAACCTTTGTACTACTCCGACCGTGCTTATTATTTATTGAATCACAATAATAGCAGGCAGCCATGTCATGTCATGATTTTGATATATATTTTTTTGCGAGCACTTTATGAATGATGCATTATCAAAGTTGAGTAGGTACATTGCTTTTTTCGTTACACAGAAAACACGCCTTCATCTATATAAATTTTCATTTATGTTATAAATTAAATAATTTTAGATATATAAATAAAACAACAACAATTTGTTTGGTTTTTTGTTATATGTTATGTTTTATAATGTTTCACGACAAGTTAGCGCCGCTAACTCTCTTTCACTCTACCTACAATATTAATCATCTTTAACACCCGGCAACCCTTTTTTGCGGCCGAATTTAATTAGGCACCCATATATGATAATTAATAGAAAAAAATTAGCTTTAATTTGATATATAATTCATAGATGTACGTTATGAACGTTAAAATGTATCAATATCATACCTGTTTACAACTGGCTGCGAGGAGGTACGGGCAAGTGAGCGAAGGCACCCGTGATTTTTTAGGATCTTTATATAAATTGCCGTGACGTAGACGAGATTTTATTAAAAAAACAAGTGAACGTTATGCTTTCCCAAAATTTTTTTCTTTAATAATTTTATTAAAAATACTTCCAGCCAAAATTTGATAGGCACCCTCGGGTATATCTATTCTCCTAGTTATAAATATACATGAAAAAATGGTTTGAAGCAAAAAACAGATCAGAGGGCTCACTCCCGACGCTTTCGAGAAACGAGTTCGAATCGAATAAATGTCATTTCATACATTTTTGATAGCGATTCTAGCGCACAATCGTGCGGTGACACTTTTTGGAACTAACTTCGATCAAGAATTTCGTTACAATCGAAACCGAATCGAAAAGTCCGTACTCCTGCCATTAAAAGACATTTGTGAATCGAATGGCGGGAACGACTTTAAACGTCAAAATACACGATCAGTAAAAAGGTACTTTTTCAGGATCGAGCTATCTCATCTAGAATAAATTTATCTAATCTAAAAAATTACATCTAATGTACAAGATTTCGTATTAGAAAAAAATAAAAAATTGAATATTAATTTTTTTCTGTAGAAATTAACCACACACAACATATTTTATAATTCTGAAGCGTCAAACATCGTTACCGATCGAATAAATGTCAATCTTAGCCATGGCCATCTTGATTTTTTATTCGTATTGGTTCGGGATTAACCAATAGGAGTTCAAGATGAATTTTTTTGGTTCAGGATTAACCAATAGGAGTTCAAATTGAAATCAAAACAAAATCAAATTCGAATCGTTTTCGGGAGTAAGCCCTCAGACCCTTGATCCTACGGTCGGATCTCGTACTATAAGTAGGTAGGTACCTACGTAATTTTTTCTGCGTTTTTTAAAGAATCGAGAAACACGAGATCTCTATTTAATTTGAATTTCGAATGTACATATTTGCAATGATACAACAAAATACATCGAGTATTTTGTTGGTCGATATCTAAACTGGGTTTAAATTACAGCAGGCCTTACTAAAGTTTCACCATAATCCGAACATTAAACAGAGGACTAACATACAAAAACTTATTTGCCCTTATATAGATAGATGAATATTTAAGAACTACAAAGTCTGAATCTTAATAGATATAATGTATGCTGTTGTGCTGTATATGTGCTGTTGATATAAAGACTATCTGTGTGTCTTTTACATTTACTTCTAGTGATACCTACTTGGATGAACTCTACACTCTGTGCATGGTAGAGGTTAATGTCGGTTATTTTTGTTTTACACAAATACCACGACTAAAAAAATAGCGGCCAAGTGCGAGTGGGAGTCCCATTATCTTCTTTTATGTATGCGAGCACCCCTTTAATATTTATTTTATTTTTAGTATGTGTTCTTATATCGGCTTAGCTTATCTATTAGTACATATTTGTTAAAATACATCATCTTTGAAAATTTCAACTGTCTAGCTATCGCCGTTCTTGAGATACAGCTGAGTGACAGACGGACGGACAGCGAAGTCTCAGTAATAGGGTCCCGTTTATACCCTTTGGGTACGGAACCCTAAAAACTAGTTATTATTTAAATGCCTTTACGTAAATACGTTTATTTACATAATTGTAATTCATATATCAATACAATGATTACGCGTCATTCAAGCTCACAAGAAGGGAGTAGACGGAGCCTATAAAGGAAATAATTTTATATCGTTCTTTGTCAAACTTATTAGATATAATATGAAAATGAAAATGAAAAATGTTTTTTATTCAATTAGGCCTTCACAGACACTTAAGAATAGTCAAACTCTAACGCTCGGTTCGGAAGGTTGGTTTTGCTGAGAAGAGCCGGCAATAAACTCAGCAATTACTCTTTTCAAAACAAACTTAGATTTATTTACATATCAAGGAATTAGTCTCACTGACAATATTTGGGTGTTGGGGAATGACTTAAAATAAAATAATTTAAAGTGAAAGTTTACAAAAATAACAATAGCAAACTTAGGCAGACCAGCCCCCACAAGCAGCACCTGTTCACAAGCATGACGCATGTGGCAGCCATCGCCCTCTTCGCCATATTTTAGGGAAGTGAGCGACCCGTCACACGACGCCGCCGCAAGCAAAGACTTTTAAGTGAGCATGACTAACCTAAGCTTGCAACAAACCACAAATGAATGAACAACGCACACACCCCCAATGTTATCAGTGTGACCATTAACATGTTTATATCAGGTAAATTACATCAAAAGTATACAAATTAAATAAATCTATAACCAAGCATTATTATCATTAAGATATTCATTTACATTATAGTAAGCCCTTTTTATTAATACGGCTTTGATGTGGTCTTTAAATTTTTGTGAAGGCAAATTTACAATTGATTTAGGTATTTTGTTATAGAAGCGTGTACACAGTCCTAAAAATGAACCTTGCACTTTTTGGAGTCTATAAGCAGAGGTCACAAGTTTGTGCTTATTTCTTGTGTTGATGGAGTGCAAATCACTGTTTTTAACGAAATCGCTAATGTTATTATGAACAAATATTATGTTGGTATATATATATTGTGATGCAACTGTGAGTATGCCGATTTCATTAAATTTATCTCTAAGGGAAGTACGAGAACCTAAATTGTAAATAGCTCGTACCGCTCTCTTTTGTAAAATAAAAATGGTTTCTATATCCGCGGCTTTGCCCCACAGTAAAATACCATAGGACATAACACTATGAAAGTAACTAAAATATACTAATCGAGCTGTATCTACATCTGTAAGCTGTCTAATTTTCCTAACTGCGTATGCTGCTGAGCTGAGCTTTCCCGCAAGTGTAGAAATTTGGGTGCCCCATTGAAGTTTCGAGTCAAGAGTAATTCCTAAAAATACTGTTGATTCAACAAGATTCAAAACTTCATTATTTAACATTAGATTACAACCTACTTTTTTAACATTAGGTAAAGCAAATTTAACACATTTAGTTTTTTTTGCATTTAAAACTAGATTGTTCACAGTAAACCAATCTAATACCCTGGCTAATGCACTGTTAACATCGTCATAGTTGGATTTAAGTCTATCAACACTAAAAATCAGTGAGGTGTCATCAGCAAACAGAACAATTCCACAGGTATTTTTAACATAAAAGGGTAGGTCGTTAATATAGATTAAAAATAAGAATGGACCTAGAATTGAGCCCTGCGGTACACCCATATGCACAGAAGAACCAGATGACTTAGCCCCATTTACATCAACTCTTTGGATTCTATGACCAAGATAAGATTTCATCAGATCAAGTGCTATGCCTTTTACCCCGTAATATTTTAACTTACCCAATAGTGTCTCATGATCAACACAATCAAAGGCTTTAGAAAGATCACAAAACACTCCTATAACATTTTGTGATTTTTCCCAAGCATCAAAAATACTCTTTAAAAGAGCTATCCCAGCGTCAATCGTAGAACGACCCTTGGTAAAGCCATATTGTTCCCCGTGTAAAATTTTATTTAAATTAAAATGAGAAAGAAGTTGTACTAACATTATTTTTTCAAATATTTTACTTAAGACTGGCAAAATGGAAACAGGTCTGTAATTAGAAGGATCACTAGGATCTCCAGTTTTGAATAATGGTACTACTTTACTATGTTTCATCAAATCCGGAAATGTACCTAAATCGACACATCTGTTAAAAATAAAAGCTAAATGAGGAGCAATAGCATCCACAATACCGCGCAATACAGCAACTGATATGTCCCACAAATCACCAGTGCGTTTAATTTTTAAAGTTTTGAACGTTTTTACTATTTCATAAGACGTAATATGCTTAAATTTGAATATCTCATTGCACTCGGATACATGTTTTCTCAAAATCGCGTCAGCATTTGCAGGTGAAGAATTTAAGGAGCTAGTTGTAGCTACAGGTATGTCCCTAAAGAAGTTATTAAAAGCCTCTGCTATTTGACCATCCTGACTAATGACTTTATTGTTAGCATTTAACTCAATACGCTTGCTAAACTGCTTAGTATTTCCTTTTTCAGAGTTAATAATATTCCAAGTAGCTTTTACTTTATTGGTAGCTTGATTAATTTTATTTCTCAAATAAATTGACTTAGCAAGAGCGCATGCTTTTTTAAATGTTTTAGAATAATTTTTAACATACTCAATGAAACTAACATTTTGATTAAACTTCTTCATACCATACAGCTCATACAACTTAGTTCTACTTTTATAAATTCCAGCTGTTGCCCAATCGTTAAACTTGATCTGTTTATTTTTATTCACGGTCCTAGGTTTAAAACTATTTTCAAATTCTTTTCTGATAAAACTAAAAAGTTCTTCATAAAGTCTATCTGGTTCCGCATGTGACATATTAATAGAAACAATGTTTTTATTTACGTTGTATTGGAATCGCGTCATCCGATCTAATGTAATAGGCCTACATGTTATTTTGTTCGGTATGTTATTTGCTTCATTTAATAAAACTACTTTTTGACCACAATGATCTGAGGTCAGCTCACTAATAATAGATTTTTCAAATACATCACAGTTGCAAAACACATTATCTAGGCATGTGGCAGTGGTTGCCGTAATTCTAGTTGGCTCATCAAATAAATGGCATAGATTGAATGATTTAAATAAATTTATCAGCCTTACTGATGTAGGTGAGTCTATCAATAGGTTTACGTTAAAATCCCCACATACTATTAAGGATTTATTTGTAGTTTGAGCCTTCTTAAGGGCGTCTTCTATTACTAGTTCAAACTGACTGAAGTCACTAAGAGGAGGACGGTACACGCAAACAATAACAAATCTATCAAGTTCTACACATGACAATTCCGCAGTACGTTCGATTGATAAATCTACAATATCTTGGCGATTTTTACATTTAACATGATTGGAAATAAAAATTAAGCTACCACCGTGTATCGCCGATCTTCTAACGAACGAACTCATTAACTTAAAATTAGGAATATTGAGCAATAGCTCATGGTTCTTTAACCAGTGTTCCGTTATACAAAAAATATTAACCTTATGGTATTCTAGGAACAATTCTATCTCTAGTTCTTTACCAGCTAAGCCCTGTATATTTTGATGCACAATATTTAAATGGTTGGGCTTAGTCTTTGTCGTACTTGAAAATCCTCCCCGGATGCCTGGTTAACATCAATAACGACAGGCGCAATAGTGTGTCCAACCAAGATATTGGTTTGGTTATATATGTGTATATTACCAGCTAACAATGTAGCAATTTGTCGCTTATACTTAAGTGGCAGATAGAGAGTATCTCTTGTCAACTTAAAATTAGAAATAACATTATTCATGTCAAAATAAAACATGGCGTCACTATGACGATTACATAAATTATAGATGGTCATATTAATATTATAGATGTGCATATTCTGTTCTTGAGATAATGAACAAGAATAAGGAAAAGCACACATGACAAATTTACATTTAAACTGATTCCGTAGGTCAAGCAACTTATCAAAACTTTTAATTACATCCTTTTTCCTTATATTTAAGCTATCTCCGCATAAAAGTATGACTGTGCTATTCTGATGTAGGTCATGTGAATGAATGTTATTAACTACCTGTTCATAAGATGCCCCTGGGTAACATTTATTCAATGACCGTTCATTCAGTAAATTATTCAGAATAGGGCCAAAATCTTTTCCAATTGTATCACTCATAACAATTGTTTTCCTACTTTGTGATTCAGAGTTTAGGTTAACGGCGCTATCCCTATTATTATCTAATACCGGCTTTGCACCTGAAGTAGGGCTTGAAGTTAAGCAGCTGCAGTGGTTATTTGCGTTGGAGTCGAGACGCTCCTTATTATATTCACCTAACCTAATTAGCTCGTCTGTCGCTAGGATGTGCGCGGTGATTTGCTGTTGAGCGTTAACATATTTTGTATTAATATTTTCTAAGTTATCCTTAAGATAATCAATTTTTTCAAGTAGGCGTATAGTATTAATGTCGTAAGTATCCTTATTTTGCATAATTTTACTCTGACTTGTTTTTAATTTACACTTTAAGCTAAAACGTTCCTTTCTTAATAACGAATTTAGGTCTCTTACTATTTTTTGCTTTTTTAAAAGTTTTTGTGTCTTTTTGATAATCCTATTGAATTTAATATACTTTTTAAATGATCTCCGGCTATTAATTTGAATATTAGACCTATTATAAGATATACTAACATTAGGACTACCTTCATTGTCAGACGTCAAATCGATAGTTGACGGGAACTCCTCAGATAACTTATCTACACGAGAGCCGAGTAGCTCCTCATACAGGCTCCGAGTAGTGTCACTTTCTCGGGCTAATTTGGCAGCCTCTAGTTGTCTAATAGACCTATGTGCCTCATTTAGGTTGAGCTCGAGCTCAGTGATGCGACTCAGAGCCCTTACATGAGTATCGCTACACTCACTAAACGAATCAACATCTGCCTGGAGTCGATTACACCTATCCACAACGGCCGCATACTTAGAATGAAATGATTTTAATTCTAATTTTTGTTTCGCGTTTTTTTCAAGAATATTGTTGATTTCTTCCTCGCTCTCGTCCCGTTCCCTCAAAAGCCGGTCGCAGAGGTCCTGAGACTTCTTCAGTTCCTGCAGTGCAACTTTCAGCTTCTTCTCCATGTCGATAGCTGTAGCCTTGCGCGTCAGCATTTTTGGCTCGGCGATTAGAGGGCAGGCGAGCGTGAAAATAAGAAAGAAAACACAATACGTTAATATTACTTAATATATATAGAATACCTATTAAATAAACTAAACAATAGATAAAGGGAAAATAAAATAGATCAGACAGAAAAGTCAAGTAGATTATTATAATAGAATAGTGCAAATAAAAAAATTAAAAATAAAAAATTAATGATTTATTTATATGTAGATAGAATGTAAGAAATTAGAAAGTTGTTATTTAACAGGTTTCAACAAATATTTTATGTATTTACTTACTACATCTACATGTACTACTACAAGCGCTATTCCAATACGTATCTTAATTCTAAATTATGACTACAATTGTGAATATTTAAAAGTACGACTCATATCAAATACAACTATGAAAAGAACAAACAAATTTAAAAACGAATATCACTTCCCTGGTCAAGGCTCGAACCTGGTGTCCCTCCGATCCAACGAAGTTGACTCGAGTTCTTACTAACTGAGCCGTTTGGCGGACAGGATGCGGGTCGAACTTATTGATCACATTCGCCTAAATGATTTTATAACTACTTAAGTAGGTATGACGATGTTGATGATTTTATGTCCAACCGCCACACTAATAAATTAATTAGGAATTTAATGTTTTAATTGTTTATTGATTCTATAACCCTGTCCAATTTAGGTATCACGGTAAAAATCTATTTATGATAGCACTTTTTTACACATTCGTTAATTGTTTTAAAAGTCACTGGTTGAATGTTGTCGTTCACTGGTACCGGGATTTTGTTCAATCAATTTTTAACACTTAGAGTATCCGTTTTACAAAAATAACATTTGCACTTACACACTACAACTTATACTAAATAATGATAATGCTTTTAGACATAAACAATAACTTTATAAATTGATTTTAAATAAAAATCAAGGAGCCTAAGTTGCTTGACCAACTGACAGCTGTCAACCTCTCCAACCAATAGTAAATTATATATGTGTCTCGATTCTACTTTTCTCTTAATAACACTTATCTAATATTACCACAGAAAAAATAGTTTAATATGTTTTTGATGCTTTAATTAATAAGAATTTGTATCCTCTAAATATTTCGAAATATCTAGAATTAGTTAGGACTTTGGATGATCTACATAAGATTGATGAATTAACTTGTCATCTCCGGCAACCACCCCACTATGCAGCTCAGGATGTTTATAGTAGCAAAACTAAAAGAAGAATGGGTCAATACTAATTTATTATAACTATAAATATAATAAGCATGATAATATAAACAATTGAAATAGAAAAATAGTCAAAGGTCAGCAAACTATAGTGATAAAGGTCTAATAATGAATAAGAAAATAAACACTAAAAGGCAATAAGAACAGGAGTGTAAGTGATAAAAATGAAAATTAATTAAAATCAAATTTTTTATCTAAGAAATATTGTTCTCATATCACATTACACTATTATATTTATGCTTTTAATGATACTTTATTGAATAATTATAAATATGTTTAACCACAAGTAGACTTATTGAAGAAATATATATTATAAATACCACTTAACTTACTACAAACATAAGTTTGGTATACATATGTCAGAAATTAATTAACGGTCGAGGAATAGGAAGTCTTAAAAAATAACGCTTTAATTGATCTCACTTAAATATAAATTCAAAGTGTTGAATTCTAAATTTTACTCTTTAATATTAATTTACATTATTAATAAATAACATTTTACGGTCAATATATGTAGGTATAATTATTTTATTCATAAAAACTATTCCAATCGCACTTACCACTAGAGTCTAAACTGTCGCAAAGATTATTAAAAGTATCATTTTTGCACTGAACATTCAACGATTTCAGGTAGTGACAAAAACGATTATTCCTTTTTGAGCTTATATCAGGCTTGGCTTTTTCTATTCTACAAATATTTCTACACGAGGGCCAATAATCCAGTGCAAGTGCTCTTCTATCAAAAACTGCTAATGGGTTCAAATAATTTGTTAAGTTTTTATGTCTTGAGATAATTCTGTCCTTTTTCCTGTAAAAAAAAATTACTCAATACTTTATGAACATGTCATAAAATCAGTTATGTAGTTTATTGATGTTGAATGAAAATGATTAGACATCTAATAACTGTTACAAAGCATAAAATAATAAGATACCCAAATAAAAGAAAAGAAATACTAACCTTTGAACAGTCATACCAGGAAAATATATATCAGCTTTAGTATTGTTAGAGTCCAATGAATGTTGTGCTCTATCAATGCCTCTATTTATAAGATTATATGAGATCTCATCCGTAACTTCAGAATTTTTATTGAAAAGATCCAAATTCTCAAGCTCTGAAACATTATCACTTTCAGAAGAGTCCCAAGGCTGCGAAGTTATGTCAGTCTCCACTTTATATTTACTAAAATAATCAGCTAGTGATATGGTATCTATTGAAGTAGCTATAGAGTCCATTTCCTCTATCATCATTTTATTATGATCTTGATGTGTTATTTTATTGTTTTTAGGATTTTTATTAGAATTCCCAAATAAACTTGGCAGTGTCCACCAAATGTTTACAAGGTTTAGAGGGGAACTGAATTGGAATAAATTGATCTGTTTATTTAGGAAGCATTTCCAAATACAATCTATATCTGTATTGTTTTTATGTATAGCTTTATCTGCTTCCCAATTCTCTCTATCAGCCCATGATATACTTGAATTTTCGTCTGATTCAAAATTTGGACTACAATATTCACTTTCCTTTGATGCTGAATCTTCTGCCATATCTATATTATGAGTTGATATATAAAATTGTAAACAATTTATTGTTTTCCTGATATCCCCTTTAAAGTAGTTCAAAAGCTTTGCTCCCAACCCTGGTTGACTAATACCATTATCAGCTAAGCACATAATATCCAACCAAGTTCCAAGTAATTTAGGCGAAAGTGGATTAAATGTCAGAATTTTCCCAGTTTGTACAAATCTTTGTAAATGCGGACATGCTAATGACGCAGTCACTAATATTACTGGACGCTTTGAATACTGAACTAACTGCACAATAGCAGAAGTGAAACCATCATCTTGTTCAAATACTATGTCCGCGTCATCTATAAGAATGAGCGACACTGCGGTTCTAACAATTTCTTGGCTAGATGATGTACTGACTGCTTCAGTTTTCTTATCTGATTTATCTTTAACAACATCATTACTATATTTTTTTGGCCTTCCTCTCTTTTTTTTAGGGTGTGGATCAATTATTATGACTTCTTGGGATTTCTGAGAATTTTCTGTATTTCTATTAACTTTATGAGATTGTGTAGCTTCTTGCAAATCTTGAAGCATTATTTTACCTGTTCTCTTATTGCTAGCATTGACTTCAATCACTTTCATCGCTAATTCTGCTGCAATAGCATACACACTAGATGTTTTACCACTTCCCACTGGTCCTGTCAGTACTAAAAGATTGTTCATAACTCTTCCATCTCGGCTGTCTGGGTCTGATTCACAGAAATCTGATGAATCTGTGTCATGATTACCATTTGTTTTAGAACTTATTTCATTTTTTGTCCAATATTCAAGAAACTTTTTTAGCTCTTTGATGCTTTCAAAGTTACCTATTATTTGTTTTGATGATGTAGCTTTGTATTTATCAGTCCATATTAATTTATCAGGATTTTCATTTGCTATATCTGCCATTCCGTTAATCAGTTCAATGCTGTTATCAAGATGCCGGTAATTCAAGTCTTGAATCACACCTTTTCTTTTATCTCTCAATGTTCGAAAGGTTCTAAAAACAGGAAACATGGGATGTGATTGTTTTATATTTTGCAACACAATATTTGGATATATAGCAATATTTTGCTGTTTTTTGTCAATTCTGTCACATGTTGTCAGCTTAATTAAGTTTCCAAACAAGTTATTATCTACAGAAACAGTGATGTTATCAACATCATAATCCTTTTCAAAAAATAAATTACATTGACTTAATGAAGGCGATTCTGTTATTTCTTTTTGCTGAACATGAACAACTACGAAAAAATCATTGCAGTTTTCGTTATTCTGTTTTTGCTGAGTAATACACTTTTTTAATTGTTCTGGAACACCACTGTGAAGGAATTTAAGCTTGGCTTCAATTGCTGCCAAGTTTGTTTGAGTTTTCGTAGCAAATATAGGAGCCAATTTCAAAGTTTTTTTCAGTGGAGAATTAATTGTTTCTTTTAATGAACCAGATTTTTTTATTTTGATGTTTTGTTCAGTATTTGCTATAGAGTTAGATCTGTTCTCTATAACTTTCTTCTTTTTTGGAGTAAAAATATGTAAATCTTCATCAGAACCAGAGATGATATCATCACTATATTTAAGTGGCTTTTTCACACTTCTTTTGGGTCTACTCTCACCATTAGAGTTTAGGTCATTTGTGTCTGTATCAAAAATAACAACATTATTACTAGAAATATCAGAAACTGCTTTTTCTACTCGTTTTCTTTTTCTCACAACATGTGAAGCATCATTAGAATCATTCACTTGAACAAGGATTTCCTCTACAACCATTTTTTTCTCTTTGTGTTCTGTATTTACTGTACTGATTGATTGTTCTACATTTATAACATCATGGTTTAGATTTCCCTTTTTTTTTCTGCCCCTTTTTTTACCTTTGGATGTAAGCTTAACTTTTATGATTATTTTGTTGTCATCATCTTCAGGAGAATCTTCAGGTAACTTTTCAACTTTATTGAAATAACAAAGCATGTTTTCCTTCTTCCTCATTGACGGTGATAATTTTTTTAAGAATTCTTCATCTTCCTTTGGTAAGAGTTTCTTCACAGGGCTAACCAAACCCGAACTGGTGGGATCACCAAATATATTGACTAATTTCAAAGTTTTTGATTGCTTTACAACACCATTTGTTTTGATTTTATTTGGTAAACATGGCTTTACAGTTTTACCATCACAACTATTATTTTTATTTGTTTCAGTATCTTCTACCTTTATTTTGCCATCCTTATTCATGAGCATAGATTTTAACTTTTCAGCTCTCTTTTCCATTTCAAATTTAATACAACTTTCTTGATATTCATCTAATTCCTTTTTTTTTATTGAGCCTTTAGCCTCTGCCAATTTTTGAAGTACCAAGTTTCTTTTAGCCTTCATAGTTTTTTTCTCCACAATTTCCTGGATTTCAAAATGCTCAACTACTTTATCTTTTCCAGGGGAGTTACTGCCAATTGATTTATTTCGTGAATCCATTAGCAATTTAAATGCATTAGTCTGTTTTTTCTCTTCATTATTATTACCCTGAATTGTATCTTTTGTATCTTCTTTTTTATTATGATTTTGTTTTTTAATTACACTGTCTGAGATTTCTGATTTTGTTATATTCTTTCCTCTAGCCATTTTAAAAAGATAATTATTGGGTTTTATTTCTAGGCATTCACTAACTTCAGACTGTTTATTTGGTGATATTATCTTCAATGATGAAAGTAATGTATTGGATATGTTTAAAACTTCTTGATCTTCCTTACCATCTCTTCTCAGTTTATATTTTTTTAACTTCCTTTTATGTGCTTTGCTACATGTAGATTTATATATGTTCTCTTTAGATGTTACAACATGTTTGCTTTTGGAGCCATCATTTACAATGGGTTTATTTTCATCACAATTTAGAAATGAAGTTTGATGTCTCTCGCTGCTTGCGATTGATTCCAATAGACTGGTCATTACTTCATTGCCTGAAATATTTACATTAATAAATAAATATACAATGCTATATTACATTTCTTTATCGTTTTCAAACTCAACTGACAAATTTTGAAAGTTGGGGGATTTTGTCTGTATTAGCTGAGGAAAACTCAAAAACCAGAGGAACTACTAAATTCTGGTTCAATTCATGGATATCAAAATATCTTGCTTCTACTTGTTTTTATATTTCTTTACTATTCTATCAAACAATATGTGTTTATCAGGGCCATGAACTATAGTAAAATGTTTTTTTAATAGTAGCGTTGAGCCTTGATGGGGTGGTGAGTGGCTACCCTGCCCAGCTAGCCATTGCTAGTGGGCTCTATACCAAAACCAACTTGTATGACCAATGAATGTATAAAACTGACATTATGATAGTATGTACAGATGTATATACAATCTGTTTATATTGGAGTCTGGATGTGAGTAGATTCCGGAAATTGCAAAATAAATAAACGTCCATCTCCTTATACAGATGTACCTAACCAGAGTAAGTACCTTGCTGGTACCTTTGGGATCAAATACCGCGTTTAAGTAAATAATATCACAAGATGGCCTATATACCTGCCATGATCTGAAAAAAATGCAATAATACGCATTTTAGAGCGACTGTAAATAATTTAGGAAAATTAAACATTCGAGAAAACAAATGCTGGGCAGGGGTACGAAATTCACACAGTAATGTCTATCATATCCGACACAACTAGTCATGTTCATTAAGAAAGTATTAATATATGTTAAAATACATACCAGGGAAAGCATTAATGATTACTTATTGATGATAAAGTATAAACCGTAACCAATATAATTGGGAACTAAAACAAAACTAAATTGGCGGCATTCCATTTGTCTCGAAGACCTGTCATGTCGGTGTCATGTCATTGGTGGTTGTCACTGTCACCAATAATAATTTTATTGTCAGCTGCTTAGTTATTTTCCTCTTAATTTTCAGAATGGCAATAAGCAAATAAAAACACCTTAGCCAGTGTCAAGTTTGTTAAACTCATTTTTGTTTAATAATCAAAATTTTAACTAACTATTCAGTTATAGGGGACGAGTAGAGACGATAACTAACACACACATGGCAAAGCGTAAACATTCGCCACATCATTAAACACGTAATCCAAATATAATGTGCATACAAGTAACAAAAATAGCAAACCAGAAAATTTTTTAAATTAAATGGATTGAAAAAGTGTATTATGTAAAGATAGTTTTATTCAGTAGATGTTATTATTACATATTCAATGCCCTTTATTTAGTTGAATGACACCTTTAAGAAACATCACTGAGTGGATCCCTCTGAATGCATATTTCATTTTATATTTGAAAGAAAGACTTGCATATGCATTAGTAGTCTTAATATTTCAGACTAGATTCATTTCGCTGGTCATTCTAGCAAATCGGTCTGAAATATGATTATTTGTGACTTTCACAATCGTAAAGAAATCGATATTCGTGCCTTTTCAAATATTAATAAGATCTTTCTGGCCAGTTTAGCTTAGTACTGTCTGTCTGCACCTTTTCCGAAAAAGCTTTTCGCCGTGTAAGGGTGGGCAACACATTGTATCGGTCGGTGACATTCGGTGAGCAATTTGTAGTCCGAGTAAAATTTACGAATATTCTTAAAAATGACTACAAAGACCATCGCGAAACCTTTAATCCGCCAAATAACGGTAACTATTTATTGTAGACTTTCTATAAAATCATATATTAGTTATTTTTAAGATTAAGCTTATAATTGATTTCTTGTCTGTCAAGCCCCTGTTATGTAAACCCATTGAAGACATCTAATTTTCAAAGTAGGGACTATTATTAAGTGACAACAACGAATGATGCTATTCAGACTCGAGGCTACGCACATGCTGCTCCAGCTGCACAGAGAGATGTTAGGATACAATCAGCTGTGCTCCCGGGCAAAACATTTGTGGCCGCATTGGACAACGGCTCTCCTGTTACCCGTGTTACTGTAGCATTCAAGTAAGTAAAGGAAGCATAAGAATAATGCGTAAAATAATTCTGTAACAAATATATATCTGGTCACAAAACTAAGTAGTAATAAGTTAATTTAGAATTTGTGCCAGGTCTGGAAGAAATTCATTTTATTATAATAGTTATGGCACAAATGCATAGTAATATTGTGTAAATGTAACTCTACCTGAAACAATCATACTGAAACTGCTTTACAAATTCAGATAAATTTTGGTATAGAGATAGATTGTAGTTTGGAGAAAAATTTACCTAAAGTTGTAGGTACCAGCCTGTTTACTTTAATTTATATCCTGAAACATATTTCACACATAGCCAATCTGATTCCAAAGCAAGTATAAGCTCTGCTTCCTGTAGTAAACAGGTAGCTGATGTGCAATGGACATTGGTATACCACTTTTAAATACATTCTTATTTAGATACTAGCAGACCCGGCAGACTTCGTTCTGCCCACCAGCGCCACCTACCGGGTCCAAATTGATGTATTATACATAAAAATACTCCATGAAATACTCCTTAACTTGGTGAAAACCGGATGGAAATCTGTTTAGTAGTTTTTGTGTTCATCGCGTTCAGACAGACAAAACGGACTATGTTCTACATATGTATTTTATTTGTAGGAACATTTTTTTAGTTCAATAAGAATAATTATCTACTATAAGTGTTCCGGGATGTACTTTATTAATGTAGAGAATATATTTTAAATTACAATTCTTGCTCTAAATATAAAAAATAATTATTCATATTGTAACTATCAGTTTTTTAAATACGATTTATTTAATGTTACATTAACTATTAATAAAAATAAATTTTTATTGAATGTAAAAAATATTTATTATACTTAGTTGTCTTCAAAGAAATTTAAATATTAATAGTTAATAAATCCTTCCATCAGTGTATTGGTAAAAAAACAGTGACTTAATATATGCATGATAAGATATGTATCTATTTTCAAAATATCTGTATTTTTTGTTTTTATTGAACTAAATAATATTTAATTATTTTTATTATAACTGATCGTTGATTGGTTATCGACGGTGAAGGCGGAAGATAAAATAAAAATTGCGAAGGTAAAATAGAGGTTGATTGTAAAGGGTTGAAAATTCAGGGTTATATGTATTTACTAATGCTGTATCATAAAAAAATTAAAAAATTTTTTTTTTTCAAAAATTGAAAAAAAAAAAAAATTTGTGGTGGATTACCCTTAACATTTAAGGGGATGAAAAATAGATGTTGTCCGATTCTCAGACCTACCAAATATGGATACAAAATTTCATGAGAATCGGTCAAGCCGTTTCGGAGGAGTTTAACCACAAACACCGCGACGCTAGAATTTTATATATTAGATTTACATATATCGAGACTGTGACATGTGAGAACCAATCATATTATGCATGCATATTAAATACTAATATATTAAATTTTTCAGGGCCGGATCACGCTATGAACCACAAACTGAATTGGGAATATCCCATGTTTTGCGTTCAGCTGCAGGTTTGAGCACCAAGAATGCAAGCAGCTTTATTATTGCACGTAAACTTGCACAAATCGGTGCTTCAGTCAGTGCCTCGGGAGATCGTGAATTCGTCTACTACACACTGGAGGTGAGTTCATTAAAGTCTTATTTGGTATATTAAGTAACAGGGTTCTTTAAAAAAAAACTATTATATTGCTGAAGGACAGTTACCATCCTAATCAAAATGTTAATACACTTCTGTTTCATATCACAAATTGGTACATATAGCTTCAGCCCTACAGTCCTCTGGCTTTAGGGATCTCCAATTTCTCTACAGATACATCAGTATCTATAGTTACATTTCACTTTTGAGATAAAAGAAACACCTTAATTTCTGTTTTTTCTGAAAGATGATGTTGCATCTATATAAAAATCTGTATACACTACATTGTTTTATATTAATATTGATGTAGGAAATAGCTTAATTATCCTTGTTTCATCAAACTCTTTGTTTGCAACAGTAATAATTTAATTTGACTTCTAATTTTTTCAAGGCGACTCAAGACAACTTGCTGTCTGCAGTGGAGTACCTCAACAATCTGGTGTCATGTCAGGAGTTCAGGCCATGGGAGCTGACTGATAACCTGCCACGTCTCAAGTATGACATTGTTGCCCTAGCCCCCCAGGTAAAGTTTCTTAACTGTATCACAGACTAATCTATAATATAAACACATCAGCAATAAATTTTACATTCTATCTTAAATCACTTTCACACTGATGGAGAGATACCTTCGTTTCTAGATACCTTCCTCCACATAGTATATAATATATTATATCTGTCTGTGTATATATTCCATAAACATAATAATAATCTAAGGCACTAAAATAATTTGCAATCCAATCATATCTCCTTATCAGTAGATGATTGAAATGCTCACAGAGTTTGTATTATCATATTCTATTTATTTCTTTTTGATTGCTGTTGGTGCTACTCACAAACCTGCTCACAAAACAATAAGTTATTCTAACATATTGTTTAGGTACAAAAATTTACAACTTTCCAAAGCATAGTATTTTCATTGGTTACTATTATTAATTTGTATGATAATGTTTATTGTTAATTCTTTCAAATAGGTTCGTGCTGTAGATTTGCTCCACAAGGCAGCATACCGTCGTGGGTTGGGCAACTCACTGTTCATATCGCCCAAGAGAATAGGCAAGGTGTCCTCGGAATCCTTGCAGCATTATGCTTGCAACAACCTCACTGCGGGCAGTTGCGCTGTAACCATTGTTGGTGATAATCAGGTAAATCAAAGCCTTCATTTATCTTGTAATAAGTCTTCTGTACCAAACCAGATTGAACACCAGTGGCGTAGCGTGCCTTGATGAGGCCCCTTATATAAAATTGGTTGGGAGCCCTTATGAAGGGTAAAGATTTCTCACTCTGGGCCCGGGGCCCCTTATAATTGATACGGCGGTAGCTACGCCGCTGCTGAACACGGTTCCTCAAATTTATTTAGAGGCAATTCTAAAATATTTGTGTAGATTTTTTTATAAAGGACATTGTTGTGGTTATAGGAAAGAGCCAGCTTTATCGCACAACAACTTCAACTACCCACTTCAGACAAGACGAAAACTGAAGCTTCAAAATATTACGGGGGAGATATGAGGTAGGTACCAACTGAATGGACAGTTAGATACACATTAACGCATTATCATATATATAAAATTCTCGTGTCACAATGTTAGTTACCATACGCCTCCAAAACAGCATGGGCGATTTTATGAAATTTTATATGCATATTCAGTCTGAGATCTACTATCTATTTTTGATAACGGGAACGGGATCTACGCGGGCGAAACCGCGGGGCGCCAGCTAGTTGTTACCTACATAATTTTATGAGGGCAGCAATGTCACGAAATGAGAATATTATTATGTTTATAGTATACAATGATAGTTTTAGTTGTAATCATTGCACCAAAAAAATTTTCCCTATTTAGCCTTATGTTTCTTAATTCAGAAAAGAGATGGGTGGTGACTTGGCTCATGTAGCTGTTGCTGTCCAAGGTGCCCCTGCTGGCTCACCTCAAGCACTTGCTTTAGCGGTTGCTGCTAAAGGTATGTTATTATTTGTAATTTTTTTCTAATTTATATCATTTAAAGTGTACACTCTTGCAAGTAGTAATTATTTTCATATTTTTACAGCCTTAGGCAATGGCCCAGTCACCAAGTGGGGTGCCGACAATTCTCCTCTGGCAAAGGCTATCGGCAACATCGGGCCTTTCGCAGCCGCCGGATTCAACGTGTCTTACTCCGACAGCGGCTTGTACGGTGTCGTGTTGTCCGTACCTAAGGATGAAGCTAATAGTGTTAGCATATTTCCTTATTTGTCATTGTTTTAAAAAGTACACAGCTGTATAGTTAAATGTCTGGGGTGTGATTAAATGGGTATTTGTCAGTTATGAAAATTATGCTATATTGAGAACTTTACCAGGAATACTCTTAGTACATTGTTATCATATAAAATATGTGATTACACAATGTGTCCACTCAGTCCTGGTTCATGGAAATCTGGTTGTTGTTTAATTTACAAAATGGTTTAGTTAATAATAATTGCTATTTTGTTTATTGTAGGCTGTGAAATCAGTGGCAGGCTTATTGAAGTCCCCGGCGTTAAGCGCTAGTGCCATTAAGGCTGGAAAGAACTCATTGAAGGTTCAAGTGTTGAGTGAGGGCGAGGACGGCACGTCTCTGGCCGAATCGCTCGCGGCCCAGGGCCTCTATACCGGCGCTGCCAAGTCACCCGCAGACATCGCTCGTGATATCGACCAGCTCTCCGACAATGATGTTTCTCAGGTAATCTAAAATTAATGATAGTCTAACCCTTTGTAACCCCCATAATAGAAGTAATTTGCAATTGTAATCCTAACTTATATTATCAATGCGAAAGTATCTCTGTCGAGCTTCCACGCTTAAACTACTAAACCGATCTGACCGACCAACCTGAGAAAGGACATACGCTACTTTTTATCCTGGGAAAATTTAAGACCTCCCGGTACGCGGGTGAAACCGCGGGGAGCCACTAGTACTTAATAAATAACTCTTACTCTGATTCAAAACAGAGAATAATATTATTTTATAAATGGTACAAAGTTGGTTTGGTAAGTTATGAGTTTGGATCCTATTCAGGGCAAGCCTTTGTGTGCTTTAACATGTCTATGTCTATTTAGCTGACCAATTACTATAAGTGGTCTGTGATTATGATGCAAGACTGACAGCCTCTTTATGAAGGAAGGGTAAAACTAATTTAGTTAGTGTAGTTAATTTACTTTACCTTTCATTAATATTTCAGGCTCTTGCTAATGCAGCAAAGACCCGGATTTCCATTGGTGCTGCTGGAAACCTGGCATTTGTGCCATATGCAGATGAACTATAAACTGTGTAGTAGAGTTAGATAATTATGTACCTATTTAATTTACCCAAACGATGGGAAATTATCAAGTGAGTAAAACATCAATATGTGGATATAATTTATTGTTCAAACAAAATAAATAAACTGTTATAAACATGTTCTTCTTTAATTTTCTGGATATTAAAAGCTTAAACCACAGCTCACATGAACAGCAGATAATGATAAATGAAAAAGACATATACATCAAGGTAGTATATTGAATCAGAAACCATAATATATGTATGGCACACCAACACAGATGTAATTAGTGGATTATTGTACAAATTTATTAGTTTGTATTAACAAGAATGCTAATTATAAGATTAATTTTACTCCACTAATTGTGCTATATTATGGCTGGAATAATTATAAATAGGTACTGTATCAGGTGATATCAGATGGATAAAAGAAGTAAAAATTTTATTAAAAATTAAGCTGAAACAACATCTGTAGGATCTATTTGTTACATTAATCTGAAAAATTCAAGACAAGTGGAACCTTGCTGATTTCTTGCCGCTTTGGGGTTCATAAGTCACATAATGCCTTCAGAAGGAAACTTCCTTTGAATTTTGACTTTATATTTATAAACAAAATAAATTAAAATCATCATCGGGCCATGTTAGAAAAAATATCACAAACTAAAGCTTAACATATTACAAATTCTGTTGGAAACAATTAACTGTAAGGCCACATATTGTTCACTACAGTTGTTTAGAACATTATGATCACTTTATTGTACCTCAGCTTCTGTAAGTAGCATATTAGGAATACCCTTTGAGATAGGGAATTGCCGGCCAGATTCTGGGCAGGTTAGATGACCTTCTTCAACTTCAACTTCTAAAAGAATGTGATGAGCTTTCTTCAAAAAATCTTCTTTTTCCTCATATTTAGGTTCAATGATTTTTGGCAAACCTTCACTATACCCAATACTATTTGCTGCTTCCCAAAGCACTTCCCAATCTAACTTGGGAATTATTCGAGTGATAAAGTCAGCATTAAAGTCCACCTCTGAAACTTTCACATCTGTAGCGTTAATAGATAGTGGGTATCCAGTCATAACACCTTTTAAACATTTTGATGTAAGCATATTGTGCGTTAAAAGCTTCATTGTTGCGAGACACGTGATGAGGTCTTAAATATAAAAAAAGAGTATTATTCTGTTTGCAATCTGATTTTGATATAATTTTAGATCACGTTGCGTAGTAACCTTTCTCTGTCAAGCATCCTGTACGTACAATACCTACCAATGTTCTAATAATTAACAATACAACCTTTATTTATTTTGTTATATTCGATTCGGCGATCTGACAGTTCCGAACTAGTGTTGGATTGGATATTAAAATTTAAAAGTCCTATATCGACATTTTACTACTTTTACACTATTGCAAAATTGATATTAAAAACCTCAAAACAATCGTCATTTGCGATAGTATCGATTGTTTTTTGCATGTTGATGGCAAATTTACTGTACTGGATATAAAACTAACGACACCATCGATTGTATTGACACCTGGGTGGTATGGTATTATCGTTTTCAATGTCAATCATCGATGGTTCCGCAACACTATTCAAGTGTTGCAAAAGTGAAAAGATTAATATTGAGAAAATTGCCAAAAATATAGTAGCAAAAATTGCCACCGTAATTTTATGAACTTACCTGTGTAATATAATAATAATAATAATATAGCCTTTATTACCGAACTTTTGACAATATTTACACATAAAAAAACAAGTAATAACAAATAAAATATACATTAAATTTATAAAAGGTCTCTTAGTTCGGTGTGCCTTACGACAAAGGCCTCCTCCAACTCTTTCCACTGGGTTCTGTCTGCCGCTACTTTTATCCAGAGTGGTCCTAAAGTCCTAAGGTCCTAAAGTTATGAACTTACCTACATACGATAAATTATTAAAATAAAATCTTTTTTTTTTCATTTTGATATATATTATGTACATATGATGTTTATTAGTATGTTCTCTGTTAGATATTAATTAGTATAAGTCTACTTCCCATGTTTGTCTATGGCAATGCCCACCAATTTTGTCGAAAGTTGCATTGTATTGAAATAGAACATCTACCCTCGTGTGAGTATAAATGTTCTATGCATCTACCGCAAACATATGTTATTTTATTTACCGTTCTCCATCTCCTTATCATAACAATTCTTACTGGCTTCGTAAATATTTTCTCATTCATGTTCGAGTATTTTTGACGTGACAACGGCTTATAAATTGGTTTGCCGGGTGACACTTCAAGAAACTGCGTTACGCTCCGCTCACGTAACGTCACGTTATGTTTTAAATTGTTACTATTATTTCATCCTTCTTCCTACTATAAAAAAGCTCAAAGTCGTTGTCACGTAAAACTTTCGCCTGTATACCGACTTTATTTTTATGATTTAATTAGTACCGTTTTCTTTAACTTTACTGAGGGGAGTCCTCGTAATATTATTTTTGTGATACAAGATTTTTTGGTGTTTCCAGACTGATAATATTCTTTTATTATTCTTGTAATTTTAAAAAAAGGGAGATAAAAATCATTTCATCAATTTATTTATTCTTCATGTAAGGAATTAACCTTTTTATTAACAAAGTTACTTACGTTCTCGTAAACTATGTCATAGACATAATTATGATAGTTTTCATGTCAATTATATTATTTTAGTAATAACAGTTACCTACCGTTTTATCGAGCTGGCAACCCTAAATGTGATTAATTAATTTGACTTTATTTGTTTGTGTGTGAGTGAGTGAGGAAGTACTTTTTGCTTTTGCCATGGATTGATCGACTCGAAAATAAAGTTTGTTTTGCTTCCATCTGAAATGAATAAATTGTTTGTTCTATTGGTGTAAAATAATGTAAATTGCTAATATGTATAATTTCAAGAAGTAGTTAAATTTTCTAGGACTCATCATGTCAAATTTACGAGAAAGCATATCGGATAAAGGTGTTGACATAATTAGGCCATCAACTGAACAACAATCCACGTCGCCGCCTTCTAATTCGAAGAGTTTTCACAGTGGCAAGGTAACGGAATCTGAGGCGGTATTCATACCTGAAATACCTATAAGTCATTCATCAATTTCTGAGCCCACCCAAGCCCATGGTGTGATAACAAGTTCGACTGTAAATGAGGTATCTGATCAATGCCAAAACTTGAATATAAATGACGCCGTTGACAGTGGTAATGGTTCCTCAGATCCAAAGACAAAAAATGCGAAAAAGAGAGGTAGATTCAAACATTCATCCTCAGTTAATTTGCAAATGCCACAAACATCACAGGCACACTACAATTATCACAGAAACAATGAATTGCATGAACTTGCAGTTCGGGACCTTTTTATGAGACAGTTAAGCCCATTGTATGCTAGTACTAGTTCTAATTACCTAGAAAACCTAAGGCATCACCCCCAATTTCGACATCTGTACCAGCAACAGGAAAGGGCATTGTATCACAGTGCTCGCCAAGCAGCACCAGCCAGTGTTCCAAATACCCCTACATTTACACAAATGCCAAAGTCCTTGAGTAATCCCAATACTCCAATACTACAATGGGAACCCAATACAGGAAGATTTTTCCAAAATATTATACAACATCCACTACTGAATCAGACATACACTTTACAAAATAATCATGCCAGAAAAGAAAATGTTAGTGACAAATTATCAACTGTGAATAAAAGAAACGCTAAAAAAAAATTAGATAATAATGTACCAAAAATATTTGAAAAGTACTTATCTGCTGAAGAAGTAGAAGTAGGCTTAAAGAACAATGTTTTTTTAAAAGGTACTTTGAGAATTAATCCAAAACAATTTCAACACTCCTATGTTTCTAGCAGTGATCGTAGTGAGCAAGATATTTTGATTGATGGGTTACATTACCGTAATCGTGCATTAGAAGGTGATGTTGTAGTGGTGCAATTTGTTGACAGTGATAATGAAGATACAGGTGAAGAGGAAAAACAAAAGAAAGGCAAAGTGGTTTACATTGAAGAAAGAAATCACACCAGAACATGTATTGGTAATCTGAAATTAATGCCTGACAAGAATAGACAAAAGGCATTATTTATACCTCGTGATCACAGAATTCCAAGACTTAACATACCATTTACTTGCTGGCCTGATAATTTCTATAGAGATGCTGGTCTGTATGAGAATACATTATTTTTGGCGAAAATTGTAGAGTGGTCTGATACTAGGTTTGCTGTTGGGCAAATTGTATGTAATATAGGACAATCTGGAGACATGGAGACTGAAACTAAGGCTATTTTGACTCAAACAGACTTAGATGTAACACCTTATGGCCCAGAAGTAAGGCATTTGTATCCTCGCCTGGACTATACTATCCCTGAAGAAGAAATAAAAATTAGGGACGACTGCAGAAAATTGTGTGTTTTCAGCATTGATCCATCTAATTGTCGTGACATTGATGACGCTATTTCATGTAGAGAGCTTGAAAATGGCAACTATGAAATTGGAGTTCACATTTCTGATGTTGCACATTTTTTAACAGAAAATACAGTACTAGATGAGAAGGTTGCAGATAAAGCTACAACGATTTATCTAGTTGGCAAAGCCTATCATATGTTGCCCGATGAGCTATGCATGCTTTGCTCCCTCTTCCCTGGTATAGATAAACTTGCATTTTCTGTATTTTGGGAAATAACTAAAGATGCCAAAGTCTTAAATCATAGGTTTTCCAAAACTGTTATTCATTCCTGTTCTCAACTGGCTTACGAACATGCACAAGCCATATTAGATGATAAAGAAGATGCTGAAGCTGACTTCCCAGAAACTTACAATGGATTTGGATATTCAGATATACACAAGACAATAAAAATTGTGGGAAATATTGCTGCTATATTAAGAAAGAATAGGTTTGAAGGTGGAGCTTTGAGAATTGATCAACCCAAAGTAGCCTTTCATTTAAGTCCAGAAAATGGACTGCCAGATTCCTTTTGGATCTATGAGATCAAGGAAAGTCATCAGCTCATTGAGGAATTTATGTTACTAGCAAACATGTCTGTTGCTAAAAGGATTTACGATGACCATCCTCAATTGGCATTTTTAAGATGTCACCCTGCACCTAGTGGGTATATGCTTCGGCAAATGGCAAAATCTTTGCAACCTTTGGGCATAGAATTGGACATATCTTCAGCTGGTGATTTACATCGTTCATTGTTAGCTCATATTGGTCCTGAAAATACAGACAAAGGGAAAGCTATGGTTTTGAACATGTTATGTGCAAAACCAATGAGTAGAGCAAAATATTTCTGTGCTGGTTGCTTTGATGAAGATTTTGACCATTACGCTCTTAATGTCCCACTCTATACACATTTTACAAGTCCTATAAGACGTTATGCGGACATTATGGTTCACAGGTACATCAACATTTAATAGACATTCAAGCTTATATTTAAAATGCATTTGTTTTATGGTGTAAGTACTTATTTAGTTTTTTTTTTTCAGATTATTGGCTGCAAGTCTAAATTACAGGGAAGTACCAAAATGGGAAGTTGACAAAGTAAAAATGATAGCAGCACAATGTAATAAGCAAAAGTATTGTGCAAAGAAAGCTCATGAGTTATCATCAGAGTTATATACACTAAAGTACATTCAGCTACATTCTCCCCTATTGACCGATGCTGTTGTAGTTGAAGTAAGAGAAAAGTACATAGACGTCATAGTAGTGGCTATGGGTTTGAATAGAAGAATATTTTTTAATAATGTAAGTTTTTTTAATTTTATGTAGGTATTGTATCTTGTAACAATTAAGTATGCAAGATTAATAAGCTCTTATTTCCAGGATTTTCCCGGAGAATATAAATGTATTAAACATGAAGGAGGTACAAAACTGACAAAAATGGAATTGACATGGGGTGCAATTAAACAAGACAATTTGCAGAAAAACCTTCCAGAAATAAAACAGGTTATTCAGGTTTTCTCTATTCTCAAAGTACAATTGAACCAAGCTGATGACATGGTCAAAGTTGAAACCAAGCTTGTCCGACCTGAATAGTATTAATTATACTTAAATTGTATGATGTTGTTTTTGAGCATGTTTTATGAATTAATTACTTTTTTATCTATTATATATTTGAAATTGTGATAGATGTACATATGAAATTGATGAATTAATATTTTTTTATATCTGTACTTATAGATTTTATCTTGGCAATTTTTTACATTTATTAGGATCATAAATTGTAATTCTACTCTAAAGTACTCTCTATACATATGTACTCTAATAGTATTTTGATTCAGATTCAGATTTTTTATATTGTAAATAAGAACCATTGCACTATCTCTTACTGACATGACTTTATTATTTACTAGCTGCCTCCCCGCGATTTTACCCGCGTAGTTTCCGTTCCCGTGGGAATACAGGGATAAAATATAGCCTATGTTACTCGGGGATAATGTAGCTTTCCAAAGGTGAAAGAATTTTTGAAATCGGTCCAGTAGTTTCGGAGCCTATTCATTACAAACAAATCTTTCCTCTTTATAATATTAGTATAGATATCACATAATAATGTTGTAGAATATTGTGTTTGTGATTCAAATTGGATGACATAAATTGGGAATAGTTTGATCAACTAAGATATTCTGTAGCTTATTTTCTGACAATAGTGTCATATCTTGCAGTTTCTAAACTCTGACTATCACCTCCCTATCATGAACAAGTATGGTAGTAGGATTTGATTCTGAAATGAATGTGATGAATTGATGCTACGTAAAAGTTTATGAAAGTCTAATTTGCAGTGAGGGATTTACCGTAATGGCTGTTATTATTAGCAAGTTAGAACTAATTTCGCTGTTACAACATGGACAGGACAGGGACTGCGTACTGGGTATTTTACCATAGAAGATTAAAGTTTGTGGCCTACCAGTGGAGGAATAACTTGTCATTTCTGACATAGGCTGCCCTACATATACTACCGCCCTAGGCTAAAGCCATTTCACCCTGTTGGTAAATCCACCACTGCCTTTCTTACGTTTTGAACGTCAATTAATATTTATAATTACTGACCAGACTTTTAGAAAATGGGGGTGTGTATTTTAACAATTAATATTCAACAAAGCATAATGTATCATAGCATAACTACCTATGCCTATATAACATAGTGTATACCTTTTTATACACTTGAGTTTTATAACTTATTATTATTTTAGTATGTACCTATCTGATATGGTATGATCCCAATTAAATGTAAGTAGTGGTACCTAAATCTTTGAAGTTATTGTAATTACAGATCCTCTTCACGATAATGGATGAAAGCAAATTCTCTTGACTAAGAATTGTAGAAAAAGTAGGTAAATTAATGTTTGAACTGTATATGACAGCTTTTATGTGTGATTAATTAGCAGTTTTAAATAGGTACCTTGTAGTTTTTAGCCTTAGGTCAAAACGCTCAATCGTTATACGACCACTAAGCGCCAATATTAAACGTTTGATGTTTAAGTAATTATTATATTGTTTTATTCATGTTACTTGTTTGTACTACATTGTTTTCCAACAAATTCTTCAGTTTTATAGTATTAGTATTTAGATGGGGAATACCTTGCGCCTAACTAGGCGGCTTAGATATTGTAGGTATATGGTGGATATACTCAACTGAGTACAATATCTAAGCCCGCAGCATAGGACCGCACAGGATTGGATTTAAAATAACTTTTTCACTCCTCTTGCTGAAAAAGTTTACTATTGTGGTGTACCTATAAGAGCAGAATTCAAATTTGCAAGGCGGACTGCGAAAACTGCATTTCACCCATAGATGATGAAGTAATTAGTTATAAATTAATAAATGGATTATGTAAATCAGTCAACATACCTATGTAGATACATAAATAATATAGTTTGTGGATTTTTATATACTAGGGGCTCCCTGCGTTACCGTGGATCTTAAATTTTCACGGGATTAAAATTAGTCATGTATTATCTTATAGTATTTAGCTATATATTCCGAGCATATTCAAACTCTGTGTAAAATTTCAGCCATTCGGGCGCGAAAGAGTAAGGTATAGTATATACATCCATGCCTAAATTTTCACAAACTAACTAGCATTTATATTTAGTAGTAGGATGTAACGAGCAGAAATGTGATTTATTTGAAATATGTACTTGTACAACACAGTGACACTGGACCCTAAGTGTAATTGTAATGAGATAAATAAAACAAAAAATCTCAATCAATGGTAAGGTAATTTATTAAATGTACTAGAAAGGGTCATGAAATCGCGGAGACTCTTAACATCGCGATACAGAAAATCAACACTAAAAGTACAGCGCCATCTATTGGCGGTTGTATGCAAACACGTTATACATATCGCCCACCAAGGACAAAATTAACTTGTCCTTTAACATCGCCCACCATGACACATTAGTGAAATACAAAAGTATATTTATAACAACAACTGAACAAAGTAAAACTTAAAATCTATAAAAATTTAAAGTACAACATCCTAATACTATGTCTTATATTTTAACATGTAATTTAACATTAACATCAACAAAAAGTATTAATCCGAGATCGGTAGTAAACAAAGCTTTGTTATTGGGCGTTTAAGTGTTCCATTTTTTGTTTTTAAAGTTACAACACGCGTAATTTTGTCTAATCCAGGATGAGTAGCCACCACTCTACCATACAGCCAATTACATGGGGGCAAATGGTCTTCCTTTACTATCACAACATCACCTACCTTAATGTGAGAACCTTGAGAAGACCAACGGTATCTATTATAAAATTTTGTTAGGTACTCTTTAGACCAACAACGCCAGAAATCCTGCATCATCTTCTGTGTATATTGCCACCTTCTCAAAGAACTCACACTAGAAGACTCGAAATTTTTGTCAGGAAGAGTCACAAGAGGTTCTCCCACCAAAAAATGTCCAGGGGTTAAAACCGTTACCATATCTGCATCCTCATTAAGAACTGACTGTGGTCTAGAATTTAGGCAAGCTTCTATTTGTGTTAAAACTGTAGACATTTCTTCATAAGTGAAAGTTGATTGCCCTATAACTCGCTTTAGATGGTATTTAACAGACTTGACGCCCGCCTCCCACAGACCACCGAAGTTGGGAGCCCGCGCCGGTATAAAATGCCAATTACAACCTTGGTTTGCCAGTGCTTCTGCTACTTCTTTAATCATCGAACTTTGTTGTATTGTAAATAAATTCCGTAATTCAGTTGCTGCTCCAATGAAATTCGTGCCATTATCACTCCAAAGGTCCATACAATAGCCCCTTCTGGCTACAAATCTTTTAAAAGCTTGTAAGAACCCTTCTGAAGTTAAATCCGTTACCGCTTCAAGATGTATTGCTCTGGTGACCAGGCATACAAACAAACATATGTACCCTTTGTAGGATTTGTTACCGCGACCTTTGGTGGTTCTAATTTGTATAGGTCCGGCATAGTCTACACCGCTATTCTTGAACGGACGGGTGGGAGTGACTCGTGCTGGGGGTAGCTGCCCCATTAATGGAAATTGTGTGCCAGTCGAATTTTTAACACAAATTACACATTTCCTAAAGTGAGACCGCACGAGTTGTTTTGCACCTAGAATCCAGTATTTTGACTGAATATAACCCAACATGAGTTGCGGTCCACCATGAAGTGTTTGTTTATGTGCATCTTGTACAATTAATTTAGCTAAATGCGAATTTCGCGGTATAATGATTGGATGTTTTCTACTATAATTGAACTGTGAGTGCTCAAGCCTACCACCAACTCTCAACAGCTGATCTTCATCGACAAATGGATTTAATGCTCGAAGGACATTACCTTTAGGTAAGATATTTTTTCTTTTTAATATAATTATTTCTGAACTAAAATTATTAGCTTGGCATTCTCTAATATATAAATTTAAAGCTTCAGCTAGTTCTTGTGATGTAAGATAGTCAGTGTTCATATTTCCGATTTTCCTAATTTTATTGATAAAACGTTTACAATAAGCTATAACTCTAACCATTTTTGTCATCGACGAGAATTTTTCCAAAATAGACCCATCTACAACAGTGGCACAGAGTACCTTCACTTCTTCCAAATTAGTAGTCACTTCTTTTGGTTTCTGATAATTAATTAAATGTTCGAACAAAAACTTAGGACCCTTGAACCAAGCATCCATTTTAATTAATTCAGATGGACGAAGACCACGTGATGCTCCGTCAGCAGGGTTTTCTTTTGACGTGACATGTGCCCAGTTATGAGGATCAAGGTTTGTTATAATTTCAGTCACCCGGTTGGCGACGAATACCTTCCATCGGTTGGGATGACTGTTAATCCATGCCAGAACTACTGTGGAATCAGTCCATGCATGTAAGTTATCTTTATCTATTCCTAATACTTTGCTAATCTCTATCATTAATTTTGTAAGTAATACAGCCCCACATAACTCTAATCTAGGAACGGAAATCTGTTTTACAGGGGCTACCTTCGTTTTTGAAGAAATTAGTGTAACATGAATCTTGTTATTGCAATCAATCAAGCGAACATATACTGCTGCGGCGTATGCCACTTTTGACGCGTCACAGAATCCGTGCAGTTCTACCTTTAAATCATTAGTCTTTGTGCCGATCCATCTAGGAATACGTAGTGTTGATAATTGTGCCAATTCATCTCGGTAAGTTAACCATTCATTTAATATGTGATTTGGTACCGCTTCGTCCCATTGTAATCCTGCTAACCATAGCTTTTGTATTATTATTTTTGAAACTATTATACTGGGACCTACCCAACCCAGAGGATCATAAAAACGAGATATATCGGATATAATTTTTCTTTTTGTTACAGGTTGCTGCAACGCCGGGATCGTCACCGTGTATCGAAAGGAGTCATCGCTTCGGTTCCAGGTAAGTCCTAAAATTTTGATTACAGTATCCATTTTAATATTCATTCCTTCTCCAATGGATATTTTCCCTTGAAACTTCCTTTCCTTCTCCTTTATTTCCTCTAATAATCTGTTATTATTACTTGACCATTTTTGCAATTTAAATCCTCCTTTTTGTAAAATAAGTCTTATTTCAGAGTATAATAACAACCCCTCTTCCCAGTTTTGACAACCTGTCATAAGATCATCCATGTAAAAGTCTTTTAATATTTTTTCCGCTGCAGATGGATAATTAGCGCCTTCATCCTTCGCCACTTGTTGAAGAGACTTCACTGCTAAGTATGGAGCAGAAGCAGTTCCAAACGTTACTCTTAAGAGTCTATAACTTTTTACTTCTTGGTCTTCTCTCCATAATAGCCTTTGAAAATCAGTGTCAGCCTTTTCAACTTTTACCTGCCTATACATTTTTTCGATGTCCGCTATCAGACAAACAGGGTGAGTTCTAAATTTCATTATCAGATGACGTAAATCAGGTTGCAGAGTGGGACCAGTTAGAAGATTATCATTAAGTGATTTATTATTAGTTCCTTTGCAGGAGGCGTCAAATACTACGCGTACTTTGGATGTTTCTTTATCCTCCCGGATTACTGCATGATGAGGTAAGTAAATAGCGTCGGGATTGTTTATTTCGTTTTGTGGTACAAGCTCCATATGATTTAATTTAATATAGTCTTTAATTACTTCTGTGTATTTTTCTTTCAGGTTATCATTCTTGTTCAATCTGCGCTCCAACGACTTAAACCGATTCATAGCGATTTCATACGAATTATCGACTTGAGGACTATCTGTCACCATGGGAAGTTTTACTATATATCTGCCTTCATCATCTCTTCTCGTCTTATTATTAAATATTTCTTCACACCGTGTTTCCTCATTATTATATAATTTTTCTTTAGGAAGCTCGACTTCAGCCTCAAGCTCCCAAAATTTCTTAAGAATTTCATTCTCGTCATGACGACAATGCATTACTATACTGTCTGTATTAGTTATACCGCTAACCGTACCAGACAAAATCCAGCCCAGGCTTGTGGCCTGAGCGACTGGTGAACCATGTGGACCTTTCTTGACTCCATCTTCTAATATTTTTCCGTAAATTTCTGCACCAAGCAATAAATCTATTTTGTTTGGAGTTTGAAAAGTAGGATCCGCTAGGGTCAATTCATTTAGTTCCGGCCATTCGATATGCTGCGGTTTGGACACTGGAAGCAAACTAGTGATAGACTTCATAACGTGGGCCCTTACCTTAATGGTAAAATTTGGATTGAGCCGTGAACTCACCTCAAGATCTACTACGCCATTAGTAGCCACCTTTTTCTCTCCTCCTATACCTGAGATTTTCCCTCTTGCAGGAGTTTTTTTAAGACCTAGGAGTTGAACAGTTGATTCTGTTATAAATGATGACTGTGAACCCTGGTCTAATAAAGCCCGAATCGTCAGCGCTCCATGGTTTGACTTAGCGTTTACTAAGGCAGTCGCTAGCAAAACCTGTTTGTAGACCCTTCCTGACGAAAAACAAGAAACTCCCGGAGATGGGATCTCATCTATCTCTTCCACTTCCAGACCTTCAGATGATGAAAATGCAACTACATTATCTGAAGAGGATTTCTCTTTGTTACCTTCGATTATCTCTGCAGATACCTTACCAATTATTACATTAGGGTGCACAAGCGAATGATGTTTCTTTTTACAGATGCGACACCGTATGTTAGCTCGGCAGTAAATAGCCGAGTGGTTGCTACACAAGCAATTAAAACAAATATTATTAGTTTGTACGAAACTGCGTCGACTATCCACAGTTTCTTTAGCAAACGTTTTACATGAACTGAGATAATGATCCTCGGAACAAAATGGACACTGAACATTTGCCGTGTGTAATGTAGTAATCTTACCTACCGTGTTTTGATTAACTTGACTCCTTGGTCCGGAACCCGTTTTTGTACCTAATATAAACTCTAATGCTCTATATCGGTTAGTTAAAAACTCTTTAAACTGTTTAAAAGTAGGCAGTTCATCTGATGAACTCGCACTTATATAAAATTCCCACTGTTTCCTAGATTCCGGATCAAGTTTTAAGGTAATTACGTATATGACAAGAACATCCCAATTGGATACATCAATACCAATATTCTTTAGAGAACTCAAGCAATCGTTTGTATTGTCGATCAATTCTTTAATACCAATGGATGATTCATTTACTAAGTTTCTTTGACTAAATAATCTCTTAAGTATATGATGACACACATATTTCTTATTATTATAACGTTCTGTTAATAAAGTCCAACATTGGTTATAATTTGTACTATTAATGGGAATATGTCTTATTAATTGTTCGGCCTCTCCGACTAAAAGGCCCTTCAAATAGTGTAGTTTTTCAACATCATCCAATTGATCGTTTACATGAATTAACGATTGAAATAAGTCTCTAAAGGTTGACCATTCTAAATATTTGCCTGAAAACAATGGAATGTTAATTTTGGGTAGTTTGACGTGCGAAGATTTTACAGAAGTTACATTTACATTGGAATTAACTAGTTTTAGCTTTGACAATATAGTTTTCATTTCAGTTTTGTAGTCCAAATAACTTTCCTCAGTTTTCTCATACAAATTATCCTTAATATATTCCGTATTTTTTAAATCTTTGGCTGTTGCACTACACAACAAATCCTTGTGACCATCGATGAATGAACTCCATAGTTGTTCATTCATTTCCAGCCGACCTTCTAAATATTCCTTGGAAATACGTTCCTTTGGACTTTTTTTAAAATTGCTGTAAGCCTTACAAATGCGCGAAACTAAGTCCAACTGATAATTTAAAATTGACTCCATTTTTATCAGATACAATTAAAACTACAAACAAATTATATTGGAATTAAACTAACCTTATTAAATCTTAAACAGCAAAAATACAATGAAATATTAATTTTAATCTCGCAACAACAAAAGTAAAAAATTATAAGTTAGTTTCAAATCAATCACAAGTATATGAATTTGTCCGAAATTTTCTAAGTGTTTTGGTATAACCAAATAAACAAAATTCGGTCATAGAGTCCTCGTTCCGTCGTTTTTAGAGAAATTATTCTAAGTCCTAAATAAACTTTACCATTAAAATGACTTTATTCTAATCTTACATTAAAAGGCACAACAATTCTGCAAAATGTTCAAATTTCTTTTCTTAAGTAGATAAAATGTACTCACAATTTTATTCCACGTATCACTTCACCTTTACTTAAGGAAAACACTTCCACTGCCGTCGGTTGGTTGCTTCACTCCTGGTATAAGCTCCTCGTCAGAAATCGTCACCGCGATGACGTCTGCACCTCCCCCGTAGAGCAGCAATCTGCTGCATATACTACTTCTCGTTCCTGACTGCACCACTCCCGGCGCCGTCTGAGACCACTACGATCTCCTTGTGACTACGTTTAGATGGCAATCCACCATCCGTAGTCCACATTAACACCACACACACACCAAAAACTCACACCAATAACACTACTCTCCTTACTGAGTGGGTTATAGTGACCTGCCGTTTCTATAATCCGGCTCGAAGGACCATGTACAACACCGTGACACTGGACCCTAAGTGTAATTGTAATGAGATAAATAAAACAAAAAATCTCAATCAATGGTAAGGTAATTTATTAAATGTACTAGAAAGGGTCATGAAATCGCGGAGACTCTTAACATCGCGATACAGAAAATCAACACTAAAAGTACAGCGCCATCTATTGGCGGTTGTATGCAAACACGTTATACAGTACTTCTATTTTAAATGCAAATAGAAAATGCAAAATACCTATTTTGTATTTAAATACCTTTCAGTGAAAAGTATTTTATTTGAAATGCCTTTCGAGATGCATTTTTAATGGTTATATATAGTACGGGTTCCCTAGAACAAATTTTCCAAGTGATTACTATCAAGCTAATTTTCCCTGAGTAGCTTCATTTAGGCGAGACGCCCAACAATGTCTTGTCGACACCCCCGATTGTGGTAGATAAAAGGGGTAGAAGGGATCAAAGATGTTGATTTGATGAGTAAAAAAAAATTATTACTAACAGGTTATTTTTTTGTTAAATCTCAAGATAGGTATCTAAATTATTTGAAATAATGTTTCTCGTACAAAATAAAATAAAAATATCTGTGATTTGGTCAGGGGATATTTTATTTTGAAAAACTATTTGGTATTTTGCATTTGAAATAGTAAATCCGAAAAGTATTTTGTATTTAAATGCTTTTTTAAAACCATTTTGTCCATCTCTGGTTACGAGGCCGGGGTGGCAATGGTAGCATAACTAACTAGTATTATGTACTTACGGTAATACCCCGCTTTACGCGACCCCGTTATGCGCGGTTTCATTATAACGCCAATTTCAAATTTCGCGTTCCTCGCATTACGCTAAGGAATGTGTATGCATAATGTAGTTATTAACTTTCTTTGGTCGCGGGTATCCTCGCTTCCTTCGAACATTCTGATTGGGAACTGGGGATTCCCTTGTACGTTTCGTTTGTTCCGTCGTGGTTATCTCGGCTGGCTATCGTGTTTTAACATTTATTGGAGGGCTACATAATTTAACGCTACGTCGAAAATGCCGCTTATAAAGAAAAAAAGAGCGTAAGTCCTCATTCGCAAGAGAGCTTTTTTAACGGACGTTAAAAAAGCATTCAAATACAACAAATGCATTCCCAAGTGTATGTTCACACAACAGCGTTTTTAACGCGACGCTTTTTTATCGAGCGGCGTTGCATTTTCAACTTTGGTTGTGTTTTTTTGAATATTTATGCGCTGTTCTCTACTTTTAATTTCCTGTTTTCTCCTTTGAGTAAACATCCACTAGCAAAGCACAGACCACCAAAATCTTTTAAATCTATTAGATTGTGAAACCATAATTTATTACCTACGTGCTAGTGTAGAATCTTTGCAGATGTCACATTTAATTTTTTTGAATAGATGTCTATATATATATATATATCATGCTGAAATAATTTTTCAAATCGGACCAGTAGTTCCTGAGATTAACGCGTTCAACCAAACAAACAAACTCTTCCGCTTTATAATACTTATTAGTTTAGATTGGTCTTGACATAAATTGGAGTCCAATTAACATCTTTTTTTTTTAATACTTTTAACGCATTCTTTAGTAAAATGGTCTTTTTAACTAGTCTTGAATTCTTTTTTCTCAAGTTGTCAATTATTTTATCCTTGCTAATCAACCTTTTGCGGCATTTGAGAAGTTCCCTTTTTATATTAACGTTTCGAGGTGTATCCAAAATTGAGCCTATACATAAGGTAGTCGTAGGAGATTTTAATTCCTTTTTATTTTCTAAACCATACATTGAACTCGTACGACAGACTTCAGTATTACCGCCATCACCCGGTATTTCAATCTGTAAGCAACATCAAAATTATGAATATCTACTAGTAGGTATACCTACCGAATAATATTTTATGATACAGTGGCAATAAGATTCCGTCCGTTCTTCGTCGTAGTTACTTACTTGGAGATCTTGTGGTCTCATATCCTGTAACATTATTATTATTATTGTTAAGTATAATGTAAAAATATATTTGAATAAAAAAAACTGGCTCGCGAAAGTTACTTACCGCTACTTTAGGAATAGCTGTTTTATGAAGGCGTTTTATGCCTTTTGCAGAGACATACATGTCTTTGTCCAAAAAGTGCTCTGAGCATACGACGCTTGATTTATTCGGCTTAAAAAATTCTTCACACCTTTGTTGGCTGACGATTGATGTCCATTCTCCGCATCGTATTGGGTCGCAAGGAAAACTAAAACAAAAAAAATGGAAATAAAATATGCTACTAAAACAACTCGTCTTGTTCATCTCCGTAATTTATATGTATAAATATTTGTTATTTAAAACTTAATACAAAATAGTTCAAAAGTGTACATATTAATTGAAACTTAACACAATAAAAAAATCGATTCCATTTAAAATGAACAGGGTCATTTGTGTTATGCCACTAGCGTGTAATGTATCGTTCTGACGCTGAAATAGGCTGACAAACAAAGCCGCCATTTAAATCTGCCGTATTATATTATAGACTACAAGCCGTAGACAGAGAATTAGTTTCTCTGTCTACGCTACAAGCCCAGAAAAATTACCGGTGATATGAACCACCGTGAAAAACGCCTAGAAGGCTGTTACTGTATCCTAAAATAACTCTGAGCACTATGCCGTCAGCTCTGAGCGGTACATGTGAGTAGGTACGTACGTAAATGGAATTTCTTAAGTTCAACTGAGGAATAATGATCAAATATTACTGTACGGCGTGTTTTCTATACTAATATTATAAAGAGGAAAGATTTGTTTGTTTGTTTGTTTGTAATGAATAGGCTCCGAAACTACTGGACCGGTTTCAAAAATTCTTTCACCTTTGGAAAGCTACATTATCCCCGAGTAACATAGGCTATATTTTATCCCTGTATTCCCACGGGAACGGGAACTACGCGGGTAAAACCGCGCGGAGGCAGCTAGTATAGCATAAAGATGATAAGGATGGTTCATATCACCGGTAATTTTTCTTCATGGGCTTGTAGCAGCGTTGCCAGGCGTACCGATTTTGTCGGGACGTCCCGATTTTTGAATCATATTTTAATGTCCCGCGCGGGACAGGCTCAGTCCCGCTTTTTGGGAATGACTCGACCTTGCGAGCAGCATACTGAGAAAGCGCGGACGTGACTCGGATGGCGATAGTTCTATGGATATTTTTACTATCTATTGTCACATAAAAGTAATTTGAATTCAAATAAAAGATAAATATTCAAAAACTTTTGATTATATACGTTTATTTTACTATGTCCCGCTTCGACGAAAGAATCCCGCTTTTTTCACTCAAAAAGTTCCAAAATCCCCACATGGCAAAAAATATATCTGGCAACGCTGGCTTGTAGTCTATTATACTCATGGACCTAATATACAGGACTGATAACTCTGAAATTTGTATTTTTCGAAAATGAACCATATGTCAAATCGATAAAGTATATTTTCTATGATGATTTACACAGAGGCAAATCCGAGCCGAGAGAGATAGTCACAACGGAGGCCGTGTGTCTCGTTCTTCCATCTTGCCACTCTAAAAAAATTATGTTGATCAAAAAGTTTGGCTAAACAAAACTATGTTGAAACATTTGAATTTTAATGTATTTTTATACAATTTGAAGTCACAAAGTCAAGAATTGTAATTGCATGTATTTCGCTTGAAGTATTCTTATAAAAAAATATATAATAACATTTTTATTTAGCCTATTTTTTGTTTCTAATGGTAACCCTTCCAAGCGTCATGTGATGACGTCAGTTTAACTAAATATTATCAATGAAACAAGGAGTATTATTAACGTGACCATACGTCCCGCTTTGGGCGGGACAGTTCCGCTTTCAGGCTGTCCCGGTGTCCTCAGCAAGGCCAATGTTGTCCCGCTTTTGAAAACAGACCAAACGATAATTTATAAAATATACTTTTCCCGTTCGAAATGTGTGGAACGTACCAAATGTAAAGGAAATCTTATAGAAGATGTTTTAAAGAGAAAGATAAAAGTATTATCACAAAGGCTAAATAGGCGCGAGGAAAGATTAAAAAACGTAAATTCGCTTTTACTGCTATTTATTTGTATAAATTTTGATGAGGTGGAACAAAATATAAAAAAATAAGTTTAACAACTATTGAACACAGATAAAACCAAGAAAGGTGTAAGATATTCTGTTGAAGTAAAAAAAAATTGCTAAGGGTCTTTGTCTTAAAATTGTAAAAGGCAGAAAGTTAAAAAAAAAAATTTTGTCTTTAATTTGTCTCACATAGTAAACAATTTATTGTCACCCTGTTAGAAAGGGACACACGGCCTCTGTACTAACTATCTCGCTCGGCTCGTTTTTCAGATCAGAGTGCTCGGTCCTGTTAATATATTACGTCCATGATTATACTATATTATACTTGGACCGTTGAGTGACGTTTTGAGACAAATGAAATCAAAATCCCACATTGCTTTCTATATTATGTCATAGAAACAAATCGATAAAGGTTTTTACTTACCGAAAATACGATATCCCATCCTTTTTTAACGTTCTTGACGTAATATTTTTACAATTTCTTAATGAACACTTCGGCATTTTTAACGAGCGTGCATGCAGTGACGCGGCCGACACGACACTATTTGAAATGAGCGCACAATTTTAATTTGTACGCTCATTTTATGCGGACTTTTTTGAAATGCTAAATTGTGTATCTTGGGTTTTAAAAATATACCATGGTTCTAATCATAGTTAATACAGGTTCTAATCCTTAGCTGCCTACGTTAAGTGAATCTGTCATCGTGAACTTGAAAATATTATTATGAATTCAATTGAAGTTATTTTAGGTCTAAAAAGTGAAAAGTTTATGAAACTGTCATCATTTTTAGATAATTTACAGTCGCTTTTACAATGCAAACACAAAGTGAACTCAGTTTTCAAAGATCTTGTCGATATTGAGATACTTACTGAGATTAAGGGGCTTCTATGTTTTGAAAATACGCCGGTGTATTTTGGTAAAACGCTGAGAGATCTAAAGTGTATAATCCAAGATAACAATGGGCTTAGACATCATGAAATATTTATTCAATACAAAGGTCCTAAGAAATTGATAATAACATCAGCAAATCTACCCCATTCTCCTTTATTAGACCAAGAGTATAGTTCTATAAAAGATATTTTAAATACTATTTCAAATTATGTAGATAAGTTAACAAGTTATTTTTATGAGTTAGAACGCATAGATCGATTTTGTACGGTTATGGAACCAATAAATCCATCCTTTAAGGATGATTACAGAAGAATTCTTCTTGGTAGGTATATTTGTCTTTATTGTAAATAGACAGCTTTTTGTAATGTTATATTTTGTCATAATGGTAAGTACTATTGTTTTTGCAGATACTAGAACATGGTTACATGTTGAAATAACTGCAGATGGATTGGCAACAAATATACATCTCTTGGGACATTGTGATCTATGGCATGAAAAGCTTCAAGCGGGTCTTCTAAATTGGGATCATGATAAAGATATTGTGGAGAATATAATGATAGTATTTGGTAAGAGCATATTTGAATTGTAATCTCGAGTTATGATAATAATCTATACACATGCTAACTTATCCCAATCTTAGCAGAGCTTGTTATGAACAATCCACATTTAATGGAAGATGTGTTAAGTCCTACTTAGTATAAAATTTCCCATAATCTTTGCTTTCAGTACACTTTACCATTTGAAGTTAAATTACCTTTCTTTTTACTCTACCGACCTTTAATGATAATGATCTTTGCTCAATAGTTAGTATTGTATCCTTACACTAGATGTTAATTTTCCAGATTTAGTCAACTTTCCACACCAAATGAGAAAATTGCCACTTGATATTGAGAATGAAAATGAGAATGTAATGGACAATATGGACATACCCATATGCAGCATATGTCTATGTTCAGAATTACCTAATGAACCTGGTGTGCCTCAGCCACTATGCCAAAATTCTATGTGTGGTGTTTTCTTTCACAGAGGCTGTTTATTTCAGGTATGTACATTTAAACCAGATTGCTTAGCCTACCTATTATTGTTATAAAATTGTTTCTGAGAAACTAATACAATTCTGTTATTTATTGTGTGACAGTGGCTTGTGGCATGTGCCGGAAATCGCCCACCAGCATTTGGAGTTGCAACTGGTGCTTGTCCTACTTGTCTACTACCCATCACTTGTTGCAAAAAGGATAGTTAAGTTATGTTCCTGAATCAACATTGTGTACCTGATAAAAGATGGACTGCATGTACCCAACATACAGTGTTTCAAATTTAAAGAGGGTATTTTTTATTAATTTCTCAATTTATGAATGTTGCTTATAAAAGTTTAAAAGCTGTATTGTGTATGTTTTAATACATTAAAATATTAATTATGAACATCTTGTTTAATTGTATAGGACTCTTAATACCTAATAACTATCCCAGGTACATGTTGAAAATGCTAATAGAGATTTTTTGGTCGGACAAAGATTCTCATGAGGCCTAGATAAGTCATGATATGTGTTATGTATGAGGCACATACATTTGCACGGGTGATGTGGAACTTTTCACAATGGAGGAAATATTGCTCATTACGATATTTTTTTATCTATCTAGACAGTTGGTTTTCTGGTGGGATTTGATTGCCACCCAGATTGTGGGCATTAACATGCCTATTTGGATATAAATACCTATGTATTAAAAAGTTGTTAGTATCCTAATATTATAAATGCGAATGTAATTATCCCGCTAAAACTGCTGAACCGATTTTAATGAAATTTGGCACACAGATAGTCTAGAGCCTGAGAAAAGACATAGGCTACTTTTATCCCGAAAAAATGGGAGATCTCCCGCGGGTAAAACCACGAGGAGCTACTAGTATGTAGTAAATACTCGTTGGTTTCGTTATGACCTTTCCCATGCTATGGTTTGTAAGTACCAAATTTCATCTAAATCGGTTCAGTGGTTAAGGCATAACAGACAGGGAGAGTTCCTTTCGCATTTATAATATTAGTAGTGACATCAGCTATCGTTACTATTACACAAGCTCTGCGTAATATGGAATTAGATAGGGCGTATGTAAAGAATATCCCAGTGTAGATAAATTTATTTATTTTGTTTATTATCATTCACTTTCTTATTTGTTGCTAAAAACCCCTTATAAAAATATAGGTAAATGTTCAGCAATATTATTTCGCTATTACTTTTTCCCCTGTTGAGCTAAGCGTGAATAAAAAAAAATCGGGGTTAAATATTTTAATCGAAATTTACTGCGTATTTTGTGGAATGTAAATTGTTTATATCGAAATTTAAAATGAAGATTTACATTAGAATAATTTATATTCATAGTTTGCTTAGTTTTGTTATTATTATCTGATTGTTTCATTTGTCCAAATCAAGAACGACTGAACGATCATGTTACATACAGATAATTTTGAGGTTTACACTATCTCTTACCTATGTTGGTACTAATACTGTGTCAACAAATATTGGGATCGTATTGTAAAAATATGAGCTTGCTGAGAATACGTTGGCGCTTTGCCTTTTTAGAGCCTACAGGTACGGTAGTGAATGAATAGAAAGGATAATTTGCAGTTTGGTGGTGAATCAATAGGAGAATCAGCAAAATTTAGTTTTGTAAATCTTTATCAATGCTCTCAGATCAATTAAAACTCGATATGACTTTACTGTTTAATTAAAAATTACGTAGACATTATATTTTGTGGTTACATAGAATAATTCAGTATAAACAATGTTGGGAAATAATGCACCAGCTGTTTTAATTTCTGTGATTGCTGATAAACATTTTCCTTAAAACAATGTCAGCAGTTTGCAATGGCAAAACTGATGAAACTATGCTGGCCTATTCTTGCAGTCTCTTTTAAACAAAAACATAAGCAGTTATTACTCAGTACATAAAAAGAGTTTATTTAAAAAATAATTTAACATTGTCAATGACAATGTAAATTTTAAAGGCTGAGATTTTCTAGAAAATAATTCACATTATTTGCCCACACAAAAAAGTGACTGATAATTACATTGTCATGTGAAATGTTTGTTGACTATCTTAAGAGTAGATTCATCACAAGGGCACAGTGTCGAAGGTACGGAGGGTGAGACTGGTGCTGGAGCCAGGTGCTTCCCCACTTTGGGGACCAGTATCACGACCAATATTCTGAAATAGAATAACCCAAACTAAGTTCTGAGTGCAAAACAAATTGATTACATTCACATTAGTATATATTTGTAATATTTACCTTGACATGGATCTGGTTCTTGAGCATCGCAGCACGCAAAATAAGCATTGATGTTCGCCGTTGATATTCTTTGCCCATAGCAAGGCTCCTTTCAAAAGTAGTGCTCCTCTGGTCTACATCCTTAGCATATAATATTTTATTATGGGAATCAATGCGGGCTTGGATCTGCCCATCGAGTATTAATTGCATCAGTTCATCTTCAAGTGCAATTACAGTGCGGTTGAAAGCTGCAGCCATCAAACGCATGTCAGCAGAAAGATATGGGCTGAAATATTGAATCAATGCTCTGTTGCGTATTTGCATATACAGTGAATTTAAATGTGGTGCTAAATACATATCTAAGAGGAGATTATCTCTTATATCATCCAATAGCCTTAAGCAAGAAGCATACTTAGATTCATAAAATTTAAAAATTATGTCTCGTAACTGTGGCTCTAGTTCTAAAAATAACTTAAAAGAACTGCTAACTATGACTTGCTTTTGTAACTCTGAACGATCAAAGGTAGCAAGTGCACATAATCCACCATAAATTGCAACATTATTGCTGCTCAGTAGTTCAGAGTAGTCACAGTGGTCAATGCTCGCTGCGAGGAAGTGTTTGGCAGCTGATTTATATTTCTTTGTTGCTAGTTCCGCAAGACCTGCAGCACACTTTAAGCGTGTCAATATTGACTGGTTAGAGTCCTTGCCAGGTACTTCATTGAAATCTGGTGTGCCTTCTGCTTTAGACACATAATTAAGAACATGAGCCCAATTTTGCAAATATACAGATACTTTAACTACATTGAGGCACATCATAATGATGTGTTTGCCACTTGTGCAGTAGTCTCTGGCTCTGGAGTAGCACTTTAGGGCACTGGTGAGATCTCCACAGTCCAGATAGTGATCACCGAGGTCATCATGTCCTCTTCTAATGCTTTCCTTTATTGAATTTGTTTTATAATTCTTGAGGTCAGTGTCTAACTTCTCCAACTTTATAGCAGCTTTTTTGGTTTTTGATTCTACCCACATAGTGTCTAGAACAGGTATATCTTGTGAACCCATCTGGACAGCAACATCAGGCAATCCTGCAGATGCTACTGCCTCAGCCAGTTTTTTGTGAAGTGTTTGGTAAAGACTTACATTGTATGTTGTCATAACATAGGATATAGCCATTTTAAGTGCTTCCAATCTAAGTGATGGACAATGGTCTGCTACAAACATCAGTCTATAAAGCTTTGCAAAGCCAGTGTATGATGCAGCATATGTTTCCAAATCCATGGTAGGATTCTCAACCACATAGCATTCCGTTTCATTGTTTTCATTATCTTCTGGTGGAATATCAACCTGCATTGGCTCTGCCGTATTCTGAAAAAATTTAAGGTATTTGGAATTTGTGACATTTTCGGCTAGTTAATTCCTTTAATTTGTTTACTAAGAATAAATACATTGATTGTATTGATTAAAACTTACCATTTCGAACATTATAAACTGATAGTAGCCTTTTTTTAATAAAATACGCGAATTCCACTGTCAACGCAGGAAACCAACCTAAAACAAAGTGTTTCGTTAACTTACATCTTGAAAATATAAATCCTTTACAATTATCTATTGGTCTCTATGATTAACTCACATATTCAATAAGAAAATAGCTGATAAAGGTTATAAGCAATAAATATATCTATCAAAATACCTTTATCATTACGATTCTTCTTGGCAGCGGCATTTTTCTTTTGACGACGGATATTTCGATGTTACCAAAGGCAATAAAAATAAATAAAAATACTCTATGGCACTTTATGCCAAGTACACACTATACAATTAATCAATATAAGCCTACTGGGATCTCCTTTACATGAGTTGCTATCGTAAAGAAATATTATTTACAACCCTAGTTACCCACAACATAAAGTCGGGAAGATAAGGATTCACTTCAGATCTTCACTACTAATCTATTTAGTTACGTCGGCTGGTCGGCTCGATATTTTCTTAATAGCAATATAATCTGTGTGAACAAGATGGGTCTAATCATCGACGTATAGCGATAGACAAGAACGTTCATGTAAAACATTTGTTTAAAAACTGGTAAGAGTTAGAACTAAAGTTCGCTGCAGCGCTGTATAAAGCTGTGTCAACTAACCAAACTATTTTAAAAGATACAGCGCTAGATTGCTTAGAGTATAGTTTTCTCGCGACCAAAACGTCGTAAGCGCCGCAAATTTCATGGCGCTTACGCGTTTCGTTCAGTTAACTACACTAAGATGTCGTCCCTATAGAGTTCACACCGCAGATGTGACACATCTTTTTTACCTTCTAAACTTCATTAGAATAAAACTCGATTTCAAAATGTATTATATTAATATTAGGGGGGCCTAGTGCGGATTGGCGGACTTCACATGGCTTAAATGAGTACTCAGAGGTACGGGCCAGGGCTTGAATTAACATAAAACAATTATTCAAAATATCAAACTATCACTACTAATTAAAAACTCATTAACAATTAATCAAATTAAAACCTTTCTAAAAAAACATATCAAGTCTGTGTTCAGTTACATATTTTTACCTACAACCAGTTTTAAGGGAACATCTGCACGTTTTAGTATATGATTGTAGAATGGCGTGGTATTTAAATAGATAAATTGTTTTTCTACTCTGGAATTACGGAATTATCACCTATTAATTCACTTAAACAGGTAGTAATTTTACTTAGTTGACTACTGACTAGTTATTTTCGTCCAGGGTCTACTTTGATTCGGATTATCGTTGTTATTAACGCTGCTCCGTGCGCACCCGCACTGAATGAATGTCGAAGCCACACTAAAGTCGGGTGTGTGGACTGCAGTTCAGTTGAGTTGATAAAAGCGAGTGTTCGGAACGCCCTATCTAGTACGTAGTACATATATATCGATGGGTCTAATGGTGATGTTTAAGAACAGATGTGAGTTACATATTTTAGCTAGCTACCTTGTTGTCGTTCGTTATGTATAAAAATACTATGGCGGTCTTTATAATATGTAATTCCATATAGTATTAGGAACACATAAACAGCTCGTGATTTATCACAAAGCTCTCGCAATTAAAAAATATGGGGGTTGCGCTATAGAGATAGATATTATTATAGAGCTTGCTATTATATACCTACAATCAATTTGTATGTTTATATGTATTTCGTTAAAAGTTCATTAAAATCATATTACCTATTTCTTCCTTTGACACATACCTGATAGCGGCACCAATTTTTTTTTTTTTTTTTTTTTGTTTTTGCGTAGCATTACACGGCTTGTGTATTTGCCAATGTCAAGTTTTTAAAACGAGGAAACTTTTAATGTAATAATCATAAAAATAGAGAGGAATTTGGAAAAGGAAGCAAAAGGATCAGGGGAGTAGGATAATACGGAAATGAATTATGATAGATTACATAAAATTACATAAAGAGGGATGAAAATATTATACTTTTATATTATTAAATGAAAGATACGATTCTATTGCAAGATAAATATCGATATTAAAGGATATAAGTAGACAGCTTATAGAAGTAGGCAAAGGAACATTTAATGATATTAACGTATTGATAAATGATAAACGGCAGAAATTGCGACAAGAAAATATTATATGGTTTAAGTCACCCACATCCTCACCACAAGCACAGAGTGGACTATTCATCATTCCCAACCGTGCCAGATGAACCGGACAAGAAGTGTGACCCAGCCGCATGCGTATTAAAACACTAGTGAAAGTTTTGGAGAGGGTAAAAAAGAAAAACCACGGTTTCTTTGGAACAACCGGTTGTATTTGAAATAAATGTTTGGCTTTAATTTTTGAGGAATCTTGCCAAAGCATATTCCAGCTTTCATAGAGGAAATCTTTCGGTAGTAATAGAAGGTCATTAGGTTGAATTTTAAACGGATGAATGTCACCAGAAAGACAAGCATCTTTCGCCAGACTGTCAGCCTTATCGTTACCAACAACGCCGCAGTGCCCAGGAACCCATACGAATTTCACGGTTAACTGTTTTTGATAGCATTTATACAACAAATTTCTTATATCATATACCGCAGAATGATGAGTGTTATTCCGGAAGGGAAATTTTTGAATAGCCTGTAATGCACTTTTTGAATCGGTAAAAATTAAGGTATTAGAAAGGTTAAAGCTATTTATGTAATCTAAGGCTTTGAAAATTGCAAAACATTCCCCAGAAAACACTGACGATTCCTGAGGCATTTTAATTTTTTGTGTAATGGTACACTGTGAATGATACACACCTACACCTACGCAACCATTAGCAGGTTTCGATGCATCGGTAAATATATGATGCCAACTTGAAAGTTCAATATTCTCGGATATGCTAAGTTCTGAATCAGATTTCAACCTTTCACCTAGATCGAGATCTATGGAAGGAGAAAGGAGCAGACAATTGAAATTATATTTAAACAAAGGAAATAATGGTAAATTGTTAATAGGTGCAGATAAAAAGGAATACTTATTCCAACTATTCACCAAACATGGAGGGGTCTTATGAACCCAATACGGTGAAGACCTAGTGAGATCGGATAGTTGTTTTAATTTCGTTATAATTGGGTGATTTGAATATTGTAAGCATCGAGATAAAAACCGATCAGATAGATACTGACGGCGCAATTTAAAGGGGGGGTCGCAACACTCTATTTGAAGACCATTCACTGGACTGGATTTCATAGCTCCAGATATGATTCTAAGACACTTGGACTGTACGCGATCTAATTTCACAAAACCAGCTAAATTACCGGGTTCTAAGAGAAAAGTACCATAGTCTATAATACTTCTTATCATTGCATTATAAATTAATTTCAAAGAGTATGGATGTGCACCCCACCAAACTCCAGTAAGGCAACGTAACATATTGATAAGTTTTTCACATTTTGCAACAATATAATCAAAATGAGCACAACCAGAAAGCTTAGAGTCCAATAATAACCCTAAGAATTTTATTTGATTTTTAACAGGTATAACAAAATTATTAAAATGTACTGAAACAGGAGGAGGTAAGCGCATTCTGGAAAACAAAACTATTACACTTTTTGAAGGAGATATATCAAGGCCATTTACATCTAAATATAATTTTAATATTTCTAAGGAACGGTTTAATTTTGAACAAGCATCACTAACTGAGCTGTCGATAACATAAAAAAGTAAATCGTCAGCATACTGAAGAATTTTTACAAAATTACAGCAAATAGGTTCTAAATCATTTACATAAATATTATATAGCAATGGACTAAGGACCGATCCTTGAGGAAGTCCTCTGTATAATTCTCTAGACCTTACTGAACCGTCTATATTTAAAATAATAGAACGATTCGATAATATGTTAGTAATAAAATTTACAATAAAATTTGGGATTTTTAATTTAATGAGTTTGATTTTTAATATAGATATTACAACATTATCATAAGCAGATTGAATATCGAGAAATGCTGCAAGCACCGATTTATTATTTGAGAATGCCAACCTGCAATCTGTGGTGAAAATTGCTAGGTTATCTATGGTACCTTTCCCCTTCCTAAAGCCGTATTGGCTTTTTGATAATTTGTTATTGTTTTCAACAAACCATTCCAAACGATTTTTAACTAAATGTTCAGCTACTTTTAATAATACCGAAGACAGAGCTACAGGACGGTATGATGACGCGATTGAAGGCGGTTTCTCCGGCTTAAGTATAGGAATGACTATTTGTTTACGCCAAGCGTCTGGTATATTACCAGAAATCATAATAGAGTTTATTAGGTTAAGATAATATAAAAGTGATGGATCATTAAGGTTAGCCAGGAAAGAATATGGTATGCCATCAATACCCGGTGCAGTGTCTTTAATTTCAGAAAGAATACCTTGTAATTCTGGCAATGTAAAAAATGCATTAATCTCATCTTGGTGATCATCAAAATATGATGAACCTACATTGAGTGATATCAATTCATTACATTCCATTACACTGGGAGGAGCAAGAAGATCTAGGAATGAATCAGATAGAGATAATGGAAGTGTTGTTTTAGGAGGGTTAATCCAACCACATTTAAATCTCTTTATGTTTTGCCAAACTATTGATGAATGGGTATCGGGGGAAATGGAAGAACAAAATCTACGCCAACCATCAAACTTCTTCTGTTTTAGAAGTTTTCTGGTCTGTTCCATTATCTCTGAAAGAACAGTAAAGTTTTCAGATGTCATATTACCACGATATATTAATTCAGATTCCTTTCTCTTCTTTACCGCAATAGTACACTCTTCATCCCACCATGGTGGTGATGGTATATTACCTGAATTTCTTTTTTTTTTTGGAAAAACTACATCAGCGGCAGATAATAATGAGTCAGAAAATTTATTTAAGCATAACTGTTCTTGTCCATGTTCAATGGAAGGCAAATATAAAACTTTTTCATCTACTTTAACTTTATAACTTTCCCAATCAACATCTTTTAATTTATATTTCAAACGAGGTGGTGCAACAGAATGGTCAGGAGTAGGGTTTGGAAATGATACTAATAATGGGAAATGATCACTACCATAGGTAGAGCATAATGGTTGCCATGACAAGGTGGAGGATAGATCAGGAGTGCATAGAGTTAAATCAATAACACTAATATTCCCATTTGGTCCGGTTCTCCTAGTGGGAGCACCTGTATTAAGTAGACATAGGTTAAATGTGTCTATTATATCAAGTAAATCTTCACCATATGAGTTAGTTATAGAGCTTCCCCACATTTGGTGGTGTGCATTGAAATCCCCTAACAGCAAGAATGGTCTTGGAATAAATTTCAAAATATTATTTAATTCTCTAAATATATGTTGTGATGGGTGGGGTATATATATAGAGACAAAGTATATATTACATATGTTCACAGCAATTATAGAAAAATCATTACTATGAGATGGAAGAGATAAAGGAGAGTATGAAAGAGAGTGTTTGATGAGGATGGCAACACCCCCATACCCATCAGACCTGTCTTCTCTGACACAAACAAAACCTGGCACCCTAAAATGAGAACCAGGCTTTAACCATGTCTCAGAGAGACAAAGTACTGAAGGATGATATTTATTTATAATGTATATTAAATCAGATTTCTTACTAATTATACTACGACAATTCCACTGAATTATGTTTGTTAGCTTGGCCATTGATTATAGAAGAACTTAGTATACTATTAATAAGAGAAGCAACGTTGGACGGTGGAATAAGATTACACTGAGAAAGTGCATTTATCAATGCAACAATGATGTCAGAAAGAGCTAATTGAGAAGGTTCATCCTTGGCATCAGATGATTTCAATGCACAGCCATTAATGGAAGGAGAGAAACTATAATCTTTTGTCAAAAGGTCATGTGACTTTCTATCATAACCTTTGACTGGGGATGAAACTTTTTTTGGATATTTAAAAATTGTTTTTTTGTAAGATGTAGTGCCACTAGGATTATTTTGACTATTGTTAATACTTGAAAAATTTATTGGACTACTATCATTATGAGAATTAAAATTAAAAGATTGAATTAATGCCTCAGAATATAGTTTATTGTTGACTGGAGGGTGAAGTTTAATGGCTTCTGCATATGAAATAGATTTATTTGCCATGGATGATTTGATGTCCTTTTGTCTTCCAAACTCTGGGCAAACCCTACTGGTAGCAAAATGCAAACCCGAGCACATGCAGCAAGATGCCACATCATCCTCAACCTTACAAGACACCCCAGTATGCTCTTGTCCACACTTGTAACATCTTGGTTTGGACCTACATTGAACTTTTGTATGTCCATATCTACAGCAATTAAAGCATTGGATGGTAGGAAAAATGTATGTTTCTACTGGTAAAGCATTGTAACACATAAATATATGCTTAGGTAACACCTGACCATCAAAAGTGACTACGACTGATTGCGAAGGCTTCCAAGTGGGACTACCTTCAATCATGACCTTAAAATTAATTCTCCTAATTTTTATAACTTCTCCACATCCAAACGGTACAGATATATTATTTTTAATTTCTTCAATAGACCAGTCTGCAGGAACCCCACGAACCAGGCCAATGCGAGTAATATTAAAAGATGGGATGAATGCTTTTAAATTATGATTTGATATCGAATCATGACTAATGAAGTTGTTGGCATCAGTATAGTTGGAAAATCCTAATGAAATTCTATTCCTACCAATTTTTTTAATACTTCCATTTATAATGCTTTTAAAACTATTTTTTTTCAAAAAATTGCCGAATGCGACTGGGTGAAAAGAGCATTTGCAAGATTCCTTATTTTTATCGCCTGCCATTTTGTTCATTCTTTTTTTCCTGTTGCAATTTCCGCATATTTTTTTGTCATGATTCCGCTTTCGCGGTTTCTTTTTGCATATCGATGAGTCGGAATCATTAGGCTCTGATATTGTTACATAGTGAGCTACGTTATTGTTTAAATTAGAAGTATTAGAACCCCCGGGATCGGGGGGATCGTTATCGTCGATCATACAAAATAAAGTAAAAACTCACCTATATACAGCAAACTAATGTGAAAACTACAGAAAATAAACTAAATACAAATAATAAATACAATGAACACCTCCACTGATCACTTATAATTATAAAACATTAAATAAAAATTAATTTGAAAAAAAGACACCCGTGTTGTTCGAAGTTTCCCGCGCTTTTTGAGCACCAATTTAATCAGTCCAGAGTAATGGCAACTTCAACGCGTGACGTCACGATAGTGATCAGCCGGTGGGTGGTTGACATCTCTATTATTAAAATTTAAATCAAATTGCTGAAAATAATAATGAAAATATTTTCTTTTGGTCTCATTTCGATGATCAAAGATGGTATGGTAATATTTTATTTTATTGATATTATATTAAAAATCACTGATAGAAAGAGTTCCGAGGTATATAGTGTTTGTTGCTATACCGACATTTAATATAGGTAGGTATTCTGAAAGCACATGAAAAGCCGCGAGATGGTAGCTAGTGTATCGATAAATATACTCATACTCGATGTTCACGCGGACCGCACTATCGAAACTCGCCATTTTAGTTTTTTCACCATCTTTATTTAGGTATGCACGTTATTTTCGCAGGCATGCCAGGTCCATCTTACATAGCCTAAGGTTTGAGGTGATCTCTTTATGGTCTTTATAAGGTCGTTTGAAAATCCGTTAGCGGGAATAGTGGGAAACCTGTTAAAATACTATTAAAATGCATGGATAATTGTATCCATGCATTTTAATAGTATTAGTAGTATTGCATTGGCAATGGATAAATAAACACCACAAGGGGATAATCTCTGATTCCCATTGAATAGAGGTGATCGTGGTTACTTAAACCAGTTTTAAATCAAAAGAAATTATCTTTAGCTTGGTCAAGTATTTTAATTTATAACTAGTTATATTATTATGTACTAGGAGTTAATATACCTACTTCATTATTTTATTGAATCTTTTTACATACTTATATCGGTAGAAAAAGAATTAAAATACCTAACGAAGTTGGTAAACTTTTCTATTTTAATATAATATGATGTTTACGATGTTATTACAATCCATGTACATTTAATTAATGATCATAAGCTTTTAGGTTCTAGGAAGCAAGTAATGTATTATATCCGAGTGTACCTATACTTGTAGCTATTTTATTCATATTCTAAGTACTATGTATTTTACTTCATTTTCTTTTTATTGGAGCACAGGTACCTACATGAAGATGACTAATGAATACCTACGTAATATACCGAATACATTTTACTATCGGTAGGTATGTACTTTATTAATTGTTAAATGATAAAATACTTACCTACTGAAATATAGATCTAGGAGGTAAGTAGCTTAGCGCATGCGCGAAGTAGATGAGAAGGGAGACTGAAACGCCAATATTTCTTGAAGACACAAACATTTTTTCATGGTATTGTCTACAATGCATTATTTAACATTGCTTTGTTATTAGGTAAATTATTTCGTAATCAAGATCACGATTTGTGTAAAAAAATAAGTATTTTAGATATTCGCTATGTTGGTAAGTGACTTTTTTTTTATATAGAAAACGAATAGTAAATCATATTGATGTACATATTTAATTTATTTCGTACCTATATTTTTTGGTACTTTAGTATATTTACGACTATATTGATCACTTTCCATCATCTGCATGAACTGATTACGGTTATCAGTCATGATGTCGCAATGAAGTGAAATACAGTTACCTAAAATAGGGACAAGATAATAGGTCACTTTTGACAGATGTCAGTTTTATATTCATAGTGAGGTGACCTGCTTAAAAACATCGATTAAATGAATGAATCGAATGAATCGATACAGACTTGAAACATATGTGAATTTTAAAAATGATCATGCGAATCCCTGTCCCATTATTATTTTTTCTTTCATAAATTAAAGGAGCAAAATAAGACAAGTACCTACGTAATTTAACAAAAAAATTGCTTTTATTCACTTGAACTATCGGAACTATCGGAATAGTTAAAAGAATAATAAATATGTATAATTAGGTTTTATTATAATCACAACGTGGTTATAAATTTATGGTGATTTTTCTTCACAAGTAATCATTGCATTCGATTCAACTTACAATCCTATCAGCTTTCGATTTTTAGAGTAACATCCCTAGTGTTTAAAAAGAAAAAGGGTTGACTGACGCAACATTGTAACGACGTTCAGTTCTTTAGATCAGAAATTGTTTATTATGTTTAGAATGGTTTATTAGTGAAAGCAAATCGTAAAATTACTCGTATCGGTCATTATTACAATAAATATGTAAACGTAATTGAAAAAAGTTAAGCAATTGTGCAGTTCTTATTTTATGCCCGCCGTTACAAGGTTACGTTGTTGAATTTTGATGAAATGTCAAAAGTGACCTATTATCTTGTCCCTAGTATACCTACATTCATCCCTTTTATCAATCATCTGAACAAGAATTACATCTTTTTCATCATATCATTCATTACACAATCTGTTCATCTCTGTACAATGTACATTCTTCTTCTTTTATTGGACTAGAAGGATAGCCTCTGATGGCTTTTACACCTTTACGCGGACAAGTACCTATCGGTGAGCGCAGAGGGCTCTCAACCGTAAATACGTATGAATGTATTTAGGACGGTTTTCTTGGTCTACCGTTATACTTATCAATGCTTTAGGCTTTAAAACATTCATTTCTCCTCGTAAAGTCAAACGGCTTCCTCTATATTATATTATGCTGTCACTTGCCCTATTTTCAAACTTCCACCTTCCACAATATTATATACCTAACTAAGGCACCTTCTACTACTAAGCTAGGTACCATTTACGTAGGTACAATATAAATCTTTCACAAACTTGCAACTCTAAATAGTTACTTAGGTATATCTATAGTAATTATATCAATCAATACATTTAATGAAAATGTAGGTAACAGTTCGCTGTCTGTACATAGAAGATATTTAAAAAAATATATAATTATTGGGATCAACGCAAATAGCACCCAAAATAATGATTTACTTGCTTTTTTGTCTTTTTATCTGTGCGTTTGTGCACGCTACACTCGGAAACGGCTTATCTGATTGACATGTGGTTTTCTATACTAATATTATAAAGAGGAAAGATTTGTTTGTTTGTTTGTAATGAATAGGCTCCGAAACTACTGGACCGATTTCAAAAATTCTTTCACCTTTGGAAAGCTACATTATCCCCGAGTAACATAGGCTATATTTTATCCCTGTATTCCCACGGGAACGGGAACTACGCGGGTAAAACCGCGCGGAGGCAGCTAGTTACTGATAATATAATATTATATTTCACTTAACATTTATCTAGAGACGCCTAGTGATGTCTATGTTTGGTTTCATGTCAATCGGTGCATGAATAAAAAAGTTATAGGTACCAATTTAATGTAAGTATTTCAGCACAACAAAAAAGCGAATACGTAGGTAGTTAATACGTATTAGTAAATAAAATATACTAAGTCCTTCTATGCTCATTGAATTTGTTAATAACGCAATTAGTTAGTGACGTTTTTATTGTATATAATGATAAATTACTGATGAAATTACTTAAATAATATGATATTCTCAGATACCGAAACATTTAAAGTACCTCCCATACCATACAATAAACATTTTAACTTATCTCGTCTATTTATAAAGACCCTTAAGTATGTAATTTCTTGAATAAATGCAATGCGCGGCGTTCTCTAAATCTGTTCATTTATAATTTTAGGTGAACCTACCTATCTGTATCTCCATGTATTGGATTTAAAATATATCGTTCAAAGTACAAAAACAGCTTGGCAGGAGATGAGTCTTATTTTTAGATGTCTAACGTGTTTCATAAAGTCGATGCGTACTGAAGTAATAGTTCAAAATTTGGTTATACTCCTATTAAATGATATTGTTTACATACATTTTATAAGGTCAGTTAGTACTTGAAACAGGTGAGCTACACATTACTATTATTTAAGTACATATCTAGGTACCTACGTGTTTAAGTGGGTGATTAAATATCGGTATAAATCAAAGAGCAAACACAGATCTGATAAGGCATCTAAAACTTAGCAAATTAACAAATGGTGTATTTAGATCGATTGGTAGATAGTATAGCTACAAATGATTGTAAAGATAATTAATACTTATAATGATTTTTCAGGTGGTTAAATGGTCCGTTTTGTGGCATTTGCTGTGTGTTCATCATGAAGGGTGCCGTACTCTTGATCCTGGTGTACTTTTTGCACTGTGAAGGTGCGGTGGTGGTGATACGGAGTGATACTAATCAAATTGTGAATGACCGCCCGATAATTGGTGTCCTGTCACAAGAACAGTCGAACTACTTGCACGGGAAATATCCCGAAGAAAACTATACGAGTTACATCGCAGCTTCATACGTTAAAGGTGTCGAGGCTTCTGGAGCTAGAGTCGTGCCTATAATGTGAGTTTTATACTTTTCCTTAATAATGGCAATGAAAATATTTTGGATACTCAGATTCATTTCAAGAAAAAGTTAAATCTTCATGTAGATAATATATTTTGCACAGGCTGTTTAAGACGTTTTTTATATAAATATAATACATACATACATATAATGAATAAATTACTATTATATTTCAGGATCGGAAAAGATCGTTCTTACTATGAGGAACTAATGAGCAAAATTAATGGGTGAGTAATTAATTATCATAAAATCATCGAGTAGAACTTAAACGAATGAAATCTGAAAAAGATTATTACTTTATAAGATATATACCTATTACCTACAAAAATCTTCACAGTTGTTGTTGTTGAGGTCGTGTAGGTAACATGGCTGACTGGTTTTGTGGTTAGCAAACTTGGATTTCAACCAGCTGGTATTAGGTACGATTTCCACCCAACCACATGCATTTGAGTGCGTCAACATGTATATTTATTCCGTAACTGGGTGTACTAATATCTACATGATCTACATCAATACTTCTTTAATACATAGGTAAAGAAGTAGGTAGTTCTTTATAGAAGTAGAGACTACTCTATACGGTATCTTGGCTATATTGTTACCACATTACAAGATGTGCTTAGTTTAGAACCAGATTGGGTATGTGTGAAAAAGTCCCACGATATTTATATTAATTTAAATCTACTTTGTCTTTTTATTACAGGGTTTTGATACCCGGTGGTGCGACATACTTCAATCAGTCAAACGGTTATGCAGATGCCGGTCAACACATATATGAGATAGCTCAGAAGTTGAATGATGACGGGGATTACTTCCCGATCTTCGGCACGTGTCTCGGTTTTGAGCTCCTTATCATTTTAGCTTCTGGGCGTGGAGAAAAGGAAAACCGGATCACCTGTTATTCATATAGCAATATGCCTCTAGATTTTACAGAAGGTAAGACATTGATACCTCCCTGTACCTAAGTACGACTTATGGCATGTGCAAAAGTACACGGGCATTTTGGAATACACTTATCATTAATAATATCTATGACAACCGGTTGGCTTTGTGATTAGTTACCCTGACATCCAATCCCACCCAGGACAAACATTTGTATGCATGAATATGTCTGTTTGCTCTGTGTCTGGGTGTAAGCATATTAGTATATATAAGCATGTATATAAAAGTTGTATGTGTAGTATAGTATATCAGTTATCTGGTTACCATATCACAAGCTCTGCTTAGTTTGGAATAAAGATTGGTCGTGTGTGAAAAATGTCCCAGAATATTTATTTATTTATAATATACTTATGACAGCCCGGTTGGCTTTGTGTTTAGAGACCCTGACTCTCAAGCCGCGGGTCGTGGGCTCGAATCCCGCCCAGGACAAACATTTGTATGCATGAATATGTCTGTTTGCTCTGTGTCTGGTTGGAAATATCTATAATATGTATGTATTTAAAAGTAATATATGTAGTATACATATATCTATCATATAGCTATCTGGTTATCATAACACAAGCTTCATCTGATGCTTACTTTGGAATCAGATTGGCCGTGTGTGAAAAATGTCCCAGGATATTTATATACTTACACACTTGTGTTATTTTCCCGTACATAAGTCTTTTACCGAATCGTGCAAAAGTTACAACTTCACAACTCAATTGTCGTATCAAATAATAATACCTAGATCTTAAAATCAATTAACGTATTCTTCAGAATCATGACTGTTAATTATTTACTTTTTGTTATCGTTTCGCCTTATATTGACTTTTAATAAGATTAAATACTTATCTAATGTAGTTACCTACTAAACATTGATATCTGGGAATGTGCAAGTTAGACTCACGCATGTAGTCTTCCTTCCGTACAATTTTTGGTAGGCATGTATACTAATATTTTAAAGAGGAGATATTAGATTTTTTGTTTGTTTATTAAAATTAATAAATACATAAATAGGAAATAAATAAATAGGAGTCCACAGGCACTTTAATGCTTGGTTCGGAAGGATGGTTTTGGTGAGAAGTGCCGGCAATAAACTCAGTAAATAATTACTCATTAATAGGCACCTAAACTACTGGCCCGATCTGAATAATTATTTCACCAATAGAAAGCTACGTTATTCCTACAGGAACTGGGTGAAGCAGGCAGCTGATATATAATATTTAAATAATTACTAGGTACAAGACTTACTTATATAAATTTTATTTTCAGATTTCCGCGACAGTAAGATGTTCAAACAGGCCCCGAATGACATTATAGACTTATTGGCTTACGAAGATGTCACAGTAAATGCCCATCAATTCTGCATTGTCGATGATGTAAGTACCTACCTATGTATTTATAAAAAATAAATAATACGATCCCTTCGGAAAAACCTAGAATTATTTCAGAAAATATTTCTACTAATTTGTTTATGTTCCCTCTTACAGGAATTGAGTATCGACTCAATATACCTGAGTACTCGTAGTAATTTGTTTAAGACTATTGCCACGTTTTAGCTGTGACTGTCTACGAAAGTCTTTAGTACCACGCTACAAACTTGTAACATTGAAAACTATTGTGTACCTTCATTATTATAACATAGCTAACTGTTTTCGATAAACTTTACAGAATATGAAATCTCATAACCTAACGGAGGACTGGCGAGTGACTTCCCACACAGATGACGACTATGGTGTGCAATTTATAGCAAGCGTTGAACATAATAGGTGAAAACTATTCAACTATTGCATTGTTCTTAGTTTAATCAATAATATAACGCTACCGTCACTATTGCTACAGCTTTGCGATGAATACGAAACTGTTATCTTAGTATTATATTACACACTTTGTTACTAATCACATTATTGTGGCAGGAGTTATTTCTTTAACAGATTTAATAATAAATTTCATGTCTAAGTATAGCAAAATATTACAATATTTTTTGAGAAAAAACCAAGTGAAGGCGACTAATTGAGGGATTCCGAAGCAGTATCCTTTTGGATTTGTTATCTAATGTTCAGTCATATTTATGATACCTCTTATAACAATGATCTTCTTAATGAGTTCAAACACACCAGTAGATAACTGATTTAGTCCAGCATGTGAAACTGTAATAATAATAATAACCTATATAAATAAAAATTAATGGGTAAATGTGTTGCTAAGCGTAAATCTCGAGAACGGCGAATGGACCATTTTGGCAATATTTGTCTTGAAATGTTCGTAATAGTTCAAATAAATTAATATTAGTAAAACTTGGAGCGGACAATAGTTTGGTTTATATCAATTATGAAATCGATATTAACAGCCCGGTTGGCTTTGTGGTTAGTGACCCTGACTCTCAAGCCGCGGGTCGTGGGTTCGAATCCCACCCAGGACAAACATTTGTATGCGTGAATATGTCTGTTTGTTCTGTGTCTGGATGTAAATATCTATATAAGTATGTATTTAAAAGTAGTATATGTAGTATATCAGCTATCTGGTTACCATATCACAAGCTCTGCTTAGTTTGGAATCAGATTGGCCGTGTGTGAAAAATGTCCCAGGATATTTATTTATTTTATTAAAGGAGCTTAGGCATTACATATACAAAGTCTTGTCACTACTAGATCTGACTTTAAACCGATATTTCAGGTATCCATTCTACGGAGTCCAATTCCATCCAGAGAAGAGCTCATTTGAATGGAAATTATCGAAGAACTATCCTCATTCCTTTAAGGCTCTGAAAGCAAACCGGTACTTCATGGATTTCTTCGTAAACGAATGTAGAAAGAGCACTCATGCCTTTGCTAGCGCCGCTGAAGAAAACCAATATCTGATTTATAATTACGAGCCACTATTTACTGGAATACTTGGCAGTGCTTACCATCAGTGCTATATGTTTGAACCTAGAGGCACTAATACACAATAAATATAATGTTATTCTCAATATAAATCAAATTTATTACCAAGAATATTTTATAAAAGATTGAAAGACACTGAATGCAGCAGGCGATCAAACAACATGTAACAAAATGGAGAATATAGTGTATAGGAATCATTTATACAGCTAGTGTAAACCAATTACTAATATGTAATAAAGAAATGTATATAAATACAAAAATAATTACTAGGTATGTAAAAGAACATCAGGCGTGATTATTTAATATGACTTTTTTATCAATAGAATTGTTATACATCGATGTATATTAATATTTTTGTTATTTGATGAATATATTTTTTAGTACAATTGCATTATTTGTTTTCCTTATCATCACCTAAGAAGCTGATATGATATACTTCATTACCTACTTCTACCGTAATCTATTAATTATCCCATTTTATCCTTACAAACTGTTTGAATACAGTGTGGAAATTTGAGATGGGTCAGCAATTGCAACAACAATAAGACTTTCATAATAAATATTACACGAATATAGTCTTAAGTAACTGCCTTTTTGAGTAATATGAAGCCGCAAAGTCTTAATTAGTTAGTTTAATATTAATGACTTGAGCGGGCGCAGGTAAGCCATCCAAATTCTTTGTCACTCTTATTTGCTAAAAGCAGCTTATGAGATGACTACCTAGATGACAATGATAAGAGTAAGAAGAGAAAATATCCTTAAAGATAGGCATGTACCGTGTAGCAATTAAAGTAAAAATATAAAAGAAATTGTGTCCACAAAGAAAGGGCAAAAGAGTAACCCATATTGACAACTCGGTCAGGCCGGTCAACTTACAAAATAATTAAAATGAGAACGATTTCATCACTTAATTCATTTAAAAGTTAATATGTTATGTATGGTTCATAGGTTTTTTAGACTTTTACTGAGTGTAGAGGTGTCATGAGTCTCATGACAACTGTATTAGGTTGTACTCATATGACGTATGGGTAATTTACGAAATTTTAGGTCAGTACTCTTTGAGTATGGTCGAGTCGAAGAGGGCGACCGCAAATAGCCGTGAGCTGTTTGTGAGTGCTCATCATGAGCTGAGCTTGTTAAGGTCGACGGGAACAGCGGGGCGTCGCCCCAGCCTATTGGGGTAAACCCCCAATCTGCAACTAAAATAACCCGATGTTATACCGGTGTAGGTATGTTTACGTAACGACTGAACAACCGTCAAATCAATTGCATATCACGATATGATTAGATTGCCACTGAAATTTTGATGATTAGTTCAGTAGCTTACGTAAGTTAGTAACAGTAGGTATGTTTTGAGTAAGTAATGTCCCAAAATTAAATATTTGGTATCTCAAGTCTATATCCTATATCTATGTAGAAGTTTGATAGTTTTCTAATGATTAAAAGTTCATAAGAAAACTAGTTATCTAATAAACCTTTGAATGTATATTGTTCAAAGAGATGCTTTCGATAGTAATATGAAGTACGTTTTACTTCTATCTATAAACGGTATGATATCTCATAGATTTGTATATTAGGTATGTAGGTATGTGTACCTAAACAAAGTTCATCGCAAAACTTATTCAAACTATTTTTCAACTTTAAAAGTCAACGAACTGCTCAGGAAAGAAAACATCTGGAGCGAATGTAACATAAATGATAAAAGTTAAATTCCCCGTTCTCGAATGTTTCGAATACCTACACACCTCAACAGATGCGCGCAACTTCTATATCCGGATTCAAAAATACGAATAAGTATACCTAGATAAGGTACACTATAGTATAGTACGAACTATTTCGTCATCGATATGGCATATAGCACCCAATTATATCTGTCATGTAAAATAGTCAGAAAGTTGTAGTGAACGTTTTAGTTACTTGGTAGGCAGAAATACCACTCTTCCATCGAGTAGCAAAATACTTTTACTCATATTTTTATGTAAAACAAGGTAATAAATAGGTACATGATAAATACCAAACAGACACATCTACAGTGAATTTCATTGTGTCTAATATTGATACACAAAAGTTTCAGCGGTTTTAATGTAGGTATATGGTATTTGTTTAGCAAAGTTCGACGACCTACCGAGATGATGATCGAGGAAATTTTCATATCGTAAAGTTTCTACCACACTGTGGAATCGAGTTTGAAGATGAAAATTGTAACCCGGACTTGAATATGATACCTTTTTTGCCAACAGGTGGGTGAACTTTCTATAGTGGGTTTCTATTTTCATTATAAATAAATAAGTAGGTACTATCTAAGAACATACTTACCTTACCAACAAAATAAAATAAAATTATATGATATTTAATTACAAAATAGTGAGTGAATTAATATAAAAAAATCAATCTAGCGAATACATTTTTTTAAGAATTCATGAACTAAGTATGTTAGTAAATCGGATCATTGTTGCATTTTATGTTTGTATTTTAACTAACTTTAACGTTTTAAGCGGTAAAGTGGTTACTTAAAGTATTTACATAGAAATAAAATATTCAATAATAGACAATAGACTCAATGCTAGTATTGAATGAATAACACACAAATGAATATGTATAAGTAAATACGGTATCAAGGTGCAACCACCACGTGCGATATGAGCTCCAAAACGTACATATTAGGTTCATACCTTTACAAAAAAATAAGAAGTCCCGTATTTTATATTCGGGGGTATACTTATATAATATTTAAAGATGCACTCCTATTTATATTAACTTTTATGAAAGCCATATTTGATAAACGGTGGCGGTCATTCACTCGTGTAGCCTGATTCCTTCATCTTTGATGGATGACGGTACACCAAGGGCATTCAAATAGGAAACATGTGGACACTGATAACAAGCATACATAGTGAATGAATTAAAGTAAGACCTAATATTTTGATATTCGACGGATTTTGTACAAAACCTAAGTGCTAAATCTCTTGAAATAGTTCCTTGCCATGATGGTCAAGATAAGATATTGCGTCGAAAATGTTTTAGGAATAGAAGATAGTAGCGAGGTATATGATTAGAAACTATTAATAATTTTATTTAGGAAAATACGAGACGTTTTTTTAAACTAATAACATTCACAATAGATATTTAAAACCGCGAGAATGGTTAGCGACGTCTCGTAGGCGGGATGACTATCGCAAAATGCTGTTGATAAAAAAACATAATTACCATAAAGGTGACTGAAAGTTATTGACTCCAATAAATAACGAAAAAAAAATGTAAGTATTACCAGAGATAAATAAAAAAAAACTATTCAGTTATACTTTAATGTCTAATGTCAATAACGTATGTGTCATCAGGTTTTAATGATCAATCATAATCCAAATAACTTAATATTTATAACAGTGTGTTTAAAGTTGTTTTGAAAAAAAATGCATCAAGAGGAAACTATGGCGTTGTGTTACCTAAGCTATATATAGTATTTTAAATCCCATTAGATACTTACCTATCGGAAATGCTTCATTTGATTCCGCTTCCTACCTTTTGCCATTAGTTAATTGCTTTAAAGAGAAGTAAGTACTTATTGAAATGTAGTCAATTAAGGTAGATAGTTAGGTACTTTTTACTAGTGTAAAGTCAGACAGAGGTCAATATCCAGTTGCGGTTTAACAGCATCTGGTTAAAGAGGTTATCTAGAGGTGCGAAGTGTGTTTAAGATTTTGTAAGTGAAAAACCATCTGAAAGGTGCCCCTAACGATGATTGATGTGCTACCAGCCAGCCTACTACCAACGTTAGCTAAGTTAAGTGACTAAACGGTATTTTATGATTTATCGTATAACCGAGTTATGTTTAACAGTTTTACTCGCGTTCCCTGTATAAAATGGCAAATAACTTAATTTATTTCATCTTTCCGAATTACCAGAGTTCTAAAATCTTAGCATAAAGTCAGAAATTCAAAAACTTCATTGAGAGCTTGAAAACCTATATATAAATTTAGTTTTTTTTTTATATTGAATGACAAATACGGGTGTATAAAAGGATATCGACATATTTAATCATCGTATCGCTGAATAATTAGATGCATAGGTACTTGTTGACCACTTCAATTAAAATCGTAGTACTATATCTATTAAAGTTCACTGACCTTATTGTAGAATTATTAAAATTAAGGTTCCGCTTAAAACACGATGAATAAATAGCACCTGCTGGGGATACAATATTTAAATAGATAAACTATTAGGTATGTATTGGTACTTCTATAGTTATTTTATATAATACTACCACCGCGCAGTTTTGCACGCGTAGTTATCGTTCCCGTATCTAAGAATATAGGAATAAAATATAGCATATGACACTCACACTAATGTTGGTTTCTATTGGTGAAACAATTATTCAGATCGGTCGTATAGCTTCGGAGCCTATTCTAAACAAAAATCAAATATTGCCTCTTTATAATATGTATTAGTGTAGACGACTCATTGCTTCCCGTTCAAATCATCTGGGACTAAAATTAGTTCTACTTATTGTGAGACAAGACAAGGGGCAATTGACTTTTATCGGACACGCGGACATTGACGCTGGTAATCCATGTTCCATTCTATAGCATATAACTGTTTTAAGCCCGTTTAAAGTTTTGAATATATAATATTTATTTAGGATATTTTAAATTGTCGAGAATCTTAATTAAAAACTTGCAGGTTCAGTTGATTTCACTCACTAACAGTTATCTCAAACTTTTCACAGAGCTATTAATAGAACTTTTACTGCTGTTTTTAAAGGTGATCATAAATTTCTAAATAGTCCCATTTGCTGAAGCAACTGGTTCTGGATTCACTTGGTTTCTAAACTTTTTATATAGTCATTGTTAATAAGTTTTCGCTCAGTTGTTTAACAGTATCTTTCATATTTATCTTTAATAACACTTAGCAAATGATTGTAGTTACTACAACGCATTGTGTATTCATAGAGTTACTATAAATAGAAGGGATACATAGAAAATGATAATATTGTTTACCTAAGATGAAACAGAGTTGAGATGAATTCATTTATTTCAGATGATTTATTTATAAATATTGCGGTGCCGACGGTAGGTATAACATTTCGATACAACGTAACATAAAAACTACGTACTTAAGTCTATTATATATGATATAAATATTTTTTTGTAAGTATTAATTAAGTAGATACCATTATATCAATGAAAGCCAGCAGACTCACAGATGGAGATGACGCAATGTAAGTAATTTTATTAGATACGAAAATAATCTATATCTATACTAATATTATAAAGGAGTAGAGTTTGTTTGCTTGAACGCGCTAATCTCAGAAAGTACAGGTCCGATTTGGAAAATTCTTTCGCCATTAGATAGTCCATTTATCGAGGAAGGCTATAGGCTATATATCATCACGCTACAACTAATAGAAGCGGAGCACCAATGAAGAATGTTTCAAAATCGGGAGATTCTATTTCCTTTTGAGAGCTTCCGCTGCGTACGCTGCGTAAACGGTTAAAGTTTCGATAAAATGATGTATTACAAAATTGTTCCCCTTTAAAAGTTCTAAAAAGAAGTCTGCGATAGCATATGTCTATCTGTTAACGTTGGCTCACTGTGACCATTTTTATACTAATCAAATTTGTTAAAAAATTAAGCATTATTTGTGAAGGTGTTTTTATAAAGATAATATTAATCCTTATCCAAATAAATACCTTATTCATCACAAGTATTTAATTTAAAACAAAATTGTCTTTTAAATCATTCGATTTCAATGAATATCTTAGGAGATATCGCAAATTTAAAATAACATTGCAGCAAAATAATTATGTCAAGTACTGCGCGCGCCTTATGTGCCGGGCCGGCGCGTGCAGTCATCAGTTAGCTCTGCGAGACCATCCTTCTACGTAAACGAAGGGAGTTGAAAGTTGGCGTTAGCCCAAAGAAACTATTCCACGCGGACGGAGACGCGGGCAGAAGCTGGTCTATACTAATACTATAATATTATAAAGGAGTAGAGTTTCTTTGTTTGGTTGAACGCGCTAATCTCAGAAACTACTGGTCCGATTTAAAAAATTCTTTCGCCATTAGATAGTCCATTTATCGAGGAAGGCTATAGGCTATATATCATCACGCTATGACCAATAAGAGCGGAGCACTAATGAAGAATGTTTCAAAATCGGGAGATTTCTTTTCCTGTTGAGAGCTTCCGCTGCGTACGCTGCGTAAACGGTTAAAGTTACGCTAAAATTATGTATGAAAGAATTATTCCCCATCAAAAGTTCAAAAGAAAAGTCCGCGATAGCATATGTCTATCTGTTAAGGTTGGGTCACTGTGACCATTTTTATGCTAACCAAATTTGTTCGAAAATTAAGCATTATTTGTGAAGGTGTTTTTATGAAGATGATATTAATCCTTATCCAAATAAATACGTTATTCATCACAAGTATTTAATTTAAAACAAAATTATTACATCATTCGATTTCAATGAATATCTTAGGAGATATCACAAATTTAAAATAACATTGCACCAAAATAATGTTCAAGTACTGTACTGCGCGCGCCTTTATGTGCCGGGCCGGCGCGTGCAGTCATCAGTTAGCTCTGCGAGACCATCCTTCTACGTATACGAAGAGGGTTGAAAGTTAGCGTTAGCCCAAAGTAACTATTCCACGCGGACGGAGTCGCGGGCAGAAGCTAGTGAAATATAATATGTAACGTTTTATTCTGGAAAAACATTTGATTCCTAACTAAGCCACAGGGTGGATGGAAGTAGATTGTAGATAATTAACGCCCACGTTTAAATCGTGGACAGGCATGGTAAAGTTAAAATTATTTTTACCTCCAAGAAACATTTTATCGACGCTTGTTGAATCCTTACGTTTGAGGTCTAAACATAGAAAATTATCTAACTTAAAGGATTTCATTGTTTAGTTAAGTTGTAAATATTTATCATGATTTAAGCTAATAATAGGTTTTTGAAAAGCTTGATTGTTTATTATTTCAAAAAACAAATGCTAAATATTCGAATAAACAATCGTCCTAATAACAATAACCATTGTAATTCTATAATTAGAATATCAATAAATATATAGATAGATTTATTACCTATACAATTTTTTTGTAAAAAGTAAAATGGAAAATATGTTAGTCCCTAGTTAGTAGTTAGCCTACAAAGTTAAGAAAAAAATACTCGGTTATAAAAGTTCTTGGCCATTTTCTTAGATATTAAACCTGATATGTTGAAGATTCTTATTGACGTAAACACATTGAACCCGATGCGAGTGCATTCACTGTGTTAGGGCTGTTACCTCCATGCTGTACAATGGTGATTAGGGGGAAAGGGGGGCAGAGCTCATCCCACCTTGTCATATCATATGTCCACGTGTATTCACTCTTGTTTCATGCCACTAATGCATCCTCATTCTAACAAATATCCTCCATTCAATGTATTAAAAGATACCTACTTATATTTAAACAGTTAAGTGCAAGATCTTTTCTGATTCAGAGTAAAAGCAAAGATTAGGTACTCGTAGAGATATTAAACTGTGATCGTTCTCGTCAAGTCAAAATTTCAAATCTCGTAGTATAAATAATATTTTTAAAAGACTTTCACGTAAGCTGTTAATTTAAAGTAAGTTTGAATCCGTTTCTTTAAAGCAGAAAACTGTACTGGAAATGCTCTGAATTTGAATTGATTACTAGAAATTATAACTGAGAATTGTTTATTGGACATTACTTGGACACTATTTTAACTATGGTAATATTCCAATGTGGTGGTTATTTATTCACCAAAAGGCTTTGTACATATTTTTGTTATTTGCGACACCATAGTTCGTTAATTTCACCCTCATATCAAATGAACATCACGTATCCATTTGGGTTTAATTATATCTTGCAACATGGGTCAACGATAGCTTGTGACCGGTGAATTAAGGCCATTGTGAAGCTCATTCACTGAGGAAATACTATTTATAGCCAAACTGAAAGTAATATCATCCATCTTATACTTTTGATAAGCTCATTCTAGTTTTATGGACGTATTTTGTAGACTTCGTCTGATTGGAGCTTCGCGGATGTGCACCCGATTCGGATCATTTAGCTAGATAATTATATTGCTTTTATTTTAATCTGACTTCAAAATAGGAAGGATGTTCCATCCCCTATTCGAAGTTTTTTTTAATAACACATATCTTCGAAGAATATAAGTCAAAGTTTTTATTTTGACTGTGAATTTGATTACTTATCATTTAATTTCCTTTATTTGAAGGAAAGCATAATGTTTATAGATAAGTGTTTATTTGTTCGCATAATCTGGTGCGTTTTCAGATGATTCTAATTCAGATTTAATTTTGACCCACATAATTACTTAAAGGTATTTTTTATTTAAATCTTTTAAGAACCGCATATCATGTTGTTACTACATACATAAAACGTACAATTACATAAAGACAAAGATATTTCTGTTTATTTTGCAGTTTATTAAAAAGTTAAAATATAATGTTTAATATAACCTAAGTACTTACCTACATGGCTTGTTCTGCTATATGAATTTTCCTCACGGCCTTCTTTACATTGCTCAGTTTATTCATCCTTGATAGTGGGATTGCTAACTTACAACATCACCTTCATATTTTCAACCTTCAACATGATAGCTGAGTGCACGCCTTGACAATGTGCCACTGCAACGCTTCTGGTAATAAATGTGTTAATGTATTTTACTTGAGTGGTTTGTGTTACATATGAACCGTAGATTTAATAAACACAACAATTTAGGTAACTACGTGAATAAAGTCAGTTTTGATAAAAAACAATATAAGTAGGTACATACTAATAAATATATTATTGGGAGGAATTTTTTAACACATGGCTAACCTAAGCAGAGATTGGAATATGGTATAAAAATAATACTTTTAAATAAATATATTTAGATTTACACAGAGAGATACAGACATTTCATGCACTTAATGATTATGTCCCAAATGGGATTCAACCCACGATCGGAAGCTTGAAATGTGAGTTAGTAACCACTGAGTCGTTCTCAGTAGTATTTTAGGGTTTGTGCAATTTGCGACCATTGGTAAGCATCCAATGTGACTTTGAATAAAGCTGAAATATCTAGTAGAACTTTTTATAAGAGCTTGTCAAATCAAATCTCAGATTAACTTGCAATCTAAGTATCAGTCTTGAAGCTAAATAATTTAGTAATAAAATATTCCAGATGTAAACAAAACGCGATACCTTCAGTTCTATTTATAGGCCTTCCACGGCTATACTCGGTGGCATTTGCTGAGTATCAGGGTACCCATTGACGCCGGCGCATCGATCCAGGAGCCGAAGCCCGGGCCTGAAGAGCCAAGCTTTGACCTAGTTACCACCCTCAATGAAACAAGGGTATGAGATGAACCTTAAAGGTAACGATGTAACCCATTTTCATGCACTTTTTATATATCTGTTTAAAAAAAAATAATAGGGCATTAAATAGGTGCTAATTTTACAACATCATCAGTATTAAATATCCAAATGTATTTTAAACATAGTTTTGCCTGGTTTACAAAATAATGTACTGAGAAATCTTCTATGGTCAAGGAAAAAATACAGTAAATATGAGTTTTATGAGTTATATTAAATGCTGAAATTATGTTATTTGGTTATTTATAATTAGATCGCTTGTTAGATGATATTAGAACAACATTATTGTCGACTATTTATCGTAAGTGTACCAGTGTTGGCCACGGTACCAGTAATGGCCAAAAATTGAAAGAAACATCTAGAATTCGGACATGAGCGAATGTTTTTACATTGGGATCACTGTGACATAGACTTTAGACATCGAACTATCTAAGTTTAACGTTTTATTCAATTCAGTCAGTTATATGTACAAATATGCGAGAATACAAAGTGTAAAGTGATTTGAAATTGACAACGACGGCTTTTCTTAAGGAAATCATTAAGGCGGTGAGCAGAAAGTTTCACTTGTAAAATAGTATTGCTTAATTAAAATCAAAATTTGTTTTGTTTGATGTGTTAGCCATAAAATAAAGATAAACTAAGACTAAGACTGGGGTATCCATTAATGGATTTTCCCTGGCCAAGACTGGGTCACAAAACTACAACTTTTATTTGTTAAATTAATTGAATCCAGCTTTGCCGTATCTCACGCGTAACACATTACAAATATTAAATAAGGACTGGACTTTACAGTTTCATTATATTCAGTGCTGAAACTTCCACAATTTTGGTAATATTTCACAAAAACCAGTTTTTTTTTTCTTAAACTGGCCACCATTGGGTCATTTACTATAAAAAATATGTGGGACCCATTATGGCAAGGTTTTGGGTTATTGCTATTCTGACGTGTACACAAGGACAGCCGTATGCTGCGACTGCAGCGAGCCTGGGTTCGTTGACCGCGCGACCCAGTTTCCACCGTTGACGTCACTGCTACGCCTCCATGACGTCACGCGCAAGCCTCCGCGAGCCCATTCAAAACTAGATCACAGCCTCGCACCCTGCACCGCACCACCTCGCCTACCCTGCTTCCGCAGTATACAATTATTGCCGAGGTCGCAGGTACATGCATGTATCGGAGGTCATTTCACTCAGTGTCCTTTCTATTTATAAATAACTCTGGCGTTAAGGTCACAAACAATATTATATTATGTTTTAATTTGTCAAGCAAAGAAAATAATACATACAAATAGCAAAGAGTGCGTATGTCTCGTATTTATGGTGCTTCTGACAATATGAATTTCGAACTCAAAAATATTTACTTAGGCACCTACTTAATTAATTTTATTATTTCGTCTATCACGCATAAACTTAATTGAGAATTTGAATAAACGTACGGGCATATTTCTTCAACATTGGGAGCAGTTATAAATAAAAAGTGCCCATTTCGGATTGTATATTATATTTAGAATTTCGAATCCACAAGTATAATTTGAAATGAATTGAACTAATTAACTTTATAGACCTTTAACAACTGGTCACACCTCTAAATTCAAAATATCTATTTTAAGATGCATCCTTGACACGAATATGGCGGGTCATGCCCTTTAGATTGCGGACCGGTTGCCAGAGCACCGAAGGTTCATTCTATAAAAAAATATCCAGTTAAGTTTTCAATTCCTACAAGGTCGCACTAAACTATTTGAATTTATGTAAAATTCGTATTCGGGGCATTTATCTTTTATCTTTTGTATGATGGTTTGGTTTAAAATATGTACTTTTAGGTAGGTATAAATACTACGATTGGAGGTAGGTACGAACATCTAGATATGTGTTTTAACAAGCTTTTAACGTGTTACTTTTTGTATTGGCGTCCTTGACACTGATGCAGATCACTAACATTGTTTTTTTACATATTATACATAATTGTATCCAGTATAAAGATACGTTAGCTATTATCTTATAATAGTTACAATGTCACTAAAGTAATAATTTATTCAACTAATAATTTGATATCAAATAAAGCATATGGCTATTTCACTTAAACTACGAGCTTTGAAAAAATGAATAAGAGATTAAGTACGTATTTCTTAAACTTTTCAAAACTCAGTTGTTATTTTATATTGTAACGCGTAAGTAACTGGGTCATATTGTGCGAGATGTTCAATTTAAATAGCTATTGGGTAACATGAAACTCTTCCCATCTAAGGTTGCGACACGACCTAGCCCCACATCGTACAGCATGATCACATCATAAACCAATGTATCGCATTTATGTTTCTCCAGCAATTTCGCTCGTTTATGGCCCAGGTACGAGTCAGCTGAGGCAGAAAGAGATTAACCAACTATCGTCTCACATCTCGTCACCTTCACGTATAAGGACAAACCAACATGTTACTTGAAATTTGTATTAGTTAGATGTTGTTTCTTTCAAGATTTGTATGCTTACATTTTACAAATTTATAAATTGGCAATAAATAATGAGCCATTCAATTAAATGCGGGTGAGATTTAAAACCAGAATGTCTCAAAATCGATAAATAAGTTGGCTGTGACTCTCTATTTCCAATATTTGAAGGAGGCCTGACCACTGACCCATCAGATGAACCTGCATTTTTGTTGGCCCATTAGATAATCTTAATTGATCTAGTTATCGAGTCTAAAGGTCAGTGACACACACTAATATATACCTATCTAAGCACCTTTATAGATTTAGTACGTACACTGGCCTCGCGAGATGGACTATAAATGTCCTTAATACCCCTCTAATATCATACTTTGTTGATCTGCAAATAGTTCAACAATAGACCATGTTATTGACAGTAAAGTACTGACGTGTTCTCATAAGAAATCTTACACTGCCGATCAATTAATTCTGCAATACATAAAACTTGCCAGTTCAGTGAACCATTGATAAAATTACAGTACCATTTGAGTCGTGCCCTTTTTGTAGTTTACAATTATAAACAAAGTATGTAGGTAGTATGACATTTGAGTTGTTTATAAATACACAATAATAAGTTTTGTGAATCAATTATATTATCTTAATCACAATCGTAAAGTTCTCGGTTTTGGTATTCATTGTCTATCGAGCAAGTGTCATTGATATGGCCGGGTGTCAATATAACGCTGTGTCAATATAAATAAAACAATGTAAACTTACCTTTGAAATGTCGTTTAGATAAAAATAAATAAAAAGACAAATGTATTGGTGATAGTCGGGAAAAAGATGTTTTGTAATATTTTGCAATGACAGTCGAAGTAGTCACGTTACAGAGCACGCCGCGTTCCCCCTCGATCGACCCCTTGACATTTAAAAATAACCACCTGCAATGCCACGGGCTGTCATTTCTAATGGATAGTTAACAATACTAGAAAAATATTTTATTTGATTAAAATAAAGGAAACTGAGTCTAGCTAGTAGTCTAGTACATTCCTATATGATATGAGGCTTTTTCGATTAGAAATAAGCCACGGTAAATTTATGATGGCGTAAAATTAATTAAAAACTTGAAATATCATAGTTATCATTATCACATTTAATTACCTAATGAGAGGGCTCATTGAGTATTTATAAATGTGAGAATAAAATGAGACTGACAGAGGTACATACTTACCATATAGAAATAAGTTTAAGACTTCACATAAAACCGAACATAATCAAAAGGTACTTTAGGAAACAAATTAGGCTTTTTTATAGGCCTTCAAAATGGTTTAACGGACATCGATAGACGAAGCTTAATGGTTCAGTAATGACACTAACTTTGTTGTAAGATAAAACACCTTTTATAAGAATGGTACCATGTGATCTGTACCCATTCTGTACCATTCTAACGAACGTCAAAAGAACTTTGTCTCCTAAAATAACAGTTTTTATAGTCAGATCTCTTTTGTTCGCTAAAATTATGACTAACGAATATCATTTGGAGGCTTTAGGCGTTTAACCTAATCCAAATATTATTCATTTCATGATATTAAACGCCAATTTACAGGCGCATAAATGTATATATGTACCTGCTAAATTTATTCGACACGATGGACTCCAAAAACAAGACTTATAAAAGAAGATGCAAAAATGTTAGCCTGAATATTGTTTTTGAGAACCAATTCCAACGCAGAAGATATGGACTAAGTAAGTACATGATTAGTCTAGTTGGTAATGGAAAAATAAGTACAATGTATATATTTTGAACCGATACAACTATCTTCAGAAACGTGTAACATATTTAAACGATACGGAAAATACGCCCTTTTGATACTCTTCTGGTATTTTCCGTAGAAAAATCGACGTAGTTTGAAATGAAGGGTTCGAGGGGTATTTTTATTGAATGGACGTCTGGAGACACGGAAATGTGAGACTACACGTGACGGGCACTGCTGAAAAACGTGGCAAATAGTTTTTCTCAAACTTTTCCGAACAATTTATACAGAAACGATACGAATAGTTGGAAATCTCTTAAATATGAAATAAATTCTGCTTATCGATGTTTGATCTTCTATAAGCTTAGCACTGAACCCACTCACTCTCATTAATGATGCAAAACTTGAAGAAAAATATCAAAACAAGCTTGTATCTATATTTTTTATGGACTAACTTATTGGTTTTATTTTTACTCGGTTCTCTGACCGATTTTATAAATTCATTGATCACGTCAGTATAATTTAGTATTTTTATATGAAAATGCAGCAAAAACTCATCTCGATATTTAAATAAACATAACAAATATTTTTAGGATCAGTATTCCTATTAGGTACAATAATTGAATAAGTTTAGTACGGTACGGAAATTTCGAATATTAACATACAATTATTTCTAATATTTAAATAAAAGAAATTACAACAGTAATAGGTACAATGGCAAATTTTAAGTATAACAGTTTAACAAATGTAAAAAAAAATATCGTGGAGTTATGCTATTTCTCATGAAACAAACATGGATAACTAAGTAATATTCAAATCAAATGTTTGAGATCCTCTGACGCAGGCACGGGGTGAATCCTAGCGGTGGTAAATGCTCTCGTGGAATAAAACGAGAAGGCGATTGAAATGTCTACCTATAAAATGGAAAAGCTAAGAGAACAGTTTTATGTAACCATTGTATTAGAATAAATTTGATGGAAAATTTAAACTAAGGACTTATAGTAAACGAATGCAGAATTCAATCTTTACTAACATATAACCTAGGTATACTTAATATTTATGGCTAAAGAGTTTGTTTGTTGGCTTGAAGGCGCTAATCTCAGGAATTGATATGGTTTGATTTGATAAATTATTTCAGTGTTAGATAGCCCATTTATCAAGAAAGGCTATAGGCTATATATATATATCATCACTCTAAGACGAATAGAAGCGGAGCATCAATAATACATGTTGTAAAAACGGGCAAGTGCGGCTAACGAAGTGGCGCGGGTCGACTAGTACCTATATGATAAAATACATCAATGATCTACTCGTGTAACAACAAAATGTAGATACATTTAAATTTGGGTACTATTTATTTTGCTATAATGAACGCGTAATTTGTTGACGTCGCCACCTTAACTACAGATTAGATTGTCCAAAGATGGACACTATTTCCGTCGCCCACTTAAGTTATTTGCGTCGTAGAGCCCATTCTTCCCGAACTACGAAAACACTAGATGTTAAATGAATTATTAAAGTAAATATAATTTGTTTTAAGGAAAATCCCAGGTTATTTTATAGTCTCTGAACATTTGGAACCTGAAATGAAATTTTACCTTATGTTTCCTTTTTGTAACTCATGGGTATTTTTTAAGCTGGAAGGTTACTTTAGTAACCTCACAGGTGATTTTTGACTTCGTTAGGTTACTTGGAGGTTACACCACAGAAAAGGTTACAAAAGGTTACTTTTAGGTGATTCAATGTTTGTCGTAAAAAACGACGTCAATAATTTTGAGACGTGTACAAGAGACCAAACTGAGAGACGCGCCTAAAAAAAAAAAAAACGACGTCAATTTTGGAGACGTGTACAAGAGACCAAATTTAGAGACGCGCCTAATAAAAAAAAAAAAAAAACGACAAGGTTACTAAAGGTTACTTTTTTGGACAGTTCAGGTCACTTTTGAAATACCTCGCTGGCAACACTGCATTTCTCACATGCATGGCCCTGGCAGCCCTGACTGAATCTAAAAAAAAAACGTGTTATATAAAAATGTTATTATTTTGTCTGACAAAATTAATAACAGCGGTACTCTGTAACTCTGATTTAATAGGGTAAACAAAAGTATCAAAATTCCTTCCTGGGTGTAAATATAAGTGTTTAGAAAAATAGTTACAAAAAATGATTAAAAACTCTTAAACAAATCATAGGTAAAGCGCCACATGTACGACACGACGTGGGGAAGAAATTAAGTACTTAGGTACTTTCTATTATTTTCAAGTCCCAAGTACAATATTTATTTATACTAAAAGTGAAGACGCGTCGCAGGAATTTATTTTCGTAGCTCGTAGTGATCGGTACTACGCCGTAGCGATCGGCTACGGATTCTTGTAAACATCGTTATTTATGAATGTAGACGAAGTATTAAACAATTTTTTTCACGTCTCATGGGTCTTAGCTACTATTAATTCTTATTGCGTTTCAACTTAGGATTCCTTAGAGCGTTTTTCTATTACGGGACGTCTTTATTTATGAAAAAATAGAGATACCAGCAAAATCTGAATAGTCTTAATTACGTAATTATTTATTTAATACTACTTTTATGGATTAAAATAAGCACTATACGTAGAAACTATTTACTAACATATATATACACACACCTATATACTGTTTAACTTTGTTTAGTAATACCTAAAGTTACAAAGCTTGGTTACAAAGCACACCGATAGTTTATGTTATTTTGTTAGAGTTAAGCTCGTTTTTGTACTAACCGTTCACCAGTTACACATTCACCCCGTCCTATTTAGACGCATAAACAGCTTATAACATTGGTATAGGAGCATCTAGCCAGAACTTACTTACACGGGAATACACTATTTAAACTAAGGCAACATGACAAGATAAAGAACATTTATCTTGTACACTAGTTGACGTGCGCAACTTTCTAAGCGACAATTGCCCGTTTTTTCAACATTTTGGATTGCTGCTCCGCTCCTATCCATCGTAGCGTAATGATATGTAGCTTATAGCCTTCTTCAATAAATGAGCTATCCAAAAATAATATTTCAAATCGAATAAGTAGTTCCTGCTTTATATAGGTAACTTAGGAAACTAATAGAATTCAAATAAATAATATTACTACCAAACCCTTAATGAATCTATGAATGAAAATGATATCATACTGTCTTGTCTCGCCCATCAAACTTTCAGGGTACATTAATAGAAACAGGATCACTTCCTCATTACTTTATTACCAACTTTTCTTATTACAGCAACATATGAAATGGATGGGCATAATACAGGACAATAAATTGTTTCATCCTTGATCTAGGGCAGTGTGTCAATAGTGTATCATAAAACAAAGTTTTTTTCTATTTGCACATTCTATAGACATTGTAGGAGTGTATAGTTTCATCAATCCAAAATATTATACAAAATAAAACAATCAGTGTTGCTTTGCTATACATTTTATGTATTGTATTATTAAAGTTAGGATTTTAGTGAGACGAATCAATATTATAAATTCTTACTCACGACATCTTAGAGAAGAATGATCGATACATTAAGATATTTGTGTTAAGAAATCTGTAAGCAATTTCGGCGAAAGCCGTCTGGAAACGTTACATTATGTTTCTATTTAATTTTCGTTCATTAGTATTCTTTTGTATATTAAGGCAGAAAAATATTTTTTTCATACTAAGTATAATATTTATATATTCATCAGATGCTTTTGTCGTATATAATCAGTTAATTGAATGATATCATTAGAGTCAAATGTTTCGAAGTTGTCTAGGTCGTGGACACCACATGACGTCTTGTTTGCTCACAGAGCCATAACATGACGAAATCACAGTAATAAGAACTTATTAACTTGTCATATTAGTAGCAGAGTTGGTTTTTTATTCATTATTTGTGATATTGGGTTGGTATTTATTATACGATAAACCACATTTATTTTAATGTACCAAATAAATGTAGTTTTATATATATTTACAAATGTTAGTTCACTTTTAGTGTAGGCTATTTTTGTTATAAATATTTTTAATGAAAGAACAACAACACAGCATCTAATTGAGTCTTGTTATTTAGATAAGAAGTAAAACACATCAAATACTTTCTATTATATTTCGCACCCACATAATCGTATAGGTTCACAGTAGATGGAACATAATTAATAAATTAAATCCAAATTAATCTCTCTGTAAAAATCATGGATAAAGAATTTGAGTGCAATAAGATCCATCAATGGATTTTAGTGGATAAGAGATGTTTAAAACTTACGAAATATTTGCCGTGTCTGATATTGAAAAGTCTAAAACAGTATTTAAAAATAGGTCCATTGTATAAAATGTCTTATTTTTATCCGTTTCCGGATTTTTGTGCGCCAGAGGGAAGCCCTTTCGAAAGCGGCTACGTGACTTGACGACCACAAGCCTTCGTAGCTACTTGTTTGTGAGTGCGATAAAAATGAAGCAATATCCTCGTGTTTCGAAATACCTGCCGAGCGTTCCATTTTAGATGGATTCTGAAGTAAAAAGTTCCTAACCAACCACGTAACCTACATTTAAAAATATGATTATTTTTATTTCTTGTTTTTAATGCTGGTGGTGAGTTTGGGTGAATTGTTTCACGTGTCCAGAAAGTTACAGCACACACTTCATATTATATCATATATTATATTATCATAATCTGGTTTAACAAAATATTGGCGCAAACAACTACATTATAAACATAGAATATGAACACAGTGAAAATATATCCGCCTATGAACTTCATTCCTAGGAAGCCTAGAGAAACTAATCGTTGTAGTAACTACAGAAGGCAAATATTGCTGGTCTACACGTTGGTCCGATCAGATAAAAAACGCCTCCACAAAAAGCTGCTTGAAATGATAAAAAGTACTAAGGATTGTTACCGACTATAAATAATAATAATAAAATGTTTATTTTCATTTACTAAATTTCTACGGTTACAAACATATTGTTGGTGCCTCCATTTAAGTAATTGATATACTTGTGGTAGGCGGCCCCGCTCTTCTAAATCTAGTTAATTTAACAGAAATTTATAGGTTTATATGTACTAATATTGTACCGACTGGCACTAGATAATTCGTTTGAAGATGACAGATTCCTGCGAAGACTACGATCACCCATCATGGAACGACCGGAGAAATGACATATACTACTTATCCTGTTATGAAGCCCATGTCATTTCTATGATTTCTTAAATAACTAAGTAAATATGAGAAACAATTTTGTACCTCTACACCAACACAGTCCGTGTTACAGTTAAGCCAGGCGAAAATCGCTAAAAGGTTGTTTACTAACTGCAGCCAAGCGTTGATTGCGTGACTCGTGGGCGGTAAGTCACGTGAATTTTTCAATTAAGTTAAATTAACGCCACCTTATTGGATAGGCTCCAGATTCATCATCGTAAATTAGCATACTCGCTCTCGATTCGGCTTTTTGATCTGGCACGTGACACCTACTCTTTTCTTCGTACTTGCTTTTGATTTGTTTCCGATTGATAAATAATAATAATTTTAAATTTATTAATAGGTATTCTTTTAAAGACTGTCCAGCAGTGATCGTCAAAGCCATATCACCATATGAGACCGGGCTCGTATTATCTTCTATTGTGTTACTTATTATTTTTATATAGTAAAGTAAATTTCACTCATCATGTTTTCTTTAAAATGAACAAAATAGATCCATGATAGCTGATAATTAGTTTGTATGTCCGTTTTAATTCAACATATAAGTGCATAACTGTTTCACAGGAAAAGTAAGTATAGCTTCTTACTAAATCTCTAGTAGTAGATACCTAATATCTTATAGAACGCAGATATTTGTAGCAATAAACAAAAATAAGAATTAGTGTTTACGACTTGTGGGCAGTAAGATTACTGTAGATATACTTATTAATTAACTAACAACTAACTTAATTAATTAATATTGTCAAAAACGATATCAAATATAATATATAAAATTATGTTGAATTGTATATACAAAAAGAATGAGGTAGGTACTCGTATTATATTAACAATTAAGATGATATTTTGTTCCCGCTCTGAGAGGTAAATAAATCAAATAAAGCTTATTTACAGTATTAAGTTTGAGCTTGCGAACGAATAAAATTATTAAGTTCATTGCCCTTCGGAAAGGACACATTTGCTTCACTGCGGGATATCTGGAATGGACACAACCTTTCTATTATATACCTACTTCCAAAAGTTTTAGGAGTTAGTGTAGATATGGTCAGTAGGTATGTTGAACAACATAGGTATTTGTAAACCTCATTTATTAGTTTCTTCGTTTAGATGGTTACCACTGGCCACTGTTGTATAGATATTGGAATGTGTTATTGATTAGATACCTACATGTTATATATGAAATGTTAAGAATAATCAAGCTCTCTATCTTAGCATAAAAGTAAGTATTATGCTAAGACATGACTTTTCCAGTTCAATCAAACTCGAAAAGACTGATACATACAGGTTACAAACGAATAGATTAATATTTTACCTTGAATATACCTACATAAGATAGATTTAGGTCAATCTCCTCCCAAAATATAGATAGTAATGTGAAAGTACAATATTATTTTGTTGACGTCAAGTCAACAAATACGAAACCGCAGCTGAGTATCTAATTGCCGTAGTCTCAATATATCGTGGTCTGGTCTCCCACGGGTCCAGATCAAACATACGAGGATGAACTGTATTCGGGTTACGGTATTTACGTCAAAGTTAAAAACCGAACCTGTACCGTATAAATAACGACGCAACCTACTATTTATTTTACGCGCGAAACGGCCCGATATTTCACACTAATGTTATATAGGCTAAAGTTTGTGAGTGTGTATGTTTGTTACTTCTTCACGTCTAACTCAGTCACCGAACTTCGTCAGCTGGATCGATTTTAATAAAACTTGGTATGGCTAAACATATCTGACACCCTTATAAACATATAGGCTACATTTTATCCCGGGAAAATTGAAGTTTCCCTCGGAACTCGGGTGAAAGCGGGGAGGTGTCACCAGTAACATACCTTGAACATACTATTTATCCATTTTGACAATTCTCTTAACATTATGTATACCTACCTAAGTGTATAAGATAACTTAATATACTACACCTATGACAAATAATAAATTACTACTTATATTTTACTAGCATATAAACGGTAGCCTATGTCCATTCCCAAGCTCTAGTCTATCTACCATATTTCATCAATATCGGTTCAGTGGCCAGACAGACAGACAAATAGACAAAGTAATTTTCAGATTTATAATATTAGTAGGCTTGAAATGAAACATCTAATTATAATTTTAACAACGTCTAGGTTATAAAAAAAATCACTATATTGTTTTCCATGGTTGGGTGTATGCACTCACGAGGACACTATCCTAGGGGGAACCTTGAATGGTGCGTCAGGAATCAGGTCACGGTAGACGCCCAGATTTGCACATTCTGCTGACGTATTCCCTACTTACTTCGTACTCTTCAACTTCGGAACTTTTAATATCGCTGCTGAAAATACCTCTCAACAAGTACCAATATAACATTTTCATTGTGTCTTTGAAACAAACTTATCCTTTAAATAAAATCGGGAAGATATGAGCAAAGTATGCCAGTGTTGTCAGTACTGGCAGTTATTTATTAATTATGTACGTAAGACAATTAGCAGATTTCCAGAAAAAAAGCACTATCGTAGTATATAAGTTATTAGAGTTTTTGATGCCTATTACTGTAAGGAGTATTGACTATTGGAGTTCAAGGGTTGCATATTTATTGGCATGATGTGTATGCGGTGTGATGTGACCCACTTTGCGTAGTTAGCTCCAATGTACCTATTCATTCATCATTCACTCGGGGCGGCACGGGAGGGGTCCAAGGCTCGCACTGTGACGTCACAGTGTTGGGTTTAAAAATTATACCCCCCTCAGTCCTCACAACTCAGCTGCAGTCCTTTCCCGTGACCTACTAACCCAAAATGGTATCCAAGTGACGTAGGCATTTGTACAACCCCGGCAGTAAGTTGTACTGCGGCATCCTCGAGCTTTACGTGCAACCAGTTGCAAAACCTATTGGAAGAGCGGAAGTTGTGTTTTCAATGGAAGCATCTACTGTTAGTGGTATGTGTATGGACGCACACAGCTGGCAGTGGCTACACTCGTTTGTATGTGTGCATCTAGGCTTACCTATGTTAGTGTGTATGTGGAAATGGCCGTGGTTGGAGCCCCCCGCTTGGTAACCTTCACTTGCCTGATGTGGAACCGTCAGGAACAGATATTACGGTTGTTGTTATTACATTTCAAATATTCCAAAATTTGACAATTCAACGAGGCTACATTTGTCGAGGCCAGCTTTTAATAGAACTATGGTGATATCTTGTTCGATCTTACTGCGTTTAGTGCATGTATTTTTTGTTATAAACGAATAAACTTGGCGTAGTTCTGAGATATTTTTAAAATATAAGTATACCCACTAGTAGACCCGCGCAACTTCGTTTGTGTCACTTGCCCGTTTTTGATGGTCCGCTCTTATTCGTCGTAGCGTGATGAAATATAGGCTTTATCCTCGATAAATGGGCTATCTAACACTGAAATAATTTTTCGGACCAGTAGTTCCTGAGATTAGCGCGTTCAAGCAAGCAAACAAACAAACAAAGTCTTCAGCTTTATATTAATTGTGATTGAAATATATTAGTTAAGTTTTTAGTTATCCTGTCCTATGGTTTTTACTTTATTTATTTTACTTTATTTATTTTACTTTATTTATTTTATTTTATTTATTTATTGTTTTCAAATTTACAATACCAGTGAGGATGTACCGGGAGCATTGAATCTATTTATGTTTAGAACGCAGTTACCCGTTCTAATTCCGAATGAATGAATACTAATCGCTACAAATCAAATAAATTTCGGGCTAATAAAAGCTGGATTTAGATGAATGTACATCGATTGAGGCCTATTTCCAAACGTTACCGAAATTATTGATTGGGGACCACTGTTTGGTGTATGTATAGCCTACTTAGATTGAGTTTGGAAGTACCTATATGGCTTTTAAATAATAGATGTTATATTAATATTTGTGTCTTTATTATGCTATGGATTTCCGTTACTTATATAATACCTATGGACGACATAAATCTAGATCAGAAAGTTACTGCAAAAGAGTTATGAAGATATCCGACAATGATAAATCTTATTAAACTATAACTTTTTACTGTAGAGACTTAGATTAACTTACATGAATCTTTTATATTGGAAACTCAAGGTCAAGTTATTTACCTTATCACCGACGAAGACGCGCGTAATGTCCTTCCATGAACCTATTGGCGAACATAATAATTACGTATGTATGTATATGCGTCGTTATCTTCGCGATTAGAGGCTAGATGAAGCGCATATATTATAATAATTTATCATCGTCAACACCCTGTGTTCGTGTCGGTAAGGGAGACGCGCATGGGTAAAGTTACGCATGATTCCACGTACGTTTCCATGAACTATTTCGTACCGCAAGCGAGATCGTAAGCAAATATTAATTTCAACTACTTAGGTAATTTTATAGAATGATTGTTCGACATATTTAGTTTTTATTGTGAAAGTGACTAATTAATATAAAAGTTGATTGCCATTAGAATATTCTTATTTAGTTTTAAAACTGTAAACCCGCTAATATGTCCAAAGAGGAATTCCTCATAAAAAAAATTAAGCTTTAAAAAGATTATGTTTTGGCTAATTTCAAATAACTATTTCAAAGTGTTAATTTTGTCTAACCAAATAATATTATCGGTGTAAGTGTAAGTGGGGATGACGAATACAATGGAAACAGTACCAATGTCGTTCGGCCGATGAACTTCTTTATTTTCATATTATCCATATTGTTAAATTTAATGTTATTATCCTCTTAATAACCCTTGTGTAAAACCAAACATTTCTCTCAGTATTTCCTGTGCATTCACCTTTCTCGATAAGTTGAATCCATGATTTTTTTCTACCTACGAATCACTGAGACGAAATACAAAGCAAATAATTAAATTTATAATCAAAAGCATGTCACTGACGATTGTTGATCCCTAGATTAATTTTTTATTTAAAGTTAGCTGTATAAAGTTTATTAGATACAAGAGGAATTATTTTTAACCCTCATTAGAATACTGAAGAAAAAAGCCTCTATTCGAAGGATAATAATATTGTGGTTCTCAAATTTATTTATTCTAAAATTATTGTCCATTATAAATATAAATAGTGATTTGCTATGTGATTTGTGGATATCATTCATTTGTTGTTTGCATGAATGTTGATAAATAAGTAGATATATATTTTTTATTACATATTGAACATTAAAATAACGAAAAATCGAAATACAAAAAAAAAGTAAACATATCTAACTAACTATGGTGATGTTATTTATACGTTTATGGTGAATCGAAACGCTTCTCCAACTTATTGATCAGTCAATATTATGAATTCTAATATATTCATGCTGACGCAATTCAATAGTATGCAGAATTAATAAATTATAACAGTACGTGATGTCAGGGAGCAGAGGTTGCGGAAGCTGGCTCTGGTCTAGATCGATAGGTGCATTCAGGTCGTCGACCCTAGTTCACTCCCCGTTCAACTTTAGTTACCCACCTTTGAATCCACTGCTCTATAAATATTTTATCTGCAATCACTGCCCTACTGGACATTGACTATATTTAAACTGCAGTAGAAACACAGATTCGTGGGTAACACAAACAATTTAATGCCTATCTATGAACACTTAATGTTATTCAGCATTGTACATTACAAAGTTTAGCCCCAGCGCTAGCTTTTATTGTTTAGGCTCGGTAAGGCCGAGGGTGGATCATCCTGGAGAGTTGTGAGGCCTTTTTTATTACAATTTCTTAACATATTATTATGATTTCAGCAGTCCTTTTTGCTTGCGGCGGCGTCGTGTGACGGGTTGCTCACTTCCTTACAATATGGCGAAGAGGGCGATGGCTGCCACATGCATCATGCTTGTGAACAGGTGCTGCTTGTGGGGGCTGGTCTGCTTAAGTTTGTTATTATTATTTTTATGAATATTATTTTTTTTTTCTTTTTATGTCATTCCCTCCACGCAAATATTGTCAGTGCGACTAATTCCTTGAAATGTATCTAAATCTAAGTTTGTTTTGAAAAGCGTAATTGCTGAGTTTATTGCCGGTTCTTCTCAGCAAAACCAACCTTCCGAACCGAGCGTTAGAGTCTGACTATTCATAAGTGCTTGTGAAGCCTATTTGAATAAAAATATTTTTGATTCTTTGATTTTTATCTTAATTATTATTGTTATATTTTTTTATTATTCTTAGATGTTCGTGAAAGCCTGTTTGAATAAAAATATTTGGAATTTGAATAATAACCGCAAAAGTAAAACAATAAATAAAATAAAATGTCATGTTTGGTTAATTGAAAATTTTGCACACACGTACTGAAATATGGACTCACGTTTATTAAGTTTTTATTGGGGAAATGTAGACACAGAAGCCAGCAGGTTTTCAGTTTATCATTTGAAACTCACGTGGATGATAATAGTGTGGGCGTCGTGTATGGCAGCTGTATGTGAGTGATGTGAAACAACTATAGCTGCGACAAACCTATAGGTAGGTACATAGGACTGGATACCCCGGTCTGGTTTGTGGGTGTAGAGGTGCATATATTTCTTAACACGCTAAGTATCAGCGTGAACGGGGGCCCAGATGGACCAAAGTGGCGGTAGCAGTGTCAGTTTCATATAAATGATAAACGCATAATCTATATAACCGTGAAATCTAATGTTCTTTGGAACACATTTCGATTATGTTTATTAACTTAAGTACTTTAATAAAATTGTATGTCTAATATTGTCTATTTTGTATTGACTTATCTGTCTATTGTCTAATAATAATGTTAAGATTTTTTTTAAATCGTTATAGAGACAATGGCACCGTGAAGTCCCAAAAACTATCACTTTTATTATGCTTACTATCAAATAGAGGTATTTTAAGAAACTGAAGATATTAGAAATATAGGTATTTTTCGATTAAAGGACAGAGGGGTCTGAACATTCATATCGGTAAAGTACATAACATAAATTCAAACTCATGTGACCCCGTTGCTATTTACCCATTATCTACTAACGTTTCACCTTCATCTAGTCCAATTAGTTCCAAAAAGCCACTATCTGAATTCCTTAGTAAATTAAAAATTACATGTCCAATTGTAAAAAGAATACCCCGTGGTGCTCGCTTAAGTGTAGCCCAACTTCTATCCCAAATTATAAAAAATGTTGTGGCGGAAAACTCCCAAAATGCCTGGGAACAATTACTTACATTTTCTTACAATGTTCTTCATGTTGAGTCAAACAGTAGCGGCTCCCTCACCGCAAACATTAAAAAAAACTGTTCTAATCCTAATAATTCTCAAAATTATCTGTGCAATACAAATAACAAAAATCAAAATATTTACAAAAAAGTAGAAAATAAAATTTCAGAGGGTGACCTAAAGGGAGCTGCTAACCTTCTTTTTTCGAATGATGTTATTGCTCCCGACTCTCCAGAAACCCTTTCGGCACTTATTGAGAAACATCCACCTTCACCGGCTCCACTTCAGCTACCTTCATCCGAACCCAATAATCTCTCAAGCAATATAAAAGATGTTTTGTCGGCCGTGATGTCTTTCAGGAATGGTTCTGCCGGTGGTCTAGATGGCATAACCCCTCAACACCTAAAAGATCTGTTGTGTAGTTCTACGGGAGACGCCGGCAGGACTCTTCTTGGGGACATCAACAATCTTGTAAATTTAATGCTGTCTGGTAAAGTAAATCCTGAGGTAACCCATATTATCTATGGTGCCAACCTATGTGCCTTAAAAAAAAAAGGACGGTGGCATAAGACCTATCGCTGTTGGCACCACTTTCCGCAGGATTGTATCAAAAATATGCTGCAGCCACATACTCCCCGAACTTACTGAATTGTTTCAACCTTACCAACTTGGGTTTGGTTCCAGGGGAGGTTGTGAAGCTGCAGTTCACGCACTCCGAACATATCTCGATAAGGACTTAGGTGAAGTGGTGCTGAAAGTGGATGTAAAAAATGCGTTCAACTCTGTTGACAGATCCGCACTGCTGAATGAAGTAAAAAATAAAACACCTGAAATTTATAATTATTTAGCCCAGTGCTATGGTATACCGAGCCACTTAATATACAAAGAAAATACAATTCATTCAGCTGTTGGCTGTCAACAGGGCGACCCACTTGGACCGGCCGTATTTAGCCTTGCAATTCATCCTATCATTTCGTCTCTTAGTTCTAAATTAAATATGTGGTATTTAGATGACGGCACATTGGCAGGTGACGCTGACATAGTTCTCTCGGACCTAAATTACTTGATAAATTCCTTTGATTCCATCGGCCTTTCTCTAAATTTGTCCAAATGTGAACTGAGGGCTTACTCCCGAAAACGATTCGAATTTGATTTTGTTTTGATTTCAATTTGAACTCCTATTGGTTAATCCCGAACCAAAAAATTTCATCTTGAACTCCTATTGGTTAATCCCGAACCAATACGAATAAAAAATCAAGATGGCCATGGCTAAGATTGACATGTATTCGATCGGGGTGTTTGACGTTTCAGAATTATAAAATAAGTTGTGTGTTTATGGTTAGTCTCTTCAGAAATAAATAAATATTCAATTCTTTATTTTTTTCTAAAACGAAATATTGTAAATTAGATGTATTTATTTAGATTAGGTAGATTTCGTATAAATTTATCCTAGATGTGATAACTCGATCCTGAAAAAGTACCTTTTTACTGATCGTGTATTTTGACGTTTAAAGTCGTTCCCGCCATTTTGTTCACAAATGTCAAATCGTGCCAGGAGTACGGATTTTTCGATTCGGTTTTGATTGTAACGAAATTCTTGATCAAAGTTAGTTCCAAAAAGTGTCACCGCACGATCTAGCGCTAGAATCGCTATCAAAAATGTATGAAATGACATTTATTCGATTAGAACTCGTTTCTCGAAAGCGTCGGGAGTAAGCCCTCAGTTCATTTCCGACTCGTGTTCATTTGAACATAGATCTAAAGTTATAGACAAATTCAACCGTTTGGCGCCTAATATTAAAATTCTAGACAGTAAGTCACTTCGTTTACTAGGAGCTCCAGTTTTAAATGATTCTATAAAACCTTTTTTAGACGATCAAAATTCCAAATTTAATGACATGTCTGAACGCCTGCTCAAAATAAACGCTCACATGGCATACTATATTATTCGGTATTGTCTTTTCGTGCCTAAATTTATGTATTTTCTTAGATGCTGTCCTTTTTGGAAATTCCAAAGCTTTTTATCAATTTTGGATGACTCTATTCGGGAAATTCTAGTTAAAATTTTAAATTGTTCTTTTAATGATAAAGCTTGGTGCCAGGCATCACTTCCAATTAGATTTGGAGGCCTTGGCATCAGAAAAATTTCCAGTGTTTCTCTTCCAGCATTTTTATCATCCTGTCATAGTACAAGCCATCTTTTTAATAAAATAATTCATAACTCTTTTGGATCCAACACTCAAATTTCTTTTTATAATGAAGCTGAATCAACTTGGACTACGGCCTGTCCGAACACATGCATTCCGGTAAATTCAAAAGTTCAGAGACTCTGGGACGAGCCGCTCTGCAAGCAGGTTCATTCACAATTAATTAATTCCTGCTGTAACCTTGCTGAGCGTGCCCGTCTCCTTGCAGTCTCTGAGAGGGAGTCGGGTTACTGGCTCCAGGCTTTACCATCAGCTAATGTCGGTACATTGCTAACCAACACAACGTTTTCTCTAGCAATAGGTCTGCGACTGGGTTCAGTAACGAATGAACCCCATCGCTGCGTATGTGGAGTGAGCGTCGACAATTTAGGCCACCATGGTCTTTCTTGCCGCCGCAGCGCGGGTCGTCTTCCCCGGCACGCCGCTATTAATGATGTCATCCGAAGGGCTTTTGCCACCGTCAACGTACCGGCCATTCTTGAGCCGAAGGGTATCGTACGTGACGATGGTAAGAGGCCCGACGGAATGACCTTAATACCGTGGTGTCGTGGAAGACCTCTGGTCTGGGATGCAACCTGTGTGGATACTTTGGCGCCGACGCACCTTCAGTCCACCGCCAGAGCAGCGGGCGCGGCGGCATCAACTGCAGAGGACTCCAAAAGGCGCAAGTATGCTGCAATTGGTGACAATTGTATATTTGTGCCTTTTGGAGTTGAGACCTTAGGTCCATGGGGGCCCGAGGCAAAAATACTCTATCGTGATTTGTCGACGCGCCTCAATGAGGTGTCTGGTGACCAGAGGGCTGGTTCTTACCTCGGACAACGAATAAGCCTGGCTATTCAAAGAGGTAATGCAACCAGCCTTCTGGGCACCTTGCCCACAGGCAGCGACCTAAGCTCCATTTTTTATTTATAAAATGGAGTTTAGGAAAATATGTAACGACTTAGGTATTTTCCTTTATTCCATTTCACTTTTCTAGCCTACCAGATAATTTTTTAATTACTTAAATAATGTTAATATATTTCTCTAGTTTTATGTTGTAAATAATTATGATGATGATTTTTTTCGATTTATTATAGATTACTTTTAACATTCTTTATCTCCTTAGGTACATCGCCCCCTATATCATTATTAGTACCTACCTCTCCTGTACATGAGAATGGAACCCAGGACCTACGGCTTAGGTCAAGTCTAATACTATTTGGCCACGGCAATATAAATAAAGAAAATGGAAACCAAAAAGAAATAACATTAACACGCACATCACATTATAGTAGGCAGAAGTCTCAGTGTAGGTAGACACACTAACATAATATAATACCTAATATATACCTAATGCAAATTAACATAGAAATGTAGAATTTGGGATCGATGTTTCAAGCTCGCTTAAACTAAATGTAGAAAAGTGTTATGGGCTAATTACTCAAAAAAAAATATTATACTACCTTAGTAAGAAAGAAGGTACCAAGGCACGGAAGAAAGCTTTAATTTGTATTTTTTAAGTTTAAAAGCTGTTACGCTTTTCAATATTGATTCATCGTTATAAGTAGGTAGGGAAACTCATTTTAAAATCTCTGTTAGAATTTTTGAGTATTTACCTACAGTGAACGATATAGTTTTTCGACTTAAAAATGATTTATTTATTTATGTACGAATTAATGTTTCTTTTTGTTTTTTTTTTAATTATAAGACTTAATTATAATGGAATAGCGAAAAAAGATATTCCTGGAGTATTTGCTTTTTTATTGTATTTATGAATTACTTTGATACTATGATATGATATTATATTATTATCTATGATATTTGATTTCAGCTGGATTTTTTTTTATAAGGTAAGGGTAAGTAATGTAGTAAAACCAAGAAATTTTGATTATTTCTCATATTTTATTTGAATACGAAAATTCATGTTACTCATTAATAAAAATGACTTACATCTAATTGATTCAATAATAATTAGACTATCTACGTAGTATACAGCAATATCAACTGGTTAATTTATTGAACATTTATATTTCTTAGACAAATAGTCTTTCTACAAGTAAGTAGGTATATCAAATTCGAAACTTCGCCAAGTGGTGATTAGGTAAATTTACTTTAAACTACGAATTATGTGATGGCTTAATGCTGTATAATCGTAAATTCCGTATAGCACAGCTCTTTAAAGTGATCGTGTCAAGGTACACTGTTCATAACCTTAATTAGTAGTAATACATTATAATATCTATGTCTACTTAGTTAAAACATGGAAAGGCACTATGCTTGATTAAAACAAATATTCAATTATTTTACACCATCTCTGATCGACCACACCGATACAAATTTATAATTATAATTATGTATCTATTGAAAGTACATATTAATACAAATTATATTTATAAAACGCATGCAACTTCACGGTGATTGAAATTAGTATCTATACAGTGAAAGTATAATTATTCTAATTTAAGATTGGTGTTCTACGGTGCAAATTGATTGAAACTATGACAATATTCAGTAGAATTTAGTCGATCTAATAATACTTAACAGACCGATAGTTATCTTTTCATCGGCTTACAGTCTTTTATCTATTGTCCCTTAAAACAACTTAACGATTCACAGCTCGACGAGCTCGAGGGACGCTCCGGAACTAGGCGGCGCTCCCGGCATCGCCTCAATCTTGGTCCTCGGTGAAGACAACGTTGCATCGATTAATTGCCTTGGATTCAGCAATTATCTACTGATATGATGAGAACTCGTCTCTCTAGCGCAATTTATTCTACTCATAAATCTTAACCAGTCTTTAACTCCGCCCCTCTTCGGTCCGAAGGTTTAAATCGTTTATGAAGATTTACCGGTTGAGGCCCATGGACGCGCAGTACACAGTGTGACGTGGAACTCTCTGGGTCGGAAGACCAGACAGGCCGCGCACATAGGTGTACGTGACTGGGGGCCGCAGAATACGTTTAGGTTGCGTTTGCTTCTTGGGTGGACGCGACCGTTCAGTTGGCGAACAGGATTGGGAGCGAGATGTTAGGTTCAGGCTCTGGAATACGCGGCGGAGAGACACGGTGGAGCGGTGCCGACGGTTGCGCTCGGAGCCGTCGCTTCCGGAGTCGCTGGCAGAGCAGGAAGAGCCACCATCTACTCGCCCGTGTTCACCGGACATACTTTCATTACTGCTCGAGCTACCCATCGAGTCGGCGTCAGTTGCTCGCCGAGATATCCTCCTGGTTAGAGCTTTTAGGAGTCGTCCTCCACGAGGTGCTGCGATAGGTTCCGACATCTCCTCGATCGGAGGACACACTACTATTTTCGGAGTGATAGATTCGCGCCTCAGATTCATCTTCGGCTGCTGCCTCACTTCGTTCACCGGTAGATCACCGACGAACTTCTCACTCGTCACAAAGTCGACTTCTAGTTTATTTTTCATAAGTCCGTTGTTAACACCAGTTACAGTCGTAAAATTACCCGAAAATTAATTCAGGTAATGTTTCCGATGCGTATCGTTAATGTTGTTGTTATTAAAAACTTTTTCGTTTATTCGCTTAAGTGTCGTAGTAGTCTCACAAAGTTGTATCGCGAACTGTTTTCGGGCGAGCAGGGTTGACGGCTTATAAGGAGTTTCTGGAGCATGCGCAGTGGAACTCACGGCCAGCGGTGCACTGGTGTACGTAGTTGCACACCCGCCGACAGGATATGGCCTCCCCCGCCCCTTACTCTAACATCAGATGCAATAAATATGCAGGTAAAGGTTAAAAACTTTATGTAGGTACTTATTCATATTGATACAAGTTGTTTAGGACTGTAGAGAAACAGTAAATTTTACTGTATTACTGAAATAATTTCAGCATATTATGCTGCATTGGTTTTGATTAGAAAAATTAAGTGGTCGTGAAAAAGGTAGATACCTACTTGTACCTACTCATAATAGACAGTATGTTTTCTGAGTTGTCAATCAAACCCTGACAGTGCAGTAGCAATGTCTGACTTATGTTTTTTTTTATGCCGACAATGCCTAATATATGGGATAGTGACTAGGTAAAAAATAACTGTCATTTGAATATTACCAAGTGTTTTATGTCTATTGTGCTCGGCCTGAAATCACGTTTGACTTATTCTATATCAATAGACGCGTTAGTATTTGACAGATTCTTGTACCGGAAGTCAAGATGTAATTTTCAATAAGTGACATACATAAATAAAGTAACACATACACGTGGTTCATGTGACATACTTTACACGAGTAGAGTATTGTTTGAAAAATGAGCGCCTGACTACATATGTAGAGCAAATTAGATCCTCTAACGCAATGAATTCGCATTGTACTAGGAGAGACTAGGTTATTACACGTCTGTCTGCTCAAATGGTTTGTATGCGCTTTAACATTATCACATTAATTACATTCTGTCTCTTAAAGGTAACTTCACCAACGACTTGGTGAATGCCTTATTTATTTGAAGTTAACATATTGCAACTACACATATGAATTTATATTTGGCTTATAAGTACCTAACTACAATTATAATCTGTTAGTAGGTACCTAATAAGTATATAACAAACAACATAATTCTATTTAATACGTAGATAATTGTTTAACATTAAGATTGAATCTTATTGTTAATATTTTGGTATCTTTGCTGATATGGGATATATCTAGGTAATTATAAAATCTATGTTTTATTTAAAATCTTAAGACTTTATTGATATGAAAAAATTCTATGAACGTACGAAAATGTACGAAACCGAAATATGTTAATATTGCGTTCATGAACTCAAGGGATAACGCGCGTGGTGATAGCCGCAAATGGGTGAATTTATTTTGCGTAGAATTAAGGAATGACGCATGACATGACGCGGTCCTTGATTTATTCAATCGTAAAGAAACTTAGTAAAACCCAGTTGACTACAACGTGGGGTATATTGGCTCTATAAAATTTTGATGACTTAAGTCATGATGCAAAGTTAAAACCACGTGCCTTTTTATGTAGTTCAAATGGCCGCCACGCCACCTCACTAGCTCGCGGGAACGTGACTGTGACGCTCTAAGGCTCGAGTACGCCTTAATTAATTTCTAATTGAATTTATTGGTCTTCGATATCGCTCACCTGGTGGCGGTCGCCTGTTTGCTCCAGTTAGTTTGACTTTTATATTCTATCAACGTGAAAACATGAAATGCGTACCGCCCGTTTGCGTAGTTGTGCAATCTGTTACAAGATTATTGTAGTAAGCAACATACGTGTAAGTTCAAAGGATCAATATGTAAGGTCTCAGTTCATCATTAAGTCGATGGAATGAAGATTAGTAAAGAAATTATTGTATTGGTAGAAAGTATGCCTGCATACAATAAAACGAAAATAGGTATCGTAAATGTACCAGTGGTGGACAGGGTATAAATACTATACCTATAATATATATATATATATATTATATATATATATATATTATATATATTATAGGTATACATAAACTGCTATCTGATGCCGAAGTATGAATATGTTACCACTTCATTTAGAAACATTCGATCATCGTACCGAGGTACTTATGAAAAACAAACATGGATAATATGGATATACATTTTCATCTCTCTCTGACGTACACTGAAAATATCTAAAGGTCGTAAGTGTCGTAACAAAATCGAATGCGGACTGCATCACGTAGAATATATTTTATATGATCTTATCTCTTAATGTGCATAATAGTATCAGGAATTGTCAAATATCCAATTAAAATTAAGCCAGTAACAGATTAAAGGCTATTCACAAGTCGTCTATTATTCCCATATACAATATCAGTGAATGAAGGTACATATGGGTTTATGATTGTGTTAATATTATGCAACTGTTTACCATGTTGTCCAGGCATAGATTTAAGTTATATTTTGGTATAAGCCTGTCACATGGATGCTAATTATAATGTATTGTGTCGAGTATTCTATTGTTAATTGTTTGAAGCAAGAAGGTATTAGGCTTATGGCAACAACACGGTTACATCACTATTACATGAATTTTGTCAAACACAATGACGTAGGTACTTAGTCTGTGTGTATTAATAATTTTGTGGGAAATATAACACAGATCAGACATTGTTGTTTGGTTATATAATAAAACGAAGAAAGCAGATGTCCTTCTTAGTATTGTCGTATTAAAATTTCGCATTAGGAAATGCTTAATTAGGTAAAATATGTATTTGGGACATTTTATACATACCGTCAATTAGATTTAGAGTAATTAAAGTATTTTACGGATTTTTAAGTTTAAAACATTAATATGTATACATGTTTATACCTTTACAGTGTTATTAATAAAAATGGCCTACTCTTGGTTTCATCCACACTCACATTCTGAGTAGTTAATCTTAGATTCGATCGCGACTAGCTTCAGATTTATTACGTTATTAATAAACACCGCGTAAGTTCGGAATTACTAAGCATTCCTAAAACGCTGAGTAGTGCTAGTGCTATGGCAACCCCAGCAGCAAAAACAATAAAAAGAATGGTTTATTGAATGAATTTGAATGAACCGAACGTAATTTGACAGTTTTCATTTTGATTATGGACTGATATCATGCTTAGATGACGATTTGAGTTGTTGTATTTTATTATTAAAATGTCTGAACGTGCTCGTTTGACCAATTGGGATGTTTTTACATCCCAATTGGTCAAATTGGGTAAGAAAAGAAGAAGAAAGGTAAGAAAAGGTAAATTATACATTTATTTTATACTTATCAAATAAAGTAACATACTAGGTTTTAATGGGTTTAACATATTTACGTAAACATCGTTTGTTGTTTCAGCAATTATTTTATAATGCCTATTTATTTATTAAATTTTTTCTCTAGTATATGTATTGGCTCAATGTTTAAGGAACCAGACTGCTCCAGATATTGTGGATTCAATTCAGGACAAATAATTGTATGGTAAACACAATTATATGTTGTGTCTGAGTGTTATTAATCTATACTAATATTATAAATGTGAAAGTAGCTGTCTGCCTGTCCCACTTTCAAGCTAAAACCACCGAACCGATATAAATGAAATTTGGTACACGGTCTAGAACCTGAGAAAGGACAAAGGCTTCTTTTTATCCCGGGAAAATTAAAGATCTCCGGGAACGCGAGTGAAACCGCGGGGAGTTCCTAGTAGGTATATAATTATGCTTATCAGCTGTCTGGATACGTACTTGTACGTAAACAACACGAGAAATCAAGAAATAATGAACAATATTCGCCACAGTGACTAGTGATCTGACAAGTTCCGCCATTACGACACCTTACTCTTTGGTTAAACTAGGGGGCACCCTAGTTTAAATGTTACGCATAGAGTAGAGTGGAAATAGCGTACTCATTCCTTACTCTTTGTTTATTAATAATGAAATTAGTTACTTCAGTCTTAATACTTGGAGTAAAGATGCTCCTGCTTTAGTATACGTTTATTAATAACAGTGTTAAAGTACAGACTTATATCATATAAGGATTTTGTATAACAGTAACATATAACTTATTGACATAGTAACATATAATTTATAGTTTTACCTAAATTTAAGGAACGAGTCAAGTCAGCTTTGGTACAGAAGGCTTATTACAGTATAAATGATTATATTAACGATGGCTAGGCTTTGGGTATAGCGCTCGTTCTAGCAGGACTAACATTATTATTCTTAAAAAATTGTTTTAACTTGTTTTGAAAAGAGTAATTGCTGAGTTTCTTACCGGTTCCTCTCAGCAAAAGCAATCTTCCGAACCAAGCATTAGAATCGACGATGAAACGTCGATTCTAAATGCCTGTGAAGGCTTTTTTGAATTAATAAATATATTTCATTTCATTTCAGTGTGGGATTGAACCCACTATATGCTTAAATACTTATGGGTGGAAACAAGCTTTATAAGCTCATCTAGTGACGTATATGTAAACATTTTACTGGACATAAAGTAATAAATAATTCTAGATAACACTTTATATGTAAATTGTTTTTCCTGATGCTGAAAATCTAGGTCGATGGATGGATGTATGGATTTTCATTAAATACATATTCATAGGTTTTGGCGGCGCTATAGACATACATAGATTATTTGATATGAAACAGTACGACACACCTATACAAGAATGGGACCAGTTTGGACGATTGATGACGTCCGCTTTGAAATAAGGCTAGAGATATTGATGTTATAACTGAATTCTTTGTAAAAATATTAAATTTTATATACTAGTTACCTTCTTATAATTTATTTAAACTACTTTTCGCATCAAGGCTTCTCTTGGGTTGGCTTTTACTTTCATAAAATCCTACTGACTGTTATTGTTATAGCTAAGGGAATCACACACACAAACACACATTCGCTTCTATAAAAATGTATGCATTTTTTTACTATTTTGCATTATAGAGAAATAAGGAGAATGGTTTTCGTTTCAATACGATTTGATGAGGCATTCCGAAACTCCGAACGTCGCGTTGTTGCGTCCGCGTCATGTCCAGAGTCAGGATGGACGTTGGCGACTCGGTATACATCATTATTCCAAACATGGCGACCGCAGTCGAGGGATTCGGCTATTTTAGTAAACACGCATTGTTTGCAATACTTGGCCTACAGGCTGACGTAGTCGCCTACCACGCATATAGATGTTTCTTGCTAAATTATGGCATAATAGCTGTTGGCTTTTCAATCAACAACCGATTACATGGAGTCCCCTCATTATGATTACTGCCCAGCGTGATTGATATCGATTAAGGGAAACTAAGTACATACAATAATCCATTTACTTACCGCTAAAACTCCAAGTTTTGTTCAATGTTGGTTCTATTCAAAATTTTGAATAAACTAATGGTTATGTTGCTAGAAGTATGTGCGTAACATTATGGCAGTCGTAATGGAGTTTTATTTTTTTATTATTTATCGTAGTTTTTACCAATTAGTTGCAGTTCAGCGGTATTATAAATCTTAAATGTAAATAATTAACGTTCTATTGTTATTCTATATTATTTTGGCAATATTATTATATAAATAAGTTTAAAAACTTCATAAATGTAAGCCGGACTTGAATGTATTTAAGCCGTAATCAATACCTACACGCAAATGGATATTTATAGGTATTAGGTAATGTGGATGAATCTGCAATTCAGTCCACGTAATATTGCAATTTGGTAGGTTAGGTTAGCAATTATTAAGTTATCAATTGTTCGCAATACTCTTTTGTCCAAACAGGAAGTCTACGAAGATTTTCCTAAATTCGCGTCGCACTAGCGTACCTAACGAAAGGGTCTTTCTAATCTACTTCCCTAAATCCTCTTTAAGCAATGATTCAAGAGCTGTCCACGAACCTTTTATTTAGAGGTACTCTAGGTACATAGTACCACCATACATCTATTTCTACAATGATGATAATTATCTAATGGCAAAGGCAAATGAGGCTTCAACACCTTTATGTCAATAAAATAAATTGATCTGAGGCCTTGGTGATCCACTTACCATCAGACTGTTCGACTCTGTGATAATTTACATGCCATGAATATATTTATTATTTATTAGGTATTCATTGGCGACGACATTTTTTCTGTAGATTTATAATACATATAAAAAAATATATAGCAACATACTGTATGTCACAAAAAATGTGTCCTGCTCTCAAATAAACATTGTGTAGGTACAACTGAATGCAATAATAATACGATGAGGACGTTAGGTGAATATAAACAACGAGTTTTGAATTAAGTAGGTAGTGTATTTACTAAAAAACTGGGCAAATCATTATTATCATTGGGACGACCTGTTATTGTTTTTGTCTGGCTTTATTAACGAACGTAGTAAGGTGCAGTGAGGGTGGAGTAAGGGTTGACTACGGCAGCGTAGGGCGATACCACAGGGTTGACGACTGCGCCAGCCGGATATAGGTAGTCAGCTCCCGAGTACGAGATGTACTGAGGTGATGGCTCTGGGGCGGGTTTGGGGCTAGGCGCAGCAAAAGCCACCGCCAAGATAGCGAAAAGGGCAATCTGTGGACAAAGGAAAAATATTAATTTAACAAAGTACCTTATAATATAAGTATATGTGTTTTGTAATATATATTTTTGTTATAATTTATGTCTTTGTGTTGGTGTATAAAATTGTTCATGCTGTTTTTTTTTTAATATACTGTTGAAGGTACTTACAATTTTCGAGAACATGTTGATTGATGCGAAGCAGATTACTACTGTATCATACAAAGCTTCAGCATACTTAGCTTTTATAATAAAATATTAGCCTTGATCTTTACAACCCATGATCTATTTGCTCAGATGACAAACGTACGTAGAGGTCGATGATCTTCGATGTCAATAGAATTATCTACATCCTGACTGACCACATATGGAGTTAGCTTGTTCTTATTGTTACCATGCATTTGAATGACGGATGACAAAACTTCACATTCGTGAACGTTTCTATTATGTTGGACTCTTTCAGTCTGCTCATTTTTTGGTTATTCTATATGACTTACCTACCAAGTATGTGCAAAAGCAATAAAATTAAACGATGCATACTTCATACGTGTCGGGCTTGCAACTCAATTGCTTTTCGAGTAGGTATAAACAAAGGCGGTCTAATTGGTAATGTCGAGCGCGTCTCCTTTACGTTGGTCTGAGCTCATAATTTACATTGATTCCCAACTGAGATTCATTTGTATAGGTTTTCCGTTATTGTTCAAGCCACACCAAGGACAGAGCGTACCTATAAATATTAAAGGAATAATAAAAATAAGCACAGTACGCTTCGATAAGCAAACCCAGTGTACCAACGGAACGGGCTCCTTTAGAGAAGTTAAAGTAATATATATAAATAAAATGTTTGCTAAACTGGTGAGTACTATTTGGTATAAAACCATTACACAAATATAAAAAAAGGAAAAATGTACCTATTTATGGACAGTACATAATAATTTGATTATTGTCTACCTGCGCCTGATTTATTAATAATGTTACAATCATGAGATATGGCTGACTTTCAATCATAGTAACAGTAGCTTAGCGCATTTATTTTTACAAAACAGCATTACACAGCTGCTATAATCTATAAAATTCTACCTGCGTTTCACACTCGCATTTAGTTAAAATGTACGGTGTCTGGAAATGTTTATCTGCTAAGCTACTTATGTGGCTGACTGTACCTCCCCTTTATGAAAGGCTTAGGTTGACAATACTAAACATTTACACTGCTTTTTGAACGCATCTAGTACAGAAGTAGGTAATAAATATATCACGCTACTAGACAAATATTATAGGTATTATATTAATATACCTTTTACAAAATCATACCTCAAAAATAGCCAAAATAGGTACTACTCGTGATAGTAGGACCTATTTTTGAGTACTACTTAAGTGAGATACAGCTACCAAGAATTAGTATCATCGAGTTATTTACATAATAATTACCCTTTACCCACATAATAGCTGATTGTATGTATTGATAGAATGGATGGTTTAAGGCTCACACATTGTTACGTAACTTCGATAAATTTAAGCTTCTATAGGCATTCATTCACAAAAAATATATCTACTTATAATTGATTGTTCGTTCTGTTAGCCGTATATAACTGGAGGTTTTATGTATTAAATTTTACTTTGGTATGTATCTGAGGGCTGAAAATAAGTTTCCACCTATAGTATAAAAGGTATTATTATCTTATAATTTTATGCAACCAGTGGCTTGAACAACAAAAAACTTGCTTTCAAGAGCAACTTCCAGAGGAAACTGGTGGGCGGCGACAGATTTCTAACTTAAGATTGCTACAAACAACCTTAAGCATGGAGCCAAATTGTAGAACAATGTTTTTTTTTGTTACAGGTGATCTTATTTGCTGTGATAGCGTTGTCTATGGCCAGACCCCAGCTCTACTCCAGCGGGTACGGCTATAACGGCTATTCTTCTAGTTACCCTGGCTATTATGGGTACTCAGGGTACTCCAGCCCCGTAGCCTATGGATCTTATAGCAACAGTTATGGTGCCTCCCCTTACAACTACGGTTATGGATACTATTAATGGATTTCTCTAGTTTATATAATGTTTAAGCTTGATTTGTTGTGCCTCCACTGATTACATGTAACTTTACATAATTACATTTTTATTTGAAAGAGTTAATGGCATGTTATTTTATTTCCCATTACCATTTCTATTTTTTTTTGTGTTTTATACAAGTTAATTCACTTATTGTAAAATTGCAATTGTTACTCAGTATATGAAATGTTAATATACTTGTTGTACCTACAATGTATCTGAATTTTTTTTTTGTTTTCTATTGAGTTGTCCCCATGGTTACGTACAACCGCAGAAGTAAATTTGATCAAGATTTTTTTGGATAGAAACATTGCATAAAGCTTGTAATATAAAATAAAAGAAATATTATACATACAATTTATAGACACAGTGAGTTATAACAATATTGATATGGAAGGAAGAAATATCCATAGACCATAATTGATACATAGGTAGATATAAAATAACAAAATAATATATGCGAAGGATAATATCATATAAGTAGTTATGATAAAATACCTATAATTAGGCACCGCTGCTGTATGAAACCTGAGGAGCCATTGTGATGGGTGCCGCGGTCGCCCAACGCGGATGTTGATTACACAGATTTAGATCAGTCAGTACATTGAATTCATTCATTACTTTGAAGATCAAGGACGCTTTTTGTCAAGCTTTGACATGACAACTTATTCGGGCGTGGTTGGATCGCATCGTATATAAGCTGGGACCGAAGCTTTAGGATTATCACTTGAGAATACACATCCAAGTAACTACTTCAAAAATGTTCTTCAAACTGGTAAGTTGTCTTCATTATTCATACATATTATCATTTGTCTTGCTAAAAACTAATTGTTGATATGGAGAATATCTACAATGAATTTAAGAAACAAATTTTTTAAATCCCAGTCATAAGTTGTACTTAACTAAATTAAATAATAATCGCAAAGCTTTTTTATGTTACGGGAATGATAGAAACGAGAAATAAGTTTTTATGTGACTTTGAGTAAAAAAATATTCATTTTTAAGGCTTAGGTAATATTAAAAATAAGGCTATACAAATTATAAAGTTGTATTTAAGACGGTAGACTTGTTAGAAAAGTTTTTGTAAAGAAAATATCATGAAGTCTTATTGGAACTTTTTATTGTTGATGAAATAAACAAAAAAGCAAATATCCTCTCCCACCTCATAAACCTTTTGATGCTATAATAAGGTTGAATGAGGCTTGTTAGGATGTGTTAACACTTCAGTGACGATTGCGGCTGGCATTTAGCTGCGGGCTACGGTGGCCCTTCATATCACGCATAAGCGGTTTAGTAGGCAGCTTCATTACGTCGGCGTGTTATCCTTTTTTATCTGTGCCACATTTGAACCTTTTCGTAATAATGTATTTTATTCTTATAAATGTTTTGCATAACCCCTTTTTATTTATACCATAGCCTAGTACATTGAAATGGTTGGGGAAATGGGTAGGAATGTAAGTCATACAAATTTTTTATTCCTTCTAAATATCGATTAACACTATGTATCAGGATTTATCGTGTAAAGAGTAATTATAGTTGGTTCTCAAAATAGTAATATTGTAATTCGCTTGTTTTGGTGACTATACCTATATTTGACTACTACGGGCCTGGGTTCAATTCCCACATACCTACCCCAAACATTTGTATGTTGTAGTGTGCCTTTCCTATTGATATTATGTATCCCACGCGGCGGAAGCTAGTATGTATTAAGTTTAATTAACGAGGTTGAAATGTATCATTAATGCCAAAGGATATTTTAAATGAAATTATATTTTATTACAGTTCGCCCTCTTCGCTATGGTGGCAGTGGCTTTCGCCAACCCCAAGCCTGAACCCCAGTACGTGGCATACTCGTCCCCAGCAGTCGCCCCGGTCGCCTACTCCGCGTACTCCCCCGTCGGCTACTCCGCTCCATACGCAGCTGCCGCGTACCCATACGCTTACAATGCGTATTACGTACGCTGATCATCCAAAATAACAAACGACAATACGCTAGGAATTATGACTCCGATTTGCCAAATGTTTCAATAATAAAGATTTTTTTCGCATATTTTTTTGTTTCAATTGAAACCCACTACCATCAAGCTTGTCCAAGTGCGGAAGTGTGTATAATATGTTTAACAGTAGGCATACAATGTTGATCTAATGTTTCGATAGTGAGTGACAAGCAATGACAACTGGATATTGTTTTGATCGATACACCGAGACGCGGTATTTTGTGCTGGATTAGTTACGACACACGTCTTCGCGTTGCTCGTAATGTTTACTTAGGCTTTTTAGTTTGGTTCTGTTTTTTCAAGCAATATGATATGACAGATATCTATACTAATATTATAAAGAGGAAAGATTTGTTTGTTTGTTTGTTTGTTTGTTTGTTTGTTTGTTTGTTTGTTTGTTTGTTTGTAATGAATAGGCTCCGAAACTACTGGACCGATTTCAAAAATTCTTCCACCTTTGGAAAGCTACATTATCCCCGAGTAACATAGGCTATATTTTATCCCTGTATTCCCACGGAAACGGGAACTACGCGGGTAACACCGCGGGGAGGCAGCTAGTATCAAATAAAGAGCAAATTTTGACTTACAGAAATGAAAAGGAGAGTTAGCAAAGGCTGTTCAACTGTTGTGATTAGAATGTCCGTCGAAAGGTCCGTCAGGGAAATGTCGTTTTCACTAGCAGATGTAATTACAGTTCACGAACAAAATACTAAAGGATTATTACTAGGTATTATTTGGGTATTATCATGGGTTACATTACAATTTATTGAATGAGTAACGAGTGTAAGCACAATGAAGGTACGTAATGAATACCTTGACAACGAGAATGAGCTACATTCAAAGGGTTGCTGTCATAATCAGATTTGGGCTGCTTGTGTCGTTTGTTTATTTATTTGTTTCTCAAGGAAAGTCTGCGTAACTACGAAACCTTTTATTTACAATGATTAATATCGCTTAAAATGACGTATTTATCAAAATTTACGTAAGTATCTCGAAAACTAGACACTTTCTAGGTTTATAGAATATCGTTCCATTTATTATTTATTATGATGTACTAATATTTTGTTTAGCATCATCACTTTTGCGAGTGTAATAAGAGTTAGTTAAAGTTTTAGTTTGAATTCATTAGATTTAAAGTAAGTGACGCCTCTGGTATTGCAAGCCTCCATAGGCTACGGTAACCGCTTCCCAACAGGGCTGTATAAATTAAAATTCTAGAAATATTTACTAGTTAATTTACGGTACTCATAAATATCAACTTTGAGTACAAAAAATCTTTATCTGCAAACTCTGATAAAGCAATCAAACCTCCACTAGGTTCATTGTAATACATTTTGTTCACTGCTAAATAATTTTACCCAGTTTTTATCACTAGGTATCTATGACATTTGCTACTCGTAAAATTATTTTGTAGACGATTCTAGTAATATTAGCTGGTTGTCGTGTTGAAAGCGAATTGCCCATACACATTTAGCTACTCTATATTGGTTTATATATAAAGTAACGCTGATTAAATTATTTATGAATCATTAGATGATACCTTACTCATCCTACCTAATTTAAAATCAGTATCATTTTACTAGTAAATGACCGACGATTTTTTATGCAGATAAGGTTATTACCTAATGTCGAAAATTTGCAACAATATCGGATCGAGATCACATATATATAAATTTGGGCTATAAAGGTGCAGGTGCTCTTTCGTTAATATGGATACTTGAATGCAAATTAAACTTGTCTGATTTATTTGTCATATTCATTTGTGAATGCAAAACTATACCCATTACCTAATACTCAAATATAGTAATTTGGTTAATAAATAACTTTACTGCGAGAAGACTGAGATCCTTTAGACTTATGGTATCCAGATAGCTAGTTATACATACCTATACTATTTCATTAGATATATAAAAATATGTATTCTTTATAGATATACTTTACAGACAAATCTCTGGGTAGGTGTCGAACACTCTACCAGTAGCGTAAAAATCATATTACTAACTACTAAGCCAACATGTCCCTAGACTGCCGACTTGCAATATATATAAAAGCCGGTTATTGTGAGTAAACTTATTGAAATCGCAGTCGATGGTTCCGCAGTAGGAGAATAAAATAGCACTACATATAGGTACTTAGTGTACCTAAATTAAAGACTACTAGGAAAACGTGTTTCCGAAACAATTATAAATATAATCGTCTATGATATTAAGATTTTAAACCCAGCTTTATAAAATTAAGAATAATTACCGAAAATATTAAGTATTATATTACCTTGGTGTAAAACAACCTGCTGTAAAACTCTCTGAATACTAATTCAATTGTCACGGTTGGTATTTATGATCGTCACAAAGATTTCGGTTCGGTTTTAATTTCACAAAATTATCCATTTGTTTGGCTTATACTGCATGAAACCAAGGTTTTGAATCCCATTGTGTTTACTAACAGATTTTGCACGGAAGTGTAACAACAGAAAGTGTTGTATACTTTGTTAGATATTTACATATCTATGTTATATAAAATGTTTAGTCTTAACAATATCATCGGGAACAATGGTTATCAACTACAGGTAGAATAGGGAATTCTGTATGATTTAATGTATATAAACGCTAAGTGTGACGGTATCCAACTTATAGTGGTTAAAATTTAAAGTAGGTGCTATCTTTTTTATAAGAATAGACAATTAGAATATTTATCATGCATCTAGTTTCAGCGTTATCAGGTAGGTATCAGTCCATGTATTACGAATAGATATTTCGAATGTGTAGTAAAAATGCAATATTATAATCATACACATTTATTAATAATAATACACATAACGATACAAATTCTCATTTGCAATATTCTATCGTTGGTTGATAGACTTTATAAATTATCTGCGTAGGTAGTAGTCATAGGGGTAGCCTAGGACCAGGGGCGCTGATGGTGCTGGGGCTAAGGGCAGTTCTTGGACGCCGTATGCCGAGCCAAATGAATACGCCATAGATTGCAAGGGGTATGTGGCAGGAACTGCTGATACGGCAGCGGGAATCGTTGCTGCGGCAGGAATAGTTGCAGGTACTGCCGCTGCCGGGGCTGTTAAAGCTGCAGAGTATGCTGCGGCAGTGTACGCTGGGGCAGCGGTTAATGCAGCGGAATACGCTGGGGCAGTGTACGCGGAGTATGCTGGTGCATATCCCGAGTAGAACGGTGAGCTGAAGATGTATGGGTCAGCAGCAGCCGACGCAAACACTGCCAATATGGTAATCTGTAAAAAAAATATCACTTGAGTCCTGTTTGTTTCAAATGTGACTTGTGGTGCTGGGATTAATAATTGATAGATACGAATTTTTTATTCCAATATTTATCACGAGGAAGTGAAGAAGCATAATATTATTATTTTGTTAATTGTATCTTATATCTTGATAATTCAATATTAAAAACACAATATTTGCGTGTTATGGTAAAATAGTGTATATTAAGAATTTATGTAATTATTTAATTACATACTAAAATTATTTATCAATATGTTTTTTTTATGGTTATTGGTAACTTCCATTATAATTCAAAAGATTGTTTGAATTGAGTTCTTTTCAAAGTTATAAGGCGGTTAGGTATATATTTGTACATCTGTGTTACTATTGAAAGTGAAAAATGTTCAGTATTTTCAGTATAATATTTTCAGTTCTAGGTGTTAAACTGGACCTAAGTGTACTAATGGTACTTACTGATTAAGAAACTTTAATGATTGTTGCATAACGCACTTGAACGGTTTTTGCTAATTTGCGTTTCAGAGTTTAGCTATCCTAAATGAAATGATTGTACTTACCAGAAACATTTTGGTCATTTTGATATGTGTAAGTTTGTCAAAATATTCAGTTCACTACTTCAGTTGAACACTCTTCGGTATGTACTGAATGATCTGAAATATTTTCCACCTTATATATTGGTCCCACTTCGAAGAGGATCATAGTAACAAATGGTCATTTCTATAGAAGAATTGATTCTTTGAATAGATTTACCAAGGCCTTGTTGAATAGTTTTACGGAAACAAAAGAATGTATAATCGTAGCAAGGAAATATTTAGGCATATAGTTACACATTTATTCCAAAATGTGTGTATTTCTAATGGCCTTGCAATAATAAAATCGCGTGTATATAGGTTCATATGTTGATCATAAACAATTGGAAATCCTCGTTATGTTCATCATCAGCAGCTCATAACAAAACTAAATATCATACCAGTTATCCGTAGCAATGTAGCATGCATACTGTTTTCGTTGCATTTTAATCCGATTGGGAGCTAAATCAACCAGATGTATCTAATAAAGATTTTTTTTGAGATAATGATAAAAAATCACCTCTAATATTATTTGAATGACAAGAAATATGTTGAACTATTTCGATTCGATGTTTAACACATTGCATGCCAATATTGTCTTGTTATGTTAGGATTGTTAATTTTAAGGTTTCACAGTAAGCCAGTCTATTTAAGTTGAGAATTTGTAGTGAAAATGAAACTTAGTAAATATTATTCAACAGAAATCATTTATTTTCGAATCAATGTAAGAGCTACAGAGAAATTAACAGTCGAAGGTGTTCACTTGCGTTTCCAGTACAGAGAGGGGTAAGAGTACGCGCTGTAGGCAGGTGCGCTGTATGAAGAGTATCCCTGGTAGGGGTATGAGGAGTAGCCTACTGGGGAGGAGTAGACGGGGGCGGTGTAGGCGACGGGAGCTGAGTACTTGTAGGCGACCGGGGAGGAGTATGAGTAAGCAGAAGGCACGGAGTACGGGGAGTAGCTGACGGGGGCCGCGTAGTTCACTGGTGTGGAGTAGCTCAAGGGTGCGGAGTAGGCCACTTGGGCGGCTGCTGGGTAGGCAACGGGTGCTGTTGCTGTGTATGCCACGGGGGCAGCTGCGGTGTACGCCACTGGGGCGACAACAGCGTTGGGCTTAGCGGCAGCAAGGCCCAAAACAGCGAAGACGGCGAGGTACTGTAAAAACAAAAATATGAGGTTATTAGTTTACTCAATCTTTTCAACGACAGCTTGTTCAACATCATCATCATGTTGTTATACTTTGAAATATTCGTAATGATTATGTCAATTGCTATTATAAAACACAATCCATGATGAATTTATGTAGTTGTTCGATATTAGACTAAAATAGATAAAAGAATAAGGATATTTGCTGTCTGTGTGAATGGTATATATATATATAAACATACAGTGCTGCTAAAAGTCAATCAGTTCGCATATTTGGTGACTTCACAACTTGAACTTTTAATAATACAGGTTAGTTGAAAGGCATTGTTATTATTATTTGTTTCCGATGGTGGAAAGAGACCCTTAAATTAAAGTACTTTATACAAGTTTAAAATTGCCACTAGACTGGTTCCAATGTATGTGAACTTGAATTTATGATATATTGTGCAAGGATATAGAAAATGGTCGAAAAGCTCGCAATAATCCAAATGTGGTCAAGTAGGCAGAAATACGTAAGTATATTTTTGTAGTTAAAATTATTTGCTGGATAATCAACACTTACCTTGAACATGATGATGATTTTCAGACGGCTGTAGACTGAATGATACCCTGTTCATCTTTGATGGCTGTTTTATACAGAATCCTTAAACCGGACCTCAAATCAAGCGGTAATAACAAATTAATGCTTCTGTTGTTGATTTAAGATTCATTTTGTTTTATAACATGTGTGGGATTAGAAATGCAATAAAAATCAAATATGTCATAGTACATTTATCCAAGGCCGTTTTAGCAAAACTAGTCCAATTTACAACAATTTTGTGTTGATTAGAAATCAATAAAAGTATTAAGGAAGTCAAGTACCTACCTACCATAAGTTTGAATAATAAGTGTTGTATGATTTTTTTGCACAGACTGTCTTCATCTCCATGGTAATTAATATAATAGGTATAATGTATATGTCGAATATTCAATTAAGCCAGCAGTACGTATGTTGAGTTTAAATGTTTGATACTTTGTTATTGACGGTAACTCCTATTGGTATACCCTTTAAAAAGTTACACGACCCTAATAAAAGATTAACCCTATCAGAATTAAGTAGGAAACTAGGTACTACCTAAAATAGATAACTTTCAAGTTATTTATATTTGTAAATGTTACATAATCTATTATTAAGTAGTTCTATTATATTTTTGTAATTTTACAAAGTTTTGGTACGTCCTAAATGTCATGTTAAAGACCGACTTGATCAAGCCACACCTTTTGCTCACGACCTTTTGATAATAAAAGATGCAATATATTATTGTTTTATACCTTATCCCTAATACTTATGTCTGCAAATCTTCAATTAGTAGTACGTCTCCGTATCAATATTGACCATAAAAGTATTAAACTTATTAATACTTATACCTAATGATATTAATACTCAAAGGTTGAGATGAATAATAGGCAGATTGTATCAGAGATAAAATTAAATATTCATTGAAACATAAAAACTAGATTACATTTTGTAACCTTTACCAATGATTGTAATTATGTTCTTTATTATCTTCAGCGGCACTTGATACATTTGCCTACGATGACGTATATAAGCGATGAGTAATAAATACTCGTCGAGCACTGCCTCGGGGGATACATACATTTTTATTAGATACTAGCTTCTGCCCGCGACTTCGTCCGCGTGGAATAGTTTATTATGGGCTAACTCTAACTTTCAACCCGCGACTTCATTTTAAACGTAGAGAAGGATGGTTTCGCAGAGCCAACTGATGACTGCACGCCGCGCCGGCCCGGCATATAAGGCGCGCGCAGAACTTGATCATAATTTTGCTGCCATGCTATTTTAAATTTGCGATATCTCATAAGTTATTATTTGAAATCAAATGCTGTAAATGGCAATTTTGTTTTAAATTAAATAGATAAGGATTAATATCATCTTTATAAAAACACCTGCACCAAAATTGCTTAATTTTCAATCAAATTTGGTTAGTATAAAAATGGTTATAATGAGCCAACCTTAACAAATAGACATATGCTGTTGCGGACTTTTTTTTAGAACTTTTGGAGGGAAACAATTCTCTCATACATCATTTTAGTAACTTTAACCGTTTACGCAGCGTAAGCAGCGGAAGCTCACAAAGGAAAAAAAAACTCCCGATTTTGAAACATTCTTCATTGGTACTCCGGCCAGGTCGTAGCGTGATGATATATAGCGTATAGCCTTCCTCAATAAATGGACTATCTAATGCTGAAAGAATTTTTCAAATCGGACCTGTAGTTCCTGAGATTAGCGCGTTCAAACAAACTCTTCCGCTTCATAATATTAGTATAGATTCTTAGGACGAAATCTTTAGCCAGGTACTTAATTCGTTACACATATATTGTTATTCGATGTTTGTCCAATGAAATTGTTAGAACCCTTACACTATGACCTCATTTTAAAATCACATTCCCAATATACTAAAAACGGTAAATTTTTTATCTCTGAATCCCTCATTATGTACCAAAATATTTCACCATTTTAGTCACCTGGTAATTGACACATTCCTTACGAAATAGTTATTGAATATATCCATTACCTTGTCAAAATAAATTCATTATTCTAATACATTATTAAGTAGTCTATGACTAACTCTTCGACAGGTGCTGGCTAGTATATTCCTGTTTTCCTATATTTAGATGATCGATCGGAGAGCAAGAAAACTGCTTCTATATTTACTAAGATTAACGGTAAATATAAGTAGGTACGTAATCTTTTTAATGGTCAAGGAAAACGCATGTCTTTAATGTTACTGTATTTCTAAGCTTCTTGATTAAATACAAATTACGTTAAACCAGTTTTAAAACTTATGATAATATAAACGCCCTTGAATTATATAAGTACCTAACTAATAATATTATAATGGGTTGCAAATAATGTTTTTTAGCTATAAGCTAATTTACTTTTCAATTTGTGTGCTTACCGCAGTTATTTAGAACACTAGTGGCTCCCCGCGGTTTCACCCGCGTTCCTGGGGGATATTCAGTTTTCCCGAGATAATAGTAGATTATGTTCTATCTCAGGCTCTCAGACGCTCAGACTATCGGTGTACCAAATTTAATTTTAATCGATTCAGTTGTATTAGCGTGAAAGCGATATGGACAGACAGACCGCCAGACAGACAGAGTTTGCTTCGCATTTATAATATTAGTATAGATATAGATTTACAAAGAGAGATTGGGCAGTTTACAAAAAAAATGTGATATTGTTTTTTTGAAATAGGATGCATGGACACAAGGAAGGGCAATCAATTGTCTAACAATAAAACACATCATCCACGTAGTCATGACTGTATTGAGAGTACGTACTGTTTTATAAATAATATAAATATTATTTTTTTGACTGACTTTCAACAATTTTGCATTTATAATTTGATCAGTGGGCCGTTTTCATCGTAGTTTAAATATAGTAAGAGTAGGGTGACGCGTAAGGGTAGGCAGAGTAGGCGGCCAGCGGCGCGGAGTAGGCCGAGTACGCGGAGTAGGCGAGCGGCGCGGTGTAAGCCGCCGCCACCGGCGCTGTGTACGCCGCCGCTACGGGAGTTGAGTAGCTCACCACTAAGGGCTTGGCTGAGGCGAAAGCCAGGAGAGCGACGAAGATTAGCTGCAAAGAACAAAAAACAACGTTAGTGTCAAAAAAATTACATTAGGAAATTATTTTTGAATGAAATAATTTCTCCACACATTTTCCTTAATTAACTTTCCAGTAGTATTTACTAACACAGCACTAGATACCAATTAACAAAATAAACTTGCTCACACTATCGATAGGAATGTACAATTTTTGGATTTCTCATTAAAACCATATTTGATGATCTAGTTACCAAACACAATAAATATTCTTTTCTAATAAACTCTTGATACTTACAAACTTGAACATTTTGATTGTTTGTGGTAAGTTTGGATGTCTAACGATGACTGTCTAGTGTCGAATCCTGGCTGGTATATAAGTGTCCAATGGTGACCTCCATTGTGTTGGCATCGGATCGGCGCCTGCGCACCTTGACGAGACGTGCGCGATCGGGACCCATACGCGACATGAATAATTCGATTGCACATCATAGCACAATTGCTACAGGTTGTTGATAAAGTATTTATAGATTAAAACCAATCGAATATGTGGTAGCGTAACTACTTTAAAGTACCAGTTTGGCTAACAGGTTAAGTTAGAAATCATTCGATATATTCTGTCCAGGAATATTTTTATATGGCCAAGAAATAATTCGTGAACAAAATAGCATAGTAGGTACCTAATAAGTAAGAATATGGAATATTCCTAAAATGAAATAGAATTTTTCAAGCATAATTATTTGATTTAGGGAACCATAAATAAAAAAAACTATTGGTAAAACTATCGCCACTTCAAATTGTCATGTTTACAAGAAATGTTAACTTTTGCCGTTAAAAGTTACTGTACTAGATATTCTAATTTTATGTGTAAACATGATAAAGGTGCAAAATAAATAGGTGAATAATTATGCTGCGACAGAACTTACACCCTGTATTTTGGCAGTCATGAGCGGTCAGCCTAATCAAGGCAGCGAGGACCCAGCGTCATTGTGTGGAACATTCTATTCTGTATACGAATCTTATGCCGACATTTTTAATATACATGTGACATCCTTATATGTTCGTGGGCAATCGAGGCCGACTCTATTATTAACCCTGAACTTGACTTTGTTTCAAGTGCACTACACTATGTTATTGTAATGTCTGGTCTAAATTAAATATTAATAAACAACAAGTTAAGTCACTTTATAGACAAATTAAACCTACAACTAGCTATTTTAAGTTTTCTGGTTTACCTTCGAGCTACAGTGGACGAAATATTTTGTAGCAGACTAATTTTGTAAATAATCTAAATCATGATTAATACTGAAATAGCTCGTGAATGTAAGACAAGTTGGTTGACAAGTTTCAATTAATAGAACATTTTTATGGATGTGTAAACAATAATAATTTATTGCAGATCTCATTTAAAATAAGGATCTTAATACCTATTTGAAAAAGATTCATGATTAATAACCCCTTGGGTAGGTAGGTACCTCAAATAGAATAGCATCGAGTTTTAGATCAATCAAATCGATTGAAAAATATAGTTTTTGGTTTCGATGTATCGTTTAATTCATAAGTGAATATGTTAAAACAATAAAAAATACATAAAAACTTATCAATCTCACTTGAAACATACTGCTATACGAATGTAGGTATACGTAACTACGTACACACCAAATTCTAATTATACACTAAACACATACATAGAACACAACTTGATTGTCCATACCACGACAGGATGTCTATAGAGCTTAGGCGAGCTTACGAACGTGATGACGTCACACTTGTATACATGCCCTAACAATAAATTGTGCACCTATTGATAGCCCTTTATGATATAATCAATTGACTGATGTCATATCATATTGTACTGTTTTCTGATAATATAACAATTTAAATGCTCTTATTCCTGCTTTCCTAAAGAAAATAATATTACATGTAGGTATGTGTATGTACTTAGTGAAATCTCTGTAATCCAAATGACAAGTTGCGAGTCATTCCCAACACAAGTATTACTTACTGGGTAGTCTCGGCGTAAATTTTGTTAAATTATTTCAGAAATAAAGCAATTTTTATTTTATTATTATTATCTATTATTTATGTATGTAAATATCTATATAAGTATGTAATAGATAAGTAGTATATCAGCTATCTGGTTACCATAACACAAGCCGTTCCATGGTTTAGCATGGAATTAGGTTAGCCGTGTGATAAAAAATGTGCCAGGATATTAATTAAATTATAGTTAAATCGGGATAAAAATAAAACAGACTAGTAAGTCTGTTTTAAAGACTGATTGCGATAATCCAAAAACCTGTTATAAGCAGTAAAAAGCACATCAATCCAGGCGACAGCTTTTTATTTATATAGTTGATTCATCCTAAATGTGTAGGTATATCCAAACGATAGTTGTGTGCGCAACCATTCCCATATTCACAAGTGACTAAATCCCATCCGGCTTCTTAGCTTTCGGAGTGTTTTAAAAACAAAGGAATATTTAACATTGACGTAATCGTTGCAAATGTGAAAAAAATCCGTTTAAAGTCTTTACCATGAAGTAAATTAGAATAAATTCTGCCATTCTCTACATATTTTATGCGAATATACATAAAGTGGTGTCATTAGTCTAGCAATTGTTTTTCATATTTTTTTGGTATGTCTAGTATTAACTGATATTCTATATGTGATATTGACTGTGGTGTTATCAATATAGGTAAAAAAAAACTAATGTATATTATTTAAATTGTGTCATGTATATTCTTTGGAATAAAGAAGGTCCTTAAAATTATGCAGTCAGTTATTTCAGCAGAATGGGGGCTTTGTATGCGGCAGCGACGGGAGCAGTGTATGCTGCAGCAAACGGAGCTGTGTATGCTGCGTAAGGGGAAGTATACGCAGCTCTTAATGGAGCAGCGTAGGCGTAGCGAGCTGCATATGGAGATGCAGTGTAGGCCGCTGCGACGGGAGCTGCGTAAGCCGAGGCAATGGGTGCTGTGTAGGCTGCAGCTAATGGAGCGGTGTAGGCTGCAGCTAATGGAGCGGTGTACGCTGCTGCTACAGGAGCGGTATACGCAGCAGTATACGCTGCAGCAACAGGAGCAGTGTATGCCGCGGCTACAGGTGCAGCGACTGCCAGAGGAGCCACCGAGTGTATACCGGGCTTAGCAGCCACGATGGTAAATAGAGCAGCGAAGGTCACCTGGTAACACACAAGAAAATAATAATATAGTTACGGCTATTATAAAGTGTTGAAATCATGAATATTCATAGGTACTTATGACTCTTTTAAATAATTGAGATCTAGAAATATTTATGTGACCTCTACCAATGACAAAGTCAGTTGTCACAACGTTGCTAATAATGCAGTAGTTATAAATATAAATAAGTGGAGGTCAAATTTATTTTGTTTTGCTATAGTTTGGAAGAGGCATTTTTCTCGAAATTAAATACAGTCAATTAACCACTACTTAATAAATTAATGTTAATTATAGTTTTACGGTTTCATTGAATTAAAAATATGCTTAAATAATTTGATGATTTTAAACTAAGTATTTTCATCCAGTTTTATAATCTGAAGCTAATTTGTATGATGTACCTACCAGCTTGTACATTTTGTTGGTTTGGATTTGGTTGTTCTTGGTTAAAGTGAAACAAGTGAATGATGTCAAGTTAGGTATCAACCGCTTTAAATACAATAGTAACTAGTAAGTTGCAATGCGAATTTCGCGACAATACGAGGGTTTGTCAACTACGTATCGTGGCCGTCGGTGCTCCGAATCCCAGATAAATATCTGATATGAACTTATGCGCGAGTGAGCAATTCAACTTAGAATATAAATTTTCATGTTTTTTTTTCATATTACTCTGTCAATTGTAATTGTTATTGAAATTGTAATTGTGTCTTAAACAAATTATATTGTGTCAGTACGTTATGTTTGAACGTGCATAATTACAAATAATAAAAAAAATTACAATCGTGTTTTAACACAGTTAAAAGGGTGTTATATATACATTGGCATTGTATAGAAATGAAATAACTAGGTGATTTTAATTGGTGTAGATCAGTTGACACAGATTTATGAAAAGTCCATAGGCAATAAAGTTACTTTAGCAACTCATCGGCGTCATCGCTGACTATTGCCAGATAATTATAATATTATATTACAGCTGTCTATAATTTTCTTGGCTCTCTCACACATAAATTGATATTAACATGCAGGATGAGCGAGTGACGTTGCGTCAGAGGTCAGTTCACGCGTGTCTGTGGTGACAATGCTAATGTTGCATCAACCCTGGAGGTCAATGTGCCTATTTAATCTGGACTACTCAAACTAGTTATTCATGCCGGCTTACTATTCCCTCGAGTAGGTATTTCAGAACATAACACCTCACTATGTAAATATAAAAGAATGATTTATTTCTATTAGCTTCCTGTCCATGACGCCTCCAATCAAATGTGATGAGTTTATTTCATAAACAAAAATATAAACTATTAGAGTCTTTGACGCGTTGGTTTTAATTGGAGCGCGGTCATTAGCAATAAATCATAACGAATAGTTAATCATACGTTTTAAATTACGAATGCATAGTAAATAAATATTTTTTGTTAAAACTTAATCGTGTAATTATTATGCCAGCTAATTAATATCCAATTCAGAAGTATCTATCTACACATGATCTACACAGATATTAATAATGACATGTTTGACGTAAACAGTTAAAAATGCGTCAGATATACTAATTTAATGTTGAAGTCTTGAAGTCACGTGAGGTCGCTGGTGTACAACAGCTTACTCCTCATGTCCAGGATAAAAGTGGCTAGCATCCTCTCGGTGATAAACATATACTTCTACAGACATAACCAGATCACGTGATCTTGGGAGCGAGTATGCTGCCTTGTTTATTGCTTTTTGTCGGCATCAAATTAGATTGTCGTGGCATAAAATAATAGATAGAATTTAAAGTAGGTAATAGTCACGTTTAAAAAGTTAGCACAATGTATAATATTCATATAGATTTTAATATAAACACTTCAATCTATACGTATCACACATTTATACGTATTCCTTGGGTTATCAATTAAAAACCACTAGTTATGAGTAGAAATATAACACCAGGAAGGGCTGTTTATAAGCATCAGTTAATAAATTATATTATAGTTTTACTACAGACTCAGTTCCCCTAATGAATCCAGATTTCCTCTTGCAATAAATGTAAACTGTATCTTTTCATCTAGGTGTCTATTAATAGTAAGTATATAGAATAATACTAAGTTCAACGTCTAAAATTCAGCATTCAATGAAGTTACATCATAGTCCTTGATCTATCCGTGCAGTGCAGGAATTGCAGGATAGCCCCTGCCGCCGCTTTCTTAATTTCGGGTGTGCATCGCCAGTGGGGTTAAAGTATTAGTAAAATACCTACTACCCCTTAATCTATGTGAATCTTTTATATATATGATATATAAGTATGTTTATATGTGTATAACAAGTTACAAGATAATTTGTAAACGAGATACATCTTTGCAATTACAAATGTAGGTAATTACTTAGGTACCTACCTATCTATTTTCAAATAGACTTTGTTGGCGTCAAGACTAACGACTTGAAGTGAACAATATCAGATTCAATATAGCACTAATAGTAGATATATAATTAAGGCGATCTCTCAACTTTTTATGTTTTACAATTGTTTAAAACTAAATTATATAAAATATTGATAAGTGACCACAATTAATCGTTTTTAATTGTTAACGAAATTGAGGCCTTTAAGCGGAATGTACGCTTAATTTTGGAATATTTTTAGGGTTTCCTCCACTTACCTACCTACGCGAAGGAACACCAACCAAATACACCAAAATCTGTCTGACTTTCGTCGACAAACAATCTAAAATAAAATTATCTAGGCATGTAGGTAGGTATCTAATCATACCTACATGCCTAGATTATTTTATATTTAAAATCTCGCTTTAATATTATTCTGTTGTTATCGCTGTTTAAAATAGATTGTATAAATCAAGACTGTACAAACATATATACTAAACAGTGAATCTTAATTTATTGAAATGTCAAGAGAAGTATTGTTATTTGTTTTACACCTAGAGCTTTTATTTTACGACAATACAAGTCTTCAGTGGCACGAGGAAATGGGTAGATCTTAAAAAATATATACAAAGACATGGGTTAAATAATGATATAATTTAATATTGAATACTTTTGTTGCATGTTATAATTTTTTCTTGGCTATTTCTTCTTAGCGGAAGTAGTACGTGTAGGGTGAGGCATACGTTGCCAGTGGTGATGAGTAGGAGTAGGAGCTAGAGTATGCAGAGTAGGCTACTGGGGCAGTGTAGGCCGCAGCAAAGGGGGAAGTGTATGCTGCTGCTATGGGTTCAGCGTAGGCCGCAGTCAGTGGTGCAGCGTATCCTCCAATCAGGTAGCTGGGCTTGGCGGCAGCAACGGCCAGGAAACAGGCGAGGATGAACTAGAACAAATCATATAGGTACAATTATAACTCGATCATCGATACCAACTATCCCTAGAGAGTCGGCTTTTATTCCTAAGTAAGATACATAACTCAGAAAAAAATCTTACATGACAAATTTATATTTAATCGCAATCCAAAATATCTTTATTTATGTAATTTTTGACATAATATGCAATGCTGTAATGAAATAATGTCCAAAGTTTTGTATCTACATTATCGATTAGGTAATGGTATATATCTAGCACTATCAACTCGATTTGTATGCAAAAAGCTATATAGTGAAGGTGCTAACTAGGTCTTTGGCAGCTGTCACGCTTTACGCTAGTAGGTAATAAGTATTTAGTACTCATCGTACGTCGATGCATGGGTATACGACCTTCGTTAATTATTTGGGTCGTTTTATCAAATTTTATTGCAAAGGTATAGGAAATGGCTATCCTGAACCACATTTTTTGGATTATGATGGCTTTGAATTTATTCCATGGTCTGGTAAAAAAAAATATCAGATTAACGAGGTGATGTTCGATCAGCACCTAAGAAGTAATCGTAGTTTCATAATCTTATATGTGTTAAGGGTAGGTACTGAATTTGGATGTAAACATTGTCGTTAATATTTTCCTTTTTGAACTGGTAAGTACATAATGTTTTAAAGATACTTACAAATTTGTACATGTTGTAGGATTCACTGAGTTTCAACTGCTGAATGATGTCGAAAAATATTGAGTAGTGTTCTTTATAGTACGCCGCGAAGGAGGAGTGGATGTCATGTGACGTTTTCGGCCCCATCAACCACTTTGTATTACTATGAGTCTACCTCAACTGGGACGTGTCTTAATTAGCTGCAATGTCAACTTGAACTATTCTACTGAGCGATTGAGTCATTCGTTTACATGGATACTTACTATCATGCAAATCTGTGACGTCCCATGCAGCGGACTACAAAGATAACACATTTTGTCGTCTATATTGTTCCGAATATGAATGTCAAGGTTCTGTGTCCATATTCGGACTAGTACAGGGATTTGGAAGTGATTTTGACGAGGTGTTTGGTTGGAGGTTAGTTATATTTTGAATGTTCGTATTGTACATTGTTTTATTATTTTTAATTGATTGATTTGATTTAACAGTCCACTAAGATATATTAGCTGGTAAAGTGATCATAAATAAAAGGTACCTATACTGCAATCATCTTCTCATAGTGGTAGCCACTTACTACCGTGGAACCAGAAAACTTTATAAACCTACCTAAAGTTATAACAATATTATTTTATTCACGGTATCGATTAATTATTTTTATTTTTTAATTGTACCTACTCAGGTTGACAGTAATGTATATGTCTGTTGGCTGCGTAAAGGTGTAAAAGCCATCAGAGGTTAACAACTTCTAGTCCTTTGAAGAAAAATCTTGAGGCGGTTAATTTGGTGCAGTTTGGTGCAATTTGGTGCAATTAAATACTGGTGATGATATTTATTTGGATAAGGATTAATATCATCTTTATAAAAACACCTTCACAAATAATGCTTCATTTTCGAACAAATTTGATTAGTATAGAAATGGTTATAATGAGCCAACCTTAACAGATAGATATATGCTATCGCGGACTTTTTTTTAGAACTTTTGAAGAGAACCAATTCTGTCATACAGTATTTTAGCGTAACTTTAACCGTTTACGCAGCGAAAGCTCACAAAAGAAAATAAAAAATCCCGATTTTGAAACATTCTTCATTGGTGCTCCGCTTCTATTGGTCATAGCGTGATGATATATTCCTCGATAAATGGACTATCTAATGCTGAAAGAATTTTTCAAATCGGACCGGTAGTCCCTGAGATTAGCGCGTTCAACCAAACAAATAAACTCTACTCCTTTATAATATTAGTATAGATTTTGCAACAAACATTCAGCACAGTGTTTAATAACCATCTAAAGTGTACCTACTGTCCAAACCAAAACTTGAACTTCTTAAAGTGATATGCTTCTTGACAGAGATTGGTCGAGCGAGTCATCGGCGATGCAATATCCCGTTTTGCTGCGTTATCTTGGAGACCGATAGGCAAAACGGACTAGAGTTAGAAAGAGTACAATCGACGCCTACATTCTACAATCTTGGAATTTTCATCCTAGGTTTCGACAGCGTCTTGTATGGACGGGTCAGAGACCAAAATGCAAGCCCATCTTTAATAAAAAAAAAATGGATAGCAATATACAATGCTTCCCTCTATAGTTACCTACCTGCATAATTGAATTACGCGAAAATGGGCTGGTTTAATCTATTACTAAGCGATATTTATAAATTAAAATATTTTATTCTTTAATTTCTTACATTAAGCATGTTTTTGTTTGACTGTACTGATTTGACTTGAACAATAGATTGTACTATTAATTTTTGAGTGGTCCCAGTCGCCGGAAGAAAAATATTTAAATTAAAAGGATCCGGCAAGTGGGACCGCGGTCCCAGTTTATTGTGGTCCCAGTCGCCGGAAGCCTCGATTATTATATGTAGCTTTGTAAGCCGGTGGATATTACGGTGCTTGTAATATATGTTGCTAACCACTTAGAATCCTAGACCCGTCGCCGTCGGATGCAAGACTGTATTAAAAATATTTTTGAGCGATAAGTATATCCAAATAAGGGGAGGCTCATGCTTCTCGGTGGAGACGTACCTACATGAGCTGATAACGATGATGATGATGATATAGAAATTACTTTGATAAAAAATTCAACCAATACCTACTTATAGACAAACCAACAAGCGAGGTCATTGATCTTATAGTAAGAATGCCTACCAGAGGACAATGACCACTAAGTATACAATACGCCGTTGAACAATTACTGAAAGCATATGAAGCGTGTAACATTCTTCAGTCTTTGTGTTTTATCAAAGACTCTATGAAAGAAGTGACAATGACTACCATTAATCAAATATAAGTATATAGATACTTAACCCTACAAGGCACCCAGTACCATATGTGGAACACCGATTTCTATCGTTCCTACAGCTACAATATATTAATAACGTCATCTCTTGAGATCTTAATAGACGCTTCCGATATGTAGCAACGTTGTAAAACTATGAATTACGTATAAATGTCGTGACTGTTGTTGTTATTGTAAACCTAGTGTGAAATTTGAATCAAACTGTTATTTTAGTCGTTCGCCTAAATTAAAAAAATCTATAAAAATACTTACTGAATAGTTCTGAGTTGGGAAAAAATAGTGTGTGTTGCAACGAAGTGTATACTTTACAGAGGTAAGTTGCGTTTTTATATTATTACCGTAAACATGATCAGACATCATAATTTTATCTTGTTCCACTTACGGTACGCTGAGCTATGATGCTCATTTTACAAGTACGTACTTTCGGCAGCTTATCTTATGAATACTTTGATTTTATTGCAGATTATGTCGCGAAAAATATTGGGTGATGAAGAAATTGAAGGTGTTTTGAATATATATTTTCTGGGAGTGAAGATGACGAAGATTTTTCTGATGCTGAAAGTGATGAAGACATAGAAAAAATTCAATCTATGACTGTCAATAAAAGAAATTATTTGGAAGAAAACAACTTTTCAATCACCTTATTTTCCATTTACTGGAAACACAAATTTACAGTCACTTTGAAACTTTCATCAACTTCAACATTTTTTATGGTTTTTTGATGACGATGGTACCTGAGACTATTTTATTATCTTCTTGATGTTACTCTTATCAATAGCTGGTTATTGTAAAAAAGAGTTGGGGAGCAGCAGCATACACTAACGCCAATGAGGAGTTATGGAGGAGGTAGGGCGCAACGGATTCGTCCGTTCGAAATTGGAGCAGCCCGACTGGGGTAGTACCTCCACCTTACAGAAGACCGCAGCCAAATAACACTACATGTAGTGTTGTGTTCCTGCGGTGAGTAAGGTAGCCAGAGCTCCGTGAGGAGACGCTGTAGCGGCAGTGGGGGGACCAGGGATGAAGTAGCGTCGTAGGGGTATGCAGGAGTGATGCCTGTTTGGCCCTTCGACGAGAAGTGCATTGCGCTTTGTCCCTTTCACTGCCTATACAGTTGCTCCCTTTTTTATAGGGTCGGCAACGCGTGAGTGACGTCTCTGGTGTTGTAAGCGTCCATAGGCTACGGTAACCGCTTCCCATCAGGTGGAACCGTATGCCTGTTTGCCACCCATGTGGTATAAAAAAAAAAATTTAATAGAAAGACTTCAAATTTGAAGTAGGAAAAACTTTTGCATGTTTGGGCCATCTATAAACAAAAAGAGAGGTAGACCAAGTTTATCTGATGAAATTGAAAAACGAAGAAAGAAGCCTAATACAGCAGTCCTGATTCGAACATTTTCCTGTTTGGGGTGAACAAAGACAGCGATGCAAATATCCCGGCTGCAAAATCTTGCGAAAAATGTCGAGTGGAACTATGCCAGAATAAAGTAAATAATTGTTTTAGGAATTTTCATCGTAGGTATTTTAATAGAAAATTATATTTTTTATTTTGTCTATAATTATAAGTCGAATTCAAATTATTCAAACAGAAAATGTTTCCAAAACGATTGTTCTAGTTTATTACCAAAAAGTTTAGTTAAGGCTCAGTGTACCATATATGGAACTGAAATAAAAACTTGATTTATTTGTAAATTATTGGATATTTATTTTTTCTATTATTTTTCCCTAACTACTAATCACTAACTTTATCATATATATTTTTGTCACCCCTAAAAAAAAAGTTGAGCCTTGTAGGGTTAAGTAGGTATTTACTATTCATCTGACTTATTCATTTGACAGCAGGTTGGCTAAGTGGTTAACCTGACTTTCAAGCCGCCGGTTGTGGGCTCAAATCACATCCAGGACAAACATTTGTATGCATGAATATGTCTGTTTGTTCTATTTCTGGATGTAAATATCTATATACCTAAGTAGGTATGTATTAAAAATTTGTATATGTAATATATCAGCTATTTGGTTACCATATCACAAGCTCTGCTTAGTTTGGAACCAGATTGGCCGTGTGTGAAAAATGTCTCACGATATGTTTGTCCCACGATATTTTATTCATTGGACTTTGAAAAATTATGCAAGTTATGCATTTTTAATCAGTCTAACAAAATCCGATGTCTCAATTTATTTAGAGATTTGATACTCAAATTTTTACGAATGTCGTGGCTTCAAATCACTCAGAGTAAATTTTGTGCATCGTTGAAGTATTTGGAATATCCATGTATAAGTAAGTAGGTATACTATATTTCAAAGTGAGTAGTCCTAGTTCGCAGTTCACCATAGCACGATGTTCGTAGTTCACCATATAAAGATTATCCTAAGATCTTTACGTATTATTTTTAATCATGTCAGTATCTATTTTAATTCCTCCAATAAATAAAAGTTCAACATTATCTGGTGGTTACCAATTGATCATAATTTATTTAATGTAGGTAGTAGCTGGCTCTTTGTGTTAACATTATGGTTTTCAACGGACGTAGTAAGCGGCGTAGGGTGAGGCGTAAGGGTAGGCGGAGTAGGCGGCCAGCGGCGCGGAGTAGGGCGAGTACGCGGAGTAGGCGAGCGGCGCGGTGTAGGCCGCCGCCACCGGCGCGGTGTAGGCCGCCGCCACGGGAGCGACTCCCGCCACCAGCACGTCGGGCTTGGCGGCGCCGCGGACCACGGCCAGGAAGCACGCGAAGATGAACTGGAAACAAAAACATATGTAATTATTGTAAAACCAACTCGTATATATCCAGAGTCCATGGAGAAATAGTTTTTGAATAAAATACTTTTTATCGCTTTAATCTCAAGAAAGCTTATTAATTTTTAAACTCACCAATTTGAACATTTTGCTATTTGGTTAGTTGTCAATGAGCTGCTTCTGAGCTGAATGATGTCTAGATAATGTCCGCAGCAAACTTTATACTAAAAACTGAAGGACAATACAAGTAAAGTAAGGATAAATGGTCCGTACCTACGCGCTCTTTGAATAAATGATTAGGTTGTATTGTATGCCTACAGATTGACAAAAGAGTTGCACATTCTTATTTTCTTTCTTATAAGGAAAGATAATGGCAATTGATTTTCAATCGAGAATTATAATTACAATAAGATTCAAATTCAATGCAGGACCTCGTTCCGATCTATGAATATGTTGATTTGTAATAGATTGTAGTTCACCATCATTTTGTACTAGCTCGATTTGCTATAATAATATATAGATGTACAGTAGGTACTTTAAAAAAACACAAATCAGAAATATTAAAATAGAGTAAATTGTTTCAAAAAGAATATAAGGGTTCAATTCTGTCAAATAAAAACTAAATCCTATGTAGGTGCCAAATAAAAATTCTAGCAGTTTTATGTGATAACTGATTCCCAAAGCTTGCAACTGTGATTATTGCGACCAGTACCTTTTTTTTTTTTTTTTTTTTTTTTTTTTTTTTTTATTTCCCAGGGGAATCCTCATAGGATACCCGGCAGCTCCGGGGGGAGCCGCCGGGTTATGTGGAGACTCACCGGCACAGAAGGTGCCGGTGCCTACCCACTAAACCCCTGGGGTTCCATTGACGCCTCGGCGCCGAGGCGTCAATGGAACCCCAGTCCATTGACGCCTCGGCGCCGTGTGGCGGGGCTGCGGGACACGCGTAAGCCTTACAACCGCATGCCCCGCCGGCGCTGCTCGGCCTCCCAAAAATATACTGCTGGAGGCGGAGCCCGTCTCGGGGGGGCGGGACTCACGATGCGAAAACGCATGCGAGTCCCGCCCCCCTCTCAACTTCACCGGAGATGCCCATGGAACAAATGGGCATCTCCGGCATGGGACCGTTGGCGTGGGCGGCGGATCCCCCGATCCGCCGCCCCGGTCCCCGGCGTTACGGCGGCAACCGGCCCGCGAAGGCCTGTCGCCGCCTACCGCGCCTGCGGCGGCGAAGCGGGAGAGAGTTGACGTCGTCCTCTCTCACCCGCTCCGCCGCCTCCTTCTGCGACATGACTTGGCCGCAGAAGGTTTTTTTTTTTTTTTTTTTTTTAAAGCGGACCGGTCCTTTGTGTCCCGGCCCTCGTCTCTATCCTCCCACAGTATGGGAGACCTTTTTTGCGTGTTTCTTAATTCTTTGCTTTTTCTTTACAGTATTTGATTTTAATAATATTCCCCATTCCCCTTTTTGAAAAAACAGATTTTTACGTGATCCCCTTTTTACTATTTATTTTCTTGGTTTATTTATCCTTTCTTTTTATGTTTCCAATCTTTTTATTTGTTCCCTTTTGCACTTTGATTTGATTTCCTTTCTATGCTTAATTTATCTTTGATTCCGATTTTATTTATTTAATTCTTATTTATTTCCTATTCATTTTTATCTTTGATTTTCTATGTTATATTTATTTCTTTTATCTTTGTTCCCAATTTACTTTTTGCTAGTTTTCTTATTTTCTCATAATTCCCAGTTTTTTCTTGTTTTTGCTATTTACTAGGTTTTACTTGTTTTCCTATTTTTCACATTTTCGATTTTGTACTCTTATTTTAATGAGCATATTTCATTCCATTCTTCCATTCTTCATTCATACATCTTCTATCGAGCTTTCTTGTTTTTCTTTCAAACTTTCTGTCTTCTTTCTTTCATTCTTGTTCTCTTTATCCCCTGTTTTATTATGGTCATGTGGTTTACTTATTTTTTTTTTTTTTTTTTTTATGTACTGTTTATTTATTCTATAGTTTTATTTTGCAAGTTTTTCTCAAATCTTATCTTCCTAATGTTTATGCTGATCGATTGTATTCTCTAGGATACATCGTCAGGATAATTTGTTTTACTTTAAAGCTACATTTTTGCTGTTAGTTGCCGTTTCTGTGCAAATTTCTCCCAGTTCCTCAGAAACTGGAATCTGTTTGCTGTGGATTTCTGCTCTTTTAATTGTACGCGATACTGGACCTTGCCAGTGCATCCCATTTGCGCCGAACTGGACAGTCCTGACTGAACGCATTGTGTTCAGTCTGTTCCAGTTTGGCGCGTGTGCAATTGCAACATGATGGGGCTACACTGGCAAGGTAGTACGCGCATTTATCCCTCATGTGGGGTCCCCCGCAGTGGCTGCATTTGGCGACGGTTTCGGTACAAAACCGTCTCCCGTGCCCATAGCCGAGGCAAATGGAGCACTGCACGAGTGGCGAGTGGTCCGCCACTTTGACCCGTTGCAGGTCAACGTGCACTGCTCCAGCCCCGACCATGCGAGACCATATTGCGGGGGACACCCTCATGACCACATGACTGGCGAGGGGATTCGCGGACCTACGGCGGAAGCAAAATTCCAGGCGGTCGTCCTCTTTCCTGATGTCGTCGAAGATTCTCCGGTTCTGGTTCCTCAGGGCGTTTGCAATCTCCTGGTCTTCATTCAATAGCAAAACGTCCCTGAGGACCAGAAGCGGGTCTTTGTTTTTGATATCTTCGACCACCAGTTTCTTTGCCTCTTTCAGCCGCTCCTTAACTTTCGTTCGTTCCTCTTCATTCTCACATCCTAATATAATCTTCTTATTCTTCGCCTTTCTTACTCTTTCGATCCTCACCCATCCATCCTTCGCCTTTACCGCTTCCCGAATTTGCTCCAGGACATCCTTCCCAGAGTCATCGATGTCCCTGGAGGAGACCACCACCGAGTGTAAGGCCGCCTGGGTCGGGGCTTTTGCCCTTCCGGCAGCCACACTCGCGTAGGTGGTCCCCTCCGGGACATCATGGCGTTTTTCCAGCATTCCGTATAGTCTGTCAAACTTCTCACTACTTTCCTTTATCATTTTGCCATGATCTTCTATCTTCTTTTCCAGGCCTTGAATTGCCTTTTCATTCATTCTCCTTTCATTTTCTCTCCTTTCGTTCTCTCTCCTTTCATTCTCTCTCCTTTCATTCTCTCTCCTTTCATTCTTCTCTCTCTCCTCCATTTCTATTTCTAATCCCTCATCGTGGGAGCCTTTCTTCCCGCCTTTTCCCCCACCCTTCTCGGCCTCGGCTTCTTTGACAAGCTGATATAGCCTCTCAATTGCAGCTTGCACTTCCGCCTTTATCTCGGTTTTTAGGTTGCGCGAGGCGGCCAGGTGTGTTTTGGCCCTGCCGAGGCATGCCCTTGCCTCCGCAACTCTGCTGGCATACCGCGACTTCACCGGCGAATCCGCTGGATTTATCACCGGCGTGGGAGCCATTGGCCATTCCTCTATTTCCGGTTTCCGCACTTCGTCCACTTCTGTGGACTCGTCGTCCAGAAATAGGGTTCTTTTGGGATTTTTGTTCATCGGGGGAGGAGGGGGACTGCGCTGCATTTTGCGTCAATTGACGTTTGTCTATGTCAATATGTAAAGGGGGTATATATAGTGCTATATATGTCTGTTTTTGTCAATTTGTAAATAAAATGTGTATATAGTGTAATAATATTGATATTTTGACTTTAGGATCGGCCTACGGGTGCTCAGGTAAATTTTTGAATTTTTTAGTTATTTTATTCTGATTATGTGGTATCTGAAGTAATTTAAGCAAAAAGAATTTTTAAATTTGGAAGAAGTTTATTTTTACTAAAAACCTACCGACCCTACCTGGCAAATGACGTCCGGGAGGGTGGGTGGGCAAAAATTTTGCGCTAGCGGGCCGGGAGTAGTCTCAAAAGACGCGTCTCGGCGCGGCGCACCCAGGGATAAACAATTTAGAATTTAGTTTGATAGAAAAAAGTTGTATAAATTTGGAAAAAGTGTATTTTGGTGTAATTTTTACTAATAATATTTTTATATTTCAGGTTCCGGAGGTCGGAGGACGGAGCGGATGGTAAGTATCTACGCGTCGCGTCGTGTGTCAACGGACCAGCCGAAAACCAGGTGAAATTTGGAAGGTTTGTATTTATTATAGGTCAAAAAAGGTGTCAAAATTTGGAAAAAGTAAAGATTTTAATGTTTTATCGAAATAGTCAAAAATTTGAGTGTGGCAACACCGTATCCGGTAAGCGTATCGCGTAGGTGTGTGCGAGCTTTGCACTGTGTCAAAATATCTGGTCAAAACTATGATTTTTGATGAAAATTTTCAATGGCCGCAGAAGGTTGCGGCCGCCTCCCAGGCCTCCTCGCTGCCCACCATGGCCCTGATGAGGGCTGGCAGCGAGAGGTCTGCGCCGACCGTCGCGGACAAGGCGGTGCGAGGAGTCGCCCAAGCGGGGCACTCCTCGTTTGCGACCAGTACCTAATCAAACATGTACGGCCATGTATTGCCATGTAGACGGCAGATGTTCGGTTTTAAGTTTAACTATTCCTGTAGAGTTCCCGTCCATTAACATCCTATATGTAGGGCACTTACAAGGGTGAACATCCTCAGACCAGCGGGCTCACTCTGTAAGTACTGCACTTCTGGACTGAGCTTGGCTGGCTAACGAATTAGCCAGTAAGTCCTCCTCACGCAAAATTGGTTCACCTGAGTGGCCAAATTGCGGGAAATGGGAGTCCCAAGCAGGGTACAGTGGAATACACGGAATACCCTACTGAGTAAATAACGAGAAAAAAACAATTAAAACTTCAATAGTTCCTGCTGTTTTATTCAGAGCAAAGTGTGCAACAACTTTTACAGTAACTATTTGTAAAAACTTTATGATTGGGAATGCAATTAACATACATACATAGATATACTCGTAGATTTGTTATCATCACAAAATAAGGTGGTATAGAAATATTGAGACATTCCCTGTTCATTACACCCTACTATATTAACTATATATTCTATCTGCCAGCGATGCGGTCCATGAACTGGTGAATTCCATTGTAACCAATTTAGATGAAAAAAGCAAATGTCTGGTGGTTTTCCTTGATCTAGCAAAAGCATTTGATACTGTTTCTATCCCTAATCTGATATACAAGCTGGACAAAATTGGAGTGCGTGGTCTTCCCCTTAAATTATTCGAGGACTATCTTAGTAACAGAAAGCAACGAGTTAAAATCGATCATCACGTGAGTAGTGACCTGCCTGTGTGCCATGGGGTTCCTCAAGGCAGCATACTAGGTCCAACACTTTTTATAATCTACATAAATGATTTGTGTCAACTACAAATTCAAAACTGTAAAATATTCACATTCGCAGACGATACCGCGCTTTTCTTCAGAGGAAGCGACTGGGATGACGCATTTAACTCGGCACAACGTGGATTTGACAGGGTCTGCACTTGCCCCCCCGAAGTTGTCGCTACCTTGTCGTGGTGGGGGGGCTTGCGTGTCCCAATGATCCACTGAGGCTATACCGGATAGGTCCAACCATACCGGGCAGGCTCGTGGTGAGGGGCATTACCAAGAGCGGCACATCCCACCCTTTCCCATTCCTTCCCCCTATCCCTCCTCTCCAAACACCCCTTCCCATCAGGTCAGGCCGCTCGGTACCGCACTTTAAGTAGAGCGGACTTGATGCGGCTTGCCCTGAATCCTTCCCTAATCCTTCCCTTTCCACCCTTCCTTTGTCTTCCCCCGAATCCTAAGTTCGGCCGCCCGGCGATGGGATGCATGGCCGGGGGGAACCCGGTCCCAAGGGCGGCACCCACGAGGGACCCCACCCTCCAAAAAAGGACAAAATGAAAAACACAAGAAGGCAAATTACTACCCAGGAGGGTCCCGGTCCAACGACCGGGGAATCCCTCGGCGCACTTTGTGCGTCCAGCCCCCGCGTATCTGGGGGGGGCACCTCTTGTGGAGAGCTCGGGGAGCGAGCGGAGGCGTCGAGGACGGACGCGGTGGGAGTAGAGAAGGCGTCCAAGATGGACGTGGGGGAGATGGCGGTGGTGCGAAGAAGCACCAGGCTGGGGCTGAGAAATCAGTCCCCAGTCCCGGAACCGCGAGTGGTACTAACGCGTACCACCCTGGCGGGCCCTTCCCAGGGCAAACCAAAAGGCCCTCTTCAGGGCCAACAAAAAGGCCCTTCCCAGGGCCAATCGGAGGCTAGCCGTGCGACGTCTGCGTCTAGCTTTTTCTGCGGGGCGGACGACTCTGGGGACTCTGCCCGATTTGAGTCGGACGCGGACTCCGTTGCGGCTAGCCGCAAACAGAGGGCGAAGAAGAAGGCCTTCTTAAAATCTGGGTCCGAGGGCTCCTCGGACTCAGCCAGAAGGCCAAAAAAGATCGCCAAGGCCCAAGCGGACACCCACGACGTGGGTCTGGCAGACGCCCAACGCCGGCTTCAGCTGGCTCAGCGGATGCAGGTCCAAGAGGACCTGGAGGAGCAGGTCGCCGCGAGAGAGCGGCGGGCGCGCACCGCCCGGGCCAAGTCCGGGTACGGCGCGTCCGCCGTCCTCTACGCGGACCACTCCCTGGCCGAGCTGGAGCGGATGGCCCGGGAGGACGAGGAGGAGATTGTGGTAGTCGCCTCCAAGTCCTCCAACCTTAAGGGGACTTTCCAAAAGTCCCTTAAGTCCCGGGCCGCGAGTCTGCGCGGTATCGTCGGTGAGCTGGTGCAGCGCACAGCCACCGACGAGACCCGGCAACTGCAAGCGAGGGTGGATCGCCTGCAGTTGGAAGTGAGCCAGCTTCACGCGAAGCTGGCCGAGATCACGGCCCAGCCGGCCCAAGCTGCGCCTAAACCTGCGGCGGAGGGCCCCTCCTCCTCCTCCAATTTTGAGGACACACTCCGCAAAATTATCTTGGAGGAGAGGGCCTTCACCAGAGCCTGCATAGCAGGCATAGAGGACCGGTTACTGCCGGAGAAGCGCCTCCGTCCACCGCTCGCGGCGGACAAGCGGCGCAGCGTGCCGGGGCCGTCCTCCCAGGGGGAGGACACCCTTCTCCCTTCTGCCACCCCGTGCAACGAAAGTTGGGCAACGGTGGTCGGCAAGAAGGGGAAGGCCAAGGCGAAGAAGAGTGCCGTCGCTGCCGACCCAACCCCTGTCCAACCCGGCCCGTCCAAGACGACGGGTAAAGGGAAGGGTAAGGGGAAGGGAAAGAAGACGGCACCCATGCCCGCAGCCGCTGCTCCCGCAGCCAAACGGGCCCCCGCCGGCAAGAGGCGTACCCTCACTGTCCCCAGGACCGCGGCCGTTGTGGTGACGCTCACCACGGAGGCCGCGGAGAGGGGGGAGACGTACGCCTCCATTATGAAGCGGGCACGTCCCAACGCCGATCCCGCACAGTTGGGGATCGGCAAGGTGTCGTGCCGGCATACATATGCGGGGGCTCGAATTTTCGAGTTCCCGGGGGCCCAAGGCGGCGCCAACGCGGACCTCTTCGCAGCCAAGCTGAAAGAGGTCATCGCAGACGCCGCCAGGGTGGTGAGACCCGTCAAGTCCGCCTCCTTGGAGGTGACCGACCTCGACGATTCGGTCACCAAAGAGGAGGTGGTGGCGGCGGTCGCAGCGGCGGGAGGCTGCGACGCCGCAGCGGTAACAGGCCGGGACATTAGACCCGGCCGCGGCGGCATGGGCACGATCCGCCTGGAGTGCCCAGTCGCCGCCGCAAAAGCCGTCCTCGCAAAAGGACGGCTCCGCGTGGGCTACAGCTCGGCAGCGGTCCGGGCACTTGTAGATCAGCCTTTCCGGTGCTACAAGTGCTTCGGAACCGGCCACACGCGGGCCCTATGTCCCTCCACGGTGGAAAGGAGGGACATTTGTTACCGTTGCGGCAAAGGCGGACATAAGTCCGCCGCTTGCACGGCCACCCAGCCCCACTGTGCGGTGTGTGCCGCCAGTGGCCGCCCGGCGGGCCACGTAATGCGGGGGAGGAATTGCGCCCCTCCCCCTAAGAAGGGTAAAGCGCAGGTCCCGACCCGGCCTGTCGCTACCACCGCCGTTCCGGAAGCCGGAACATCGGCGGCCGCGGAGGAGGAAATAATGTCCGACTAATGGATAGAGTCGGACATCGCATCCTCCAGGCGAACACCAACCACTGCAGAACAGCCCAAGATCTGCTGATGCAGACGATGGCTGAGTGGTTGGTGGACGTGGCGGTGGTAGCCGAGCCGTACTCGGTCCCAGCCCGTTGGCTGGGCGATCGGGACGGCTCGGTGGCATTAGTGGCGCGGCCCTCCACAGACTCCCCTCCCCTCTCGCTTTTAGAGAGGGGATCGGGGTACGTGGCCGCCGCGTGGGGAGACATAGCCCTGGTGGGGGTCTATTTCTCCCCAAACCGCCCTCTCTCGGATTTCGAGAATTTCCTCGAAATCCTCACCGCGGTGATTGGGAGGGCGGTGCCGCGCCAGGTCGCCGTGATCGGCGACCTAAACGCCAAGTCAGTGGCCTGGGGGAACCAGGCCACCAGGTGCAACGTCCGCGGGCGCGCCGTCGAATTCTGGGCGGCCTCGACCGGTGTGTCCCTCTTGAACAGAGGGACGGTCCACACGTGCGTGCGGCAACGGGGAGGGTCAGTGGTGGACGTTTCGTTCGCCACCCCCGTTCTAGCCGCGCGCATAGTGAACTGGCGGGTGGAGATGGTGGAGACCTATTCGGACCACCGCTATGTGCGGTTCGACGTCTCCACCCAGAGCCCACGGGGGACGGCCCGCTCGGGTCGTTCTCCCTTTCCACGTTGGGCTCTCACCCGCCTGGACAGAGAGGCCGCCGAGGAGGCGGCGTTCCTGCAGGACTGGCTGGCGCCCCCAGTCCAAGGCGCGGACGTGGACGCCGCCGCGGCGGATCTGCGGCGGTCCTTGACCGAGGTGTGCGACTTTTGCATGCCTCGGTCACGCCGTCAGCCCCCCCGACGCGCCGTTTACTGGTGGTCGGAGGAGCTGACGGGGCTCCGAGCCGCCTGTGTGGCGCACCGGAGGGCCTATGCGCGGAGCCGACGGCGCAGCCGTCGAAGCCCGGCCGAGGAGGACCTCCTCTACGCCTCCTACCTGGAGGCAAAAGAGGTCCTCAAGGCGGCAATGATCGCCGCCAACGACTCGGCTAGGGCCGAGATGCTGGAGGGTCTCGACAGGGACCCCTATGGGAGACCATACAAGGCGGCGCGAAACAAACTGCGCCCCTTTGGTCCCCCCCTGACGCAGACCCTCGAGCCGACGTTGCTGGATGGGGTGGTTCGATCGCTGTTCCCGTCATCGGGGACAGACTTCACCCCACCAGTGATGGACCCCCCGCGGGGGGCGGCTCCCCCAGAGGAAGAGATCCCCCCGGTGTCCGAGGTGGAGCTCGAGTCGGGCCTACTTCGCCTCCGCGCGAAGAGGACGGCCCCTGGGCCGGACGGCGTCCCTGCACGTGTGGTGGCCATAGCTGCCGCTCACATGGGGGAGAGGCTTCGGGACCTGTTCAGCGCGTGTCTCACGACTGGAAGGTTCCCGAAGCCTTGGAAGGAGGGGCAGCTATGCCTCCTACGGAAAGAGGGACGCCCGGTGGATTCCCCCTCGGCGTACCGGCCCATCGTTCTGCTCGATGAGGTCGGTAAAATGTTCGAGGGGGTCATCGCCAACCGGCTCAACGGGCACCTGCGGGAGGTGGGGCCGGACCTGTCGGACGCTCAGTTCGGTTTCAGGCGGGAGCGTTCGACAGTGGACGCGTTGGCCCGACTCAAGCGCCAAGTTAAGGAGGCCGTGGAAGAGGGGGGCGGAGTGCTGGCAGTGTCGTTCGACATCGCCAACGCATTTAACTCCGTCCCCCACTCGACGATCCTGGAGGCACTCCGGTACCACGGAGTGCCTCGATACCTGCGCACACTTCTGGCCAACTACCTGGAGGACCGGTCGGTCCTCCTGGTTGACAAGACGGCCAGGGTGAGGCGATACAGCGCCGAGTCCGGTGTTCCACAGGGATCCGTCCTAGGACCGCTCCTGTGGAACATCGGATTCGACTGGCTGTTGCGCGGGACCCTCCTCCGTGGCACGAGTGTCATCTGCTACGCGGATGACACTCTTCTCACTGCCCGGGGGGGGGACTTCAGGGAGGCGGCCAACTTGGCTTCGGCGGGGGGTTCCCTAGTCGCGGGAAGGATCCGCCGCCTGGGATTGACGGTGGCGCTGCATAAGACCGAGGCCGTATTCTTCCACGGGCCTCGGCAGCGCATCCCGCCGGACGGCCACATAACGGTGGCGGGCGTCGACATCGGGGTCAAGACCCAGATGAAGTATCTGGGTCTTGTCCTCGACAGCAGATGGCGCTTTGGCCCGCATTTTAGCGGGCTGTCGACGCGCCTGCTCAAATCCGCGGGCGCATTGTCGTGGCTCCTCCCAAATCTGGGGGGGCCCGGGGCGCGATGCCGGCGCTTATATGCCGGCATCCTCAAGAGCATGGCCCTTTACGGGGCGCCCATCTGGGCGGACTCCCTCCAAAGGAGGGAGAATGCCACCGCCATCCGCAGGCCTCAAAGGGCCATTGCACTGCGGGTGGCGAGGGCCTACCGCTCAGTGGGCTTCTCTGCGGCGTGCGCTCTGGCGGGCACCCCTCCTTGGGAGCTCGAGGCGTGGGTGCTCGCCAGAGTGTATGAATGGACGGCACGGCGCAGAGCTCTTGAGGAGCGCCCCGCCGCGGAAGAGCGGGAGGCCGTTCGGCGGGAGGCGGGGGACGCCATCGTCCAGCATTGGGCGGAGGACCTCGCCACCGCCGCCTTCGGCCGCCGGACCCTGGACGCGCTGGGGCCGGTCCTGCGGGAGTGGCTCGAGCGGTCCCACGGATTCCTCTCGTTCCGTCTGGTGCAGGTATTGTCCGGGCATGGGTGCTTCGGGTCGTACCTGCACCGGATTCGGAGGGAGGAGTCCCCGGCGTGCCACGACTGCGGCGCGGCAGAGGACACGGCGCAGCACACCCTGGAGGTGTGCCCGGCTTGGTCGGAGCTGCGCCGCGGTCTGACGGCGGTGGTTGGGCCTGATCTCTCGCTTCCCAGCGTGATTAGGGGCATGCTGGGAAGCGAGAGCGCCTGGGCGGCGGTAGCCTCCTTCTGCGAAGAGGTGATATCGCAGAAGGAGGCGGCGGAGCGTGCGCGGGAGGACGATCCCCTCGCGTCACAGCTCCGCCGGCGGAGGAGGGGGGGGAGGCGGCGACAGTACGATCGCCGTCACCTCCCCCCCTAGGCGGTGGTGACCAGCGGGAGAAAGGGCGCGGGGGCGCCCACTCCCGCATTGCACGGTTCACCACCGTAGCGGGAGGGAATGGCCGAGCACTCGCGGTCATTCCCAGATCCCCCTCCCAGCACGGGAGAGGGACGAGAAGGGCCCGCCGAGAGGGCGGGCGGTCGCCGGGGGGGACTGGACGCAAGGGCTGTGCCAGATTCCCAGTCCCCCCCCCACAAAGGCGAGGAAGGAGTGCCGCTGGGTCGTTTAGTGGGTATACCGGTTGACTAGCAACCGGGGAGTCCCACATAACCCTCCCTGTCCCCCGACGGGGAGGGTATGCGTAACGCATTTTTCCCAGCGATAAAAAAAAAAAAAAAAAAAAAAAAAAGGGTCTGCACTTGGCTTGGTAAAAACGTTTTGACACTTAATGTCGATAAAACGAAATATATAGCATTTGCCTTAAAACAGAATCTCCTTCCCCGATCTTCTCTATCCATCACGGCCCATTCATGCATAGACATGGTTGGGAACCACAGTTGTACATGCCCATTACTCCAAAGAACTGATAACATTAAATATCTTGGTGTCGTGATGGATCAAATGCTAAGCTTTAAGCCCCATATTGAACTTCTAGTGACACGTTTACGTAAACTAATTTACATGTTTAAGACGTTAAGGCACGTCGCTGACCATAGGATTATGAAAATGGTTTATTATGCATTGTGTCAATCCATAGTAAGCTATTCCATATCATCCTGGGGTGGCGCTGCTAAGACCAATCTAATCGATGTTGAAAGGGCGCAGCGAAGTCTACTTAAAGTGGCAGCCGGTCTCCCATTCCGCTATCCCACCGTCGATCTGTACAAAAAGTGGGATGTACTAACTGTTAGACAGATTTTCATATTGGAGACTGTAATTAGAAGGCATGCCCAATTGGAATTTCACCCTAAACTAAACTTGGCAAAGCGAAGAAAGGGTACAATTTGCAGCTCCAAAATCCTGCGCACTAGTCTTTCCCATAGATTTTTCTCATTTTACGGTAATTATTTATATAATAAATTAAATTGCTTGCTTAACATTTATCCGTCTCATAAACATAATTGTAAACATATAGTTACCCAATACCTCAAAACCCTCAATTATGAAGAAACAGAAAAACTACTGTGTCCATTGACCTAAAATAAAATAAAAATTATACGAACCCTACTTAATACAATTTTATACCCTATAATTGAACAATAGCCTACACACACATTGCATTACACTACACACACATACACACACACATTTCACACAGCCATACATCCACATACACTCTTACATATACATACACTTGCCCGGACATTCTCTTCCTTCCTCCTTCACCATAATTATAAATTATTGTTAATTAATATTTGATTTGTTTTTTGCCATTGTGAATACCACTTAATTGTTATTTTCATTATTCCGCGGTGTGGGGCCTGGTGACCTGTAATACAGGTTTTATCTTGAAACCTACATCAGGCACCAGCTCTCGCAAAGCTGCTTGTGAAAAAATACTACTAGTGCACTAATCATACTACTAGCAACTTAAGTATATCACAGCACTTTTATACAATTTTATTTTTATGGCTTGTGAGAGAAATAAATGATTTTATTATTATTTTTTTTTTTTTTTTATTCAGTAGAAACATATTCTATTGGTGTAAGTACCTACTGAGTTTCATATAATTAAATTAACTATTATTGCATAATAGAGTAAGAATCATCCACATATCCAATTTTCACAAACAATCATGTTTAACTTTAATATTATAAGCGACCCGCCCTGGCTTCTCATGGCAAACTCTAACTATATCCTTTGCGTTTAAGGACAGATTCGCCACCTATTAAATCTGAACCTATCCTATCCACTTAAAACAAACCATACAGATTAACTAAATTTCATTGAAATCGGTTGGATGGTTTCGGAGATTAGCGTGTATGAACAACAGTGATACGTGAATTATATATATTCAAATTACGCACAGTTAGTATTTGTAGAATAGGAGATCATAAACAATTTTTTCATCCCACCATCTCGGAAAGAGTATTTAATCTTCAATATCTGAGTGGAAAAGCCGTTTTTATTCTCTAGAGGATAAAGTAAATTGAATTTGGAACATCGTGTGCACTAAGTTTGTGAATTAAAAAAAAACATTAAACCTATTTACTGCTACCTCTATGGTGCCGAATATATCATACAACTTTTTTTTTATTTGTTAAAAACTCAGACTCGGCACCTTCTTGGTGTTTTTTTTTTTGCATTTAGTCATTTCCTCGCTGAGGTGGAATGACAAGTTACGTGTTGCACTCGAGTGCAAAGATTTTTCACCTCGTGCTCTTTTGATTCCCTCGCTAACGCTCAGGATTCTAATTTTGAATCACTCGCTGCGCTCGTGATTCAATTTTAGAATCCTTCGCTTGCTCGGTCATCATAATTGAACACGCGGTTAAAAAGCAACTTTGCACTCTTGTATAACAAATAACTATTCTTTGTTTTTCGAAGAAACCTAACGACTTCTCGTTATAGGTACCTAATATTTTCTAAGTAATTTTATTATAATAAAATTAATATGATTAAAAATAAATGTCGATAAGCCTAGTGCCGTACAAAATTGGTGGTACCGGAAGTTGGTGCAAGCTTTTAATTCGCCGGTAGTTGAGGGAGCAATATAGGTAATTTATAACTGTACGGGATTTGTGTAATCCTTCTCATCCTTCAAATCCTTATCATCTATAAGCTAAAACACGCCGTACAGTAATATTTGATCGTAATTGCTCACTTGAACTTAAGAAATTCCATTTACTCACGTACCTACTCACATGTACCGCTCAGAACTGACGGCATAGTGCTCAGAGTTATTTTAGGATACAGGAACAGCCTTCTTTGCGTTTTTCACGGTGGTTCATATCACCGGTATTTTTTCTTCATGGGCTTGTAGTCTATAAGCATGTTTTATAACTGCCCCTAATTGTAAGGCGGTGACATACCTATCTTTATAAGATCTGAGAGAAACAGCTGCATGAGACTGATAGGCGCTAAAAAGAGCCCTTTATTGTTTACCTTTATATAGTAGGTACCTTCTACTCTAACAACATACCTACTAAAATGATATATACCTAAACATAGAAAATTTTGCACATTCCTATAAAAACTGAGTGAAATATTTTTTGGTAACTTGTGCAAATGCAGCAGTTATTACTATTACTACCAAATATTATATACAATTAGTTTTGTACGGAAACCATCTTACGCGAGTAGACCTTGCCCTTATAGGCTCATTTTGTTTAAAACTACCAATGATGCATTAAGCCGCATTAACATATTATATAAAGTCAGTTTTAATTTGGTATTTGTGTCTAATAAGGAACAATATAAATAATGTTAGTTCGTATTTTTAAAAGTCAAATAAAATACAGGTTTTGTGCACTTCATTATTTATTTCTTATTTTTTGTCCATTTAATTAATTGCCAGGGTTGTTTTTGATATATCAAATTAACGGACGTAGTAAGCAGCGTAGGGTGAGGCGTAAGGGTAGGCGGAGTAGGCGGCCAGCGGCGCGGAGTAGGGCGAGTACGCGGAGTAGGCGAGCGGCGCGGTGTAGGCCGCCGCCACCGGCGCGGTGTAGGCCGCCGCCACGGGAGCGACTCCCGCCACCAGCACGTCGGGCTTGGCGGCGCCGCGGACCACGGCCAGGAAGCACGCGAAGATGAACTGGAAACAAAAACATCATATTTTAATTTATCATACAGACATTATTTATTTCAAAATCCCATAAAAACAGTTCAACTTTTTACATTTTTGTTTTTGGGAAAACTATAATCGATATTATTACAAACATCTATAGGTATAGCCAGACTACCCCAGCCATTCTCAATTGATGTCCTTAACTACCTTTAGCTTATAAATATGAGTTAAAATGTATATACTCTATTTTATTAATTCTTTATATAATTGAACTCACCAGTTTGAACATTTTGTTTATTTTTCACTGAGCTGTTGAGTCAAATGATATCAAGACACTAACTGCAGTGAACTTTATAGTAAGTTGTGAAGGACGAGCGCACGCACTTTGAGGATAATCGAGCAGACGTACATTCTTTGAATTATGATGAGCTTGCTTCAGTTAAAACGAGAGTAGACAGAAAGCTTAGAAGGTAATGAGAAGGTTACGAGAAGGATACATGCCTTAGAGTTTGTTTGAAGCAATGAGGAATACTGCATCAATGGAACATCATTCAATCAATTTTATAAGTAGTTAGTATAATCTTATAAATCTACTATTACTCCGCTGGTGTCCCAGAAATGACAAAAATATATTAATGCATAGGTACTAGTCGGCTAGCAAAATTATAATTATTAAATTAATTAATCATTTCTAAAAATAAATGCATAACTATTTAGGTATATTACCTAGGTACATTTTCTTTTGCCATGTTTGTATTTGTTCTGTTAATCATAATTTGTGATGAAAAGTTAACTAGCACTATTATTTACTATTACAAAATTAATATAATAACCGGTAACGAACGGTATGAAAAGCTTAATAACATATTGAACCCATTGAACAATAATCGAATCACATAATAGGTACACGGAAATTCTAAACGGGGTTGATAAACCTCACAGGGATCAAGAGGGTACATACTTTGTTGTAGTACAATAAAATTAAGTCTAGTTATCAAGATATCATGGAAAGCAAAATACCTAAAACATATAAGGCGCATGTAAATTGGTATATACATATCTAGTAAATAACTACCCAAATCAATGTTTGAAACTAAAATATGCTTTACAATGGTTCTCATCAAGACATTATGCAAAGATGCTATGCGTTCAGATGACCTACTATAATACTAAAACAAACTGGAAATAAACACGTACCGTAAAAGTAATGAGGTGTTAAGAAAATGATTAATTTGCCTTCGATAACAAATTTATTAGTAAGGTTTACCATTCATTTACAATTACTAATCATTTCTTATCGAAGTCAATTGATGTATTAATTTGTGCAGAAAGCCACGACAAATTGTTCATTTAGTTCTGCTAGAGGAACTATTATAAAAGGAGTATTAATGAATTATAAGTAGCCTTTCACCATTAACACCTCAATAGCTCTGAGGCTGTACATCGTCCTAGAATAAAACATCTGAAATGAAAACGTACTTTCTGGTGAGTGGAAATCTTATACCAACATGCATTTATACTGAATGCGCCTTAAATGTTTTAATGAATGACTTGTAGCTTTAATGAAATTGACATACAATGTCAACTGTTATGTTTATAAATACCTCATTATAATATATAGAACTAGTGGCTCCCCGCGGTTTCACCCGCATACACGGAAAATCTTCCATTTTCCCGGGATAAAAAGTAACCTATGTCCTTTCTCAGGCTCTAGACTATATATATATACCAAATGTCATTTAAATCGGTTCAGTTCAGTTCAGCGTGAAAGCAAGACAGAAAGACAGTGTTACTTTCGGATTTATAATATTAGTATAGATAAGTAAGTACCTAGATATAACCTAGCTAATTTTCATATCTATGTAAATCTGAATAGGTATCGTAATTTTCTATTTACTATAAAATATAACATTCTTCTTATTCCATTAACATTCCATCTGGGATTATCAACAATGCGTAATGTAAATCACTCTCCGTGAGATATTCCCATAAGGTTGTTAATTGTTAGTTTAACAAAGCATTAGGAACCATCTAACTACTTCATAATTAAAGCTTTCATTATCTGTTTACGTTCAGACAATTAAAGCAACTACCTTCATTTTTTATGTATTTATTTCTTTACGTTTAAGTTACATATATTTTTACATTTTACTTAGTGCCTAAAAACCCGGGGGGGCTTGAGCAGGCACTGCACAATCGACACCATTATTAATTTGTTACTAAAACTAAAACTTATAAGTAATTATACACATTTGTTAAATACATAGGGTAAATATTAATATATAGAGACTTTCGCCCAGCTGTAATAAATTAGACTTATAGTTATAGTACAGTCATTTGGTCGAAAAAATAGAGGTTACCTGGAAAGTTTTCCGGGAGTTTTGAAATTTGGCAATTTTATAGATTTTGGTATGCTCTTGCCAAATTTTAACTTTGCCACCTCGTATGGCTGCCGTTCGCGTCGCCATATTGAAAAAATGGCGCCCAAAAGCAGTTTTTTGATAATAACTCCTTTCTGGCGCATTTTACAGGAAAAACATATTTATTCAAAATAAAAGTAGAGAAAATTTCCTACAATTTATGTCTTATCCTTTTCTTTCCTAAAATTAATAGTTTCGGCGTACGAGCACCGTAAACCATTATACATCCACACAAACGTGTAATATTTACTTAAACTGCTCATATTGTGATTTGTTAATTATAAAAATTATACGAAGGTTAAATATTGTTCCATAGAATGAAAACCTAGCTAACTACTAGTCTACCATGTCTAGCTAGTCTGTTATGTCTCCGCAGGTATAAGGAATGCGTCCCTTTTGTGTCAGGCCCCTTCTTTCCCTTCTAAGAAACATCTGGCCCCAGCTGAGCTCAATAGAAATATTTAGTCTGAGTCATCAGTATACGTTTATCATTTAACAGTGTCGTTTGCATTTACAGAGCCATGGCTTCTAATGAAGTAAACTGCTTTATTTGTGGTGATATACAGAACGTTGGACGTGTAGATCTTAGTTGTACTTGAGAAGACAACTTCTCAACCATCACTTCCTCTACGCAAAGCTACAGCGATTAACTTCGCTTTATTTGTGGTGATATACTGCAAGAAAGTGAAGTTATTGAAGTGAAGGAAAACGGATTGGAAACTTTTCGTAAGTCAAGTATAAAAAGAAAAGACAATAAATACAAACTTTTGGTGGGATTAAAAATAAAAAATAAAGCGAAGTTAATCGCTGTAGCTTTGCGTAGAGGAAGTGATGGTTGAGAAGTTGTCTTCTCAAGTACAACTAAGATCTACACGTCCAACGTTCTGTATATCACCACAAATAAAGCAGTTTACTTCATTAGAAGCCATGGCTCTGTACATGCAAACGACACAGTTAAATGATAAACGTATACTGATGACTCAGACTAAATATTTCTATTGAGCTCAGCTGGGGCCAGATGTTTCTTAGAAGGGAAAGAAGGGGCCTGACACAGAAGGGACGCATTCCTTTATACCTGCGGAGACATAACAGACTAGCTAGACATGGTAGACTAGTAGTTAGCTAGGTTTTCATTCTATGGAACAATATTTAACCTTCGTATAAATTTTATAATTTACAAATAACAATATGAGCAGTTTAAAGTAAATATTACACGTTGGTGTGGATGTATAATGGTTTACGGTGCTCGTACGCCGAAACTATTGATTTTAGGAAAGAAAAGGATAAGACATAAATTGTAGGAAATTTTCTCTACTTTTATTTTGAATAAATATGTTTTTCCTGTAAAATGCGCCAGAAAGGAGTTATTATCAAAAAACTGCTTTTGGGCGCCATTTTTTCAATATGGCGGCGCGAGCGGCAGCCATACGAGGTGGCAAAGTTGAAATTTGGCAAGAGCATACCAAAATCTATAAAATCGCCAAATTTCAAAACTCCCGGGAAACTTTCCAGGTAAAAATACTAAATTACTGTACTATTATGCATACAAAATAAAATAAAAAACGCAATCAATCACTGCTGAGTTTTACTTGTTTTTTATTTGTCAAATTTAAGAGGTCTTTAGGAAGTTTGTTTATACCTACCAACCTATTAGTTTTAATTGTCTAAATAATCTATTTTGTGTTTATTTGCAGTCGTTCCTCGTAATTATTGCAGTTGGTTCTGGTGTCAGTCAAGTTCTGATGCCTCCAGGAATGCGTGGGTTTGGCCTTAGTATGGGGCCGCCCGCGCCGTATGGTAATCCAGGCGGCTACGGAGGTCTTGGAGGCCTCAATGGTGGACTAGGTGGCCTCAATTATCCCTATCGAGGCCTCGGTATGAACAACCTTGGAGGTCTACCACCTATGAATGGATATCTCGGCTAACACGGAATATTGTTGTAATCATTTTGGATGTTTTACAACACAACAATCTGTTAGAATTTTAATAAACACATACTTGCAATATAATTTCTACCGCGACTTTTGTTTTTTTATTATTTAAGGGCCATTTTTCAAGAACGTATATCATAACGTATATCAATATTGTATTTTTTGGAAAACCTCGTAAGACATATACCTAAATAAGACAAACATACCTACTACAGGCTGACGTTTGCATTTAAATTCACATGTGATTAAGACATTATGTTTAAATTTATTATTTTGATCACGTGTTAGTATTATTGAGTTACCAACGCTTTTCTACCTCTAAAATCCAACAAAAGGTCCAAAATATACCCATTTGGCCTTAATAACCCTAAGCCAATTGATAAAGTTCGATAAATACATATTCTACACTGAACACACATAGGAATATGGTCGCTATTCATGACGAAATAATTGAAAATATCAAATACGAGTCACGTTAGAAATTCCAATTTATAGGCTTGCAATTATTATATATAAATAAGCAATTATTATGGAAATAATCGATTGGAATTCAATAATGTCATTCAAATGATCTGTTAGTATTTATCGTAAAATGAACAGTAGAAAATGGTATAATGTTTATAAATGTTGTTTATAGCAGGTTGACAGAGGTGTTTTAGTTTATATTGATATAGATAAAATGTTGGGACGCCACCCGTTACAATAAATTTATGATATTGTAAATCTTTGAACTGACTTCAAAAAATAGGAGGCGGTTCTCAATTCGGCTGTATGTTTTTTGTTGTTAATAATAATCTACTTAATAAATTTACGAATACGGGATTTTGTATAAAATAAAAGGTAGGTAAATGTATCTTATAACATTAATATATTTTCAGTTTTTTTACAAATCAACGACGGAGGTAGTATGCGGCGCTGTAGGGAGATGCGTAGGGGTAGGCGGAGTATGCAGCGAGGGGTGCGGAGTAGGCAGCCAGGGGCGCAGAGTAGGCCGAGTATGCAGAGTATGCAAGTGGAGCAGTGTAGGCCGCTGCCACCGGAGCGGTGTAGGCCGCCGCTACGGGAGCCGTGTAGGCCGCTGCGACTCCTCCGACCAGAACACTGGGCTTGGCGGCAGCGAAGGCCAGGAAGCAGGCGAAGATGAACTGTAATAGAAATGGCACATAAATAAATAGTCCCTTAGGCATATGGAAAAAAATTGCCTCGATGCTTTGCACCAAAAATACCTAAGTAGTATAAAAACCTAGAAGTAGATAAATTAATTATTTAATAAGACTTACTAGTTTGAACATTTTGACGGTTGGTTGGTTGGTAAATGAAATTTAGATAGAACAATGAAACACGACAGTGGGTGAAGGTGTGATGCCCTGTTGTACATTTGGGGTCGTTTTATACGTTTACTTTTGTATCAAAGTGAATGAAGCAACTACATTGTAGTACCTGCGTAGAATATATAAGTTGTTGCGTCCATCCAAACTCGGACATTCCTAGACTGCAATGAATTATGCTAATATTATGTTTGTGCCTTTACACCCAAACATAGGTTTGGTATCAAAGTGGTAAAGTATTATTTGTCTATCTAAAGTGATTAATTAGTTAGTATTTTAATAATGACGAAAAATTGGAAATATTTATATAAGTTGCGACATTTAAAAATGCGGAATGGAAATAAAATAATATGCATTAATGAATTTTTGTTTATTCAAATATAAGTAGAAATACACTTTAATAAAAAAAAAATTCTTAAATAAATAAGAAAATAAATTGTTGAAGGTTTAGTTTCGTCCATACCTACTTACGGTAAACGACTCGTTACTAACGAAAAGTCATATTGTTTCGATACACTTAAGGACCTTTTCTATTATAAAAACAAGCCTGTAATTTGAGTATACCTTTTACGATCACAGGTCGGTGCATTCACCGGTGAATCCACTTAAGAAATATAATATCTTCTGCATTGGCGCAAGTGGCTAACAGCTGATCACATCGGTGTCTGTGTTTATATTCAACTAGCTTCTGCCCGCGACTCCGTCCGCGTGGAATAGTTACTTTGGGCTAACGCTAACTTTCAACCCGCGACTTCATTTACGTAGAAGGATGGACTCGCAGAGTAGACTGATGACTGCACGCCGGCCCCGCACGTAAAGGCGCGCGCAGTACTTGATAATTTTTTTGCTGTGATGTTATTTTAAATTAGCGATATCTCCGAAGATATTCATTGAAATCGAATGATGTACATGGCAATTTTGTTTTAAATGAAATACTTGTGATGAATAACGTATTAATTTGGATAAGGATTAATATCATCTGTATAAAAACACCTTCACAAATAATGCTTAGTTTTAGAACAAATTTGGTTAGCATAAAAATGGTTATAGTGAGCCAACCTTAACAGATAGACATATGCTGTCGCGGATTTTTAAGCTATTGCATAGCTTTTATCTCGGGCTCTGAGCGCGGCGACCGAATCAAGAAATTCCGTAACGAAAAAAACCTAACACCCCCCACTCCGACGGGCAAGGAGGTGTGGCTTGAAGGCCGTGCATCGTCTAACGTCGTTTCAGTTCGGCAGTCTTCGACACGGCGTTGTGTGCGATTAGACGTATTGTACGACTCTACGAAACTCGCACGAATCGAGACGAGCTGCTCCGAAATCGGACGAATACATAAGCAGCTGTTTATGAGAAAGTATATAGGTGTATATGTATTTATGTACAACAGTGAATAGCTGTACTTGTAAAATTTGTGTATGAAGTGTTTTGAATATGAATGAACAAAGTGCATTTATTATTAAAATAAATAAATAAAATTATAATTGCATAAGTTGATACAAAATGCTATGCAATGCAATAGCTTTACCGCGGCAGTCCCCGAGTGCCTCACGTAATTTTTTTTAGAACTTTTGATGGGAAACAATTCTGTCATACATCATTTTAGGGAAACTTTAACCGTTTACGCAGCGTACGCAGCGGAACCTCTCAAAAGGAAATAGAAACTCCCGATTTTGAAACATTCTTCATTGGTGCTCCGCTCCTATTGGTCGTAGCGTGATGATATATAGCCTTCCTCGATAAATGGACTATCTAATGGCGAAATAATTTTTCAAATCGGACCAGTACTTTCTGAGATTAGCGCGTTCAAGCAAACAAACAAACAAACAAACAAACAAACAAACAAACAAACAAACAAACAAACAAACAAACTCTACTCCTTTATAATATTAGTATAGATATAGCAAAATACGTCACAGTTTACACGTGGACAAAGACCTTTATTAACGTACAATACCCGGTCTCCGGATTTCACAGGTCATCGGACCATTAGCCTGCCACTAGTCGGCCCACGCTGCACTTTCCCGTTTAGATATAACCTAATAGATTTTCACAGGGTTGGCAACGCGTGAGTGACTGGTGTTGCAAGCGTCCATATTTTATTTTATTTATTTATCATTATATTTCAGAAAATAAATTCCATTATTGTTAGTATACAATACCTTACAAACTATGTTAGTATGATAAATAACACAATTACAAAAAGCATGAAAGTGGGTCTAGGTAGTGTAGGTTACATGAACCCTGGAGCAGTGGCTTAAGTACCGACCGTCCAGCCTAGCTGCAAACATAGTTAGGATACTGTTGGGGCTGGCCCGCACTCTGCAGAGCAAGGATGTACATTTTTTGCGCATAATGGTATAAAAACAATCTGTTCGCGCCTCCGCATACATTCCTGACGCACTGCAGAAACGAGGCTCACATAGGCTACGGTAACCGCTTGTCATCAGGTATGCCTGTACACCTGTTTACCACCTTTTTGGTATATACAAGGGTCATTAATGATTTTATCAGTCTCATCACTACAATCGACGCCTGTCAGCATCAATGAATCGTCTTCGTCACATCTATGTTGATTGTAGTGACATATTTAAATAGACTCCACAGCGATCTAACGTGGTTGAAAGTATTGAGAACTGAGCAGGTAATTAGTGACTTACGGTAGCAAGGTTTTCGAAAACTTTTTTGCATGATTGATTACGTATAGCAAATAAAATCTAGCATGAGATTAAAAAGTAGATTAACTCGTTGGGAGTAATTACACTACACATGTTATCGTTCAAAAATTAGTCTTGAGGAAAGTCCATGGTTCATGGACTGACGACACCTAAATAGCTGTAAAACAAACCTTAGTTATGGACTGTATAAAAACCTCTGATGAATGAAAGAAATTCCCATTGTTTGTTGAAATGTTACTGAAAGCCGTAAGTACCAGTTTTGAAATTTGATCGAATTTTTGGTGCATTTCATAATCTTTTTATAGTTTGATTTTTTTATTCATTTACCCAACTTTCGTGCCTTAGTTTTAGGTACGTTGGTACCCAAACCACTTTATAGAGATGTTTCTTTTATAGATATCGTCGTTTAGCACAATTATTGTTTATGAAGTTAGTTAATTCGAGAAAATATACCTACGTGAAATAATACCTTACTTAAAATGCAATCAATAGCTTTCATAAGTAAACGGTAACCAAGGGTTTCTTGATGTAAGGAGTTACGGGTGTTACGTTACCTTTGATTGGTTTTGAATAAAGCCGACATCGATTGACAGGTTTTTCAATCTATGACTTGTTTGTAAAATGAACATTGGTAGATGACACATCTTGTGTATCCAACGGCAAAGAACAGACAAATAGAAAACTTAAATAAATGCATACTTATAACATAATCTTGAATTCCTGCTCGCGCTACATTTAAAATTAAAAACGACGAAAATTTTATTTCACACACACATATTGTCCACATTGTATCATTGCTTTTGGGGTCTGATTTGGCTTTTACAAGCAATGAAAAACCATAAAGAAGAAATAAATTATAATTAAAAATATAGGTATAAGGTTTTAATATTAATTTTCCAGTGGTATCTGTTGGTCCTGTTGAGCTTGCTTAGTGTGTCGTCTGGCACAATAGTGCGGCGGGTGCACGTGCGCCGCCCGGTGGTCATCGTCAAGAAACTGACACCGCCCTACCTGCGGCGAAGCACGCTTATTGTGCACGCTTGAGCACAAGAATACATCTTTTCATATTATGTAACAGAAATACACGTTTGTATCAACAATTATTTTTCATTCATACTTCAGGAGACTTACAGTTGAATGTAAATAATATTTTGCAGCAGTTTATTGTGATTTAGTTTGATGATGAAAAGCTAGCCATCCTTAAAATAACATTCAAAGTTAGATCAGCAACGAAACACATTAAAATATAATTTTGCTTAATGCAGTTTACCTACTAGTTTAGGTAGGTACATTATATGGAGTTAAAATACCTAATCATAGAGATAGAATTTCAAACTATGATTTATTTGATAATTTATAAACTACCATAGCTTTAGTAAAGACGCTAATTTATTTACGCTTTTTTGCATGAGACATCATATTCAATACATGTTTTCAGTTATATAACAAACTATGTTTAAAGCGTGAAGTTCAAAAAATCGTCTAAAACAGAGCAAAGTCCTTGAACTAATCATTTTAACAGTTGTCGCGGTGTCGCCGCTTAAGGCTGTGCGTGACCATAATGCTTAATGGATTGGGAGGAGGATATTTGTTTAGTTATCCGGTTATATAGCCATATTGTGAACAATGCATGCCCGGCCACAGGTAAGTATAAAAAGAAGATAGAGATCACGGATCTTCACAGTACGTCGAGTACCTTGTTTAAGTATACAACATTTGTCAACAAATAACCAACGCAACAAAATGTTCAAATACGTGAGTAAAATTTGATATAAATTATTAATTTTAATGAAACATCGTCCTTTTTTTACATATGAGATAATTCCTGCTAACGACGTCAAATGTTTGGATCCTTTTCTGGATTTCGTAAAGCCTTAGAACGATTCAGCAAACTGTTATAGTTTTCAAGTATACTCAAGTTCAATATTCAAGTTTCCATCATCAATGCAACATTTTCTTTTCGCCAGATTTTCACAAGTAAACTCAGCTACGAGTTGTAAAACATGTTTACGAGCCCTTTATCAAAACGATTCGGAATACGTGATACAAAAATTTACGATTGTATTTTTTCTTCAGGTGTTCTTCGCTGCTCTTTTGGCTTTCGCTGCAGCCAAGCCTCTGGTGCTGGAGTATCCCGTAGCGGCGGCCTACACGGCCCCATTAGCGGCCTACACTGCTCCCGTAGCATATTCGGCCTACAACACCTACAGCTCACCACTCACATATTCCGCGTACAGTTATGCCTCACCGTACGCTTACTACGTCCGCTAATTCTTAATCTCCGACTTGACTCATAATTTTTGAACGACATAATATATTTAAATAATAAATGTGATATTTAAAACGAAATATTGTTTTGTGTTCATCCCAACAGAATTTAATTTTTATGGATTAAGGCTAGTATAAAGTTTCGGTGTCGACTTAGCTACTATGTTACATTTGAATTGGACTAGAAGGTGTTAATAATTAATATTTAATTCTGGCTTTATATACAATAGGTCAAAAATATGACTAAAACAATAACCTTTCTCCTTAACGTATAATGGAATAAGGGTTTTGTACTTAAGTCTCCTCGATTGACTGGTAAAGTGTTATAATAATGCTTATTATTACATTGACAAATACAGTACAGAGGTAGTTGCCTTTTAAACTCTCTGTATATTCATTATGTTATAACACAATTATTACAATAATTATTGTAATAGTAGGTTAAGAATTCCACTATAGTGCGGTAAATGCCCTTTTTGTATTAATTGTTCATTAACAGCAAGAACAAAGCTTAACCTATTATTGGCCTTAAAATTTTAGAGTAATCTATTGTGCCTATTCGTTACAGAACTTACAAAATAGCATGAATTTGTGGGATGTCTTTCAAAATTATGTATTATGCCATTATTAAGTAAATATACACATAATAAAGACCACTGGATTTCAATAGGCGTGTAACCAATAGTCGTAATTGTTATGAGCTAACAACCTGTACGTCACAGGGCTAAACAATCAAAGCTGGCACCTACTTTCAAAGTAATCGTGATTATATCGTCTCCTAAAGGTAAATAATACATAAAAAATATAGTGTAGGTAACTTAAGAACATCGTGTTTCGATACAGAGGACAAAAAGTTGCTCTATCATGCATAGAATAAAATCGGTAAGAAAACTACGCAACGGATAGGAACTGCAGTTTTCACAGAGTGATTTCATGTGTGTAATTCATTTAGATTTTGTAAAAATAAGTGGACTGGGCAGGTCGCTAGTTTTCTATAATTAAATGCTTTTAGGTAAAGGGTAACTTTAAATTTATCGATCTACTGATTAGGTAGTAGGTACCTTATTGTTGAATCTGTGACGCCTACCTGTTGAAAACGTGAAGGCGTTCCCACTCACTCACGTGATAACAAGTCCATATTAAAAAGTAATAGGTATGTATTTATTGGAAAAAAATCATGAAAGAGAAATTTTCTATAAATTTTGTTATATAACCTTTGATCTTGATCTTGAATATCATATTCAGGCCTATGTATAGGTATATATTGAAGATAGCCCCAACTTATCCCATTTATTTTCGGCATTCAGTAACTGCCGCATGGTCAGAGTATAACATGAAAAAAAAAACGACTTCAAAAAACGAAACTATTCCTAAACAAACTAATACGCACTAAAAAGAAAAAAATAATTGCAAATTAAAATGTTTTCGTTAATAAAAAAATAAAATGAAAAATATTAGACTACTTTAAAGTCAATCAAATTATTACGATAAATATATTGTAGTTACAATTATTGTTATTTTTGGAGTCGGTGTCAGCCAACGTAGGCTTGTAAGTATGTCTCTACTCAGAACTGGAGAAGGGCAAACGGAATCATGGCGGTCCTTTTCTCCGGTACAAAGATGTCTAAAAGCGACACATGAAGAGATGCAATATAGGTCCCTCTCGTTGAGAACGTTTGGCAGCACAGCGGCCAGAATGGCGCAGGATGGTGAACAGCCAAGTACACGAGTTCGAGGTTCAGCGTAAAGCTGACCTTGATACCAAACGCGACCAGTTAAAGGCTCGCCCGCCTGCTGCCATATCATATCATTATGAGAACTGCGTACTCACGTGCCCTCAGTGTGCACGGAGTTTCGTCGCGAAGATTATACTTTACGAAGAATTTACTATAGTATTCTCGTATATTGTAGTGTTTCCTTGGCTGACACCGACTCCAAAAATAACAATAATTGTAACTACAATATATTTATCGTAATAATTTGATTGACTTTAAAGTAGTCTAATATTTTTCATTTTATTTTTTTATTAACGAAAACATTTTAATTTGCAATTATTTTTTTCTTTTTAGTGCGTATTAGTTTGTTTAGGAATAGTTTCGTTTTTTGAAGTCGTTTTTTTTTTTTGTTAAAATTTTTGTTTATTTTTTGATTTTTATCTGAATATGGGTAAGGAAAAACGCCTATCTCAACAGAAGCAATCTACTTCGAGGACAATTTCAAACAAAAGAGACTTGCGATAAGCGTACAAATAGACTCTCGAAAATGCGGCTTTACATGAAAATAGTTTTGAAAAGAGTGCTATGGTTTATTTATCTATACCTACTAACATCATAAAGCGGAAGAGTTTGCTTGTTTGTTGGTTTGTTTCTTTGGTTGAACGCGCTAATCTTAGGAACTTCTATAAAGTATACTACCTACTATACTAATCTAATATATAAAATTCTCGTGTCGCGGTGTTTGTGATTAAACTCCTCCGATACGGCTTTACCGATTCTCATGAAATTTTGTGTGCATATTGGGTAGGTCTGAGAATCGGGCAACATCTACCTACTTTTCATACCCCTGTGATCACGGGAACAACTACGCAGGTAAAACCGCGGGGCGGCAGCTAGTAAGTATATAAAATTTGCATTAAGTATGTGTGTGTGACAAATGAGCGAGTAAGTAAGTCAATATAGCCGATTCGATTTATTTATAAACTAGCTGCCTCCGCGCGGTTTTACCCGCGTAGTTCCCGTTCCCGTGGGAATACAGGAATAAAATATAGCCTATGTTACTCGGGGATAATGTAGCTTTCCAAAGGTGAAAGAATTTTTGAAATCGGTACAGTAGTTTCGGAGCCTATTCATTACAAACAAACAAATATTTCCTCTTTATAATATTAGTATAGACTAGCTTCTGCCCGCGACTTCGTTCACGTGGAATACATAGTTACTTTGGGCTAACGCAAACTTTCAACCTGTGTCTTTGTTTACGTAGAAGTATGGTCTCGCAGAGCGAACCGATGACTGCACAAGCGCTGGGCCGGCAGCGCTTAAAGGCGCGCGAAGTACTTGATCATTATTTTGCTGCGATGTTATTTAAAATTTGCGATATCTCCTAAGATATTCATTGAAATCGAATGCTGTAAATGGCAATTTTGTTTTAAATTAAATGCTTGTGGTGAATAACGTATTTATTGGGATAAGGATTAATATCATCTTCATAAAAACACCATCACAAATAATGCTTTATTTTAGAACAAATGGAGTTAGTATAAAAATGGTTATAGTGAACCAACCTTAACAGATAGACATATGCTGTCGCGGACTTTTTTTTAGATCTTTTAAAGGAGAACAATTCTGTCATACATTATTTTAGCGTAACTTTAACCGTTTACGCAGCGTACGCAGCGGAACCTCTAAACAGGAAAAGAAATCTCCCGATTTTGAAACATTCTTCATTGGTGCTCCGCTCCTATTGGACGTAGCGTGATGATAATGAAATGGGACCAATCGGGAAGCACCAGCTTTCAAATAAAAAAATAATAATTTAAATCGCTTCGCCCAGTCGAAAGTTCTGAGGTAACAAACATAAAAAAAAAAAAAAAAAAAAAAAAAAAAAAAAACATACCCGTCGAATTGAGAACCTCCTCCTTTTTGAAGTCGTTTAAAAAAGGTTTTGTCGGTATACTTAGTTTTATTTTTCTTGTATTTATTTCATTGAAAAATTAATTGTATTAAGTATCATAATTAAACGCTACACATGACGTTGAATACCTGCGCTTTCTATTTATTCCACTGATCAAGGTTCACCAAGTAAAATTGTGTCGTATGTTAAACCTAACTTTATTACTTAAATATTAAAATAATTAATACCTAGGTACTAGGCACCTAGTAGTGTGCTGAGACGATAAAAACTTAAAAACTATTATGAAATTAGACAAACTAATCGCAACCAACTTACTACTTAGGTTATCATGAACGTAACTCTGGAATCCAGAATAACAGCAATGATACAATCTTCTGAAAGATATAAGTAGGTACCTACTCTAGACTGACATAACTACAGAACAAACATTTACACACGTATATTTGTATGAAGAAGAATTGAACCCATAACCAGTGATGTAGTCAGTTCCTATAACCGAAACCAATCATTCCGTAAAGCTAGAGAGCCTTGATCGTTTCAGTAACACGTTTTATAAATTTCTAGAAACGTGCACGTAATAATAATTCTACGTAGCTCTTACACGTGCACTCTGACGTACGATGCTTACAGCCTGCATAATTCCAACAACTTCACGTTAATAGGTCAATAAATGTCAAGAAAGGTGACTCGCAGAAGGTACATTTTTACCAGGACCATTGCAAATGCAAACGCCTTCGCCCCTGAGACGTATAGTTATTGAGTATTAAATTCTCCGGAACTTTTATTATAAGATATTGAAGTTTTTATTTAATAAACTTACCTATGACATTTGTATTTGCCATGTTAAAGAAAAGGACAGGATCTCAAGAAAACGTTATTTTTGAAGCTATGTCTTGCCAATGCAGAAAGCATTCATCGTGGGTAAAAGTTATTTCTTAAATGACTTTCTATCTAACCAGCCTGTATTTATATATCCATTGCTGAGCATAAAAGGCGTATTTTAAAAATTATGGTGCCAAATTATCAATTTATAAAAAGGCACTAAAACTTTTACTAAACGTGATAAATAAGGCACCAGTGAATACTTACTCAAAACAATAATGTTTTCTTAAATCATCATTCCATTTTATTCGTCTTTGGTATTTTTTTTGGCCTGGCACAGAATAAAACGTACCTATTTCTTTTAAATTATAAATTCAAAAGTCATTTGTTACTCTTTCTCGCAAGAACATGTCACCTGATAGATAATATTTTAAATTAATGCACACACAGGATACTTTTTATAGATACAGAGGAAATTTATAATCTCGGGAACGCGGGTCAAACCGTGATGAAGAAACTAGTTATAAATGTGTGTTAAATAGTTTTCACACAATAGACATGACGACAGCCGGGAAGTAGAATAGCTTTTGTTTTTTCGGTAAATGCTGAGGATGTATAAAGTGCTAATCAATTCGATTACTTCTTGTTACAATTTATACTTATCGTAAGTGTACCAGTCGTGGCCACGGTACCAGTAATGGCCAAAAATTAAAAGAAACATCTAGAATTCGGACATGAGCGAATGTTTTTACATTGGGATCACTGTGACATAGCCTTTAGACATCGAACTATCTAAGTTTACATATCATGTCTGTTTTTGGTATTTTTTTGGCCCGGCACAGAATAAAACGTACCTACCAATTTCTTTTAAATTATAAATTTAAAAGTCATTTGTTACTCTTTCACGCAACAACATGTCACTTGATAGATAATGTTCTAAATTAATGCACACACAGGATACTTTTTATACCGAGAAAATTTATAATCTCGGGAACACGGGTCAAACCGCGGTGATGAAGCTAGTTGTAAATGTGTGTTAAATAGTTTTCACACAATAGACATAAACGACAACCGGGAAGTACAATAACTTTTGTTTTTTCAGTAAAAGCTGAGGTAGTATAAAGTGCTAATCAATTCGATTACTTCTTGTTACAATTTACACTTATCGTAAGTGTACCAGTCGTGGCCACGGTACCAGTAATGGCCAAAAATTAAAAGAAACATCTAGAATTCGGACATGAGTGAATGTTTTTACATTGGGATCACTGTGACATAGACTTTAGACATCGAACTATCTAAGTTTACATGTACAAATATGCGCGAATACAAAGTGTAAGGTGATTTGAAATTGACAACGACGGCTTTTCTTAAGGAAATCGTTAAGGCGGTGAGCAGAAAGTTTCACTTGTAAAATAGTATTGCTTAATTAAAATCAAAATTAGTTTTGTTTGATGTGTTAACCATAAAATAAAGATAAACTAAGACTAAGACTGGGGTATCCATTAATGAATTTTCCCTGTCCAAGACTGGGTCACAAAACTACAACTTTTATTTGTTAAATTAATTGAATCCAGCTTTGCCGTATCTCACGCGCAACACATTACAAATATTAAATAAGGACTGGACTTTACAGTTTCACTATATTCAGTACTGAAACTTTCACAATTTTGGTAATATTTCACAAAAACCTGTTTTTTTTTCTTAAACTGGCCACCATTGGGTCATTTACCATAATAGCTTCAAAAGTAAACTGCATTAAGCTATCTAATCAATTTATCCTGGGACATTTTTCACACACGGCCAATTTAATTCCAAACTAAGCAGAGCTTGTGCTATGGTAACCAGCTGATATACTACATATACTACTTTAATTACTTTTGTAATTCACATGTGAGGTACTGTTTTTTTGTAATATAGTTATATTACAACAGCGTTAAATTCTTGTAGCTAACTAGAAGTGTGGTCGATATGTTATAAATAATCATGTTTTGTGAAATCTACCCATGAAAGTTTTCTTTACACGCGTCTCCTTGAAGGTGTAGCCTATTGCGTCAACGTGTGCTTTGTTCACTTGAAATCAACACTGTTGTTTAGAACTTTCTACCGATAGGAAAGCATTTGAAGGTTGAAACATAGACCATGGAAATGTTTCACATGTTCACTTCAGCTTCAGATGCCAACTTAAATTACAAATTATGTATTTTCGTAAGTTGGTAATATGCTTTGAATCATATTTTTACCGATACTTATCGATAGCCAAAACGTTAAAAAAATATAGAAATGGCAGAAAAATATTAAAAGAGTTCGACAGTCACATAAATTGAGAATATAATAAGTCAGTTACTTATTATATTTATTTATGTATTTAGCTGATACTTTGATCATATGCTTTGAATGAAAATAAATATCCACCTATTATGTAATCAGTCTTCTCTCGTCCATAATCTAACTGATAGTACAAAAGCTGAAACATATGAGCTGAGCCATAATGAAACAAAAGATGAACGTCGGATGGGACCTCAATTCTAGTCATTTTCAGAAACGCAGGAAAATCTCCGGGATGGAAGCAAGTAGGTTATATATTAGTTAATTTTTTTTGATGAATATGTTATTATTTGCCATATACTTCGTGCCTACGCGGCATGTGAGTCCTTGTCGCTGCCAGACCACGTGGAGTATTCTTAAACAAAACTATTGTGCGCCACTCCAACTACTCCATAGAAGCCTATAAGCCGTCACAAAGTTGTTCGGTTTATGCTTGGAAAGAAAATACCAATATCAATAGCTATATATATAGATAGGCAAGTATAATAAAATAATGTTTTTATTCATACTTTGTCGTTAGTTTCGTTATTTTGTACATAAGGATTCGTAACACAAAAATGTTGGATAACAAAATCAACTTTTCAAAATGTTGGTTATCATCATGCTATTCCATTAGTTACCTATTCAGTATCTAGTCACTGAATACATGTATGTATACATGCTATTCTATTCTATGTAAGTACATACATACGTAAGTACAAATATTGTTTTGCTTTGTGATGCTTAATTTTTACTAGTAAAGAAGAAACTACTTCAATACATAACTATATAAAAAAGCAGGTGGATATATTTATACATCCAACGATGACAACTTTACAAAAAAAATCTATAAACATATCAAATATATCTCTTATCTATTGTGACATCATTTTCGCACGAGACCCGGTCTCGTCGATGTTATCACCTGAAAAAAGTTTCAGTGAAATACTTGATTATTATAGAATGAGAGCCAGTATTACCATACTGGCTAAATTGATAACTAAATATTTTATCTTTTTTAGGTATAAAAAATTATAACTAAATATTTATATTTTAAGCTGTTTAAATAGTAGTGTCACATCTGTTTAAGAATTAAATGTTTATAATATACTTAATAAAAAGTCTGCTGAGGCATGTCAATTTATATACTCGGCCAAAAAAATTCGAGCAGTTAAAAGTTATAAGAAGTTAAAATAATTTTGTGTTTATCAGTATTAACGATGATCATGTCCAAGTATGGTAAAATTGGGTCTGTTCTGATATACCACCAACTTATATAAAACACAAATAGAGCTTGTTTATTATATAATTGTATAGAAAATCCTTGGAAATGTGTTTTAAAAAAGAATTTCCATTGGATTTCGTTGTATAAATATGAAAAAGATTTATTTTTTATTCAACTCTCAGCCTAAAGTTACGCAATTTCAAATCGTGTTTTGTTTATCCGGGGCTCAGGTGAGAATTGAAGGTGTCTGGTGCAGGCATCAGGCGGTGACAACATCCCCGTCTCGCCCTGTCTTCTACGGGAGTTGTTATGCAAAAAAACTTTTCAAATGTTATAATACTGGATCATCTCCAACCGCATGGTACTTGAAAAATGTATCTTATAAACAACCACATAAATGCTATTTTCAATGGTCACGAAAAGGATAGGGAGTTACTCTGATATAATATTTATAGGTGCATTTTAAAAGGAGAACGTTCGATCGTTCACTGTATTAGTAGCAAATCTGCAAATCAAGTATATTTCAATTGGAAGGTTTTATTTATACTTAAATTATCGTATGGCACTTGTTAAGTTAATCACATTATTATAATTCAAACCTACATAAATGAATAGCGGCAAGGATGCAAGTGCGTAGGCGCAACGAATGTCAAATAGGTTTTGTTTGAATAAAAATAGATACAATACGTTTGTATCTTAATCTAGAACCTTCAAGCCCAGAAGGAAATTGACAAAAAAACTGTTTTACAGTTGCTAAGTCATTATGATTTACGATTAATGTTAATTCGATTTTCATATAACGTTAACTTCTTTTTATAGTCAGTTTTTTTAGAAATATTAGATCACAAGTGTCTAAGTAGTTGCATATTACATTATAACAAACCAACACGCTGGTCCACGCATGTTTTCCATATGAATATGTAATCGCTTACCGAACCATTTGTATCGCTTTCATACGTATGTTGTGTTTTATAGAAATGTTTACAAGTACCTACTTCCAAAATTAGTTCGTAGGTACACGCACTAACCTTTTGTTGCAAGCAGAGGGTCGAACATAACATGGGGTGTATAGAATATTAACAACTAAGTACGTTATACATAACTATAGCACACATTCTTAAAGCTAAAGTTTGTAGGCACTTCCGAGCACAATGATCATAGTTTTCTTCTTGTTATATGTATATGTAAATGTTACGGAATTACGTAAATTTTAATGTCAAAAACAAATTTTACACGTGTATTTCTCAATGTAGTTTAATAGATATATGTTAGAAATATCCTTTTTGTATATTATGTACCAGACCAAAAGTAAACATACAAACCGCGATGGATTCTACATAATAGAACAAGCCTATAGAATAGAAGCGGATTTAAATAAATACATTCCATTTATTACTTTCATAATGGCAACATATTTCATCCACTTATCTTTAAATATAATAGAGAAGATGTTATGAGTGAAGTAGATACAACAAAACATTGTACCTAAGCTAGGAAAATCTCTTCTAAGCATAGAAAATGCACTCCTCGTGTCGCCTGTAAGCTGAGCTTTGTTTTGTCAACTACGACATAAGGGCGAGGAAAGTTTGCTTTTAGAAGCACGATAAAATCTACTTTTGTGTGAGACACGAGATTTCATCGCGTCTTAATGTTTAAAGTATCCTACTAATATTATTCAGACACGAATGAGTAGTTTTAGATTTAAGTTAATTAATTGGTTAAACATTCAATGTTGTTAATGATAAAATACTCATATGGGACTGTGTGCGTTTTTTGATATGGTGTTTTTTGTACCCATTGTATTTTTATGTGAACCACATTTAAAGCAAACAAATAAACCAAATTTACTACATAAACTAGCCTTTAATTGAAATATATTATAATTTTTTCACGTGTTAATGGTGTGTTATACATAAAACTTTTTCTAAGTTATTAAGCTCACGATCTGTCACGTGACAAACAATGTTTTTAACCCCCACAGTCACACCGTTGGACTCGTGCCTCTGTAGGTAGGTACCTACAATTTTATCTTTTCTAAGAAAATATTCTAGTGATTGATCCTTTCTCCGGGGATGTGATATGATCACGTGGCCTCCACTGTGTTCTCGTGTTTGTATTTACTATTATTTTAAAACGGAATCGCCTGATGATTTATTAACTATGTCAAAGGTGTATAATGTTTAACGATCCATTCAACCTATCCTAAAGCTTACTTTTTGGCATAGGTAAATTAACGTTTCGTGAAGTTTATTTGTAATTTATTTATAATTGTGTAAACACAAAACGCTATTTGATTATCTTTGTTTTATATAAACGACACCGCGGCATACATAATGCATTGATAGTTTGGAAAGGATATTCAGATCGCTTTCCAAGTAAAATGTATAAACGCGAGATGTGACGATAACTTAGGTTCATGAATGTGAGCAGTGCAGTAATTCCTTCGAAGGCAGTGAAACTTGGCTCGATTCACATCACGCGTCGGCCAATGCCAGAGACGAGCCGAATGGGACGATGTTGCGCCACTATCAACGTCTGCCGCCTATAAAAAGTCCAACTACTGCAACAATCAGTATGAGTCCTGTGCTATCAGCAGTACAAACAACTTAATCTGAAAAAATGATGAAACTTGTAAGTAAATCTCATTTTTATTCAGCTGTGCAGCGGTTCATTGCTTCCTTTTGGTTGATATTGGATAGTATTGTAAAGTAAACTGAAATCATCGGAAATATTTTTGAGTCTCTGTCATTACATACCTACAATTACTTGTAATAGCTTGAAATATCAATCATTTATATTAATGTATAACACAAAATTTATTTCAGTTGGTAATCATCTCCGCGCTCGTCGCCTTCGTCGCGGCCAAGCCAGCGCTGGTTAGCGCGCCTCTAGTGGCCGCCGCCCCTGCCGCCGTGGTCACCGCCTCCAGCTCGCAGTACTACCACCGCATCAACAACGGCCTGGCTGCTTACGTCGCCGCACCCGCCGCGTACGTCGCTTCTGCCGGACCAGTAGTAGCCTCCCCGTACTACGCTGCCGCTCCCTACGTATCCGCCCCTTACATTGCCCTTTAAACACCGACCAGCTCGCTATCTAAACTTGTGATATTATAAATAAATGTTTCATATTGCATATATCAGTGGTTTTTTTACAAATATTTTGGTATTTAGCTTTTTCTGGATGAAACGGGTACCTATTTGAAACCGGCTTAGTAAAAGACATTTTACGCTATGGACACTCTGAGTTTATAAAAAAATATATTTAAATACTCTTTATTCAGTTTGTTTGAGTAAAAGTAAACTTATTACTTTAGTTGTCTATTTTGGAAACTTACAACCAATTGACACAGTCATATCTCTGCACAATATTCTAATAGAACCTCACACAAGATTCCGTCCCACGGCTTCCCTCGCGTAATCAGGGGATTTCTTGTTTTCTAAGATATAAATATACCTACGTGTAGTAGATCACTTGGAATGGGAATCAGTGAAATATTTGAATAATAGGTACATCCAAATATAGATAAATAGCCTCTTTGCAATGAGTGTGACAAGGTATATGTTGTTTAAAACCCCACTAGAAACATAACTAGACATTTTATAATAAATAGATTATATAAAAAATAACCTAATCACACCACTAAAGAAAGCAACCAACACAACCTACCCAATGACTGAGATTTAGTTATGTTAATATTTCAAACATTTATTTTTATACTAGCTTCCGACCCGTAGTTTTAGACCCGTGTCCCCGGGGGATCATAAATATTCTCGGGATATAAATTAAGTGCCAAATTTTATCCATATACATCCATGCATACGAACTTTCTGAAAATAATTTCAGCATTAGATAGTCCAGCTATCGAGGTAGGCTGTAGGCTATATATTATCACGTTACGACTAATAGGAGTGGGGTACCGATAAAGCACCGACCGAAGAATGTTTCAAAATCGGGATTTTTTGTCCTTTTGAGAGCTTCTGCTGCGTACGCAGCGTAAACGGTTTAAGTTTCGTTAAAATAAAAGTCCGGGACAGCATAGGTAGGTATGTCTCTATGTTAAGTTTGGCTCACTATAACTATTTATACTAACCAAATTTGTTACTAATCCTTATCCAAATAAATATGTTATTCATCACAAGTATTTAATTTAAAACTAAATTTCATTATACATAATTTGATTTCAATGAATATTTAGGAGATCAAATTTATTCCCTTCAGGTTAAATATTTAACAATACCTAAGTTATTTTCTAATACGAACAGTCGTGTCATATATATATTAAAAGACTTAAAGGTTCCACTTAGATAAATAGTTACAATAGTTATAAATATACAATTTGATTTCTTTTCTAGTTGATATTTTCGAAGAACTGCATCTAAACCTGCAGATTTTTTAAGGCAAAGTTCATTGACAGGTGCTATCTGCTGTATATACATATCTACTTTATTAGAAATAATACTGCCTAATTTTTGTAAACTATGTCAGATTAGTGTTATACTATTTACTACCAAATCAGAATTTATTAATATAAATCAATAGGTAACATTATGCATCTACTGTCCAAAATAACATTTGACGTCTCAGCCCAATTCAACTTATTTTTCATTTAGCTCAGTATATCGTACGTAAGTATTTAGCATCTACATTTACTGGGTGCCTATCCTACGCCTTATCGTATATCTTTAGTTTTTAAGTTTTACTATGCATCCAATCTAAAAGCCAGTGGACAGTGCGGAATCTAGCCAGTAATTACACGTGGCGCCTGCAACAAATGCCTCAGCAATAATCATGGACCGAAAATTTTAAATGCCTCACTTAAGGCACTGGAATAAAAGCTCTTCTTTGTACTTTGTATACGAGTATCTTAAACTTATTGTTTATTTAAAGATATCTAGTGAAATTGTCATTTAAGTTCAGATTGAGGAGATTTCCTATTATATAACGCAATGAATGTTTATGAAATGATTTCTTGGGTAGGTATTTACAAGCGAACTTTAAAATATTTTTTATTTTATCTTGGCCATGATGATTTCTTATCACAAAAAATATTTTGTGATCAAAATTATTCTTATCATATTAGAACTCTATTATATTCTAGCTACTCTATTTTTACTGTTAGCGTTATGTTGGTTAACGTCTTATTGGTTACTTGTTAATGCTCCCTTATTGTATCTTAAATTATATTAAATACATTTACAGGATACAGGTTTAAGATCGTTAATAGTATTTACGATCTAATAGTGTTTAAAGCTCCTTTATTCATGACTGTTAAAATAATAATCACAGTTGCTGTCGGTATTATCACAACTAATTGCGCTATGATTGATCTATAATATACGACCAACTGCAATCCCTTGCGTTGACCTTATGGCGTAACATTAATTGATTTGTAAAATACCTTACATAAAAGGTAGATACAATTACCATACAGGTGGAAGGGACCGAATGCATTTAGGTAAATTTGGCTATTAGCAGTTGCAACTGGTACTTTCCCAACTGCCCATCGTCGTATTATTATTCCTTGGACGTTTTCAATACGATTTTTGTAGCCATCAAGGTCCGCGTCCTTACCCATTGAAACATTAGGTATTCCGCGACACCCGCTTCGTTGCCTCACCACGATGCAAAATTTGTTACACCTATATAAAAGCGAGGGCTCCATTTTCTAATACCCGCATTATAATTTTAAAAGCGGTCACGCAGGGGACCTTATCATGTTACGAACGGTAATGTTATTTGATATTAAAAAAATATAATATATTATACGACATGGTTTATAGTAATTTTTTTTTTACAGGTATTGGCATTAACGGCAATATGTGGTGTCGTTCAGAGTTCGGGAGTGGTGCCGGTAGCTCATTTAGCAAATGCACCTATAGTCACGGCAGCGAGCTCGCAATACTTCGAAAGGACTTTTAACCGTCTGGTTGCAATTGCACCCCCGCCGGCGGTACCAGCAGCGTCCGCGCCAGTCATCCCCGTAGCACCTCCGCCACCAGTGTTTGTGCAACCTGTGACGCGAATAGTCCCTGTACCCAGCAATCCACCACGAAATGAACCAGAACAACCGAATGTCGCAATAGCTATCGCCACTGCCAACGCAGCGGCTCCTGTTGCTACGATTCTGTTGCCACCATATCCGTTTGGACCCCCACCAATCATAGGATTTGTTCCACCAGAGCGACCATTAAACGTACCTGATGATAGAAAAGAAGCTACAACAACAACAACACAAGCAACGACAAAGATGGAGATTAAAACAACTCAAGAACTTAGAGATCTAGAAGCCACGACACAACTACCGTCGAGCAGTGACAACAGTTTTGCACAAGCGTTACCCTCTAATGAAAATGTGAATTTTAAGCAATATTATGCACCACCTCTACCGCCACAGCAGATACCATTGCCAAATGCATTACCGAGACCAAATGCTTTTCCTAGGCCTAATGCCTTACCTAGGCCACCACCGAAGGGCAGGCCACAGAAGTTTAGGACATCTGTTGAGATCGTACCAGTACCACTGGCGTACATCGCTCCACCGCCTCTCGTGAATCATCAAGCAATTAAAGTTGTAAAACATATATACGGTTTCGTGCCATCGACGAGAGCTAATATTATCATCAGGCCTTCACGTGTAAATGTTCGTAGTATAAGGGGACCACTGCGTCTTGTGACGTATGGATCAGCTCTTAGTAGAAATATTGCTCGCACACAAAGCCAGGCCGTGAGGCCCATTAATCCTAGAGACGTCGAACCAACTACGTTCAGCCCGTTTAACCGACCTATCACCAAGCCACCCAGGCTATGATAAAAGCTAATTTGTAGATAATTAGTAACACTTGTTAAAGTAATTGCACATTGTACATAAATGGTAATAATGTTAATATATTTAT